>JAVJGG010000074.1:42651970-42689187 GCA_035590195.1 Aviceda cuculoides | reverse complement strand
ATAGTAACCATAGGAGCTGATTTTCACATCTAAGGACTAGTGTACTATTAGGACCCAAGTTTGGACTCTTATCTTGTGAAAGCACAGAAAGACTGAATTGCAGGATTGTACAAGGTAGAGAATAGAGCTCGAATATTTTTTTTTATTTTTATTCTGTAGTGGGAAGCATACATTATTTCATGGTACTCAACATCCTAAAAAATGGATCATCAAGTCACAGAAATATGGGACTGAGAGAACATTGACATTATTTAGTAGGAACTGAAAGACCTCACGTTTGTAGAACTCTACAACCTCACAAGGTATTCTGTTCAAGCACTTCAACACATGACTTGATCTTTGCTGAAAATTAAGCACCAGTATGGAAGGTGGTACCTCCTTGAACCTTATACAGTGGACAGAGGAAACAACAGATCACCAGCATCTTTATAACCATCTTTCAGATACTGGACAGCCACTGCCATGTTCCTGACTTAGCCTGAGTCAGCACTGTTGTCTGATGCAACCTGAAGTCGTAGCTGGACTGTACAGGAACGACTGCTTTACCTCCATAGGGTATGGCGCGTTGAAGTCAACTTCTGCTAGCGCCCAGTCCGCGCTCAGTGCACTGTCTGTTTTCCAGATCTCTTCGTAAAAGCCACTCGTGTCTCTCAAGTAAACGGTAAAAACAATGCTACTCTCCTGCTTAAGTTGGTAATAAAAAGATAAGCAGCCAGACATTGGGGCCGTGGTCTTTGGTGAGATTAGCTGGGCCACTTCCTGAAAATGTTTGACGTAAACAGAGTCCACATACATGTAGTGACCTAAAAGTATAAAATAAACTTGGTATAAGGACACTCTTTAAAGAACACCACTTACAAGAAGTATCAGCAGATGGGCAGGGACTAGTCATGTGTCTCTACAATGTGGACAACAATGGTTGATTCATAGGAAATTTTAGTAATTCTAAGAGATTTATTTTTTTTTCTCCTTTCCTCCTATGTACAGCCCAAGTTGCTTAGCTAAGATACCACTGGCAAAACAGTCAGTCTCAGCTCTTTCTTAAGTCTTTATTCAAGACCTTTATATTCAAGAAAGTAATAAACTCTCTGAATTTTGGGAGCCATTCATAAATGGAAAAATGTGTTACAATTGAGTGAATACCCTGCCTCCCAACAGCTCAGTATAGTATTTAGTCTTTTTCCAAGTGCAACTTTTACTGAGGCAACCCAAATAAATGAACAAGACTGTAAATAAGCTATGTGTTTCCTCACATTTTACTCAGCAGTTCATTTAATATATCAAATGAATTGGCAAATAACCTGTATTCTGCACATTTCACTGCTTGTGTAATTCTGCTTGGTCTATCTAGGATTTGGTTTCTAAATGTTTTATCTTTACTGAATAGACTGGGTTTTTTTGTAAAATCCTTAAAAAAGAATTTTGGGAGACGTTAATAAACAGAAAAATGCATTACGGATGAGTAGACTCCCTCCCCCTCAACAGCCAGTATGACCTGCAGGATTTTTCAAAGGGTACAGCTTCTCAGACTGATTTTGGGAGAGCTATCTTGATTTAAATGGGACACATCCACCTGCATGGATATGCTGTGCATGTGTAGTTTTTCTTCTTCTACACTCACAGAAACACACCATCAAACAGTATCAGGTGATGAACGGAAAAATGGTTCTTCACAAGTAGAAAACTTAGAAGAGAATGAAGTGTCAAACTGACAGAGTACTTCAGCATGGACACTGCAACCTGTGTCATTAGGTTTGTATCTACACCACTATGTTAATTAGCTAATAGTGTTCTCAGACCTGGAGATGGCACTTCTTGCTTCACTCCAGTGGAAGGAGGGGAAAGGGCTTGCTTGGCTGTAGTCTCCACCAGCCTGCCCACTGCCACGGGACTGGTGACTCTTCAGCTGTACTTGCCTGAGAAGTTCTGGGCTTCATTTTTGCTCTGCAGTTTTACCATATTTCATTGCTTAATTATGATCTCCTTGGCTGATGTACCTTCATAGCACACTTCTTGCAAAAAGAAGGGTCTTCTGTGACTTTTGGCTTCTTGGGGTCTTCTCAGTCAATGGTCAGCAGTGAGGGTTTGGTGTGAAAAAGAAACACTGTGGCTACAAGAAAACAGATCCCTCCCAGTTGGCGATGTTTCCTATCACATACAGTACTTTATTTAATAGGTAGAGCCACTGTCTGCTGTTGAAGTTGTGGTGAATTAAACTTCCATCAAAATTTCACCAGCATTTAGGTGCCGTGGGATGATGCAGGGCTGGACTGACACTCTGCACTCAACTCACACAATTGTGAAATAAATAAAAAGACACAGCAGTGTGAGTTAAGGAAAGAGGATCAACCCTGATTTTCATGACGCAATTCCTTGCACCATCGCAAGCGCCACGTTGTCTGAGACACACAGTGTGAGGCAGCAGCCAGATCTCCTGACCATCACCTGCTGTGGTACTTCATGCAACACTACATCAAAGACTAAGATATCCCCCACCCTCCTCCATGACTCTGTAAAACGTTCTCCTCTCAAAAAGGTGGCCAGGACAAGTATTTCACGCACGGCAGCTGCTGAAAATCCTTTAAGTCTTTACAGCGTTCTGCCTCCAGTGAACTGTATTAATAGCACCACATTTGACTAAAACAAACAAAAGTCCGAAACTGTGCAATTTAACCTGAGATTTTCCAAACATGTTTCAATCCCTTAGCGTTCCTACTCAACTTTACCAATAGCCACTGGAAAGAAAACCCCAGCCATATGTACAGAGCAGAAGATTTTAAAACTTACTGTGGACCATACTTTTGGAATCCACAGAAAGATCAATTTTCCCCCTCTATGTCCAAATATTTTATCCTTATTTTGAGTAATTTTGAAGCCTAGCATAACAACCTTATCATAAAGCCTACAGGAAACTTCGTGTGAACTTCTGAAAATTCCCCCCATCTTCTTCTAATTCTTTTTTTCACATAAGTAATTCTTACCCCACCCAATGCCAGGAGAAAAGAAACAACTCACACTGTAATTTGCCGTATAAGAGTCACACATGGATCACAGACTCATATTTTCCACTATAGTTCTGTTCTATATTTGTTGCTTACCCAGTTCACTGTTAAGTGTGTGGTCTTTGGGCAGGATAGACTGAGAATTGCGAATGTTCCCTCCACCAACAAACCAATTGACATTGGGGTTCCAGCGGTTCACAAAGCCACAAAGATGATTTTCTTCAAAGTCACATTCTGCAATTGCAGACATCACCAGCTGAGTGCACACATTTCATTACAGAAACTGGAAGAGAAGCTATTGCTAAGCACTGGCATCGTTTTACATACGGCAGTGCAGATAACACCTGTATTTATAAAACTGGACACAGTAATTAACAGCTTATAATAAATGGAAGCAAACTTAGCCACAATTTTTGATCAGTTTCTGATAACATTTTCATTTCCATCTTGTTCGGTCCAATCTATCTTTTCATTCAATCTATCTTTTCATTATTCAGCAATATAGGGCTGGTGTAATTTAAAATCAAATTACATTTTAATTGTAAAATTAATTATGTAATGTAAAATGTACCACTTTTTAGTATTCAACAGTCAGAGCAGAACTTCCACTTATAAATCAGGGACAGCTAGAAGTGAAGCAGGACTAGTGTTTCATAGTGGTAATGAGACTGCTTTGTTTCCTTCACAGAGTCTGGACTCCACCAGAACTCCCTAGAAATGCAAAGGTCTCCCAGCCTCCTAGCCACTGAAATTTTTGAACTTCATTAGCTGGTTTTGGTAAATGTCATGAGCAAACAGCAGTAAGTGTAAATATCAACAGAGTTTTGACTCTGCAGCCTGGGAGTAGTCACTGTAAGGAAACACAAGCAGGTAGACAGCAGAAATAATGTCACAGCTGTTACGTTTAATATTTGCAGCCATCTGGTTTTGTGAAAATATAACACTTGTTCCTGCTTGAACAATAAATAGCTTTAGAATGAATTATTGTACGTGAAATGGCTACATATATCACAGAGAGGGGTGAATAAAAACACATATTAGTGTGCACAACCTTGGCTTAAAAAATATCTGTATCAAATATGGCAGCCTACTCCTCAATGAGGAAAAAGCCATTGCCTTTCTTCTAAACCCAGACCTTTAATTCAGTTTTAAAACTGCCAACAAGGCATTTTTTTCTCTGCAGAGAATATGGGAGCTGAGCAGACAGTACTTACCAATACAATATCCCGGAGTTATTTTAATTTCAAAAACTGCTATACTGGCAGATTTATCTTGTCTCATTTCACCTTCCAGTACAATCTGCAGAATATAAACCAAACTGTAAATTTTAGGGTTTCAGTATTTCCATTATCACCCTGGACATTCAAACAGGATAAACAGGCGAACAAATTAAATATATGTGGGGGGGCTCATCACCCTTAAGGTCAGGAGAGGTGCTTTTGCTGGAAAAGCTGGCAGAATGCATTAAAGATGGAGTCAGTGCCCTTCCTCGAGGACAGGAGGCACACTGCAGGACAATGAGGCAAGCCCCCAAAACCCCACACTTCATACAAGAGCACGGGACTCCAGATTCCTCAGCTGTGGCTATACAGGTCGTTACCGTGAAGGATGCCACGTGGCGGGGTTTGGGTAGAAGGACCCAGCTTCCAGCTCCTCCCAGAAGGACACAGAGGACAGGGAGGAAGGAGGGCAGCTGCAGACCCAAGGTCCGTGAGGTCCCGTATCTGCTCCGGGATGCCAGCAGCCCCACAGGGCTGCCGTGAGAAGCGGCACCCTCACCTCACGGCTCAGCCTGCCGCCCCTTCCCGTGGGCCGTGCCACGCGTTCGCCGGGAAGAGCACCGACTGCCTGCCTCAGGGAGGGGTCAGAGGGGTCGACTGACTCACACCCTGCCAGCCCTAGAGGTGAAAGCCAAGAAGAGGCCCCGAAAAGCGGTCCGCATGCACCAGAAAGCCTGTGGCATCTTCCCAAATCAGGCTTACCTTGTACTTCTTGGTGCTGTTCATTAAATCTAAGCTAGCGATGAGCCAGCTGTCTGAAGGCTCCTCGGCTGACCACAGCAAACGATCAAAGCTCTCTCCTTCCTGCCGCAGGTACAGGTTGAGCCTGGCGGGATCAGGTGAAGTCTCTGAAGTCGTTGCTATCTGATAAATGAGCCTGACACAGCTCCACTCCTCAGAGTACAGCTCAGGGCTGGACAGTACTGCTTTCTCACCCTCATAAGATGTATCCACAGAAATGTAATGTCCTGGGAACAGACACGCATCAGAATAATAAATCTCAGAGGCTTTGCTTCTGCATTCCTGGATAAAAGTACTTATTTATAAAGGACTAGTTGTTCTGGGGCTAGGTCAGGAGATTTAGACCGCCACTCATTCGTTAAGCAAGTCATTTAACCTTTGGATATCCCACCGTATCCACACAAACATCACTTCACGTGTCTCATAGCATTTTTAATGACAATTTTACAATTACTTTAAATCTTCAGAGAAAGATGTTATATCAGTGTAAAACAGCTTATTAAGTAAGTATTCCCTTCCAGAACTGATAGCCGTGGACAGATGATTTGATCGACAAGATAATTTACACAGGCAGGAATATGCTGCAGGAATATTTAGTTGTTTTACAGATCAGAACTTTCTAACTTCATTTCTACACTTTAGATTTTAAAACAATACATAAAAAACACATCACAGCCAAAAACTTCTGAAGCATTTCTGGTTTCAAAGTTGATGACTAGAAGGACACTCCTAAGTAGTAAAACTAACATGTAAAAATCTGCTGATTCAAAAAAGTGCTAAATGTAAAGCTACACTTAAACATACCAGCACTCTCAATGGGATTATTTCAAAATTACTCTGTAGATGGATATTTTAGGAACAGGGCCTAAAACATAACCTTTTCTACAAAAACAAAAGAAAGGATGCGATGACAAGCTAAAAATGCACGAGGAGGCCAAAAAAAAGCCAAAGAAACAATATGGAGAAAAAGGAGGCATCAATAAAGAAATCACAGCCAAACAGAAGCCTGGTCCTAGAGACTTTACTAACACATCAAAACCAAGATCAGGAGAGTAAAATGGGATACGGGAGTCACAGAAACCTGGAATGCAGTGACAGAAACAAGTGTAACAGACAGACAGAGAAAATTTAAAAAACAAACCAAAATGAAACAACAAAACAACAAAACAAGCTAGGGTATCTGTGTCTGAACATCATCCCATAGATAATCTGGAGAATGATCTTCCTAACCGAGTGGCAATGTACATCAGACAAAACCCACTCCTGATACTAATTCTCAGCAGCTAGGCTGCAAGCAAGAGTTGGAAGAGCTATCAGGGACTGTGCCAAGTCAGTCCTTCACCCAGCAGCACGTCACACCTATCCTCTTTACCCCACCGGCGCATATATTTTTTCTTCTTTAACCTCATTTTACTTGACCACAGAGCCTGTTCTCAGCTTCCACACACATGTAAGCACTTGCTTAACTTGACACACTCTCCCCTCCCAAATCCTGCCTGAACCCTCCAACTCTACCAAGCCACCCTGGGGCTGCTTCCTAGGAGCTCTCCTATTGCCCTTTCACAAGTATTCTCTTCAATGTGAACAAAATCATCTGCATGGACAGTCACTGGATCCCCAAAGCAAAGAGCAGGTACAGATCTTGTCTACGAGGTTCCCAAAGTCCTCTCCCATCCCCCCCCTCCCCCCCCGGGAAGATGCCAGGAGCAGGCAGCAGCTCTGACAACACCTGATTCCTTGGACAGCACATGTTACAGCATCCCACTGCATCTGCTCCCTCGCCCACCGGTAGACACTGTGCACAGCAGCCCATTTGTACTGTACATTTTTGTTTAACAGATGTAAGATGAATGATTGCTACTTACTAGGGGGTAGATGCAGCCCTAAGCAGTGTAAGGGGCTGTGTAAAGACAGAAAAGCTGCATTTTCTTTACCTTTTTAGGGAATGGAATTTTTTTTTGCCTCTTACTGTAATTTCTCTTTATATCTACTGTGTCTGGTTTTAGTCTGTTGGAGGAATATAAAAAATCACTGGTTAAGTACAAGTAACTTGTTGCTGCAGCAGCATATGAAAGAAAAATAAACACAGGAATAAATACTTTAAAATAGGCACCTAATGCGCCTGCCAAACACTTAATCTGCCACTTTGTAAAATGTGAGTGCATAAAAAATTCATTTGCGAACAGGTATCAAGTTAGTTCACAAGAGTTAGCAGGCACAGCCTTTTTTGCCTGGCATATTCTAGTCCAAGTTATGCATGTTTTTTCACATGCATGGAGGATAGAGGGAAATAACCAAGGCTCTATCACAAGTTGAATGCTTCTCACACATTTGTTTTTAATTGATGTAAGTGGCAGTATACAGTTCAGGTGAATAATCTGTGGGTTTAGGCTAGTCTGAATTTGGATCGTTTTGCTTACAAAGAAACCTACAATTCAGAATCCATGCCCAGCAATTTCAGTGTAGATTTCAGCCCTATTTCTCTCTGCACTTCATGAGAAACCTCACAGGAACTGAGCCTTCCTATAATATTCTTTTTTTTTTTTTTTCCTCAGAAATAAATTAGTGTCGACATAGGAAAACACATTCACATGAAGACCTCAAATTACTAGCTATGAGGCTTAAATGACTGCCTAGCTTTAAGACTTAATTACAAGTAGACTAAGCATCTTCTACAAAAATAGTGATTTAAAAGAAAAAGAAAACCTCTTAGATTTTCCAGTTGGGATGATTATGTTACTATAAACTTGACTCTGCATTCTCTGTTTGCTGTACACTTGCTCTCATTTGGTCTGATTCCCCACTGGTGTAACAGCAAAGCTCATGAACTCTCTTTTTAATTGGGGGGGGTTTTTTTTGGTTGCTTTTTTTTTTATAAGATTAATTTGACCTATTTGTTGAGTCCCCAGAAACAAAGTGTTCTCAACCCAAACCTGCTAGTCATTTTAGCATGTTCTGGAAGTTTAAATGTGTGATGGGCTCCACTAAAATCAATGGGAGCACTGATAGAGAGCTTTATGTGTAAGTTTAAATGCTTTGCTCATCAGGGAGCCTGGCACTTTGCAGTATCAAGCACAGAAAACGCTAATGTTAAACTTCCTTCAAATGAATGCTGGCATTGACTAAATGGCCTTTATACTAAACTGTATTTCAGTAATAGCAACGACATGTGCTATTGCTGCAGAAAGGAAGGTCTCACAATGCAGACCTCAAGGACTGACACAGAGCAATTGTGAGAGCAAATCAATGCGAAGAGAGGGTTCCTTGGAGTAAAGAAGCAGACAACTTTCCACACTTGTTTGTGGGAGTAAACAGAATGATATTTAGCAGTCTATGGAGAATTTGATGAATGCACAGTGCTGTAGCCTGAAATCTCTCATTAAAAATACAACATACAGCTTCATTTTGCAGCATGCCACACCATTTTTTTCCTCAAAATCCTCCTCCTCCTCCAAATGCCAATAGCACTTAATTTATAGCAGTCATTCACAAGTTAGCAAGAGTGGGCTACTTCTCAGAATCACAGGAAAGCAAAAGAGAGGTAGTCACAAAATGCTAGGAAAAGCCTGGTGACACAGAAACACAAGCATACAATTTCTGGCAGTTAGTTGCTCAGGGGGTAGATGCAGCCCCTAGCAGTGTAAGGGGTTGTGCAAATACAGGAAAGCTGCACTTGCTTTCCATTTTTAGGGAATGGCATGGGGTTTTTTGCCATTATGGTGAAGGCACCATACAAGCTTCTTCACAGACAACAAAAGCCAGGGACTGCTAACTACTTTTGATTACTAACAGTTCCCTGGGGAAGGCAAACACCTATAGCCAGGAAATGAGATGGGAGAAAGGGGACTCAAATGTATTTTCCCTCACCACTCACTTACTACTCAGGCTGGAAAGTAATGAACTTTTTACCCACATTCCTAAAATGACTTTTTACCTACTGTGTAGCTTCACTGTCATCTCCTTGACAGCTGAATCAAACTGTACAGGACCAAGCACGTGTTCATTTTACATTCCTCCATTTCCAAGTAAAATATTGAGCCCAGGGGGGATTAGGACCCAGTGTTTCAAACCTGTCCCTCCTCAATGCAACTATGCATTGTGATGGTAAAACTCACAAAACGAGACCTTTAAAATCCATCTGTATGCACATCTCTCATTTTGCTACTCTAATAAGCAGTTCCATACAGAGTCTCTCTCAATTACAGTTGACTCTATGAGTCATTCACCCAAATTTTCCAAATCTATATTCAATTTTTTTTATTCACTTACCACATAGGCATGAACGCATCAGTCAGCAGTAATTGTATCAATGACTTAGGGGAAGGGGAGTTTGAGATCAGCAATACTACTTTTTCCCCAAAAGAGTGCAGAAGCTACACTGATTGCTTTCTCTGTACATAACACAAGATAAAATGCGAGACACTAGCTAATAAACTAAACCAAATTCCATTGACAAAATGAAGAAAAAGCAACTGGGATAACTAAAATTACCAGTTAGCTTTTCAATTATATATTTCCTTTGTAAAAATTTGGAAGGGAACCACAGACATGTTAGACCCTTTGTAGGGTTTATATCAGACACAGCTGTTCACTTAGTTCAGCTACAGTGCAGCTTTACAAGAAAAACTACATATAAGCAGTAAGCTCCAAGAGAAACAGTATTAAGGAAATATGAAGCAGAAAAAGTTTGGGAACTTACATTTGATTAGGCATTCATTTATATGGAAAATTTGTGAGAAACGTCTTAAAGTTGCTCGTTATATTTGTATTTTCTTTGTACTTCCCATACAGAAAGAGGAAAGAATATTACCAGGGTTTCTTAGGACAAAAATTGATCTACTGATGCCTTGTCTGGAATCTCAGTGTCTGGATTTGGGGCCTTGGCTTTAGGGGGACGGGTTGAAATATCGTACTGCCAAAAAAAAAAAAAAAAGGCAGCCAAGCAGTTAATTTTTTAGGACATATTAAGCCTTCTTACATCTCCAGGAAAAGTTAGTTAAAAATATTAATGATACAGCCAGTGAGACATCATTTTGCAAATAAAGTTTGCACATAGAGGCTATCCCTGTGTATAGACAAGGTTTAGATGAAGTTTCAGAGTTTGTGTTAAGAACACAGAAACTCTACCAGCTACCTCATATGAGATTTTGGGTGAACCTAGGAGAAGGCTTGTGGCACAGGATAGGAAAGCTTCAGACTCACCACTCCACCTTTCATTCAATTTCTTTTCAGTAGAAAGCAAACTTTTCAACTGAAGTGGACATTTTTTGCTAACCATTTGTCTTGAAAATCAGAACTGTGTGGATCAATGTTAAATTTGTCCTACCCATGAAAATTTGAGTTTTTCTGAAGAAAATTCTTCCTCTAATCAGGAACAGTCACCATGCATTTTGGTAAGGCTTTTTGGAGGGATGAGGAAGAGTTGGAGGGTGAGGTGGGTTTTTTTCAAATTTTTTTAGGCAGTGTCTTGGGAGAGCAAAAAAATTGCACGAGCAAGTGACTTCTGAATTGGAGGGAAAAGTTTTGCCCTACAATTCCATGAAGAAAGTAAAAGATAGCCCCAAACTGATCAAACACACAACGGCCTGCACAAATATTTCAGCTGGGCCCGCAGTACTGTGCTGGGATTAGAAAACCAGCTTGAACTGCAACTACAGTGGCAATTTTTAGTAAGTCAAATGAATGCGGTAAGTAATCTTCCGACCTACAAGCAGAGAGAGGGCTGTTATCGGAGCCGGGGGCCTTTGTAGCAAGCTTTGCTCCATGTAGCCCTAAAAGCTAGGCAGCACCGTGGCAGTGGGCACCGAGCCCGAGCCCCGGTCCCTTTGCCAGATGCCGCGGTGCAGCTCCCAGCTGGCTGCAGGCCTCCCCCTGCTGCCCTCGCCTGCCGGCCCCAGGGCAGGTCCCCACTGGGCAGCCTTGGCCACAATGTCATCAAACCTGACACGCAGCAAGAGCCACCAAGAGCCACCAAGACCTCTCGTGCCAGCAACGTCTCTCGGTAGCAGCAGTACATCCCAGGCAGCTGGAGAAAGCATCGCCTCTCGCCACCTCTGCTGGCCTTGAGGAGGAGGTCTGTCCATCACCCAGGCCCCTGGGGGGTCTGCCCCATGTCCCCCTCACCAGCCTGATCTGGCAGACAGGGAAGTGCAGCAACAGTGGTCCAGCCTTGAAAGAGCTGGTGTTTAAACGCTTCCCCTTGGCCCCCAGGAGACTTGGGGCAGCAGGTTCTCCCCTGGACAGACAGATGCACGCACAATGCGCATGGGGCTGAGCGACAAACCCTGGCCCACGTTACTGAAGGTAGAGGCTCGGTCCGAAAACATCCAGGGTGGTGCCATGATTAAAGCTACTCGAGCCCACAGGCCATAACTGGTGTTTTCATTCCCGTCAAGCTGCAGATGACTTTATTTCTGGTAAGCCGTTAGATTCACACCAGAAGAACTGCATAGTACACACTAGGACCAGTTAGCATTGTCATCATAGGAAAAAATTTTTTGGTCTTTAAACCTCCTTGTGTCCTCTGTGGTTTCTTAAAAGCAGCTCTGTGAAAATAGCTGAGGGATGGAGAAGCAGGAGGTGCTCTATGCTTGTTGTCTGCAGTGACTGACATGCACTGCTACTGTCAAGGCTCTTCCTCCTCTTGCACGTCTACAGGGGCACCTAAAGCCTAAAGCTGTCACCTTTCTGCAGCAAAAGCCTGTGGTCCTGCCTGGCCGCTGCCAGCTGGCCAAACCCCCCTCACTGCCCAGGCAGGGAGGGCACCTGAGGACCCCACTAAATCTGCCCCTGTGCTAGTTGGCTTCTTCAGGGGAAACAATGGGGTTTCCAGGCAACTTTCCCAAAGCTGAGTAATATTTATTGAAAACAAAACCATTTTGTAGAAAAGCACAGCCTCAGGCGATGAACACACACTTCAGCCAGGCAGTCACGCACCTTCCCTCTGCTGGATGGACAGCCCTGGCAACAGCAGCTCTCCCAGCAGCTTTCTCTCTTACACACTCACCCTACTTGACAGAGTCTCCCTCCAGGGACTGAGATTTATCATTTGACCCTTTGTTTGCAATGGCCACCAGAGCGGGCCAGAGGGCTCACGCTTCCCAACATGGGGTACGGATCTTCAAAGGCTCCTTTCCCAGCGGAGGGCTTGGATTACCAGTTCCACCTCCTGCCCTGTCCTTTGCTCCCTGAGAAAGTTCAGAAATACAGCTGCTAGCAAGCTTGTCAAAAACCATAAAAGTAATACAATTAGCCCCAAAACACCCTGTGACTGCGGCATCTGGTCACAGCTACTAGCACGCTGCCAAAGCCTTCCAGCCTCGAGCTGTCGGCGTGCCTGTGGAAGTCTTGCAAAGGTCCAGCTTGCGCTGCTGTTTTCTGTTTCTGATTTAGAGGAGTTGCTCCACCGCACTGGAGACGCTTGAAGTTGTGAGAGCTTTTTGGCAACAACCAGGTCCTCTCCTTGCTCTCCCTCTTGAAGTCCCAAGATCCTTACATCAGGCACCAATTACTCCAGATCTTCCGTTTGTTCCAAACTCAAGCATGTGGGTTTGTTTTCTTTCACAATGACCTCACAGAGTTTTGTACACTTTGCAAGTTTTCTTCTGCTTGTTCCAACCAACCCATCAGTCCTACTGAGATGTTGTTCAGACTACTCAGTTCTCCTTTTCACGCTGTTCATTACATAATTTTGACAACTTTTCATCTGCTGACACAAAGGGTACCAGGTTCTTCTCTGTTATCTCTGGTCTTCCTTGCAATAGCTCTTTCAAAAAGCCATCTCTGTGATTTCTGTTAGCTGCTATACCTGAGCAGGGCATAGGTAAGATTTGGAGACACAAGATTCTCTGTTGTGAATTTCTAAATCAGAAATAATTCAGAAAAGCTTTTTCTTTATTCTTTGGCATCCCAAATCAGTTTCCATTGTCCCCAGTGCACACGGAATATTAAAGATAAAAAACGTAAAAAGAAGAAATCACCAGGCATCCATTTGTTCACAGTGCTCATTTCTTTCATCACTAGCTTTATCCCTTTGCTAAATCATGTTTCCACCAGGATTAAGCACACAGGCAAAAGCACTGTGATAGCTCTTCCAGCACAGCTGCTTGTCCTGGCAGAGTGCAACACTGGGCTGTCCTCCTTCAGCAAAAGAATATGAAATTTCACTCAGAGTATTCCCTTGCATTATGTTGTCTATTTACTTTGTTCACTGCTCCTTCCATTTACTTCTGCAGATGAACATGGTGTGATGCGGTGGAGTATGCCTGTAACATACTACGAGCTCTGCTTTGTATTTGTGCTGAGCACGTCTCAGCTGGCCCAACGCAAACCTACCCATCCGCAGTCTACGCAGCTTTGGCACTTTTTCAAAGAAAAATCCATCAGGTTTGCAACCCAGTCCAAACAGTTGGCCCACACCCCACAGGGAAGCCAACACATGGAAGTTGGTGAACCAGACCGTAAGACAGGGACTTCTTGTCATGTTTTAAGAGAGGGGGTTTCTGGGGCCACGCTTCTCCTTGGATCAGAGTGACAAGCACAGCCACAGGGATTAAGAGTTTGAGAAGAAAGAGATACTCCAATCCAAGCAACCCCCGATTTGGTTGCCTCATGTCAGGATTTCCATTAATCTGGAAGATCATGCTTTTGTGCTTCAAAAGCGAAGACTTCTTGGTTAAGAAACTTCCTTGCTACGCTCCAAAGGGATTAAACTAAAAGCCCATGTCGCTCACTGTCTAAGCAAAATTCTGAAGCAAACCTGCACTCAGCCAGGGAAGTGGGGAGACTCTGGCCACAGCAGGCAGTAGCCCCAGGAGGGAGAGGACAAGCGAGCCTCGGAGCCGGGGCAAGCAGGAACAAAAGTCTGCCCAGCAAGACTTAGCTTAGGTGCACGAGGGAGCAGGCTCACGGTGTGCAGGGCGGTCCTGGGCCAGGCTGCAACGCTGCCCTTGGGGAAGGAAAAAAACCTCAACCAGTAGCCTTCTGGAGTGCATCTGCAAACCACAGGGATGCACTCAGTGAAAGATTATAAATACAAAACTTTTCTACTGCATGGATCTGCTCTCTCTGCATCTGCCAAGTCACTCAGCCTACTGCATTACCCTGAAAACCAGCGCATCTGCCTAAACGCTTGTCTGTCTTTCCCAGCTACATCAGATCAACTAATAATACGTAACCTTTGCCCACAAGCCTTGTCCCTCTAAGGAAAGTTATAAATGTGCTTGGCCTATATAAATTACACTTACTCTGATACTCACCTGGGCCCTAGGTCCTACACAGACTGAAAAAATACTTGAAATATTTATTTGGTTTCACTGGCTTCAGAAGTTGAACTCCTGTGAGTTCAGTTTCCTGCTTTCTGTAAGGTTGGTGGTTTTATCCTCTTTTTCATACCAGGACTGCTAGGATGACTGGCAGACTCATGGTGGGCTGGTCAGTGATCTCACGTCACAAGATACAAACAGAGCTGCTAACAAAGTACACATTTATATCTATGTCCTGAAATAGCCGGCAACAGAAAGTGCTTACAGATGAGCTAGTCAGATCCTCACGGGTGCTAGCAGTAACGTGGTAGAATGTCACCTGAGGGAGTCAGCCTAGTCACACCATCAGTTTCTACAAGCTGTTGGAGGTCACTGTCCAGTAACTAGTTTATTATCAGCTGCTGCTGTGGCAGCTCCTTAGCTGCTGCTGTGTTTACTCAATGGCCACTCTCAAGTAATCCACTCTAAGCAAGAAAGCAGCCACAGTGACTCATTTTCTGCCCCAGCAAGCTTCATCCTGGACCAGGAACATGCAATGGTGAAGATTCAGCATCTGCAACCACAAAACCTGCAGCCAAGGAACACATCTATTGATGTTGAACATCACAACCACCAGGACCATGGCTGATGTTTCCTGGCGCTCTGCAAAACTGCATCCGGCAGTTAGCCACTTCAAAGGTCAGCACTGGCAGCTTCAATTTACCAGGGATGCTTCTAGGCTCGCAGTCCTGTACATCATTCCTGCCTGGCAGGCGGCTGGTAGCAACTGAGGATGTGTGTGAGTGCGTACACACAGACTGAGCCAAAATCCACAAAATTGGAGAATGCGTTTTTTCAAGGGTTTATCAAAATAGCCCCAAGTTAGATAACTCTAATCTCTAGAACATCTCACACACATTCTAGGGGAATGGAAAGTAGTTGTACATTTAATCCTGAAGTCTACATTTGCCATCTGAGCTTTAAGTATAACCTGTTGTACTGCCACATTCATTAGGTATTGAATGCCCTATATGCAGAGATATTTGCCAAACGATTTTTCATTCAATAATATATATATTATATTATTATATTCAATAATATAATGCATCCAGCTTCCTGTCTCTTCCCTTTACGCATAAAGTACACTTCAAATTATACATATGGTAGAGTACATCCACCAGAAGCTGAGCACAGGGGCTCTGGTCATAACGCTACTCCTGCAAGGGAGCTCCTTTCGACAAACATTCAATGTCAGACTTCTGGCTGAGTACCCTTAAACAGAAACTGTTAAAATTGGCAAAATTAAATAAGAGGTTAATTTCACAGCCCAGGAAGCCTGGAATTAAACCTATCAAGACTACTCTGAGCTTTGTTTTTTCTTCTTCAATTGTTACTCTCTATCCCTTTTGTTGAGTGGAAAATTTTAAAAATACAAAATGCTACAAATAAAAAGGCAGGAATGAAAGCTTGTTCTGGTTTTTTTTCCCAGAAACTTGCATGTACTTACTAACCTCAGAATGACTTTCCAGTTTTTACAGGGATTACAGAAAATTGCACATTGATAAATTTACTGCTCGTCTCAAAATTCAGAAGATCCCAAAGTATTTTACAGGATGCTGTAGGGAGGGGCTGATGCCCAGTGGCTCCCTCCCCTCTGCCTTGGTAGTTGCAGTCTCTAGTACTACTGGAAGGAGATTCAGTTGTGGAGCTTCAGCTCCAAGCAAGACATTTGGACTACCCAGAATTACGTTTGTAAGGATCACTTGTTGTCAAAAGCAAAAGACACCTCCTTGTGCAAACTCCAGTCTAAGGAGACAGGAAGAAATGGATGCCAATGAATGTTATGAATGTTTAGGCATTTAGGAGATTTGGGGACCAGTATTTTGCTTTCTACAAGGTATCTAATTGCTGTCTGTAATCAACAGAGTTTTGATACATTTTTAGCTTCCCCGAGCTCTGTGTTTTAATTAAAACAGCCAGTCAAATTCTTCTTTGGGACTGAGTCCAAGTCAGCGAACCACATTATACATCTGAATTCATTCAGGCCATTGGATGTCACCCAGAATATGCATAGGGTTCTGCCATCTGTCTGGCCCCGTCCACTCTTCATGTGTCTGTCACGCTGTGGTGGCCTCTCTGCTTCCCCTTGCTAGGCAATGGTCAACAAACGAATTCCTTCAGGCTGCCCCTTCACATGCTCCCCAGCTGCCCAGGGACACTTGTCATTGCAGATGTTCAGACTTCATTCTTAACACAGGCCCCAAATGTTTCAATTTTTTTCTAGATAACTGGCAGTCAAAAGCTAATGAAAGTTCTGGCAAATTTTAGCACTTATTGCAACGTCATTCCAGTGAATATCCAGTATTATCCCCAAGCATTTGCTTGCAAGGGCATTTAGCATACCCTGGTTGAGCTGTAACACACGTTTATCAAGATAGAAATAGCACTTGAGATATAAACTGGTCACTGGAAAAAATCTGTCAATCTGACCCTGCCAGTTCATGACACTGTTTCCTTCACGATATCCTCACTGACTCCCATTTCACTGCCAAAGTAAGTAAAAGCTTGTCAAAACTTTCCAAAGTAATAGAGTTTTGGGGCACTCATTAGATTTACTTTTTTTCCTCCCTAACAGATTATTAAGGCTGTTAGGCCTCATTCTACCTACTTTACATACTAAATATCCTAGGGTGATCACATGGAAGTTAATGAAGTTTAGGTAAATCCGTAAAACACCATTTAGATTAACTTACCTTAGTGCACTTGGGCTGCCAAATCTCACCGGGCACTTAACACTACCTACAGGGAGTGGTTCCCTTGCAAACGTGTGCCCTGATTTATTGCTCAGAATGTAATCAAAGGACCCCCGAAGGCCCCAGTAGATCCAACCCTGTGTCCTCCCAGCTGGCTGTTAGTACCCAGCAGTGGTTGTAGATGGACGCTCACAGAAGAATTAAGTGAAAAACAAGCACATTGAGATCCTCCCCCCTGTGCCCTCCCAGTCCCTGCTGCCATTTTTCGGCATGGAGGACTGCCTGAGCTAGTTGTGGTTATCAACTGTGTCAACAGATGAGCCCAACTGAGCAGCATGTGCCTCGTACTTATTCTAAATAAAAAGAAACTATGCAGAAAATAAACCCTGCAGAAATAACTTTGCTCTATCTGCCAAGCTTTGTGTGGTCTTTCTAAAAACAATCCTTGTCCAGTTTTTCTGAGAAAGCCTTTTAGTGTCATGTTATTTACCACAAAGTACAGTTTAGAAGTTATTTGAGACACAGCAAATGCTGGAACGCTCAAAGGTGTTACCAAAGTTCATAGAGTGTCAACGAACACGTTGAGCACTGGTCCCAACACATTTTCTGTGTGTTTACAGTTTCCCCAGGAACAGTGAATTCTCTAACGGAAAAGTATTTTCTGCAAATATGCAGCCTTTGGGTGAAAATCGGAGCCAGGAGCTCACGCCGAGCGCACGGGAGCACTCCTACATGCCACCCTCCCCGCACGGCAGCGCCGGCTGGAGTCCTGGTGTGCCTGGCTGGCCGCTGGCAGCGACTCACTGCTTCGTTTCTGGTGTCAAGGGATGGATTTTTCAAGTCTCAAATTGTCCCAGCAGCTGATCCCACCAGTTTTGCCTGTTACCCTGCAGAGTCAGAAACTTTTGCTGCCTGCAGAGAAAGCTTGTTGTTTATGGAAGAAATTTGCAGTTGTACTCGCCCAAGAAGTATCAGTGGGCATCTTTGGGATTACAGAGGCAATTAACTCCATATTAAATGTTAACAAGTGATTAGACTAGCTCCACAAGCTTTATTTTGGGTTCAAGTTTCACACATATGCTGCCCATCTCTTAAAAGTGAAGGTGTAGGATTGTCTTTTCCAGCCTCTGCTCCAAGCTATAAACTCAAATAGCACTGACAGCTGCTCCACAACTCACACACAAGGGATATTTGCCATGAAACACGTTATCAGTTCAACTTTCTGACATGGTCCCAGCCTCTCCCTTTACTGTGGAGCAGGAGAAAGACCTGTTTCCACAGCACAGAGAGGGTGAAACTCCCAGAGCTGCTGCTCCTCCTCCACACCTCAAAAGCTGAGAGTAAACTAGGCCACAAGAGTAGCTTCTTGCCAAGTTTTATCTTGGAAAACAAGGGAAATATTTATGACTGTTGGGAACTTGGAAAAAAAAGAGACAACTTTTCAATGCATGATACTGAAATAACCCAAAGTTTTGAGCCAGTATTCCTATAACTGCAGTGCTCTGAGGGAGGAAAACATAAGGTCTCGCACACCAGTCTTCAAAAGTCTGGTCTCTAACACTACTAAGAAGCTAATCCAAGCTGACCTAGTATATGACAACCATCTAAGGCCAAAAATCTTCACATTCAAAATTTAGGAAAATGTAATTTCACAAGATCACTGCAAACCAGAACTTTGCTATATAGATTTTATTTTTTCATTTAAAAAAGAAAAATGCAAATGAAGGTGGGGATCAATAGAATACATCGCGCAAATGGGTAACTACATTTTCTGTATATTTTTAAGAAGCAAAAAAGCACACAGTGCTTTAGAGAGCAAGGGATACAGCATGCAACACAAAGAAAGCAACCAAACACGGTTATTCATATATGTGGTTATTTCCTTGCTTTTAAAAAAGTGCTCTATTTTATTTTCTTTTCCACAGGGTTTTTTTATCCATGCTGGCTTTTTAAAAATCTGCTTTAAAAAAGAAATCAAAGCCTGCAATTTCTTTTACGTTTTGTAAATAAAGGAATTGTTTCTTTGTTATGCTTCCGACTCTTGAGGCAAAGTACAGGAGTATTAACGGTCAGGAAACTGGCCTTAAGAAATGCCCATGGTTGTCCTTGCAACCCTCTGGGGAGGAAAATGGCTGTTTCCCAGCTGTTCTCAGACCCATGAACCAAGCTGTGTCAGGAGAGTATAGACTGATTCCAGCAGTGGAAGCATACAACAAATTTTAAACCTGCTTTCTTCCTCTGCACCTCTGTGCCCCGTGCAGCCCCGTCAGGAGAAAATTAAACCCACAGAGCCTTACTGAAAACAGATCTAACTGAGTAGCTCAACCTCTGCTCAGCTACTTCATGAGAGAATAATTCTGTAGTTACTTCTTTGTATCTCCCTCCATAAGTAATTCAGTAGTATAAGAGGGCTTAAATCTCCATCAGGTATGAAAGTGGAAAGAAAATGGTATCAACTAAAAGTTTGTTTAATCATGGCCTGAGGGATTGCCAATCGACCATTGGATAGAAATTATAAGCACAAGCTAAATTATCTCTTATATTAAGCAAAAGCTGTGGCTGCCTGCCAGATGATGAGAAATAACTGTATAGAAGGCGGCCTGCAGATGGGCAGGTCAGTGACAAGCAGAGGGCTGGCAGCTAGCAAAACCTGCTGCACCTAACATTTGTTCTTTGGCATGGCGGAAATGTGTCACAAGAAGCAGCTGGCAACCTTACTGGGACAGGAAAGGAGTCCTCCGGTGCAGGATCTGAGGCAGACATGTCCATTCCCTACTGACTAATTTTTGTGGTTAAAACTGACGAAGACACCCCCCATCAAACACTCACCTACAGAACACTGCGCACAGGCTTGCTATTGCTGGTGTGACCTACACGCCGCATAACTGCACTGTCTTCCGCCAGGCTCATTACCTTCTTTACTTGTTTGCTCTCCAGGACATCCAAAATCCCTAACATCAAAATTTCCTTCTGGGCACATTTTCCCCCTGCAATTTATATCCTTTCTTTTCAGGGAACAAGTGTACATAGACATTTGATGGGACAATGAAATAGTTTACTAAGTCCTTCTTATTGAAAAGCAGCTGTGGGCCACTTTTTCAAGATGCTTACCCTTCTTGTGGGAGTTCCTGGTTATATCAAAATAAATGTGAGATAAACCAAACAGGGCACCTTTGACACTGTCTGGTTAACATTATCATTTATTCTGCAGAAGCAATGATTAAGTAGATTCCCATTGTAGCACCATGGCTTGAATTGTCAAATAAAACCACACCTCATCTTTCTGAATGCCCTTCCACAACAGCTCAGAGTTAGGTGCTAGAATTCAGCCTCAGGGTGGCCTTTTAATAAACATCAATTGAAAAAGAAAAGTATGCTTTCTGCTCCAGGAGAGCTGAAACTTTGCTTTTAGTTTGTATATGGTCGTATTGTGTCTTAGTACAAGTGTTGCCATAGAACTACCACATATGGAAACCTGGGCAACAGATCATACAAACAGACATAATCCTAATAATGAAGTATGTAAACAAACAGAAAGCAAATTCCACTGCAACCAAACTGTACTCATCAGACAGACCTGTTGTAGTATATTTCTATGCCAGCTATGAAAGAAACATGGTAGCATAGCTGAATATAAAAATAAGGTTCAATAAAATTCAGAGCCTGGTCAAGATGAGTCAAATATTAATTATGATATTCAAAACTACCAGCCATTTGTTAACCTCAGAAAATTCTCAGATATTGATAACACTCATTGATATGAGCGATATGGATTTGTTGGATGGATGACTCAATGGATAGGGAATTGGCTGGATGCCCACATCCAAAGTGTTAGTCAACAGCTCAATGTCCAAATGGAAACCAGCAATGAGTGGTATCCCTCAAGGGTCTATACCGGGATCAATACTATTTAATATCTTCATCAATGACATAGACAGTGGGATTGAGTGCACCTTCAGCAAGTTTGCAGATGACACCAAGCTAAGTGGTGCCATTGTTTCACTTGAGGGAAGGGATGCCACCCCGAGGGACCTAAAGAGGCTTGAGAGGTGGGCCTGTGCAAACCTCATAAAGTTCAACAAGGCCAAGTGCAAGGTCCTGCACTGAGGTCAGGGCAACTCCCCAGTATCAGTACAGACTGGGGGATGAATGGATTGAGAGCAGCCCTGCAGAGAAGGACTTGGGGATACTGGTGGATGAAAAGATGGACCTGAGCCGGCAATGTGCGCTCGCAGCCCAGAAAGCCAACCGCATCCTGGGCTGCATCAAAAGAAGCGTGGCCAGCAGGTCAAGGGAGATGACTCTGTCCCCCTACTCCACTCTGGTAAGACCCCACCTGGAGTACTGTGTTCAGCTCTGGAGCCCTCAGCACAGGAAAGACATGGACCTGTTGGAGCGAGTCCAGAGGAGGGTCATGAAAATGATCAGAGAGGGCTGGAGGACCTCTCCTATGCGGACAGACTGAGATAGTTGGGGTTGTTCAGCCTGGAGAAGAGAAGGCTCCAGGGAAACCTTATAGCAGCCTTTCAATGTATAAAGGGGTCTTATAAGAAAGATGCAGAGAGACTTTTTACCAGGGCCTCCAGTGACAGGACAATGGGTAGTGGTTTTAAACTGAAAGAGGGTAGATTTAGGTTGGACATAAGGAAGAAACTTTTTACGATGAGGATGGTGAGACACTGGAACAGGTTGCCCAGAGAGGGTGTGGATGCCTCATCCCTGGAAATGTTCAAGGTCAGACTGGATGGGGCTTTGAGCAACCTAACCTAGTGAAAAATGTCCCTGCCCACAGCAGGGGGGGTAGAACTACATGATCTTTGAAGATTCCTTCCAACCCAAAGCATTCTACAATTCTATGATATTAAATATGAATGCAATTGTGGAATAAGTTGGTGGGATAGGAGGATAGAGCAATTAGTACAGAGTACTTCATTACAGTTGGTATTTCAAAATAAATTAATTTAATTAATGTTAGTTGAAAACTAAAAATATATCATCACTGAAGATAACAACGAAGTCAATTATTTGGACTTTGTAATCGGTTTGATTTAAATCTGATCACGGAATAAGTTAATGTTCTCACCTCCAGAATAACAGTCTGAAGCTGAACAACCCATCTAATGCTTGTTTCTGATGCTTACTGAAGTTGTCACAGAGCAGGTCCATCCTCCCTCACAGCTTATTGCTCTTTGGTTATGGGTGCTCGCAGACATGTTGCTGACATGAAGCTGTTATTATCAGCTAAAGATGATGGGCAGCAGAAGCAGTTGGGATAGAGGGCTCGGTATTTCCTAATTTTTATAATTCTGTCAGCTTTCTGGGAAAATTTTAAGGTTTGTTGTTTGACAATTCACCTCCATGAAATGCTGGAAGAGCTAAAGAGGTTGAAAAGCAGAGCCACGACTCCAGGTTAAAGATAAGAATTCCATGGTGCATATCAATTCCTATTTGACCTGGACTTCTTTAACATCCCTCTCTCACGAGATTTACTGTGGTCTAACCATCTAGAGCCTTCATGACTCGAGACAATCTCTATCACTCTAGACTCTCATCCATGTCCTTGCAGGGCTGTATTTCTTGTAGCCTTCAGGTAGTTCTGTGGCTAACAGTGACTACAGGAGCGCTAATAGAAACCCTGCAGCAGGTTTCCCCTGCACATCATGCATCCTCCTCGGCAACATGTCAGTAGAGTCACCAGTAAAATGTACCAAACCACTGTGCAGGTACAGCTGGCAAACATCTCTCTCCAAAAGATCTTACAGGCTGCCTTCTTCTCTCAGGCTAGAGCAATGTATTATTATAAGGACCCTTCAGACTGCCACCCTTCCCTCTCAGGGAGTTTTCTGCAGTACAATACAGGTCATACACATGCTATACACACCAGGATGGTACAATCACCAAATTAGAAAAGGCCTCAAGAGGGAGGTTTAGCTAGTGCGGATGCCCAAGAGGCAACAATTCCATTTTCCAGCAAGTTTCAAAGATTAAGTATTTTTTTCTCTTTTCACAGAATCATGTGAATATTTTCAAACCATGGACTAATATTGAAACTTCTTCTGCTCCGGGCTTCAACTAGAGCTTCTCCTTTCTCCCTCACTTTCCCTCTCTCTGTCCAGTAGCAAACAGTTACCTAAGCCAACAAGTGGGTGCCACATGCAAACTTGCAGTAAGCAGCTAAGTTATTCATTTCTCTTAAGGACAGTGGACTAACCTGCAGGTTGACTAAAGGTATAGCAGTGAAATTCCCTTCTAGATGCATAACTAACAGAAAACATAAAATGGTCTATCAAAAAGAAACAGCACAAAAGCTAAGCAACTCTGGAAAGGCTAACAAACACAAAAAGATCTAGCTGACCCAGCACAGGAAAAAATTATTGGAGTCCTCTGCTAGTAAGGGGTGATTGATAACGTAACTCTATTTTTGGCTTCAACACTCACCAGCTGTGAAGTCTACTCCAAATTCATGAGTGCTTTTTCGTATAAAAACAAACACCGCTTACAGCTCTTTGCTTTTTACCTATATGTTGTGGTCTAAACTACACATACCACTCATCTTATTTCCATATATGACAACTTAACTGTGCAAAGTTCTCTCTTCTTTTTCAAACAAACTACAGTTACTGCCCTAATAACTCTCCAGTTTGACACTTAGTTTAAAATAAGCTCTGGAAGTGGCTATATTTAGAGAACAATCTGGTGTTGGTATAAATCCTCTCATGTTTCCACTTAAGCACACAAGAATATTCTTGGCCACAAAGAAATCCCTCTGCAAAAGGTCTTCTAAGAATTAAAATGCAAAGCAATGACTGTATAGGAACTAGTAAAGATTCATGTGTTTGAACTCCTCCTGCTTGTTACTAAACTTCAACTAATCTTATACAAAGCAACAGCATAGATTAGCATTGCCTAGCTATATCTATGCATATTTAAAATATTACAAGTCACTCTACTTGAAATGCTACAAGCAACATCTTAAAATGAAGAATTCATATAGCTACATGTAAGTTTTCAAAGATATATATGAAGCTGTTAATAACTGGTTTGCTGACAGTAAGTACTGTGAAGCTGAATATGCAACTGCAGATGCAGATGCTAAGCATATCAGTGTACTGACAGAGACTTGTAAGCAGACTTTATTCTGCATACTGACAGATTATATCATTGTTTGTGCCCTGGATGTTATCATGTCTCCAAGGCACATCTCTAAGGGAAAAAAATCAAGTAAATCCAGTTTTCTCAAACATATTTATTGTTGCTATATTGGACACACTTTTAAAATCCAGGTACCAGGATGCTTGCGTTTGCAGTTTTCATTTGTGTATGTGTATGTTACTCTAGCACTCTAGGCAGCCTTTACTTCCCTTTATAAGAACTTAGGAATTCAAACAATCACAAATTAGTTTACACTTAGAAAACATTGATCTGATTACAGGGAAGGCTCCGAATTTGTTCACAGCTATGGGAGTATACTGCTGCTTAAGCTATGGCTCAAAGCCTGAGCCATACTAAAAGCTCCTCATTTTCTTGCTGCCTGTATGGAGGAAATTTTCTACTGAGCTCTTAAGGATGGCACCAAACTGTAGGGCTCTATAACAGAAAATTACTCACTGTAGAGTAGAGGCAAGATATAAAACCAGCAGCATTATCCCAGCTCTGCTACAGATTCTCACTGTTCTGCCATAATCATACAGGACAAAATTGGCTATCCCCTGATGCTTGGGTACTCATGACTTTCCTGGGATAAAAAAGGTCTCAGTAAGATTGCGAAGCATGGCATGACACATGGAAATGTGTCTCCAAGTCTCTGGTCTTCTGGTTCCAGCCCCTGCTTAAAGCTTGCAAATTTTTGTGAGTGCTTGCCACAAGTGTGTACATGTTTAAGGCAGGAAATATTCTCTGTACACTAGGCACCTGGCACATGGGGGAAGGAGAGAAGAAGCGATTTGCTAAAAGCAGACAAAAGTAATAAATACTGATAATCAACTACAGGTCAGCTTGGGGATACATGGCTTGGGGGAACTAAGGCCTCTATTTCCCAAACAGATGCAAGGCAGACAGCGCAGACATCTAGATCTGTTTAATCAATTGCCTGAATCTATTCTGATGAGCTGAGCACAACTCAAGAGTCCATATCCATTCATTTGTCCACCTCCTTGCTGACTCCACTAAACAATGATGCCAATTACTGTCAACTCTGTTGTATGGCCTTAAATGAACTCAACTAACTTTGGCTAAACAGCTGTGAGATGGTACTTTCAGTCAACAACATTCATTTGCAGAATGATCTGCCAAGAGTGATTAGCTGGAGCAGAACTATTTTGCTAAAGTTTCTTCAGGATAACAACCATGTGTCACACAGCACACACCAAAGACAGTAAGTCTTCAAATGGAAACTACTAAAAAAGTAGAAAATTATGAGGAACAGACCTTTTTGCAAAATGCATCAGAGTGTGCTATGCCTTAGCTTATCTGTTTCCCATGAAGTCTTGCAGTCATAAGCATTAGAAAACCTTAGCTACATGATAATCAAGCCCCCAAAATACCAGTAAGAAACAAGTTCTCCACATCCTGTTAACAATAATTAAGAGATCCTTTATCTAACAGGGGACTTACAACAAACTCCCATGTCTTCTCTTGAATGAGGGTGCAGAGATTTCACCTATACATACGCATAAATGGACTCAGACATGTATACATACATGTGACTGTTCTGTTCGATTCTTACCTTAAAGAGTACCAGAAATACTCATGTTCTTCATTGTGGGTGGAGATCTCTCCAAAAGACCACTGCAGTAGGGCTTTTCTTAGCTTTCAGTCAAAAACATGAAGATACCACAGAATCACAAGATGGTTGAGGTTGGAAGGGACCTCTGGAGGTCATCTGGTCCAACCCTTTTGCTTGAGCAGAGCCACCTAGAGCCAGCTGCCCAGGACCATGTCCAGATGGCTTTTGAATAGCTCCAAGGATCGAGACTCCACCACCTCCCAGCCACCCTCACAGTGAAAAAGTGTTTCTTGATGTTCAGATGGAACCTCCTGTGTTTCAGTTTGTGCCTGTTGCCTCTGGTCTTGTTACTGGGCACCAATGAAAAGCGCTTGGCTCCATCCTCTTTGCACCCACCCTTCACGTATTTATACTTATTTATACAAGATCCCACTCAAGCTTTCTTTTCTCCAGGCTGAACAGTCCTGGCTCTTGCAGGCTTTTCTCATAGGAGAGATGCTCCAGTCTCTTCATCATCTTCATGAGCTTTCATTGGGCTCTTTCCAGTATGTCCATATCTCTCTTGTACTAGGGAGGCCAGAACTGGACACAGAACTCCAGAGAGGATTTCACTAGTGCTGAACAGAGGGGAAGGATCACCTCTCTTGACCTGCTGGCAACACTCCTCCTAATGCAGCCCAGGACACCATTAGCCACCTTCGCCGCAAAGGCACATTGCTGGCTCACGTTCAACGTGGCATCCACCAGGAACCCCAGGTCCTTTTCTGCCAAGCTGCTTTCTAAATAGGTAGCTCCCAGCATACGATTTGGCACAGGGTTGTTCTTCCCCAGGTGCAGGACTTTGCACTTCTCCTTGTTGAACTTCAAGAGGTTCCTGTCAGCCCATTTCTCCAGCCTGCTGACATACCTCTGGAGGCCAGCATGACCCTTCCATGCATCGGTCACTCCTCTCAGTTTTCTATCATCATTAAACTTGATGAGGGTATCCTCCACTCCATCATCCAGGTCATTAATAAGGAAGTTGAACAGGATCGGACCCAGTATTGATCCCTAGGGCACACCACTAGTGACTGGCCTCCAACCAGACTTTGTTACAGCGATCACCACCCTCAGGTCTGGGCCCAACCATTCAGCCAGTTTTCAGTCCTCACCTCGCCTCTGCTCATCCAGCCCATACTTCATCAGCTTTTCTATAAGGATCTTACAGGTATAGAAAGTCAAACAAACAAAAAACCCCAAACAGAACTTCCAGGTACGTGAAATGTAAATAGGTGCTAAAAGTATTGAAAATGTTTCAGATTAAGACTGAAAGTCCTCTTTCCTTGTTCTTCAGCTTCTTACTGCTTATAATGCTACAGCCTCAGCAGCTAAGTTTCCAGTTAGTTCTCCAGCAAGAGAAGCCTAGACTTCGTATTTCTAAACTGATCTCAGCTAAGGTGCCTTTAAGCACCAAAGAGGCAAGAGACAAATAATTTTTTCCCGTTTGAAAACAGTTTTTAAGTACGCCTTTGGGCATTTCTACTGTCCACCTGCAGCACATATGCAGTGAGAAAGCAGCCATGCCACAGGACAGCTCTATTCCTCCATCACCCACACCTTGGCTGCAACTCATGTTGCCTTCCCCATCGGCAACATGAGTTGCCTTGCCCTCCCAGAGCAAATACACCTCAGAAAATATAGTTTTGCAAATATCAATAGTAAGAAAACCAAGAATAATAATGATAATGATAATAATGATAATAATAATAATAACAACAACAACAACAACTGTTGCCTCAGAAAGATTTTTAAATACAGAACACACTGGTTAAGCTTATTAGTTCTGACCTCCTTTATGAGAGGGGACATGCCCCTTTCTTTAAAGGAGAATAAAACAGATTTTCCTACTGCCTTTTTCCTATTGTATTTCCCTCCATTCAGATTTTCTAGATTAAGTCCTTTACACCCAACACTCTTTTACTCAGAAGTGGCTTTGCCTTACACCTACCTAAGAGTATATAAGGCTAGCCTGGATTATCATAGTCAGGCACCAACCTCATCATCTAACCCTGGAATGAAGAGACAGCCATTAAAATGATGTTTGCATCCTTTCTGTATTTCACAGTTCCCTATTCCAGGCAGAGTACTTATCCCACCTGCTGACACCAGCGTTCTTCACGGAGCTTCTCAAGTCATGCTCATGATAGTTACTGAAAAGCAAAACACCGTGTTCCAGGCTGGAAGAAACATGGTTCAGCAAACATAAAGCGGGTCTATGAAAGGAGACACATTTTCATTGCAAGATCTACAAATGAATCAGGGAGTGACATTGGACAATGTAGTTTACCCCTATACATCAGCTGAGGATTTCTACCGCAAGTAAAAAGTGCTTTGTGGAGCACTTAGAGCTTTATTGAAGGAAAGTGTTTACATAGTTAATCTAAACTTTGCTCTTAGATACAGTGCATGAAAACATGATATTTAATGTTACTATCAGAAAAAAGGGAAATATTCTGCTTATTCAGAGAGCAGGTAGGACTGTCTGGCTTCCTTACCCTCCGGGTATGACTTTTTGCCACAAATGGATCTGCTCCAAAGCTGAATGCAATAGCATTTCCCTAACACCACTGTCACCCAGAAGCCTGCTTCGACTTTTATTCAACCATGAGTGCTAGACAAGGCACCAGTCTTACAGTAGTAATTGATTCTTATGATGTAACACCAAAAAAAAAAAAAAAAACCTGAAAAATAGAGAATTACTTCCTTTGATAACTTTGCATCTCACTATGGTTTTGTATACAACAGCTATAATCTGCCCTTCCATTTCTGTAGCTCTTCCTGCATTTTTAATAAGAAATACAGTTTGTGGCCCAGCAAATCTGAAGAAACTCATTAAGTCACAACAGAGCCTCTTTAAGTATTTTAATGGTTCGCTACTTGAAAACTGAAGACTCTATTTGCTAAAAGACTTCAGATGATATTTCAAATGGAAATCTGATTACCATGATTCATGGATATTTTCATACTAGGACTTGCAAGGTTTTCAGAACAGAGCAAAGTGTTAGTAACATGTAGCTGATACTTTATCAGAGAACACACCTATTTAAAACAACCTTCAAAGTACACCAACACAATTACTCAGACTACTAGAGTTGTCTAATATACTGATCTCGAGCCACATTTGCCAAAAGAAAATGTGTTGGAGGAACAGCCACATAGTGTGTAAGAAACACTCTGTTAATCAAAGAGCATTTATAAAGTGATGGGCACTATATTGTTCCACAAAACTGTAGGAATCTTTGGCTTCATAATCATATGAAGGGCTATAATAATCAGACTTGAATTTCTGGCTGCCTAAAACCACAGGGAAGGACGGGCCAAAAGATGCTTACTCTTTCAAATGGGGGTAATAAAATATGTTCAAATGATATAAAGGCTTCTAAGCAATAAAAACACTGTATGAAGTTACATGGATGCCTATGCTGGCTTTTATATGGCCTTCTGTAACATTACTGCTACAAAGTAATAATAAGACAGTAAAAACTGAAAGATTAAAGGAAAATATCTCCTTTTTTAAAAGTATATTTTCTTCAGATGTAACAGTATGAGGTTTAACCCCGTTTGATAAGTTTAATCAGTCAACTAATTGCAGTGTTGCCTGTATTGCTCTTGCACATGGTGGCTGGGGATGAAAAAAACCTCATAAGGTAATATAATGGGAGAACTACAAAAAAAAAAAGGGGGGGGGAACACAAGACAACTAATTGTAACTAGTTTTCCCTTATTTTTTCAGTAAGCTTTCAAAGATTTCCCCTTGATAGCATCCTATATAATAAGACTATTAGGGCATTTTCAGGCTGATTCTATTACAACTCTGAACAGTCTGTACCATACGCAAGGCGAACAAGTCTTTTTTATTAGTAGAAATGCTTCTGAAATGTCTGTGGTCACCATTCAGCTCAAAAGCAAGCTTATTTTTCCTCACTACAGGTCTTGACCCACATTAGATCTCAACCAAAATTTATACTGAAAACTGACAGTGCTGAAAACACCATTCCTTCCCTCCAAAACAATGAACTGGCAAATGATTGGCTCTCCCCTTCATTTTCAAGATGCTTATACACGTAGTGTAATAAACGTAATGACCACAATGTACTGCCTGTCAGCAGTTTTACTGATAAAAAAACTCACACCATGCATGCACCCTGAAATTCCTGAAAAGAAACTTCAATTTGACTCATTTAAGTCTTTCATTTTTTTCAGAGAACTGCAAATACTTCCAGCTGTTTTCAGCAAGTGATTTTGCATGTTTGTACTTGTATTTTAGCAAACTTTGACAATATTTGCAAGGTCAGTATTCGTCCTGTTTACAACAGAAGCTGAAAACGTATTATTTAACTTCCTATTAATGGAGAAGATAACAGTACAAAGCTAGACTGACTGACTAATCCTGGGCCCTACCCATCTCCATCACAGCCAGCCACAGCAGCTGTGATTTCAGGCAGGAAGCCATACCTCACCCCCCAGCTCTCGACTGAGACATGCCCAGATCCCTGCAGCCTTTCCAGCGGACTCTGGGTATATAGTCACCTTGCGTACATGTGCAAGCTGCAGTGGTGTGACCACAGTCTCTCTGGGTAGGCTGTGCAACCAACACGTGCAGGTGTATCGTAAATTAAAGCTAGCCCAGGTTATGTCCCAGTTAAGCTGAAGGCTCATGCTGAGTGGCTGCTACACAGATGCCCAGATAGTTTTTCATGTAAACATGCAGCATTTTGAAATGTGAAGCTGCAATATAATTTTTAGTAAGTGTGGTTTACAGTGCTGTATCGGTGGCAGAGAAACATAGAAGTTGCTTCACCCTACTAATGAGTTACAAACCTTGTTACCTGGAGGGAATCAGGTTTTTTCTGGGTTACATGCAAGTTACTTGTTCAGCTGAGGTGATTTGGCCTCCATCACCACTCTCAAACACTCTTTTGCCCTCTTACAGCTTTTAAATTTTTTTTCAAATTCTAGTGGTCAATTATCTATTTTCAGTTGTTTTTATGCAAAACAAAGTCCAGCCTATTGTCAGGAGTTGCAGGTATATTCGGTAAAAATGAATTTCATAACAGCCGTTTTCCCTCTCTTGTGGCCAGCCTCCATGGCTCACTGTAAAATACACTAAAATAGCTTGTTGACTCTCTAAGCACTGAATCACTAACAGCTGTATGTGAAAATACACTTCTGAGAACGTTACTGTCCTGTGGAGGAGAGGAATGCTTTGAAACTCATCTCTCACGCAGTGACTCACCGATAACGATTTAGGATTCGTTTGTTCTCCTGCTGCAAATGGAAAGCCAAGACTTATCAAAAGTGTCACGCACAGGCAGCTGCTGCTGAGGCCCTCCATGAACATAAAGTGCTCTTGGCCGTCTTTCTTTGCACAAGAACTGCCTCTGAAGATGAGCAAAAAGTATGCTAATAACTGTAATTTGGGCATAGTTCAATAAAAATGCTGTTGCCTGGGAAGCCTGGGACAGAAGTTATACCTGAGCACGCAAAAATGTCAGTTTTCCTACTCATATCAGCAAGACAAGGGAGAGGCTGGAGCAAGGCTGAATGCTACTCACACATGGTACTATTAAGTTGCTGGTGACAGACTAAACAAGAAAATAGCAAGAATAAATGTGCTGCTAACACAAGAGTAGTGGCTGAGTAGCCAAAGTGGAGTGTACACGAGAAATGGTACCAGAGGTGAAGGAGAAATAAGAACAGCACAAAAGTCTAAGTGTACCAGAAGTATGTGAGAGTCGGCCTTTTTTTTTTTTTTCCCCTAGGAGTGATTAGGAAGGACAGCTGTCACTCCAAATGCAATTATTTTGGCCAGGAAGACAAACATTTTAATTATAAGGTCAAGGCAAAACAGACCATGTGCCAGTTCTAATGGCTTCTCCATTCCATCAAATGGCATTCGGTGCAGAGATGTCCAGACTACAGGTTTGGGAGACCCAAACCAATACGGTCTCATGGCGGGGTGGATCTGTCAGCTGAAAACCTTGCCAGCAAGCGAGCGTTGTGGTATGCTAGCCTGGTTCTGCTGCAGGTAGGTACAAGCCAGTGCAAGTCTCCGTGAATTACCCTCTATTTTGCTCCCAATTACAGAGTTATCACGAACATGTGAGACCACTTGTCTCATCTTACGGTTGTACAAAGCCAGCAATGTTATATATTTTTACATTTTCAAATTGCTTACTTTCCTATGTACAGGAAAGTACTGCAGTTAGATGGAAAAAAAACCTGAGACTACAGACATGCCAATCTATCTGCCAGTAGGTTTGTAACTGAGCACAACACAGCACATGTCAGATATGAACTGCGCTTGCTGTGCAACAAAATTTAGGACCACCAGTGATTACCTGTTTCATACTCTGCATATTACAACCAAATGATGTGGCATTCAAGATGAGAGAGTTTAGGTCAAAAGAGGTCAGTTTTAAGTCATATGGCACAGCTGTAAATACAATTTATTTAAATGGTATGCAGGCCATGTTTAGAATTGAGATTCCTTACACTGCTGCTCTCATGCCTGACTTATCTGATGGCCTGGCATGGTTGTCCTGTCTCTTGAAATTATCTTCCATCTTAAAACCATTTAAAAGTGTAGCTATATGATAAGTATGTCCCAAAAGACCTGTTACCTGACCTTGAGTGTATCACAGAAACAGAGTCTTGGACTAATGCAGCAAAAAGTAGGCATGTCCTAAGGAAAAGACTATTTTTAGATATATATTGTAATTTATTACATCACTCTTCTGAATGAGATCTATTTCTTTTTAAGGATGAGTCTCCCTCAGAATACTGCAGAAAGAGAAATCATTAAAGAACTCTGAAATGCATACTATTAAAATATGTCCCAATAGACAAGAGATTTGAAGTAATACGCACTTGCAGAATTTTAGAAGGAAAGCAACACACAGGAAAATATGCATTTAAAGTTGCCAATGATCATATGAGAGCCAGATGCATATGGCTGTATCAACTACCACTGACTGCTTTAGCAGTTCAGTGCCACATAGCTCATTATAGAAGATCAACATGGAAAGTTGCCTGACAACACTCCACAGAAGAGCAAAGGTGATAAGGAGACAACTGTACAAAACCCACTGCCACTACTACTAAAATAGCTCCAAGTCCACTGAAACTGGCAGTGCATGGGCACATTTAACAACGATCACTTGCTTTTTGGAGCCCATTGCTAATATAAATAACCTCTCTTCCCTGTAGCTTGCAGGGGCAGTAAGACAAATTTCTTATCTAATGCTTAAATCCAGGCAAGCAGATACAGCACAGCGAACTCCATTAGTGCAAATTTGAGCTGACGGCCCAAATGCACATTATTTGTAGCTCTATTAAACTGGTCTTTGTTAAAATGAAGGGAGATTGAGAACAAAACGTACCCACAGACACAGGCACACAAAATGCTGTACAGATATTCTTGGCAAAAATGTAAACATTGTCCAGAGTCACAGAAAAGACATGCCATAGTTATTGTGTCTAATGGAATTTATCTACAATAATGCTATGAGCAGGATGTTCTTACAGTGAGTGTATGGCTGTCTCTGTGCTGGACAGGGCTGGGAGGAAACCTAAAAATGCCAAAATCCAACCCTGCAGAATGGCTGCAACTGATGTAAGGCTGTGTTTCCTACTGCCATTTCAAGTGGGTCTGCATGGCTTTATTTGTTACACTGCTCAGGATTACTGCCTATTACATACAGCAACTTCCTTTGTTTTAAAGTTTGTTTTACACTTAAAAAGCACTTGTCCTCTGAAATAAATGCACAATTTGGTTAAACAAAATCTCAAGATTATTTGATGAAATCCTATGATACAAAGTTTGACAGTATGTATTAGAATTAACCAGGTCCTTCCCTTGCAACACATACACTGCTGACAGAGAAGTAAATTCCTGTGGAAACCACCTGCGAAGCTTTATGCCCCCCCCAAGGGACATAAACTCATGCTAAATATACCTGTAGGTGTTAGTGGTAAGCAACATGGTCTTCAAGCTCCTCAACTATCTCTAAATACCACAGTAGTGCTGAATATAGATCTGCTTTCTGAATTTCTCATCCATTAGTTGGGCCCAAGGAGTTTGATCTTTGTCTTACATTCTGTACCTGGATTTTTCAAAAATACATTATCTGTTCAGAGGCATCATGAATGCAAAAATATTTATGGGAGCATGCCTACACCTCTGAGTTAAATTGGACCACTGACACCTTAGTTTATGTGCACTAGCAAATCACTTAAAGCTTGCAGATCTTATCGCTGGTCCACCGACCACACACAAATTCATCTGTTGCTCATCAGATTTCAGAATCAGGATTATGTGATAATGCCTTTTTCCTGAGCAACAACATTTCTTGTGTAGCTGTTTCTTGTGTAGCTGGTATCCTACAAACACCCACTTCATAAAGCACATCACATTTGCATGGGATTTTCCAGCTTACACTGAAAACAGAACTGTCACATTAGGAAACATGCTGCCTCAAGCATGATGCTGTATTTAACCAGCCTGGGCCATGACCTCAGCTGGGTGTGCTTCTCAGCCACAGGTAAGCTCACAAGAAATTGACATCCTCAGCTGTTTCTGTATTTTACACTTTTCTTTGCACGGTGTTTGTCTGCTAAAAATCATTGTAATTCTAAAACGCAAAGACTGAGTTAGCAGATGACTGACTCAAAAAGCTGACAGTTAAAAAGAGTACCTTGATGTTTATACCTGAAGGCCCTATTCCTGAATTCAGAGCCATGTGAGAGAGCTTGAGGCTTACAGAGGGTTTCAGTGAAGCAGAAGTTTATGGGAGCACAGGTCCACTGCACAGATATTATGGTAAAACGACTGATTTTATTTCTTGTTTAGCTGGTATTCTACAAACACCCGCTCCATTAGGGCCTGATTTCCCAGTCTTGAGTAAAGCAGTGAAGAGTGAAACAGCTATCTGTTTCAGCATTGGCTATTCTGGTTTGATCTTCCTTTTGCACTCAACTAAAATGGGCCCTAAAATGCCAGTCAAGTACAGGTATCAAAACTTTAGCTAAAAAAAAAAAAAAAAAATCTTTTCAATTATAAAAATCCTAAAATTGAACACAAAAAATATGTCTTATTCCAGAACTACCAGAATACTCAAGAGAAGCCAGAGACATTTAAAAAAGCAGTTGAGCCTTAGAAACCTACTGGTTTAAGTGGGAATGCATAGCTGTAAACAAAAGCAAAATTTAGCCTCACGCTTCCTTTCTGTGCCTGGCCCTTCAGAAGATATTGGCTTCCGTAGCAACCAGGCAAAAAACTTTCAAGTATGGAGTGGAAATTTCTGGGCAGGATTTTAGTTATATTTAAATCATCTTGACAGTTTGGCACAACACCACACTACTGAGAGATTTATAAGATGAAAGAACTTGCACTGCAAGTCAGATAATCCCTGTAAGAGATTTGTTGTATATTACTCTATATTACAAATCATAATTTAAAATAATAAAATAATTCTGAAGCAATGCAAGCAGTGGAACAATTCAAAGCTAAGCCACCACTCCCATCCTTAACTTCCTCTACTGTCCCAGTAAATTACCACATGTACATACACTGACCCATAAATACCAGGGTCCAGCACTGTGAAAAGGAACACGGTTTTACTAGACGAAAGACTAGAAGAGCATCTAAGGAAGACTGGTTTTGCACACCTTCTACATAGATTTGAATGAACTATTTTCAACTAGATTTAGTTATGATTCTATTAATGTATTTCTGAGGAGGCTAATACCTTGCATGCCAAATGTTCGCACGGAACGACTTACAGTGATTAAATTACAGACTGCAGAAAAAAGGTTTATAATGGAAATGCTGACAAAGAGCTGTCAGCATTATTAAGAGAGCTGGTATACCACATATTCTCCCAGAGTATAACAGTTTAGTTATGTATCTCTGAAAAACAAGATCTACAATGACAGAAGCTGTGTAGCCACTGGTATGCTTATGGTCACATAGAAAAATCAAACTAAAACAACAAAAACAGTGTTCTGTGGGCCAAAAAAAAAGTAGGCTGCTGCTGATCCAAATCTCTGATCCAATTTCCCAGTTTCTTGAAGCACCGTGGCATGGATGTGCACAACGTGACGCACAACCATTTCTGCAGCTATTACTCCCAGCATCTCACAGTCCCTTGGACCTGAATCAATACCACTACATGTGGCTCCCCGTTAATCACAAGGAGGAAGTGCTGCTTCCAAGACAGGTGGCTTAAGAGGGCATGATGTTAAGAGGCATAGCTGGGAAAGCAGAGATGGTTACTAAATTTCCACCAGTATCTTCAAAAAATGCGGGAAAATCTACGTATATTCAAATTAAAAAAAAAGAAGAGAAAAACCAATTATTTTAATCATGACAAGCTCACAGCCTTTTCTAAGTTAGCATTCTTTATACATCCTCAAACCCTAATGATTAATCTAAAAATTAATCATTCAGGTGACTTACTTGTATATGTGAGAACTGGGTATCAATCAGGAAAAAAAAAAAAAGCTTCATTATCAACGAAGTAACAAGTGGAATGACAAAACTGGATGAGCCACCTTTGAATGGAGCACTGATGAGGGGTGGTGAGGGGTGCCTATTTCTGTCTGTACTCACCTGTTCATTATTCTGGGCACCTCTCTTAGAGCTTAAAAACTTTGAGAACTCATAGTCCCTTTTACTGTGTGAGCACAACTTTCACTTTATGAATGATGTTGTGGCCAAACATAACCAAAACTAAATTATTTTATTACCCAGTTATAACCATATTGTATTTATTTTTGTTTAGTCTTTGGTTTGTTCATATTGATTCTGTCAAAAACAGGAGCCTACACTAAACACTTAGCAAGTAAGAGTTACAGTTGCATGGAAACTCTGTACAGTGAATAGATTTTGCTCCTTCTTTTAACGGCAGTCAGTCTCAGTAAAGTCTAACAGAGCTTATGAAAAACTAACAGCCGACTTTTTCCCTGTTGAACTGTAGATACCACAAACCAGAGAAAAGTCTTCACTGAACATGTTGTAAGGATACTCTTCACAAAGACCGTCTCCTGCCCTGAAAATGCACGCACCCCTAGAGCACAGCCCAAAATACATTTAGAAAAAACCACAGCGCAGCTTAGCAGGAATTTGACAGACGGAAGGAAGGATTCTAGGAGGAGGACAAGTTACCTGCCGCAGGTTTGACAAAAGCCACCTTTTCCCAGCAAAAAGTGAAAGAAACACGAAGGCGGTTTCCGAGGCATCCCGCAGAAACCTGCGGCGAGACCGGTGCCCGGGGGCTGCGGCGGGGGAACGGACGCCTGCCCGCAGCCCCTGCAGACCGGCCGGCTGCCAGGGGACCGACACCCACGGACCGAAACCGCGCCCGGCAGGGATCCGACGGCGGGCTGGCTCCCCGGGAAAGCGGAACAGCGCGGCACCCCAGCACGCCGCCACC
>JAVJGG010000074.1:42628957-42648263 GCA_035590195.1 Aviceda cuculoides | reverse complement strand
GGATGGGGCATCCACAACTTCTCTGGGCAACCTGTTCCAGTGCCTCACCACCCTCACAGTAAAGAACTTCTTCCTTACATCTAATCTAAATCTACCTTCTTTCAGTTTAAAGCCACCATCCCTTGTCCTATCACTGCATGCCCTTGTGGAAAGTCCCTTTCCAGCTTTCTTGTAGGCCTCCTTTAGGTATTGGAAGGCTGCTGACTGCTATAAGGTTTCCCTGGAGCCTTCTCTTCTCCAGGCTGAACAACCGTATTGCTCTCAGCCTGTCCTCATAGGAATGGTGCTCCAGACCCCTGATGATTTTCATGGCCCTCCTCTGGACTCATTCCAACAGGTCCGTGTCCTTCTTATGCTGGAGGCTCCAGAGCTGGATGCAGTACTCCAGGTGGGGTCTTGGTGAGAGCGGAGTAGAGGGGGAGCATCACCTCCTTTGACCTGCTGGCCATGCTTCTTTTGATGCTGCCCAGGATGCAGTTGGCTTTCTGGGCTGCAAGTGCACATTGCTGGATCATGTGAGCTTCTTGTCAACCAACGCCCCCAAGTCCTTCTCCTCAGGGCTGCTCTCAACCCATTCTCCACTCAGCCTGTATTTGTGCTTGGGATTGCCGTGACCCATGTGCGGGACCTTGCACTTGGCCTTGTTGAACTTCATGAGGTTTACACAGGCCCACCTGTCAAGCCTGTCAAGGTCCCCCTGGATGGCATCCCTTCCCTCCAGCATGTTGACCGCACCGCACAGCTTGGTGTCGTTGGCAAACTTGCTGAGGGTGCACTCAATCCCGCTGTCCATGTTGCTGACAAAGATGTTAAACAGTGCCGGTCCTGATACTGACCCCTGAGCAATGCCAGTCATCACTGCTCTCCACTGGGACATCAAGCCGTTGACTGCAACAATTTGAGTGTGACCACCCGGCCAATTTCTCGTCCGCTGATTGGTCCGTCCATCAGATCCATGTCTTTCCGATTTAGAGACAAGGATGTCATGTGGGACAGTGTCAGATGCTTTCTAAACCTTCGATCATACTCCTCTACCAGCATCCCAGGTGGATGAAAACAGCACATATGCAAACTTTAGCACCCATAATAAAATCAGGAAGTCATTATTTTTTTCCAGTGAATCACTTCCCACATGCAGCCTGTGGAAATGGTGTGTCCAGAAACAGTTTCTGAATGTCCACAAATATATTCTCTGCTTTTCCTAAGGACACATGCCAGGCCTCTCTGGATACATCAGGCAAAGAAAATAGGTAGCAAAAATATCTGTCACTGGCTCCCTCCAGATCATTTCTTCTCAGGTAGTGAAAAAACTTCCTCCTTTTAGAAACTCATTCAATTCATATAGGTCTTTAATGAAACTAGTGGTCTTGACCAGCACAGGTACCCTCATTTGGGGTTGGTTTTTTTCAGTTTCACCTGTGGTTTCCAGAACAGGGAGCCTGCCAGCCCCTCTTTGAGTTTCTGTGCCAGGGAAAGTTGAAGAGTATGAACTCTTCAGAAGACAAGAGAAGGCTCCCTCAGCTCTGCTCTGAACTTTGTTGAAAGCTGTATTATCTCCTTGACAAAATCTTCCTCTACTGCCAGGGTGCTCCATTCCATCTCCTCCTCCAAGGAATGTGCTGCCCTGGTGAGATCCAAGACTTGGCTCATTTTTAACTCACTTTATGCCCTGCTTTTACTACAAGTTTTATATTTTCAGGTTTCTTTTTATATATCACAGACTCCTTGGGTAGTTTCTGTATCACACTCCAGTCACGAGCTGGTCTCTTCTCAGGGATTTAAGTAAACCCAAAATGGAATACTGGCCCTTCAGCTACCAGCTGGTCATAAACTCTATGGGTCTTTTATGTTCTTTTGCATTCTCTGTTTAAAAACATAGCATTCCCATAGTTCTTTTTTTTTTTTATGGAGTGCAGAATATCACAGCTTGTTAGAGAGTTTAAGTGCTTCAGAACCAGCTTCTTCAGAAATAAGGTCAGCTTTCCTTTTCTTGCAGGGTTCTGTTTCTCGTGCATGTACAATTAAGCACACTTGTCCGTGTTTTCAGGGAATGCTCTCTTTCCTATGGCTTTTACCTTGTTCCATCTCTACTCCTTAGTTTAATTTATTCCTGATATTCTAGACAAAAGATCCTGGTAGGATGCAAATACTCCTTATAGCGCCATGCCTTCAGCCTTCTTGAATTAGATTCTTTTTCTGAAAAATAAGTCCACATCGAGATAGGCCTGAAGCTGCCAGCTTTTGCAGTTACCTGCCAAAAAGTTGAAATGGTGCCTGTGTAACATCTTCGCCCAACTTTTGCAGCTATGCCTTTGTCTGCCCTGCCTTCCCATCTCTGTTGCAGTGTGAACAAAGCCCACACAAATACACAAAGTTAAAGTCAAGGAGGTTATAGATTTAAAAACAAAGAAAAAGGAGCTCACTACCTCACTACAACCGTTTCCAGCTGGCTGGCAAAAATAGGTGGGTTCTCATCAGAATCTTCTTCAGAATCAAGTCTGTTGGACTACAGTAAAATGGTTGCTTGCTCAGAAGTATGACAAATCCAGAAAATTGTCAGCTGAAGGTTTTTTTCTCTTTTTGATGGAAGTACCATGTTACTTTAGTCTCCTCAGATTTTTACTCTCTGTTATGGCTGCCAGTTGTGTAACAATCATATTTCTCTTGAAATGACCAAAGCAGACTCCTGTGGCTGAAGAAGAAACAAACAAAACCTCACACACTGGATGCCCTTATGTTTCATTATAATGCAGTGACAGATTCAAAATAACTCTTTGAGTGATGTACACAGAAACTCCAGACTTGAAGTAAGAGAATCAAAAGGAAATACCTTGCCTTCTCCTAAAACTATTTTAATTTCTCTTCCTTTGCTCCAATACTGTTGCTGTAAGCTTCCTTTAATTGGTCAGTTAAGACTATATCTCTCAGCCATAACCACTCCCAGTGCTACAGAGAAGATCCATTCCCTAGCTTTGACCATCAACACCTCTTTTCCCATCCCTCCGTTATCTCTCCTCTCCCATCCTATTAAACACAAGCTGCTTGCTTTCACTTTCAAAGCCTTTCACGAACTCCATTTCCCCGGCTGGCTCTTCCTCAGCATTGACATCGGCTTCTACTCACTTTGATCCTCTCACATATAAGAAGCTCTCCATAATCATCCACATGGTTTCTTCCTCATTCTGCTTCAGGTTCCTCCTTAAAGGTGGTTTCTTCATGTTTTGTTGTTTGGGTTTTTTTTCCTGTGAGATCTGTAAAAGACAGACAACAACATGGAAACTGGAGTGCTGTGTCCAACATAAGTCATGCAGGATTGTTTCATTATATTTACTGTCTCGCTGGCTCTTTTTATCCACTGTCCCTTTTCATAGGCAGAAAACCTTTGGGAGAGGCAAGGATTACTTTTATTTCTGGTTTTGTACAGGGCCCAGTTTAATAGAAGTACTTTGGTTCCTAATTGCTATGGTAACAGAAACAATAAGAAATAGCAAAGAAATCAGGATCACTTCATTTGTTACATTGCAAATTCTGAAATTCTGCATTTTCTGTCTCTCCAGGCTGCAGACACAGCATACTTGCCAGATCAGACTTGTGGCATACAATAACATTTAAAATACAGGCTTTTCATTTTAAGAGAATTCTGGTGCCTCCTCAGTAAGAAGTTTACCTAGGATTTATCTAGTCAAAGCCATACACACTTATGATTTAGGTTTCTCTCCCAGTCCAAACTCTCATAGCTAAAATCCTTGGAGACTTGAATGATCTCATTTCAGAACATATCTGCTGTGAAATATTTTTGACAGCTAGCTGACTAACTTCTCTACTCAGTCTTTTAGAATAAATGGATTTATTCCTGTTTCAAAGAGCGACGAACTCTCAGCAGGTCTTTTAGCCAAACTTTCTGAAGCAAGATATGCGCACCTGACATTAATTAATTTCAATACCAAGGCAGATGATTAGCTAAATGTCTCCAGCAGCTTTGAAAAATACCCATTTTTATGCAATATATACATACAGAATCGAATATAGTGCATTATACAGTATACACCACTTTTGAAGAGCTGATGGCCCAACTAGCCAACTGATACTGGTGACTCACCAATATAAGCACTCGATAAGAGCAGCTGAAGTGGCTAATGTCCTCAGCTGTTTTCCTTACTGGTCTTCAACATGTTGCAGCTCTTAGCAGGGGTGGCTTAGCTGCACATGCAGCGGCTCCTCAGACACCAAAGTTTACAGCTCTGTGTGTTAAACCAATTATTAAACTGGCAATTCCAGGTTGCTGTAACCTGTCAGGAGCCAGGGAAGTAACAGGAGAGGTGTGTAATTGCAGAGGTGTGTGTCAATGAGAAGTTCTGAAGGGCGAAGGGAAAAGGTGAGCGGAAATGTAAATAGCGGTTAATATTTGGAAGGTGAAGGGAAATTGAATAGATGCAGCGTTTGTGGAGAGATTTGAGAAAACATTTAAAATAATGAGAGCAATGGTTAGGGCAGATGATTTTTGAAGTGTAATTTCAATTTGCAGATTAATTTAGAGGAATTGGAAGAGGTTGATAAGGAATTTCTGCAAGCCTAGGAAAGCCAAGTTGTGACAGACAAACTGAGTCAAAATCCAGGCAAGGGTCTTGAGACAGTAAATATTAAAATGACATAAAAATTCCTGAAACTGATGTAAAACCTCAGAGTGGCCCAAGACACTGTCTTCCAAGAAATGTGTAGAAGAGGTGGCAGAGAACATAACATTTTCCTTAATAATGAATTTGTAGAAGCAGTTTGCACCTTATTAACTCACATTTCCTGAAATCTCACCCTGTCCTTTCCTGCTGCTAAATTAATTATGTTGTCCTCTTCATGTCAAGGAGTAACGTAATCACACATATGTTAACCAGGCTACCTCACAAGGGAAAACAAATGTCATTAAACATTATAAATGAGTTTTTGAGGAGTACAAAAGCCTTCTACAAATGGCAGATTTTAATTCTGTAGGCACTTCCCCAGTTCGTTCCTAACCAGCCAGGAAATGAGTAAGTCACATTTGTGCTTGTTGCCTTTTAAGACAGGGGATGCAGAGATCCAGGATAAGGCAGAAGGCCAATTACATCTCTTGTTAAATCCTATTATTAAGTGAACTTGCTTTAAGGACAAAGTTGATCCACAGGACACAATTTGCCTTACATTAATTTGACTCCTTTCGTATTTCCAGATTAAATGCAACACCAGAGAAGCAGAAGAGCAATGATTAAAGTCTGAGCTTTTCCAAATCCTCTGCACTCCTAGCTACAGATACTCTCCTCTCCAGTGTTTGTTTTGAAATCCTGGAAAATACACTTTGTAAAAAGATCTCATTGCATGCCCAGGCACATCCAAACTTTCCACTTGTTCTCAGACATTGGACACCAGTACTGTTCTCAGCTGGAAAAGGACGTCAGGGCTGGACAAGGAAATGAGGTCTTGTAGCACAGTTCATATTTCAGTCTCCTCGTATACATGTGTTAATGTTATTATTTTATGCCTTATATGCTTTAATGGTACTATAATAATGTGTGGCACTTTACAAGGCTAATTAGGCAGAAATCCTGGCATCTGTTTTATTTTGTATTTATCTTCAATATGAAAAATACCATTAATTTGAGCTGAGGTCATCTAATCAGATTAACTTTGTGTTGGTATATACATAGGTCTTACGTCCTTTGCCCATTGTCTCCAGTGCTTCACCATACCAACTGATTCTGCTCTTGCTTATGAGACAGTTTCTGCAGCTGCTGTCTTCTCCATTCTCTGGGAGTATGTCATGCTGTAGGAATACTTCCATTGGCTTTCACTGGCCTTCTCACAGAGCAATGTACAAGTCCACATAAGAGTCTAGAACTGTCTTTCTGAGGACATGACTACATTACATCACAGAGTGACCTTAACAGAGCAGTGTAGTCATATTTGGTTCAGTTTTGGTATCTGGCTTTATTGCCGCCCTTGCATACAATGCTTCTGTTGTTCCCAGGGACTTAGTCCTGGTTAGACCCTATGGGCTAAACTCTGTCATAAATCAAGGAGAAAATGATTAAAGTTCTTTCTTCTTCTCTATGCAGGTACTACACTACAAAATGCAGTAAAGTGAATAAGGACTCCCCTTTTGTGTTGCTAACCAAGAGGTGGCATGTAACAGTGAGAGCAAGTAAAAGGAATATACATACTCCTGTCTTTTTTCAAAGTTTTCTGAGGGATTTGATTCCTAAGAGAAAACCAGAGAGAACCTGGGTAGAAAGTACTAGCAGCCAGTCACTGTGCTGGCCATTTCTGCTCCCATATGGCTTACGTGCCATTTCAGGGGGGCAAGAGAAGAAATGCATCCATGGGATGAGCAGGAAAACGTCCTGACAGTTTTATTTGATTTTTCTGATTGCTATCACATTGCACTGTTAGTAGCAAACTGCAACTGCCAGCTGAAGCAGTGGGAAAAGGTCCTACTGCTGCCATCTCTGGCATGAGCCACATATGCACATCAACATAGCAGGTACATCTGTGTGCTTTTTAGGATGGCTCAGAGAGGAAATATTTTCACGTTCTGTTGAACTGGTTCTGTATAACGTTTTGGAAGGCTCTGCTCTGAACAGCCTGGTATGGTTTAGTACTAACAAAGTACACGTGTTTGGCATGTTGTCACTGCATACTGTGACTTGATTTGGTGTATTTACTCTTCCGTGCACTGAAGTTGCTTCTGGTGATTGATACCCTGAAAACCTCATGTGGAGACTGTGGAGCTCTCTGGTATTTCTGGTTTGCTGAGGGTTGGTGACTGATCTGAAGAGGTACTTGAATTTATTAATGGAAATTGCAGTTGGTCCAGTGCCAATTCATCTGCTGGGACTCAGGAAAGGGAACCATGCTGCGGCTGAGCTTGGCAAGATCAGCCAGTACAGAGGATGCTCATACAGAGCCACGATAACAGACGGGAGGGGTTTCGTCTGTTTTACATGTGGAGTCAGCATCTACTGTATATATGTAAAACCAGTATTTCTGTACTTCTAGATAAAAGTTTAGTTAGTGGCTGAACTGAGCAATCTTTTAAAAAAATTTTTTTAACAATTCTGCAATGTGCTCGCTGCTCATAGTAGGGAAAAGACCAGGCGGCCTATCTCAGAAAAGGTGAAGCTGGGCATGAAGTCACAGCTCAGTAAAGCTGACTCTGTGAGTGACAACATGTAAAGGAGTTTCCTCTCATAAAACCAAGCTACATCACCTGTGCTTTGCCAGCAAGAGACAGAAGCCATGACAAGAGAAGACCTGGCTTCACAAGGCAAAGTGGAGGCCTTCTGTGGTGGAACTCCCCAGGTGCTCAGCTAAAGATGAGTAGTTATGAAATTAGCTTGGAGAGAAGAAGGAAATACTAATATTTGATACTTTTGTCTTTTGGGCTCAGTATTCAAAGATGTTTCGGTTCCTGGATGAAACCACAGAGTTACTTTAAGGTTCAGGTATTATACTGGGTATTTCAGCTACTCAGGTGAGAACAATAATAAACACTTCAATTAAAGCTGTACTTCAATTACTGAATGTTAGTTATATCTAGATGAAAAAACCAACCCCTGCTGCTGTACATGAAGATATGGGTTTAAATGTATACAAATTTAGAATAGGGGCTACTTGCAAAAATATCGTCTAAATATTAATTTCAACACAAGTACATTTTTCATTTAAAGTGGGATTTAAAGTGCACTGAAACAAGATGTGCTAGAGCAGGCATTTATATAATGATTGAAAGTGTAACTCTAACTAGTAAATGGCAAATTTTTCCTATGAAGACAAAATTCCAGCGAAGTCCTGCTCAGGGTAATGATGGTTTCATCACCCATTTCCAACTGTGTGGGTTTGATATCCACACTAGCGAAAGATAGCATTAGGGTTAGAGTTCGGGAACCAAGGATCCTCAGGGTTGGAGTAACATTGAAATCCTGCTCTACACAGAGACGTAGATGAAGGTGGGCTCAGGGTTGAGTGGTAGGTCATCATACATTTTGAACTGGGGAGGTTTATCATCTACTCTGCAGAAGGGTAGGGTTAGGGTTGAGTTTAGGGCTAGGAAATCAAAGACCTTGGAGCTGAAATGCCAGCAACACCCTGCTCAGCCCAGAGACCGGGGATGGCAGCTGGGCTCAGGGCAAGGCTGTAGCTCAGTGCACATCTGGAATCAAGAACTGGTCTTCTCTCCTGCAAGGAAAGCTGGGTTGTAAAGGTAGGGGCTAGATTAGTTAGCTGAGTGCCACAATATGATCCTTGGAGCAATGTGTAATTGACAAAACCAAACTGTTCTTTCCGGTATAGGCTACCTGTATTCTGCTATACATTTTAGCATTTATACGTTTTTAGAAAAGCATTATTTTGTTTAAACAATATTCAAATGCCTTTATAATATTTGGGTGTTACAGAATAAATCAGGTAAGAGAAAATTTTGTAAAAAAAATTGTAACAATCTAGAAAGAACAAAACACTGTGGACAGTATTCTCTGCTAATTTGCACCAAATGCTACACTATAGGTGTAAAAGCAAACATAATTAGGCCTATTAACAGCAAAATAACATCACTGCTCATTTATAAATAACTCTTACTTGTAGCCATGAACAAACCAAAAAGCCATCAACAATCACAGAAAACCTTTTCTGTGGACGATGTCCCTTTTCCTTATTGGTTCTGTGCCTGTAACAATCTGTTTTTAAGATTTCTTTGAGATACCAGCTGCAGAAGCAGCAGGGGAATGCCCAGCTGTTCAAAAGCAACTTCACTGTCCAGAGGACTGCATAATGAAAAAAATTAGGGTTGCCATGGCAAAATATTATTTGTGTACAAATAAATGCCCTGCGGTCAGTTTCTCCCTCAGATGACAGTAGTTTTACAGAACTCGGAAGAAAACAGAGAAGAAAGCCAAATATGAGGAGATGTGCAGAGATGGAAAATGGAAAAAAAGGAAGTGAGACTGAAGAAAAGGAAGATTAGTTCAGTTCTGTTTAAAACTATTACCCCCTATTTTGTAGGACTGCATGAAGTGGATCTGTATGTGTCCTATCTTGCTGTAAAGTAGCTTTCCAGGGACGGCTTCTTAAGACTGGCACTAGGGTAATAAACCTCCCTAGCAGGGGCAAAATAACTGCCCACAACAGTGCAGAAATTCTGCAGAGGAGGGTTGCTGTCTTTAAGGGAGGCCTCCAGAACTAGTCCAGCTGCGTCAGGAGCTTTTCTCTCTCCTGAGTGAGCAAAGAATTGGCAGACACCATGTCAGTACTGTATCCTTGGGCTCAGGAGTCCTACAGCTGGAAGTTACTGCACTCACCAGGCTACTGGGCTAGGAGTCTGTGTGGCTTGAAGTCATGTAGTAATCCATCTCTTAGCTGGGTATTTTCTCCTGCCTTTGTCACAGCTTTCTCTGCCAGCATTGGCACCATCTCGTCTTTTGAAACATGCTGAATAGAGCAAGAATATATATATAAAAAGGAAAGACATGTTCACAGCAACAGCAGTTCCAGTTGCAACATCAAGTAGTAGGCATATGAGGTTAAAAAAAACCAAAAAACAACCACCACCACAAAACCAAGAAAGCTGACATACATATGGCACTTCTGCCTGAAGGGGCTATGACTGAAGTTTTACAAATTCGTATCAAAGTGAAGAATACTCTATCTGACTGCAACTGCAAAGGAAATCAGGATACTCACTCATGCTGGAGATTACCAATTACCACAAAAAGTACAGCTTCGCTTTTAGAAACCTTCCAAATGAGGCAGCTCCAGCTGCTCCCCGTTTTTCAGTTTGACACATACCATAAATATACAGACCACAAGATAAATATATTTGTAAAGCTGTACAGACAGGTATTGCCGCAGGGTTCCCCCCCAGCCTGTTCATGTTAAGTGCCAGCATTTCAACAGATTGCATACAACAAAGAAAGATTTCTGTAATGTATCATTTACTTTGATTACAGGTCATAACTTGTTATTTACCTCATGAAAAACTTGAATGGCAGCTCCATGGTGTTCCTACACTTGATCCTGACATTCACCTTGTTTCACAGGCATAACTGGCCTTTTAGTTTTCCTGTTACACCGATTTGTTTTGATCTGTGAATTTCGTGGCACTCAAGCAGTGCTGAAAGTCTTTAAGGTGGCAGTTATTGCAATGGTATGAGAAAGGAAATTGTTGGAAGAAGAAAGGAGGGGGATGAAATAGGTGGTTGTTTATTGTTTGGAATCATCCATTTCCTCAGCAAGAAGAAAGGGTACTAATGGACACAGATGTTTATATTTTTAATGTTGTTTAAACATTTAAGGCCTAATTGGGGTTTTGTATCCCGATTTTACACTTCAGTCTAATTCTCCCTGATTTACCCTGCAGTTGGTGTGAGGAGAGTGAGGCTTCCCAACCTGAAATGTTACGTAGCCCAAGTTAAGGGAATATAGGATCCAAATAATGGACATAAATGTCTTAAACCTCAGAGAAAATCCCTGTATATTCTGGTCTTTAAAAGCCAAGTTCCATGAAACAGACAGCACCACTTTGTTATTCCCAATTCACTTTCCAACCAAAAAGCCTTACCAATTTGAAAATCTGCAAAGACAAAAAATATATTCCTCAGGTTAAAATATTTGTTACCCAGGAATTATTAGGGGCAACTGTTGGACATTATGAATTCTCCCTGCTTGGCAGAAGAATGACTGAGTCACACCAATCATCTCTAAACAAAAAAGGAAAGCCAAAAAAAAAAGTAAATCCAGAAATTTCAGAGGTTCTTCTTCCTGTTTTTAAAGCTAGCAAACAGATGAGGCTATTTCTTCTAAAGTTTTTCACTTAGACAAAAAAAGAAAAGCCAAAATTACATCCCTTCTTGTGGTTGTGGTTTGCACTGTCAGCTGGTTTGATCAATGTCTGCAAACAATCTGTGTATGTGTATGCACACTGGGCATCTCACACCAAGCCAAAATGATCAGATGTGCAAGCAGTGGTCCTTGCACCAAACGTTGCACTTCATGGTAAACAAACAAGTTTCAGCTGCCAGCAAAATGGCAGATCTGTGACTTCCTTGCAACCATGTAGAGACAAAAGCAGTGAGTGGGGATTACAGTAGATGGCAAGCCCCAAGGGGAAAAATGACTAATAATTAATGACACTGGGTATGAGGTTGCCACAACAATGTGCTGTTGTGGACAGAGTCCTATGACTGGCATACAAAATACGCGCATTTCTCTTTGAGTTGTGTTCTCATCTGATTAGGAGTATTCCATTTTTAGTTCTAGCATCATGACAAGGTGAGTTCAATAACTAGCAAGCTGACAGGTCCCCTATTTCTATCAGTTTCTAGACATTGATTGTTACTTGATCTTCTTCTGAGACATGCCGTAAGTCTCACTAAACTTTGTGCCTCATCTGGCAGGCACAGTAGTACCTTAACAGCCTCTTCGTGTTGTTTCCCCAGTATTGCCCCCAAGGCCAAAGCTCACAGACAGATTTATGGTTATGATCTACCAATTTCTGTAGCCAGCTAGGGAACAAACGAGAATAAGTGATGAGATACTCAGTTGCAGGTGGGTCAATGAGAGCTGGTCTTCTGCAGATGTCCAGAGCAGGGTTCCCATCCAGGTTTGACAGCTGTCCCATGACATAGCAACAATTTCATCAACTTCTCCAGACTGACTCTGAACTATCTACTGCTCATCAGTTCTCCATTTTTTCCAAGCACCAGGGCACTCACTTCTTTGTCCAGACCTAGTGGTATGAAAAGTGAGAGTTGGGCTCTGTCTAGCTTGTCTAATAACCCCTTTTTGGGAGATGACTAGATTTCAGTTTTAAGTTATCTTAAAAGAATACATCAGGCCTGACTTTTGTTTTGGTGACAGTTGGAAAAAGTAGGGAGAAAGAAACCCCCACCCTTGCTCATGAGACAGCCGTGATCCCAGGCAGCATTGCAGCGCCTCCAGAACCTATCCCGCTATGGTGAGCTGAGATGCCCCGAAGGGATGGTGAGATAGAGGCATGACACACGATCATGACACAGAGAGTGAGACTGTCTCCCATGTGGAGCAGAAAGCTAGTCACTCTGGGTAAAGGAATATGCTGCACTGCTCTTGGGAGGTGGAGAAAACAGCACACATCTGTGTTCACCAGGCATATTTATGAGGCATTTTGAACACTTATGTGGTTTTACTTTATATATGGGTCAGTGACATCATAAGATTGCAAGGAACAGCTAGACTGAAGGAAAACTGATAGAAAAAAAGGAGGAATATGAAGTAACAGGATGGGCAGGGAGGTCTGCTGGTAGAGGACAGCATGGGGGACAGAAGAGGAAGATGAGACTGGCTGCAGGAGCAAAGAAATCCAAGCATGTACTGCAGCTATTTTTCATGAGGTAGAATCATATGTAGCAGCCTCATTTTCCCTTGTTATATTAATTGGCACATTGTAATGTTTGCAAAGAAACATACTGGCTTTTGAAGAAATATGAAAATTAAGATAGCTCTGCCCTGATGGAAGAGATGCAGCTTGCAAGAGAAACTTGCGCCACAACAGTAGCCACTGTGAACAAAAGCAGATGGAGAATAATCCTGATCAGCATGTTTCATACATACAACCAACAGAAGTTCAACTGTCTTAGACAGCCATAGAGGCTATTTAACAATGCCAAGTTTTAAAAATCAACAGACCTTGGTTATTTCTGTAATGCAATAACTTCGTGTTTACAGGCACTTAATCCACACAAGCTTTTGCAGGCAACCTCACCTGCCAATTCAGTATATTTGCTGTTGTCCTGCATCGTTCCCTTTTCTGCTACTCGGCTAATTTTAGATTTCATATCGCTATGCTTTTCACTTGAAGACTTATCTTATATATTTCATAATATAGTATGATACCACTTCACATTTCTAAATGGCAGTTACAGACATCTCTATAATGTAAAAATCAGTTTATAAAACGAAATCTGAGTGATTAGAGCTCTCTTTCACTGAAGACCCTGGGAAGGAGGTATACACAGAATCACAGACTGGTTGGAAGGGACCCCCGAAGGTCAGCTGGCCCAGCCCCCCTGCTCAGCCAGGGCCACCTACAGCCAGTTGCCCAGGACCTTTTCTGTGAAGCTGCTTTCTAGCTGGGCAGCCCCCAGCACGTATGGGTGCATGGGGTTGTGCTTCCCCAGGTGCGGAATTTTGTACTTCTCCTTGTTGAATTTCATGAGGTTAAACACCACAAAATACACCATGAAACAAAATACATTTTGTTAATTCCTCTTCAGTAAACCTCCCAGTACAGAAGTTGGGAAGGAAGCTAGCTTCTAAAGAATTAATTTGCCTGCTCTATTTTTGACATGTACAGCTGAGGGCAAATCCCATGCAGAAGAATCATTAGGTATAAATATCTGATACACTTTTAAGACCATATAGCATGCAGTTTTGTGGGAATAAGATGGGCAGGTAGAGATTTTTCCTTCCTACTAGACCAACTGTTATAGCTGAAAAAATTAAATTTTAATTGTCCTGCCTGTGTCCATAGACCACCACAGCTACAGCACTGTTTCCTTTTCTCTGGATCATCTTTTGGCTACAGCCTTAGAATAGCCATTAGTGCAAGGGCTAAACTTGGCACTTTCACATTTCAGGGATTCCTACTGCTATTGTCTTTGGCTTTGTTTATCATGAACTGACAAGCTGCATCTGCGATTTTAAGATCTGAACAGCCTCCAGATCACAAATGTGATGCTTAAAAAATAAAATCCCCTGAACCTTGTTAACACTGCAAAGTTTTAGTAAAAACTCACACAGCAAACAGTATTTTCATCTGCTTGGTAGTGACCTGAACTCACTATCAGAGGAGCAGACTGTGGCTATTTTTTATAGGAGATTCCTTAAACATAGCGGACCTTTAATACAGTTACTAAATTCATGTGATCTGGAAAACATATCACTTATCTCAAAGTAGTTTCAGAGGCAGGCATAGCATTCTGATTATTATTGCAGGCATATCTGTGAAACTGAAAACACTTAACACTTTGTTACTTTGGTATGCAACTAAAGGTAATTTATTTTTGAACTGTTTAGGGGGGTTGGTGCCTCTGTATCCAGTTATCTCTGCATTATTGTCTCTAGGACAGTGAAGTTAGTTACACACTGCTAGAGAAAGTGATGTGACACTTGTGATACTCTTATTTCTACTTTACATATCCATTTAAAGGATTATATCAACAACCTCTTTGTATTTCACACTTTTCAAAAAATTAAATGAATTCTTTACTGGGTTCAAATAAATACTTTTTTTAGTTAAGTTTACCTTTACAGGCAACTGTTTTCATTTGCAATGATGAAAACAAAGATCATTACAAATTTAGGAGGGCCTAATTCTTCATGGATACTAATTTATACGCAGACAACTCTGTGGATTTGGGGCAAACCACTGGTCATTTTGCTTTAATAAACACACCTGGACTTTATTTATTCTTGCTTACACCAGCAGCTGAACAGTCACCCAAGTGAAACAGAAAGACAAAAATCAGGACCTAAGCAAGGACCACAGAGGCTGACTTATAAGAAATTAGCAATTGCCACATAATACAGGGATAGAAAGCGTGACACAGGGCTTGTGTTTGTATCAAGCTCTGAAGATACTGCATTTTCCTTCCCTCCGATGAGACATCTTCTAGTCATGGGCTGACTATGCATTGTGATTTTCTATTAGGTTATGTGTAAACATATTAAAGGAGCCACCGTGGTGGTTATTCACCATAGTAGTAGGCTCTATAAACACTTGCAGGCTTTGAGTCATAATGAGTGCAGAAGCTGTAGAATCAGAGATAAAATGTCCATTATCCCAAAGTAAGGAGTGAGTTAAAATAGAAGTGAACTGTATTTAAAGGTATAATGCCATGCAAAGATGCTGACAAGTCTGAGCTGAGCTGAGCTGAAAAGATCATGGGCAGTTTAGTGCTTAGAATGGATGTGGCAGCAATAAAGTAAAATGGTTATTAAAAGTTACAGTGCGTATGCAAAGTGAGTGTATTTCTATTGAGACAATCTATGTCATTTTGAAGAAGCCAGAAATTCAATGGAAAAGACATGCAAATCTACGCCAAAAAGGTATGCCACAATCAACAAAGTCTTCCTGCTTGGAGTCCTCAGATTCAGTCCTGCCAGGAGCTTTTCATTATTGCTGCAGACAGCTTCTCATAAAACATGAGTGTGAAAGCAGCAGCTGTTCCTTTCTGCAGACACGTGGAGAAGTGTAGTACCAATCAGAAAATAATAATATAATTTTTGTATTAAAGTCATTATCCAGAAAACATAACAAAATTCTTCATTGTGCTCAAGAACAATATTTTGTGCTCAAGAACTACCTGTGCTAGTTTTCTTCAAATAGAGGAATTCCCAAACAACCACCAGAAGTGGAGAATTCTGTGGGCAGAAGTGAAAGCATCTGGTTTTAAAGACAGCCATATAGTAAACAAGTCTTCATAAATTTGTATAAATATAAATCACATATAGATCCTAATTCTGATCTCCAGTATACTTGTGAAAACTGGGAGAAAGCCTCCCCAAGCCAGTGGAACTACATTCATGAGGAAGTTCAATTTAAGAAGAAAACACAAGTACAATGGTGTAAACCAGCTGGTGCCCATCAGGCCTGTTGAATTCAGACCACAAACTCATTAAGGCAGGAACTGCTTCTTTGTTTGTGGCTGGTGTCTTATTCCTTAATTGCCAGTGTTACTACCAAATGAGAGTAGAATGGAAAACTCTGATTTTTGCTAATTTAAAGCAGAACTAGAAGTACATGAATTTGTTAGAATTGGAAACTAAAGTTTGACATGCATAAATAACAGAAACCCTATTACATCATGTCAAGTACTACTCATGTTTGACTTTGCTATGTTCACGCATTGTGTTCAATACTAACATTTTATGCAATCATCTCCTGCTTTTAAAAAAAGCATTAGCCATTCATGTTTCTCTGGGTACAGTTCAATGAAGATTCAAAACCTCTTGATGAAAGTAGATGAGAAAAAACACCAGTGTTGCAACAGACTTCTGAAAATGTTGGCACAGGCAGAATTAAGTAGTCAGCCTACTTCGGTCTGTCTCATAGTGATGTATTTTCCTGGTTTTATTTGTAATATTCTCTGAATACTATTAACTAAATCTTTCCACTGATGGTTCCAGTGTGCCAAAACAATACACTGAATGTTGTAAATAGAAAATGAACATAGTAAAAGGGCAGAGAATAATACACTGTTAATACCTAGTTAATTTCTGTAATAGATATAAGAAGGAAAAAGTAAAAAGACAAAACAAAATGTAATCAGACTTTGCTTTCAAAAAGCTGCACTTAATGACTCATCTATGCTCCCACTGAAGGAAGAAACAGACTTTCTCTTGATACTAAAGGAAACAGGCAAAGGACTTCAGTCATCTAGAGATGCTGCAAACTGAAAAGATGTGTATCCTTGAAGATTATGTGGGAAACAAAGAGAACATTACATTTTATTCTGCTTTGTTCACTGCTCTTTGACACTAGAAATAGAAAGGTAGTCTCAATAGTACCAAAAAGCTTCAGCCAGCCACCAGAACAGCCAACACAGTCATAAAAATGCTTATTAATTTTTTTCTCTGGCATCCACTGGAGGTGATACTGAAAAGGCAGCAAAAACCAGAGGTCCTAACATAGATAACCTGTGCTTAAAAAGCATGCTCTGAGCAGCATGGTTGGGAATTGTCTCCAGGAAAGATGCAAAGGACAAATAGGGAACGAATCCATAATGGTTATGAAAGACATCTTACCTCAGCTCACTCTCAACATGACAGCAGAGGTTGAAGAGTTCTAGTTTCAGAACAGAAACAAACCAGTGTTTCTTGAATGAATTATTGTGTGAATAGGTTATTTTTTTTACATCAGTGTGCATTTTTTCCTAAACAGGTTTGAGATTCAGATTTTCTAGTATACCTTAAAAACCCCTGTAGCACTAGGTTAAAAATTCTCCTTTCTCTTTCAACGATATATAGATTCACATTCACATTCAGAGTATCACTTCAGCTGTAGGCAAAACAGCTGCTACTTCACTGGGATGCAAACTTAAATCCAGTTCTTGTTCCTATACACACAGTTTAAGTTTTCTTTGTGACTGAAGGACACACACAAGAGGCAGTGGATCAAATTCTAGTCTCATCCAATCAGACATAAAAGATAGCAAACCCCCATGAAATCAAGGCAGGCAGAATAACATACAAAAGAAGCCAGGTCTTCTAGGTAGGAGCACTAATCCATCCACAAAACAGCTTCACACGTTTTTTTGTTTGCCTTCCAATCAGTTTGTGTACAGCTGTGACAGCCATTTACCATTTCTGCCACTGCTTATCCTCAGGGCAACCATTTATTGTACAAAGAGCCTCTGCCCTCCTCCACCGTCTCCAGCTGGATTTGTGGATCTCCAACAACCCCACAGTATTCAGCCGGGTCCTTGGCAAACTGCCCCCCGCTCCCCCCCCCACCCCCGAAGTGGTGTCCCAAAGGCTGAATTTTGATTTGCATTTGACAAGCACTCCTGTGTTAAAAGAATTTGCAGGGTGTTCACAGCTGAGGGCAACTTGCACACTAGTTGACAAAACTAGTCATTTGGAGTCAATGAGTACGCCAGTTTCAGACGTAGATTTAACGTTGTGGGTTTTACAAGCCTTTGAAGCTAACCCCAGAACAATTGTCAGCATTATAGTGGTGATTTCTAACATGCCACTGGGGATTGCTTCATAATCAGAAAGAAAAGAAAAAGAACCACAAAAGTAAAAGTCCTGCCAGAAAAGAAGTAGACCAAATCAGACAGATGGTTAATATTAACTGAAAGGGCATCCAGATTTGTGATTTTCTTTTTCCTTAACAGCAATATCAACAAACAAGTTAAGAAAGCTAATAATATTTCCTCAATTAACCACTCAAACTCTTGGTCTACTTGTATTGCATAGGAGATGGGCACCATCAGCTTCGTCTGCCATACCAAGAGGGCAAGTGGAGATAGATGGAGATCTCACACTGTTCCAGAGACTTCTCCTTTTTAACCAAGTAAACTTTTTTTGTCCACTAAGAACACAGGTAACCCATGTTCCCTGTCTTTGATCATTTTTCAGATGCGGAGTATTAACCTTATATCAGACTACATGGATTATCTGTTCCTCTGTAATTTAAATACAGCTGCACAAGAAAAGGAGCGAAGGGGTCCAGACAGTAACTGAAACAGCTGTTGCAATATTAAGAGGAACCGGTGAACCCTTTTGTGACAGAGTATACCCTGGGAGATAACAGCAAAAGGCCTGTTTTTCTACTCCCAACTAAAAAATGAAGAGAACAACTAGAAGGAGGATTCAACTACAGACCTGATCGTCTCCTATAATTATGGTATAAAAATAGGGATGTTGTTCTCTCCAGCAGCCCAGAGACTGATCAAGGATGTTACTCTCTCCACCTACTTAGGCTCAGACCAAGGCAGAGCTACACAAGACCTGTGTCTAAACTTAGTAAGATCTCTGCCACAGCAATGATTGCGTCTGCAGTCCCTGGCACCTGCTTCAGGAAGAGATCGGCAGCCTGGAGGTCAGCCTGGCAAGGAATGGCTTTTATCCAGCCTGCATGGGGCCAGCCGCTTATGGCACAGCATGGCTGTGCCCACACTCCGTGGCCATCAGCCTGAGCCTGCTCCGCGCTGTCCTTCTGATCCCAGTCATAGTTGCCGTTTTTTGGTGGCAAGCTATGCAGAAAACCAAAAGGCATAGTGCACACCCTGCCACTGCAGTATTACTGAAACATAGAATCATAGAATCATTTAGGTTGGAAAGGACCTTCAAGATCATCAAGTCCAACCATCATCCATGCCCACTAGACCATGGTACAGAGTACCTTGTCTATGTGCTTTTTGAATACTTCCAGGGATGGCGACTCAACTGCTTCCCTGGGCAGCCTATTCCAATGTCTGACAACCCTCCCAGTAAAGAAATTTTTCCTAATATCCAACCTAAATCTCCCTTGCTACAACTTGAGGCCATTTCCTCTCATCCTGTCTCCAGCCACCCAACAGAAGAGACCAGCACCCACCTCACTACAACCTCCCTTCAGGTAGTTGTAGAGAGCAATAAGGTCTCCCCTCAGCCTCCTCTCCTCCAGACTAAACAGCCCCAGCTCCCTCAGCCACTCCTCATAAGACTTGTGCTCCAGACCTCTCACCAACTCGGTTGCCCTTCTCTGGACACGCTCCAGCACCTCAATGTCTTTCCTGTAGTGAGGGGCCCAAAACTG
>JAVJGG010000074.1:42556835-42585452 GCA_035590195.1 Aviceda cuculoides | reverse complement strand
CTTAGTCTAAACACTACTTAGCAACAACTGAAAACATCAGTGTGTTATCAACATTCTTCTCATACTGAACCCAAAACGTAACACTATACCAGCTACTAGGAAGAAAATTAACTCTATCCCAGACAAAACCAGGACAACACCCCAGCAGTATCCATACTTTTGATGAAATCACTACATTTCAAAGAACTTAAGCCATCTGCAAAAGCCTATGGACAAAGATGAAATTCCTAATAAAATGAAAGTATACTCTTACTCTACAGTACACCAGTACTGGTTCTAGGTACTGTTCAACAGGCAGTTGTATCTAGTAATATGAATAAAACCAGGTGGGCATCTGCTCCCCCGCTCCCCTCCATGGGCTGGCGGGGGGCAGCCTGACATCTCACCACGGGCTGCAGGGGCATCCCCTCCTCCCCCCTCGCCTTCTTCACTGACCTCACTGTGTGCAGAGGGGTTCCTCTCACATTCCAATCTCCTTCACTGCAGGTTTCCCTTCTTAAATCTGTTCTCCCAGAGGTGCTACCACCATCGCTGATGGGCTCAGCCTTGGCCAGCAGTGGGTCTGACTTGGAGCCGGGGAAGCTTTGAGCAGCTTCGAGCAGGAGCCACCCCTGCAGCCCCCTCCCCCACTACCAAAACCCTGCCACACAAACCAAAAACATTTGTGTTGACTGTAACTATAGGTATGGCAATGTCCCTGATTGCTTGATGAACTAGAGTTAAATAATTATGTTTTAAATAGTGGGATGCTAGCAGACATCTGAGGCAGACTGTAGCATCTAGTCATTATATAACTAACACGCTGTACCATCCTGAACAGATAGGTTTTGAGAGTAGGTCTGTGTAGATCAAAGAAAGAGGTGTGTTAGTAACATCTCTTTCTTGATATAACTGCCATTTGCTTTTCTCTTTAATTTTCCAATACTATAGTCTTTTTTACTTTTAAGTGCATGAAGCCAGCTGTACACTTACCCTCATTAACGTGTAGGGTAAGGGATGGTCAGATGGTCTTAGCCGAGTCCATAAATGTGCATTTGAGCTTCTTTTGTGTTCAGGGATGATATGGAGAAAGAAGATTGAGGTCTTTAGCGAATCTTAGCAAGTGAGCATTGTTAAGGCAATGAATGTTGCCTAGTTTTATTTGCTCGAGGGCAGGGTCTAGAGTTATTAAACAGGCTTTGATTCCTTATTACCAAAACGTGGATATATAATGCAAGCATTGTGAAAAAGAGTAGCATTAAATGGCAGAGAAGGTTTGTAATGTGAGCATGAAGGTGCTTGCCTTCTAGTGGATGGGGAGAGGTTGTACATAGGAACTTTTTACCTCTTTGCAAGCCAGATCATGGTAAAGAGGAACCCATTCCACTGGCAACATACAGTCTTCCAGTGTTGGCAGTATAGCTTGGGTGATGTTAGAGTAACAAAGCACTGGCTTGACACTTGGAGTTAATTCTCCATTCAGAAGAGTAGCTTAAGAAAGTTGAAGTGTTTTCATGTGTTGTTGAGTATAGCTGACCTGCTGATTGTCCGTATTTTATTTTTATCTAACAGATTTTGTGTGTGTGTGTGTTCCCCCCAAACAGAGGGTCGATGTCATGTGATTATGTGATTATCTAGGAAGAGTGTTTTGTGGACTTTGTAAATTTTACATTGCCCTTTATTTTTTTATTTTCACATAATTTATTTTCTTTAATATTCTCTCTCATTACAGACATCTTTAAAAAACTTTTATTCCTAGGGGATGTGTATTTCTAACATAAGTAACTTCAATTTCTGACTTGCGCTCTGTGGTTTATGGTTGGACCTAGTAAGACCTGGGTCTTTTTGATAGCTGCCACCAACTTGCTGCTGATGCATTCAGTTCTGATAGAAACCAGTGATTGTGATCTGATTGCAAATTCAGAATTTATAATGCAGACAATTATAAAATTTAATAAGAAGAGCTTTAATATAAGGAATATAAATTATGTTGACTCTGACATATAGCCAGAAGCAAATTCTAGCATTTAAAGAGATGAACCTGCTAGCACAGGCAGTCTTAGCAAAACCAATGGTTCTCATTGCAGTGTTTTTTGCAGGTCCGAGGTAGGAGTTTGTGAGGTGTATTTTGATCATGCTGCAGATCTTCTGCAGGGAGACTTCATTTCAGTCTCAAGTGTTACAGAAAAGTCCTCCCATAGAAAATGTCACGCAGGCAGAAACTTCTTGTTTCAAGCCAAAATACAAACCACTGAGATTTGTGTCACTCTTGTATTGGGAGGCTGGAGACTGCTGACAGCTGTTTGCTAAAAGGCAGCTGGGAGCTGACGTGGTGGCACCCCTGCTCCATTCACACCAGTCCAGGCACTTTGTTGTGGTGACACTGTGGCGGATGCCTATTCTGCCAGGGTGGTACGATGCGCTGCTTGCTTGAATAGTGTCTCTGCTTCCGTCCCAGATGAAGCCTTGCAGAACCCTTCCTCTCAGAATGCAGACCATAAACCAGTCTGCATTTACCAACCATGTTGGTAAATATGGGAGTGGCATGAAGTTTAGATGACTGCAAATTTGTTGGGACTGGTTTAGTTTACTTCCTTTGAAAACAAAATTCCATTCTCCTTTGTTTCTTCAATTACAAAAGTCAGTTTAAAATGTGTGAGGAGAGGTGATCTACAGTGTTTTCATGTCTATTGATATTTTGTGTCACTACTGTAAAACATCATCAGGACCTCCATGTTAATAACCTGTTTGTAAAGCAAGGTACAGCTTATAGAGTTTAGTATGTTTTACCATAACTGAGTTTCACATTTGATAGGAAATTTTGGCGGAAACTGAACTGCAGTGGTGGAGGGAATGAAGGCAGAAGTCTTTCCCAGGTGGAGTCACAGAATTGTCTCTAACGTGGCATATGTAGGCATATTCTATCAAGAGTTGTTACATTTTCTGTATGTTTGAAATATCTTCAAGGCTTTTCCTCCAAATTCCTTTTTGTAGACAAAAGTGCATGCTTGGAATTTGGCAAGGTAGTTGTTTTCTTCTGAATATAGTGAAGGTACAGATTTATTTATTACTGCTACAAAAACTCAATTGCATATTCTGTTGATCCTTGTAATAAACAGTGGTTTCAAATGTAGTCTTGTTACGTCTTTTGTGTTGTTTGAATTACTGTAAGCCATTTTAAATAGAACAGAGAAGAAAACCAGCATGCTGATTCAAATTTCTGCTTTTAGATGTGGTGTCTGATATTTTTCTAGAAGGATCCTGGAAGAAGGAAGTGCTTTATACCCAGTCATTGATAGCTTACTGTGACAGATGTTTGATTTAGTTATGGTGTCTTTTGGATACTTGGAATCCAGAATCATGACTACTTCTCTTATTGCTATTGTTCCAGTTTAGAAATTCTAATTTTACAATATGTTTTTGTCCGTTCTCCGTATTTTTTTAAATTTATGAATGCATATTATTTATATTATCACAAGATGGTTTTCTGAAATTGTTACAAACTTTTCTTTTTATGCAAAGTATTGTGCATACTCCCAAAATATCCTGACTTCCCATAAATCTGTGTTTCTACTTTTACAACACTCTTCTGAAAAGCACTTCTTAGTGCAATGCACTTATAAAAATAAAAAATCTGGATACAGCCATATTTAAAAAGAAAATGAACTAAAAACATTGTCATATTTGTCCTTTTGCAGCTGGGGAGACTTTCAAGTACAAAAGGACATGTATGTTGTGAGCAGCTATGATGCTATAGTTTGCTTAAAATGTATCCAGCAGAAGGTACTTTTTAATTGTAAATAAAAGACATAGATTTTTGTTACTGACACAGAGGGAGCTAGCGGGCAACTACTGTCATTGTGTGCCAGATCTGTCGTAAGACTTTCTATTGAAAAGTGTCTCAGAGGTTACTAAAATTGTGTCATTTGATATCTCTGGCTCAGAATCCACACTTCATTAAATTTTCAGCTGTTACGTGTTGCACAAAGCATCAAAGAACATGGACATGAAAGAACTGGGTATTGCTTTGAGATCTTCCTTTTGTCTGCTTCTTTCTTTTGATAATGTTCAGGATACAGTGAACCTCTGTAATGGGAAAACGGACAAAATGGTAGACAAGCTTATCTTCAAGTTGGGCTTGATTTGGTGCCATTCCAGACCTCTGATGTTACCAGAATAGTCATGTTAACTGGAAATCATGACTTAGTAGGATAAACAAACTATGTCGTTCTAAGTGGAGTCATGTAGACTATGAAAACAGTTTCTAAAACGTATTCAAAAACTCAAATAGACTGTAATAAGCTTTTGCTTAACATGTCTTGTCAACCATATCATATACAGTGGTAGTACCTAATAATTACTAAAACCATTATTCTCTTTAGAAAATCCAACACTCAAAAGTTCAGAATTTTTTATTACTTGATTCAGAACTGCCTCTAATCCTGTTTTTTGTTGCAGCATTTTGCTGTGTCTCTACTTTTGTCCTGCACTGCACAGTTTCATTTACCTTTCCCTCCTATGGCAAATACGTTTCCCACCTGTAGCAAATGAAGAAGTCCTGCAGACATCTGTTCTATTGCAGTCTTGTTGCATCGATACTTACCATGGTTGAACATTGGAGCCTTTAGATGCGCCTGCTGACCTCTTGGCAAAGTGATAAGCAGCTGAAAATAAAGTTCACCATGGGGAGTGTCAATCAACCTAGATTTGGTGTGCTGAACTCTGCATAATATATTTCAAAAATTATACTATGCCAGCAATTTGCTGGCAGTCCAGATTAAATATAACTTAAAGCAAGTTTAAAATACATGTGACTCTCTTGTCTGGGGGAGAAACTAGTATTAAAGGGTTTTGTCGTTTGGATTTTGTGGGTTTGGAGGTGGAGGGGGGTGTTGTTTGTTTGTTTTTGTAAATAATCACCAGTTGGAGAGAAAGTTGGCTGGATGGGGTAAAAATGCAATTAAACGAATAAAGGTATTTAGCTTTGCTTTGTGTTAGCAACAAAACTTGCAATTCCTGATATTATTTTTTTCTTTGAAGAAACTCTCGGTTGCCATGTAGTAGGTACTGTGAATTTGATGTAAAAAAGTTATGTCACCTTGGAGGAGTTATTATTAGCTCTTGGCCTATTGCATTTTGAAATGCAATTGTTGTGTATTGTTTATGACACAAGGTAATAGTAGCAGAATAATCAGAGCACTTAATTATTTATATTTGTGATATGTAAAATTGAGAGATTTAAAAATATAGAATAACTACTGATATTTTGAGAGGGTAGAATGGAACAGTAGAGAAAACAATGACAGCTCACAGTTTTAACTACAGATCCTTAAAAAACTGGTATTTTGTTAAATGTTGCCAATGAAGTTTTTGAATGTAAATTGAAACATTAGCCAGCAAAACACTTAGTAGGTGTTTAATTTTACATATGTGAGTAATCCTGGATATTTCAATTGGGCAATTCATCTGTCTAAAATTAAATAGGTGTTGAAGTACTTTGCTGGTTCAGGGATTGGATAAGTCAAAGAAAAAGCTTCGTACACTTAGGCAGCAAATTAGAAAGCTTTGCATATGTGAGAATTCATTCCCTGGCAACAAAGAGGGGTTTAAAAGGAAATCTTTCATTAGAGGAGAAAAAAAAATCTCAACTAGAACTCATGAAAATGGAAAGTTAAGTTAGTGCCTTGAGATAATTTTAAAAATATCACCATAACAGCTTAGTGGACTGAAGAATTCTGCCCCACCTCCCTCCTCCCTGCATTACATGATGGCATAACATGTTCCCATGAGTGTGAGCATCATGGGAAGCACCAAATTACTTTGTTGGACATAAATGAACGAGCAGTCATACAATAATATACAAAAGTACTCCACTTTTTTGACCCACTTAAATATTAACTTCTCTCAAGGTCTTGGTTCAAAGATACACAAAGCCATGTTCCTTTGCATTTTTAATTAGTACGCTCCATTACTGTTGCATTTCATCAGTGACTTTTTAAAATTTCAATTTACAGTCATAGTAACTGCACTGACCAGAAGTGTAGTTCCATGAGAATACCCTCTATTTCTGTTTCTTTTTTTTCCTTACAAAGTAATAAAGTGCCTCTTATTTGCTGGAAATCACCTGGAGTACAATCTGTTTAGTATGTTAGATGCAGGGTGATTAGGAGAGAATGTAGCCCAACTTTCTTGGCAGTAAAAACCTGGATAGTCAGCTTCAGTTTTGAAACAAATTTCTTCTTACTCAATTGCAAAATTACCATGTAAATTTAAGAATTGTGTTTGTAGGATAGATTAACTGATCTGATGCTGTGGCTCCTGAGAGCAGAGTTTAAGGGAGCCAACATAGTGATAGTCCCTAGTATCTCAAGCTTAAGTGGAGATGCCTCTTGAATCCCTGCTGTTTCCCTGGTGGGACTCAAAACTGCTCAAATGGTGCAGTGTACTGCAAACGGATAGGTTACAATGAAATTACTCTTCCATTCTCAGCAACCGTATACCTCAGTCTTGTTTTTACGACATTGTTAAAAATAAGTGTAATCCATAAATCTACAGTCTGTCCAATGCTTAAATGCAGGGATACAAACAAATGTTCTGTTTGTCCTTTTTTTAGTGAATTAGTCTTAAAACCTCAGTCTGAAGGAACGCTGTCACTTCAGAATATATTTAAAGTGTTTTCTGTGCAGTTAGCAGTTATTTTGTGATCCTGATTCATCGTCATGGCGTTTCATATTCCTAGCTACAGGTTTTTTATAGTATGTGTATTTTTTGTAATGGTATGGTATATGGCAGCCACCTGCAGCTCAGACTTTTACTGAAATAGTAGGGTATATTTTTAATGGTACTGTCTTATTTAAAAATTGTTGGATTTTCTTTAAAGAATTCTCTGTTTATGCTATATATAGTGTGTCTGCAATTTAAATCACTAAATACTCACAGATTCTATATAATGGCTGTCCCTTGCTGAGGGCATCCTGTATGTTTGATTATAGCAGTACAGACAGAGGTCAGAAACTTCCAGCTGCAAACTTCTCAGATGTAGGTTGTTAGCAAGACAGAAGTCCATTACTTTAAATAATGAAAAGGGAGGATATGGCAGATTCTGCTCCTTCTTAAAGTAAGCTAGCATTTCTTCTGGAATGAGACAGAGCAGTGTTTTACAGAGGTGGGGGCATCCATAGGTACAGCAGCCTGTGGAGGAGAGACTTTTGAGGAAGGACAGGGAGCGCAGAGAGATCACTGCTGTGTGTGAATCATTACTAATTTTTGTGTCTCTTGTTCAATCATTTTAGAGCTCATAGATATCACATGTACCCTGTTGCTGCTGAACCCCGACTTCACCACTGCTTGGAACGTAAGGTATGTTGCACTCAGCAAATGACATCAGAAGGACCTGGGCCTTATGTTTGAGTCAGCTGTAAGCATTGTTTTAAGTGGTCATTAGTGACACAGCAAGAGCTTTTCAGCTAAGGAGTGCTGAAGGAATGTTAAAAATCTTTTCTGTCCTGTATGCCTTGCAGATAGTTTCAGACTGCCTTTTTTTTTATTTTAAATTTATTTTATTGGTAGTGCAGGCTAAAGATCACACTGCTGCCTGTGAGGGCATGTGTTCAGCTCACATTTTTGGGGGATAGAAGTCCCATTGAACTGTCACTCCTCTTCCCTTCTGTCAGTTAAGGAAGGCCTTTTGTAACCTTTAGATGGGCATATCCTTTTTGTTGAATCACGTAGTGCCCAACTCATGTCTGCTGTCTTCACTGTTTTTGTTTTACCTCTCTTTGAATATTATACATGAGTCCTTTTGAGATAACAGTTCAATTTGCTGCCATTACCGGTGCAGCTCATCAAAGCTGAGTAACCCTCAATAGATACATCACAAAAGAAGGGGAAGAACGCGGCCATCCTTTATTCCCGACACATTCTCCCCCATGCTGCTCCTTTCTTGTACCTGTTGGGATTATCTATCATCAGCATTGGTCGTGCTGCAGCACTGACCAGGAGGCATTATGGAGGAGGAGCAGGAATTTGCCTCCTTGCTCTTAGTGGAGCCCAGAAGCAACAGTTCTTTAGAACCCTGTAATCTGATAATTTTTCTGTAAATCTCAGAGGTGGGGGAATAATCTCTTTCTGCTGCCTGGGTAAGACTGGAGACAGGCTTAAAGGAATAGTTTTAGAAGGGCTGGAGGGCTGACAGAAATTACATGTTAGGGTCTAGGAAGGCTCTCATTAAAAATAGGACTTTTGCAGTTAAGATGCATTACTGCAGTAGGAAAAATTAACAAAATTACCTGGAAGGATGATGGCTGTGGGTAGCTGTCAGCCCTAGATATGCCAAATTCAGCTTTTGTTGTTTTCTTCTTTCACTACTGGTGTAGTTCTGAAGGATTCTGCTGTGATCTGTATATTTCTAGCATCTCAGGTCTAAGAAAGGTGGATGAGAGTGATAGCAAAGGGCTTACTCTCATGAAAATGTAAGGCTTGACTAGCTTTCAAGTGATAAAATGGAATTAGGAGCATATATAGGTACTAGAGTTACTACAGTAATGTAGTCTTGTGGTACTTAAAACTGATTTCAGGTTTTTATTTTAAGTTTTGTGGAATTTTTTTTAATGCAAATATATCTATTCTTATTAGACTAGCTTTTTTTCTGCCTGACAGCTGAAAGCATTTGCTCTTATGTACGTGAGAGGAGTAGTTCAAAGTTGTAAATGGAATTAAAAATGTTCAGGAATATGGATGAGGATTGTTTTCACTTTTATGTCGTTTATGGTTTACCAAAGTATACAAATTACTACATTGGTGGTGTTGCTCCTCAGATTCTTGGCCGGTGACCTGATTGGCAGTCTGTCTTTGAAGCTTCATTTAGCATTCAGAGAGAAGCCGTTATACCAGCCAGTCACTAGCTGTGGAGTTTACCTCTGAGCCTGCTCTAGACAAGGGACAGCATTGGTGAATCTGACCCTACGTTGTTTTAGGCTGCTGCTGGGAGTTTGCTCTTTTGAAGGGTAGGAACTTAACTGGCCCGACATTTCAGTTTCTTTTTTATTCTGTGAAATTCCTACTTCAGTAAATGATAGGTCAAGCTAGCCGGACGTATGACATATACAGTCACAGAGTAGAGGACAGACTGTTCTGTACAGATGCTGAATGTAAATCCTTTTCTGAGCTAGTAAGGGAACTGGAGCTGGGAGCTAATTGTGTGGGACTTGCACTTAGCTCGCAGAACTTGAGGGATCTGCTGTGGGGTGATTGTTTTCATCTTGCTCAGAGGATGTTTGTTGTGCCAGATTCATCTTAGTTTCTCCACACACAAATTCACTGCTTCATTTTAAGGGGGAAGAGCATCACAGACTCTAAATAGCCTAGAAAATAAAAAGTGTAATAGTAATTTACTGAATAGCAGCCCTGCACATTGAGCGTTTCCATTAAATTCCTGCAGAATTTAATGACCTTTTCATTTTAGGCTGGGATAATCCCTTTTTCCTATGTTGAATTCTCTCTTGAGAGCTTCAGAGGTAGTGGCTGACTCAATAGCAATGAATTTGGAGATACAGAGAGTTGTTCAAGAGTAGGAAAAGGAAATATTTTCCTTGGAAAGGAGACAGGACTCAACTGAGCAAGAAGACTGGAGTGGCAGTGTGGAAGGCTAATGAGTATTTCAGCTCAGCTGACAATCATAGAAGGTTGTATCTGGTTAATGAAACACAGGAGAACATAAAACTTCAAATGTGTTAACCACTAAGAAGAGATAGGTAATCTATCTTGACTTTGGAGCTATTCTAAACAATTGTAATATGCCTGCATAGGTTTGACTTTTATTTATTTATTTTAGTTAGAAGTAACTGGGAAGCTACAGAAGGGCAGGGACTGTAACCTAAACAATGAGAACTGTGTTCTGTAGGAAGGCATGCTAAAGAATAGGAGACGTGTCTCTTCTTAGAGGGAAATCCCTGTTATACTGTGTGGGCAACAAGACATCCCCAGCTGTTAATCATAATTTCAGTTATCCTGTGTTTTTAGTAGTTGAAAAAACTTCCAAGTTAAAATTACCAAAATCTTAATGTAAGTGATTGTAAAGGAATTGTCATAGGTGTTTTTGTTCTTGCTAATATACTTGCTGGCAGGTACAATTGATCAAAAGTCAAAAGACATTAGATAACAAGACACTCTGAAAAGTCAAATGTTTTCCTGTTAGGTATCAATGACTTCAAAGGTGTCAGCAGAAACATAAGGCAAGCCAAAATAATTTCGTATTATCTTTTATGGGAGCTAGAGTTCTGAAGGTTGAAAAGTTATCTATGGTCCACATGGCAAAAAAGTGAGCTAGAAATTATATATCCAAGTTGAATGTTTGCTGAAAGAGCTTGAAAGAGGTTTATTTGGGAATATATGATACTTTAGTCATACTTGTGATTGAAGTCCCTTAGTTGTGAATGGGAGGGTCTGTCATCTGAAAAATCTATGAAGCTAAAAACTACTTTTCTACCACAGCAGTGAATCTTGTCTGTAATGTTCCTCAACTTTGCAAAAGAGTAAATTTACTTTACAGTTAATGCTTGAATATAGAAAGAGCAATTTCTTCATGAAGAGTTCAGGTTTTAGGAGGTAGGTGGCCTGGTAATCTAAATCTTTGTTACAAATGTACATGCATTTGTTTTGAGTGTTAGACTGATCTAGGCTGCTTTTTCATTGCCCACGTGGTAAGTGATTTTTACCAAAATGTCACCTTTTGCATTGCAGTAATGGGGCAGTTATTCCACCTGTTCTAGTGTTGACATTCCACGAATCTTCCTCCTGTCTGCTTTGCAAAAGTCAATGCACTGGCACCAAACAGTCTGCTCAGTCTGCCACTCCTGGGTGGTATACCTGGATTTCCTTTTGAGCACCTGCTAAAAGCATCCAATCTGGAACATGCTGGAACTTGATTCAGATAAAAGCAAATGTCCTAGTAGCTATGTTTCTGATCTCTGCAGACAGTATCAGGAGCAAAATTTCCTCAAGGATTTATTCAACCGTTGGTTCGGTAGCAAAAGAAGGGTCTAGGCTAGCGCCTAGAGGTATACATCTCACCATTTTTTCTTGAATTTGAAATAATATGTTGCTCACTGTTAGTGTTGCCACCATTAGCTTCTGACTGTGGGTATACAGTTCAGTTAAAGCAACACAAAGCCAATGTACCAGGTGGAGTCAGTTTTCTACGCAAAACTTCCAGAACTGACAGAAAATGACAGTAAGTGCTCACACTAAAGGAATATGTCAATTTTTTTGTGAGAGTTGGGCCATAACTTTAAAACCACATTCCGTATTCTTTGTTAGACTGCAGAAAAGTTTCACCTTCTTACTGGATAGCAGCTTTTTTCAGAGTGTATTTCCTTCTTGTCCCCTTTCCCCTGCCCCCCCCCCCCTCTTTTTTTGGTCAGAAAATTGATAATCTGCTCTTCACCTACTAGTACTCCTCTTGCTGAACCTGGTGCCATGCATATCATTATGTTGAACCATAAATTATGAAAAAAACCCAACCCACAACCCCCCAAAACCCAACCAAACAAAAAAATCCCCACAACTCAAAACAAAAAAAACCACACCAAAACAGCAAACCCATGCTAAAATTGGTTCTATCTACTTCTTGCACTCTCAGTTTTCAGATGTGACTTCTGGAGGTTCTGGAAAATGCATGGTTCCTGTCTGCAAATGGTACCTTTGGAACTTACTGTATCTTTACTTCAAAGTCACTGTATACTAGATTGGAGAATAAGATATGGAAACTAATGTCCTGGGAGTAACTGGTGATGGTGCGATGTCTACAAATATGTTCAAGACAGACAGTGAGTTATAAAGCTAGAAAGAAGAATAGGGTGTGGGGCAGGGAATTTTGTGCAAAAAAGGCAAGAAAGATAATATGGACTTTTGCTTTGCTCTGTCTGTGTTGGTGGTACTCTGGGAAGGGTTATGGTAGATGAACATTAAATTTTGTTAGGGCAAATTCTTTTATTTTTTTGAAACAAAAGCTGTTTTACACATAAGTAAATTCAGCAATTTCAGACCTTGTTGTTTGAGAAACATTCTACACACACAGAGTATTTCCTGCTTCCTTCTACACTTAGGGATCCTTGATACTGTATCTTGAGCCATATTTAAAATCTAAAAGTAAGTCGGGGGGAGGGGGAAGGCTGTGTGGAAGAGTAACTATTTTGAGATGTATGGAATGATCTAAGGGCTTAATTTCAAGAAGGAATGTTTAGTCATATATGTAAGCCCATTGGCAGCCCTTGTATCAAAGAAAAAAAAAACCAACAAAAAAATGCTGCTTGTGTTAATTAAGATGCTTTTAAGAGCGTGCAGATAAAAGCAACATTATTCTCAACAGGCATTACATATAGCCAAAACTCCTTGGCTTTCTGATTAGTAACAGAAAATGTGATGGAGAGCCACACTCAAATATAGTTGACTCAGTGATTTTTGGGTAGGTTTGATAACCGATGGGTTGTATGTGTTCAGATTAAGATGAAGTTCTTTGATCTGGATTTATTTTATTGGGCCTGGTTGAATAGGTTGCACATATATATACAGCAGAGTGGAGTCGGTTAATCCACCAAAGGCTTTTTAAACTTTTGTACTTTGACAGTGAAGTTCTATTATGATACAAAGGAAATGCCATGCTATTTGTTATTGGGATTTGTGTTCTGTTTTCAGGTTACTTCTTTTATTCATACGACTGTATTTTATCTTTTGTAGGAAAGAATTAATACTGTCTGGCACTTTAAATCCACTTAAAGATTTGCATCTTGGAAAACTCGCATTAACCAAGTTTCCAAAGAGTCCAGAAACATGGATTCATAGGTTTGTTTCCCTTGCCTTCTGTTGCTTCCCCAAACTTAAACTTTTTTCCTGTTGGTTTTTTTTTTTTTTTCCCCATGCTTGGGTTAAGGAGAGCCATAGATGAAGGAGGACATCTAGAAATACAGCAGATTCTTTGAGCCAATCATTGTAAAATACTGTGCTTTGGCTTTTGAAGATACCTGCCTATATTTTATACTTAGGAATAAAATCATATGCACCTTTTTTTCTACATATTTTTAAATAAAATTTGGAGGTGGGATAAATTTTCCTAAAGGTTTATCAAGTCTTGCAGCACCTAAAATTCTCAGCCTGAGAATTCAGATTCCATCAATAGTAAGTATTTGAGCATTGTGGGTTTCTCCCTCTTTCTCTCCTCCAACTTACTATGATATTGCTTGTCTACAGGCATTTCAGAAAGGCAAGAATCTGTAAAAGCTGATCTTTATAACCAAAGTTATGTTCTTTTCCATTCCATTATTGGTCTTTTTGGTTTTGTGAATTTATTTGTATAATTTTTAACTCTTATAGACAGCCTTAAAGAGATTTGAATGTAGCACATTAGAAAGCAGTTCACAATGCTTGCATTTTCATGTGTCCAGCATTAGGACAACTGTAAAGCTGATACCGTTTAGGGGACTCATACTATCAAAAACATAAGTAAAGCTTCAGTTGTACTGATAATATATGAATTTTTGGAAGAAGGAGTTGTTGATAAACTCTTCTTTGTGAGTGCATGACCTTAAAATTCTCAAAGTTAACCTAGAATGTAATACATGGAATATTCCTAGGTGTTTCTTAACTTATAAGCAGCTAATTAATTTCTGTTAATTTCTTTCTTAGTAGCATTGATATAGCAACAACACTGATGAATTTCTGCAATGTTGGTTTTTAATTTTGTTGTTCTTCAACTGCTTTTCATCATCACGATGCTACTCATTCATGCTGCTTGATTGTTTTGTTTGAAGCAAAAGAGTATGTAGAAATCATGGGAAAAAATCTTGCAGTTTGTCATGGTTTAGCCTTTCCTATATGGTAGCTAACACTATGATTTTTTGCATGTAACTAGTGCTGAACCTGGTGCCATCCATATGATTATGTTGAGGAATACATTTTTATTAAATTAGTCAGGATGGTAGCTTCTTAATATTTATTTACATCTTAGAAATAATAAAAAATTCTCTCTATAATGTCTATGCAATCTTAAATTAGGAGTATTTTAATAGTGTTATAATTTGTTGTTCTTTCTCATATTTGCCTAAAACAGAAGAGTGTATTTGAGGATGATTGTAAAAATGTTTGGCTTGGATTTGGATGTTTGGATGTGCTGACTGTGATTGATACGTGTTAGAAAATAAAATCTGCAAAAATTTTCTTTTCTGCGTCAGCATAGTGATTAATCTTGTGTTTTCTGTTCCTCCATGATACCAAATTTCAGACAGAAGTGCAAAAAAATAGAATGGGGAAGTTGTAATATTCAGTAGAACAATATTCAAATATTTTTTTTCTTACACGTGACAGATACACTCACTAAAGATATCAAAATACCTGTCATACACTTTGCCATATGGCCTTTTGCTATATGTTTTGGGGGGTTTCATAGAAACGTACATATAGTGACAGAAGAAATTGAATTTCTTTTCCCCAAATTTATTGGATAAAATGTTCTTTTAAAAGCCTCTGAAATAATACCGTGATATTCAACAGGTACCAAAAATACATTTTAAATCTTATGAGTTCGTGCTTGTCTTTCTTTCTTCTCATGCAAAAAGTCTAGAAAGTAGCTCAGATTTCATTTTATAATTTTTTATTTTGTTGTAGCCACAGATACTATAAAGTCTGTACTTTTTCATCCGCTCCTGTATATAGAATTTGTCTGAATTAATTATTTTATTAAAAATCCTCATTTTAAGGAACTGAAATAATTTTAGGATCAAAATAATTTGTCTTTTTATGGTTTTACTCAGAAGTTAATGAAATAATACTTATCTTTTGTTAAAGGAATGACTCTACTCATTTAGCTTTCGTGCCTAGACATTTTTAGAATTTCCAGTTTATTGCAAATCTGCTGATTGAAGTGAAGAAGTACTAGATGATGATGTTTGGATCAAAGACATTTTTAAAAAGCAAAAATTAAGTCTTCAAAATTACTACATTTCATAAAATAAAGTTACACAACAGTCAAAGAGCATGGTTTGTTTGGCTGTACGTCTTTAGTTAAAACAAATGTTACATAGGAAGGCAGTGTATGAACGCTGGCTTCAGTCCACTGCTTATGATTTCTGCTGAGAAATGCAGTCAGGTTAAAAATTGCATTCTTATAAATGATCTTTCATATTGTCTTCCAATAATTTAAATCTATTTTTAAAGTAACTAAGAGAAAAAGTCACAGTGTAAATAAAAAATACCAGTGAAAAAGAATATTTTAATGTTTTCAAATGAGAGAAAAAGCAGATGGATTACCAGATTTTTTTTAACAGTGGTTGGCTTATCTATTTTTTATTTTTATATGTATATATACAATTTTATATATGAATTGCAAAATAGATTTCGCTTTTTCAAGTTTGTTTGTTGTTTTATTGATTTCTCTTAACCATGAGTGACACCTGAAAAGTAGCAGTTAATTGGTTTTGGAACTAATGTGAGCCAATACAAAAGAGAAGAACCTCTGTGCTGCAGACTGGAGGATGTCCAGCTTTCCAGAGCTTTCCACATGGGCCCATTGCAGTTCTCTTGACACGTGCAGCTGCGTGGAAGTCTACACATCTGTGATCCCTTTTTGTAGGATGCTTTTGTGTAGGGTCTGCAGATGCACATTTTCTGGAGCATTGAGGACACCTCTCAAAATACTCATCTAAAAACACTACTAAAATGCTAGTAAAGTCAGTCCAAAGTAAAATTAAAAAGCCATGTAGGAATCTGTGCTTATCTCAGTCACTTCAAATCAAATACGTATAACTCGCAGTAAAAACATTTGTTTTGATTATACATATAGCGCTTGAAACCGTAAGTCTTTTGCACTTTATTTCTGCTGGTGATGTACAGGTGTACAATTTGGCTTGCCATGTGCAGTACTGACAAATACAAAGCACAGTTAATTTTTTTTTACTAAATCACTTTTTTCTGTCTCATTTTGGATACTTTATTTTAGTCCTGTACAAGTCTGAAAGAGGAGCTCATTAGAAATCTCATGCAGACAGTTCTTGCATTTTTTTTTCATTAATTTGCTGTTTCCTTCTATTTTCTTTTAGCATGCTGCAAGTAGCCATGACCACTTACACCGTGTGAACAAACAAATACAATAGACTTAAATTATTTTGTAGTGTGATCATAAAGTCATAGCTTTCAGTATGGGAAGAGTTCAAATGGTTATGTTTACTACTTACTCATCATGTAGTTACAGTGTAGTTCAGATAATTGAAATAACAGAAAGGTTTCATTGATTTATGTAAATGAAAAAACATTTTTTTTCTCTTAAAATTGCTCTCTCAACATTAACACCGTACATCGTTTAACCAGACGATGGGTGCTGCAACAGCTAATTCAGGAAAACTCCTTGCCCAGTCTTGTGACTAAAGGAAACTTGGGAGCAGCACCTGTGGAGAGAATTCACCGACTAGTGCAGGAGGAAATGAATGTCTGCTCTGAAGCTGCTGGGAGATATCCAAGCAACTACAATGCCTGGTCCCATCGCATCTGGGTTTTACAGCATTTGGGAAAGCTGACTGTCAAGGTATAACACAATAGTGAATAAAGTCTTAAATTTCCTTGTCTAAAAAAAAATAAAAAATACTGGTTTGCCAAGCAGAGCCTATGACATGGATGGTGAGTATCGTATTAAGTTAGCACAGGTAGCTAAGAATGCTTTAAAAAAGCAGGCAAAGTATTGCAATGAGTATGTTTTGCATTTTCCTTGCCAGTGTAGGCAGGTTCCGTTCAGCAGAAAGAACAGATTTTTTCTTGCCCATATACAAAGTTCTGTGTGTCTGTTGGTACTTAGTATTAATGAAGTTGTGGCAGGAGGATAGATGGGACTGTGTCAGCTGAAATAAAGAAGGGGCAGCTGAAAATAATTCTTCTAGCACTAATCTGGGAATTTACATGACAGATACTATTTTGATAATGTAATGTGATGTCTTGTTTGATACCCTTATTCAGCTTATCTGTGGTTTCAGTATATAAGACAGCAGGAATTTCAGAGAAAACATATTAGTACTTGTAATTAGTTTCTTCAGCTCCAACAGTATCTTTTGACAGCATTTAAACTGGGGGTTGATCGAGCTATTTCAGCTCCATAAGGGACATCTTATGCAGTGGTGAATATTTCAGATGACACGGTAGTATCTAAAAAAGACCTGCAGCAAGTTGAATTTGTTATTGTGACATGGTCTAAAATTATATAGGCACTTTTGTAATATTGTGGTTTCTAAGCTGTTAGGTGAATTCCTTGTGAATATTAGGCTGATACAGTGACACATCACTCACACTTAATGGCAGCTGCTGCATTTTGCCATCCAGTAAATACATAGAGGAGTGAGGGAGGAATTTAGTGGAGGTTGTTGAGTCAGCATAGCTATTATTTTTATGTCTTATGGGCCAGCTACTGCTAGCAATGGATGTTGTTTACCAATGTTTCCTGTTAATTGTCACCTGAGAAACTTTAAAAATAGCTGTATCAGATTGGTAGTAAATAGCAAGTGTGCTCCACACTCCATGAGGGAGACAGACTCATCTGCGTAGCAAGTTTGTATGAAAAGATAGTTATGGAAAACTCAGAAGAATTACAGGATTGGGATAGATTGGAGTTTAGAAGTTAGGGTCAGAGGTCTATATTAATAGGAAACAGGGACTTTCATGTAAGTCAATAATAGCTGTATTAAAAAGGCGGGAAAAAGCACTGTTAATTAAAACTCAAGTTATTTTATGCTTTCGTTAACAGTAGTTTGAAGATCAGGATAACACCCCGAGTGTTGTTTGCAGTTGCTATTCCTTACTAATTTAAATAAACAAAGAATTGCATTGTGATAGAAATATCTTCTCAGAGCTGGAATTGTTCTGGTGGGTTTGTTCATTGGCAGTTATCAATGCTTTGTGTGACAAGTCACAAGCATGCCAGTGAAGGAAGTGTTTTAAATTTGTTCATTCACTCCCAAGTCCATTTGCCAGTTCCCCTACGGGTCTTCTTTTTAGGCTGATTACTAAGGAAGTGATAGTTTTCTCTAGTTTTGTCCAACTGGCTTTTGTTACCTCTGGCAAAATTTGACTGGTGCTGATGTTCCTTGAGCAGTGTGTTTAATCCATTGGGAAACCTCCATGTTGACTCTAGGCTTTTTTCATGACACCACCAATGCATCTCTTCAAATGGCATAGCAAAAGGCATTTGGGATACAGGAAAATTAAGAAAAAGTGTGGAACATGAAAGGTATCAAGAATCATAAAATCTGTGTCTAGGTGACTTTAAAGGCAGAATTAGAAAGTGATTGTTCACAAGATGTGATATGAGGAAAAAAAGCAAATATGAAGAAGGACAGGGAAAAAGCAGACATTAGAGATTTTCACAAAAATATACAGGTTGTTTTCTTGCTGGATGTCTCATTTTGTACCTTCAGCAATTTGTGTGTTTGATTATCTGAAAAGGATGGTAAATTTTACTGAGATGTAAGACTAGAACTTTGCTGCAAAAATTAGCAGATAAAACAGTCACTGTGATTCTCCAGCTATTTAGTTCTTGCAGGGATGCCTCAAATTAGAGTACCCTGTATCATTTAGGGCCAGATTTCTGCTATAGTACAAACTTTGCTTGCAGTTTGGGGCAGTTTTTGTTATGATGTACAAGGAAATAGAGGCCAGACAAATCATGTGTATGTTGTATTATCGTTGAAATTAGACTTCTCAAAATAGGTTTATCATTTATGAAACTGGCCTGCTTTGGAGGATTTGAGAGGGTAGTTTGGTAGCGTTTGGGGTTTTTTCCTTTGTTTTGGTAATCCTAATGCTTCTGCAGACTGAATCTCAGTTCAAACTCTGGGGAAAAGACACAAAATACTAGAGGAAAAAGTTTTGGCCATGTAGGAAGGTTTTCTCACAGAATATAGATGTTTCTTCTTTTCTTACAAGGGACAGTGAAAAACATTATCTTGTTTGAATATAGAAATCTCAGTTTGTTTTTCCTGCAGAATTTGAACCACATTAGCAAGTTTACATAGTGTTTGAATAGTGTTCATTAATGTCAGCTAAGGATTTATAAAGAAGAGATTGTTCCAAACCAATCACATCTTTCTGGTATTGGAGTACTTGCCTCAGAAAAAGACAAGAAAGCTTGACTTCAGCTTTCTCACGTGACAGTACAATTAGGTAGTGGGGGAGAAACATGGGCTCCAGACACATACTACTAAGTGGGTGCATAATTAGTTAGAGAACCAGAGTAAGAGGGTAGTATCAGTATAGTCTGTTAAAATTCGTACCCATCATGATGCTTCAGAGAAGTCGTGCTGGTACAGAAATAGGATGTCGTTCAGCAAGGATGGACAAACTTTTTTGTTTGCTTTAGATAGGAATACTCAACTTCATAATTACAGGATGGAGAGTGACAGATCAGGCCCTACAGTAAAAAAACAAGCAAAGAAACAAGTGCTGGGGTGGTTGTCGTGAGGCAATACCTCTCTTGTTTGATGCCCAGAAGACAGAAGTATGTTCATAAGACACAAAGTAATTCTTCCTGTAGACATCCCCAGTAAGGCTTTGGCTTTTTCTTAGATGACTGGCCTCCAAAGTAGCTTTCTGTTGTGTGAGTGGACATTGCCATATTTATCTGGTTATCCTTAGCAGTTTTTTCCCCAGATACAGTTCCTTTTCATTTCCCCAGTGTCCCTGACCAGGGAGGAAGTTTGGGGTTGCAGTTTATGGTGGGTAAGCGCTTTAAAAAAGCCAGCACAGGGTCAGGGAGGATGGTGAGAGGGAGTGCAGACCCAGAAGTCGAGGCAAAGGTCACCGAGCGCATACGTCCTATTCTGGAGCAGGATGCCAGTTCCATGGTACTCAGCTCACCAGTGAAGGTAGAAGAGGATCCTTTGTGAGAGGTTGTCAAGAGTGGGGAGGGAGGTGTTTTCGTATCATTTTGTCTTTGCTTCACTGAAGAATGGCACAGGGCTTGTGCTGTTCAGTGTGGAAATGGAGAAAACTGGCTTGGTAAGAAAGAACCTCTGTTGGAATTCAGATGTTACCTGGCCTTTTTTTTACCTTCAGTTGTTTGAAGCATCTTCCACTGCTACTCTGAGGTTCCTAGGGGACATGCTCTATTTTTTGTAGAGGTTTAATGGCAATCTTCTGTCTTGCTTTTCTGAAAGAGATATTCTAGTTCAGGTAAGAAGTGTTGCTGGGAATCGTTCTGTTTGCTTTCTACAGGGAGTTAAAATGCATAATTACAACATTCCCCTGTAATATTGTAGCTTATAAACACGTCAGGTAAATGAATTGGATTATTCTGAGATCTAAGTTGGACATAATGTGTGTGTTATCAGTTCCAGCTGAATAAACACTGGTCTGATACTTCTGATGTCACCCTTGAGCCTTGTGTTGTTTTTAATAGGCTTTTAAATGTTAATGTTCAGAAATTTAAAATAGTAAGCTCAATTCTGGTGAGGAGAGAGAAGCTGATCTTGTGGTTTAAAGTGCAGAACCGGAGGTGGAGAGTTTTAGCCCCCTTAAGAATCGGTGCGGGGGGCAGGGGGGGCTGTTATTTAATAGTGCCCTTCAGTTTGCTGATATGTAAAAGGAAGATGATGCTGGTATCTCTTGTCAAGACCTAAAAAAGCATGTTGAGTATGTTGGGTATCTACGTCAAACACTTACATTGTTTGTATTTGCTCTAATATCTTTTAGAACAGACACACTGCAAAAAAGGTGTATAACTAGCACATTTCTATAGTTTTCTTTGTGGGAGGCTGTGCCTTTTATGCTGCAGGACAGGAAAGAAAGACTTGTGCTTATGAAAGTTGCTTTGCATCAGCTGGTCCTGTTAAGTAACATAGGCAGCTTAGAAAAACAGATTAAAAGCAAGAATATATCAGTAAGGTTATATTCAAAGTCTTTAGAAGTAAACAAAAAAGGTAGTTTTGATCTCTTTGGAGAGTTAAAACTCCAGAGGAGGAGCAATGTGAGGAAAGAGGTTAAAGCCTTTAAAGAAATATGACCATTAGTTCCAACAGCAAAAGTAAAATAAAAGAAGTTTTGCCCAGTAGCCAAACTCGCTTGTCTTCCCAGAAATAAATTTTGAAGGTTTAAAAAGAAAATTTGTAGGTGCCAGCAGTGTTAGAAATACAGCTGCAGTTGCCAATGTTAAGTATTTACCGCAGTTATTGTTAAAGCCTTTCTGGAAGTTCACCTATTACCAAGTTAAGCAACTGAACTATGGACAAATAGTTTTGTATTCCACAGGCTCTAAGACTTGGAACGTAATGTTAGTGGTTGACACTCCGTCCTGGAAAATGAAAGAATAAATTACTTTAAATCCTCTTTTTTCTTTTTTTTTTTTTAAGCAACTCACCCACCCTCTGACATCCATAATGCACTAAGCAAAATTAAAATACATCTAATGAATATCCATGTAGTTTGGTGTGCCCTCTACCTCTGCCTCCAATAGTCTTTATTCCTAACCATTTTGAGATTCTTAAGCCACTGTTTATTTCTCATCATAAGTGGTTCGGGCTTTTTTCCCCTCACCCTGTGGGAAGGTTTCTGAGAGACCTACCTTTTCAGAGTTTGGAAGAAGTAGAATTTATTTTGTGCAGGGATGCCTGCACACAGTGGAAAAGGCTCAGTGATTATTTAATTTTTCAGTGTGTGTTCTTAAACTGTTACCACAGTGGCTGAAATCCCCAGAGGAGAGGATTGCCTTAATACAGAAACAGTGGTGGTAAATTCTTCCTTTATACAGGTTGATAACTGTTTCTGCTTTTTGTTTCAGGTTCTCCTCGATGAGCTTTCATCCACTAAATACTGGGTATCCATGCATGTCTCAGACCATAGTGGATTTCATTACCGCCAGTTCTTACTCAAGTCCTTGGTAGGCAGAACTGTGACTGACAATAATGTACTAGTACAAAATCAAATCGTAAATGAGCAAAACCCTAGCCTTCAAAAGGAGGAGGAGAGTGCAGAGGCAGAAGCTGCCTGTGCAGAGGAGCAGAGCGTGGATCTCCCCCGCCATTTAGAGGAAGAATTGGAGCTCTGCACGGAACTGATTGACAGTTACCCAGGGCATGAAACCTTGTGGTGTCATAGGTAAGAGAACTTGGTCAAAAAAGCATCCTTCTTATTTGCGGGTTGTTCTTTCACTGATGTTTCCAGAGAAATTGTTCTGATTTTAAAAGTTAACCACTCAATAAAAAAATTCCTAAGCTACCATGTCTTAAGCCTTTGGAAAACATTCAAGACCATAATCAGAGCTATTGAATGGAATATTTGATTTGGCTTAAGCATCTTGTTGGTGTAAGCTCCACTTGTCCCTATGTTTGTGCAAGAGACACAAGATAGTGTTAATCAGCCTCTTCACACTTAAAATATTTAAAGGGCAAAAGATAGGCAGAGGATGGATCAGCTGCAGAAAACCTCTGGTGTGTGCGTACACACATACATAGCAGCTGGGTGTATCTGCCTGCAGATTTGCCAAAGTAACACTGAGCCCTTTTTTGCAGAGTATGAGCAGTGACAGCAGATTTTCTGTCTGTTTCTGGGGGAATTTGGTGGGGTGGCAAATGAACTGAAGCTGTTCAGCAGCAACAGCAGATTATTTTCAGTGCATGACTTTTTTTTTCTTTTCTTTTTTTTCTCCTTTCCTTCCTTTTCCTCTGAAGAAAGTATGTGTTCTACCTTCAGCATCACCTAAGCAACAAAATTCCTCTTCTGGGTGCAGTGGTATCATCTGTGGAAAGCAGTGATGAAACTCTGAATAATTCCCACCACTGTCCTGCAACAAGTCCCATGGCACAAGCTATGGATGTTGATGGTTTGAATGAATCCAGCAGCAAACAAGGGTATACCCAAGAAACAAAACGCCTGAAGCGTGCTCCTATGCAGGACTCTTTTGGTCTAGAAGTGGAATACCGGTTCATTGATAAAATATTATCAACTTGTAGGGATGCGGACCAAGCCAGGTTTGCTACTGCTTATAGGAAATGGTTAGTTACTTTTTTAGGTCAGTGAAGGAAGAGTTTAAAGCCTTCAGGGTTCTTTTAGTGCAATATTCTCTTTTTAGACACAAATGCATGTCTTGGTTGCAAGTGTTAGCTAACCATGTGTTTCTCACTCTTTTAATGGTCAGTCCTAAAGTTCATATTCAGATTAGAAGTCTCTCACTTTATTTATTTATTAAAGAACTGGCGTACCTTTGTATTAAGCAAATGCAGTTTGTTCCTTAATCTTTTTAAGAAATCACTTTGTCAGCTTCCTACCATGCCATTTTCTTATTTTCCAACTTCTGCATTAAGGTGGACTCTGAATCATTTGGCTTAAAAAAAAAAAGGAAAAAAGTCTCAAATGCTTTTGAGACAGCGTGTCTGGAAAAAGAATAGGAGGATCTGTCAGTATCAGCTAAACCCGTTTCCAGGTTGCTCCTCTTTACTATAGTGGCATCTTGCTGATACCTTATTGGATTCAGACTATATTTGTTGAGTGCTGTTACTTTTGAATTAGCAACCGTTGGAAGAACACCAGACTGCAGTGTTTCTTTCTCAAGGCTCCAACACTGTTTTCCAACACCTTTTACTATTATAACTATACTACTGTTGTAACTGGATTTTTGCTTGCTTATTAGCTGTCACATGAATTTGATAGGAATGTCTGTGAAGTTGAAATCCTGAAAAGCAGATAGAGGAAAATGTGACACAAAATAGTTCAAACACAGATTCACGCTTACACTTACAGTTAGTGCTATGTTTGGAAATACTTTTCTTAGAACAGACTGCTTTACCTTAATTTCCTATTTGGTATTTATTTATTTTATCTCAACAATCCAGAATTAATGGCACTTGATGCACATTTCTGAATGTATTATGTATACTGCAGAATTTCAGCCTGCTAAACCACACATTCACAACTTGTACTTAACCAAGACCACACAAGTCCACTAGATGATGGGAGTAAAAAGTAACTCTTCTGACTGGTCTCTGAGACTATACAATTCAAAAAAAAGACAGCAGGAGGGAGCTATCTCTTCACTTTTGTTCTTTTGCAGAGCTTCAGTCTTTGAGGTTTTTTTCAACTCTTCCTTTAAAAGCACTTCTCCAACCATACATCTCTGTTTACATTAACTGTAAATTTTAAGGGAATTTGAAACACATTTCTACTCCGGTGAAATTAAACATGAATGGTTTATTTTGTCATTTCCTTAGAACTTGTCTATATAAGGGATTTTTTACACTAGTGGAATTGTGCTGGTCCAAAGACCCAGGGGAGAAACATTGTACAAGTGTAGAAGTTTGTACAATGGCAACATCACCTCTGTTCCAAACAGACTTATTCACTGAGGGGATTAGATTTTCAAGCTAGAGTCTTTGCCAAAATTGCTTTATGTTTCTCCTGCCCAAAGTGCCTCCTGACAGTGATAAGATTCAAGCTGCTGTTTCTGTTGGGCAGCCAGAGCAACAATGAGGGAGAAAAAAAACCAGGTAGCCTGCTCAAAGGTATAATTTGGAAAGAAAAAAAGGCACTCGAAACATGCAGAATTCCAACAGTTCTAAATAATTTGATGGATGGGGATTACTTTTGCATTTCAAAATGAAAATAGACCACCTCTAGTCTTAGAGAGTATGTTCATAACTCATTTCAGGCACAGAGTAGCTAACAGAGACATTTCTAAATGTACACTCTTCTGTTTACAGTATCTAGATAAGACTGACCTAGGCTTTAGCATCTCCATGGCAAAGCTTTGTCTCAGTGGGCAGCCACACCTGCCTCTGTATAGCGAGGGACGACTTACATGCCTGTTTGTTTCGAGGTACTCAGGGATGTTGTCTTGGTTGATGGTTTTAGTTGCAGAAGAATGTAATCAATGTGTGAAGGAGGTGTGGGAATGGCTTGAGAGGATAATTTTGTCATAAGATTTTGTCTTTATTGACCACTGACAAATGGGTAGGTTCAGGTACAAACCAGAGTCTGAACTTAAGTTCTTAACTCAAGCAAGAACTTTTACCCATCCCAGAGGACTTGATGTTTTTTGATTATGAAAGATACATTAAAGCATGTGTAGAAGCTTGGGTCAGCTTGATTAACAATATCCCACTAATGAGTAGTATGAACCTGGAAAGTATGAAGTCAGCTGGTAGTGTAGTTGTGTGTTCTGTTTACCTTGGCAAAAAATACCTGTTCATGCGAAAAATATTAGCAGCAGGAGCAGACTGGGAAGTGGGAGCATGATAAGAATTATTTCTTGAACTATGGAAGGGAAGACGTGCTCTCTTCTTGCACTGGCATGACAGAGTTTTTTTAGAGGAAAAAATTTATATTAGAATCTGGCTTGAAACCCGTTATGCATTTCTTCCAGACTATAATCTGAAGTCTTAGTTGGCTTTCTTAGAGCTATATCATGGAAGTACTGTGCTATTGAATTTGACAATCTTTCCATTGTAAGCACTTAAGATCAAACAGCTGCCTGCACATACAGGTGTGTGGTTCCTACTCATAACTCAGCACGAGTTATGCATGCTTGTAGGAAGACAAGATTTGGTTCTATGTAGCTGAACAGTTGCATTGTATTTTCATACTTGGAAAATGTTCTGAGAGCTCTGATTAGAGATGATGCTGGTATTTTTATTACTTTTACAAAACACTGATGGCTGTAGTATGACTCTTAAGTGTGGGTTTTTAAAGCCTACACAGTAAAAGTGAAATTGAAACAAGTAATATCTTCTGCTTTGAAAGAAATGCAAACAATAAGCTGTCTAAATGGAGCTTTAATTTTTTCATGGTAACAATATAAATTACATGAAAGAAGAAAATACATAGCTGAATTACTTCAAGTGTCAACGTCCTGAAGCCTCTTACATGAAATAATTGAAGAGATGCTTCAACAAATTGCATTAAGCTTACAACTGTGTGACGTTCTGGCACTATGATCTTTGAAACATACCTGTCTAACCATTCAGTATCACTGCAGAGGCCCATGTGAGCACCACTTGAAGAAAAGTGGCTTCAGGCCATTGGTAGTTAGCATGCATAAAGGTTAGCAAGTACAGCTACTTTAGGTTATGTATTTCAGTTGTTTTGTGTTTCAGAGAATTATAATGTAGTCAGTGAACATTCTTGCAGAGAAAATCTCCAACAGAAGCTTCAGAATACAAGGCTCTCACTCTGAAGTTCCTTCAAATATAAACTCAAACTTTGTACATCTGTAAATGTCTTCATATAAAGTTCAGCATCTTTACTGATTTTATCTTCTGCTGTTGTATGTGTCATTTGAATTGATACAAATTTTTTTTGTTCACTGGATTAGTCTTTGTAGAAATTTCTTTGTGGTAGAAACAAAGGGTTTTGAGGAACAAAAGTAGTTTGAAACTACAGAAATTAGAATAGAAGGAATCACATTTTTAAGGGGTTGAATTCTCTGCTGCTAAATACATTAACTGTTATTTCATTGGCATTTGGTTTATCGTGTGTTACAGTCGCTGGGGCAACACATGCAGCATTAATGATAGCTACAATATACAAAAAACTTGTATAAAGTTATTGGAATGCATTGCTATAGCTGCTCTGATTAATATTCGTTAATCTACTCATGCCTGCTTATTAAGTGTTTTATTGACTTCTTACATATTCTTTACACAATCAAATCCTTGTGTCATTTAAATAGGGGGAAAAGTAAATTGTCAGTTTATACTGTTTGATTAATTACATTATATAGAACTTGTTTTAAGACAAGCAAAGCGGTAATATAGTGAGAAGGCTTAAATTCAGTCTTACAATCAAAATTTCTGGCATTTCCAGTTTTGTGTTAGTGCTGCTTAATTAGAATGTGTAGCTAGTCTTTATGAACAGGAGTGAGTTTTTTCTGAAGTAGATAATTAGTGAATTTTTAAATCAGTACTGTATAATATCGATGACCAGAAACAAAGGGGTTTGGAAAGGCTCGTCTGCATAGCTGGACTTAACAAGCATACTTTTTCAGAATAACATATAATAGAATGTACAAAATGTGACTACCAGAGAATAATTTAAGTGGTGAGTCTTCAGAGACTTGATTGAATTTTTGGAGAAGGTTGGTTGCTTAGTTTTGTTTTGCCTTCTGTGAGGGAAGAATGTTCCTTAGTTTTTTTAATTGAATGGGAAGTGAAATGTTGCGCTTACAGCATGGGGAAAAAACCCCACAACTCCTGAGCTGTATCTTCTAGAGCAATTTTGGAAAAAGCAGTGAGGTGGAGTGTAGATGTGACTTTTAAATGCATGTTTGTCCTCTACTCATTTGGTGATGAGAGGTCTTTACAATTAGATCTTACTGTTTTATTAATGTCAGATATAAAGGAAAGAGGGTAACTCACCTATTCTCAAATGCACTTAACATTCAAGTTAGTTTCAAAGGAAGTTCAGTGTCCCAGTCTAAGATAATTTTCCTTCTTTTTTTTCCCTATGTGCTGAGGTGTGTTTCCTTCCCAACCTGTTCTCTGTTCTTCCAACCAGCAAAGAAGAATGTAGCAAAGCATTGGTGAGGTGGCCTCTTTTCATGTTTAGATAACTCTGACTACCTCCCAAAAAGTGCTCTGATTGATGTCCTGAAGTGGAGTTCATCAGGCTCAATTTTTTCAGAACCTCATGCTAGGCCTACATCCTCTTTCAGAGGTGAAACGCAAGAGCTTTATCTATGAAGCCATCTAGTTTCCCCGGGAGAGTTTAAAGGAAAAAAAGAAAAAAAAAAATGTTGTAGTTAAAGTTGGGAAAACTAGAATTAGCATAAACTTTCATTAGTCTTTTCCTCTGAAGAAGCAATGTATTGCTGAAAAATGGAGGAAATATGTGCTTCCAAGAAATTCCTTGTAGACAGTTTATGCTTTTGAATTATAGACCTGACACTTTCTAGTGGCTTTTACTTAGTGTGTAATGTTACTTCTCAGGGCATAGTCTATTGTAGTGAATTAGGGTACATTTTTACAGTTTATAATTATTGATTTTAAAAAACCCCATAAATACTAAACATGTAATAACTGCCTTTTAATTTTTTTTTTTTGTCTAGCATAACATTTTGTATCTACCCACAAGCTAATGCTGTTCCTAATGATTCACACAAGACCTTACCATCTCATCTGCATCATTGTTATTCTGTATCATAAATTGCTGTTGCAGTCTTGCAGGAAGCTCCTGACAGTTTCTGGGTTTCTTCTCTGGGTTCCATAGTACTATTCAGTAGGCTATTCAGTAGTATCTCACAAAGACATATGTTGTTGTCGGGGTTTAACCCCAGCCGGTGACTAAGCACCACACAGCCGCTCACTCGGTCCCCATCACCCAGTGGGACGGGGGAGAGAATCGGGAAAAAAGAGTAAAGCTCATGATTGAGATAAGAACAGTTTAATAGAACAGAAAGGAAGAAACTAATAATGATAACAATAATAAAATGACAATACTAATAAAAGGATTGGAATATACAAAGCAAGTGATGCACAATGCAATTGCTCACCACCTGCCGGCTGATGCCTAGTTAGTTCCTGAGCAGTGATCTGACCCCCTGCCCAACTAACCCCAGTTTATATACTGGGCATGACATCACATGTTATGGAATACCCCTTTGGCCAGTTTGGGTCAGCTGCCCTGGCT
>JAVJGG010000074.1:42535527-42553935 GCA_035590195.1 Aviceda cuculoides | reverse complement strand
CCCCCCCAGCTGCTTTTTTCCCGCTTTTTTAGTCAAAAAAAGTTTCATACACTATATTAGTTTCGGAAGTATTGCATATCAATAGCGTATAGGTCAATGCCCGAGTTTCACGCAAGGTATTTAGAGACAGATGGCAAGCTTTTAAGTGCCATGTGATAATTGATGCAATACTGAGGGGAGAAAGTCTTAATAAATAGTGAATGGCTTAAGTGTTGCAGTTCTCCAGGTGTGCTGAATACATTTATGGTGCAACAATAAACTGCACGTTTGTCACCCTGTCATCTCACAGATGCTTATTACTAGGTAACAGCTAATTTCCTTTTTAAATGCATCTACTTAATTTTGATTTGAGATGTTCTACACTTATTTGTTGTTATCTAGTTCTAGGTAATTTTCTCCACACCTTTAATCCATCTTCAGTGTAATCTAGCCAAGTGTAGATTTTCATGGTTATAAATCTAGTTTTGCTGTGAAGGGAAGTTGAAATTCTGCCATATAAAAAGTTCAGTTTTCTGATGTCTAGTTAGAAACATAGGAGGGCATCCTAGCACTGCTTTACAGTTGTACACACTGAATTTTACCTTGTTTATCTTAAATATTTTGTATTGCATGTTAATTAAATTTTTACATATCCTAGTAGTACCAAAAAAAAAAAAAAAGGCACCCCTACAGTCCTAACTATTCTATGCAGATGTCTTCCAAAATTTACAGGTACAATTTTAGTGGTGGTGGTTGGTAAATGGATTTTTTTTTTTCACTTATTTATCAGCAGACTTGTTTTTATATGTATTAGTGGCAGAATGGACTAAGCACAGCTGTAAGTTATTGTATTTCTGTAGAAAACGGAAAATAGTGTAAAATTGTTTTTGTTAAATGTTGGCAGTTTTTAAATAAACTTTTCATCTCCTAAAAAACTCTTGGTTTTTGTGACAACATATTTACCCTGGACTTCAATTTCCTTGTTTACCAACAGATACTCTTCCTAATTATTACTAATCTCTTTTCCATGTTAAGCTTCTTTTAACAGGAACTGTGTCTTCTCTTGTGAGTTTAGGTGATGGCAGCAAACTTATTTTTGGTCTATTTAAACATCAACAGTTAAGACTTTTTCAAATGCATTCCTACCTCTTTTGTTGAAGCTTAGTTTATGAAAGGATGGAGATGAACAGCAGCTCTTCCATATAAGAAATTTCATTCTGGCAATGGACAGCTTGCTGTACTGTCTAGAGTTGCAGAACTTGGACAGCTGAATGATGCTCATGTTTCTGTAACTTCTTTAAGTTTCAGCATGATGTTCAGTGACATGCTTGCCTTTTTTAAAATCAGGAGTCAACTGGAATAGCTTATGCCAGTCTTTACAGGGTCCATACAATTTCTGTACTGTTGTAATTGAAGGGAAAACATTTTATGTATCTTAAAAGCAGGTAACTGCCCTCTTATGTTCAAAAAATATACTTTACTTGGTTCATATTGAAGATAGATGTGATACAGGAGCATGGTACTTTGATCCCAGTTGATTGCCTTTCAAACATAAAATTTTGCTGTATAAATCTTATGAGACTACCTGAAGAAGAATCCTCAGGTGACACCTAATCTGAACTGGGTGAAAAGATGTATTGTTTGTGTAAACTTTCTAATTATGCAGATACATATGCATTAACATCTGAATCCACAATGTTGAGGTTTTAGATCTGCAGTTAAGCTCCTCAAATAGCACTCTACTTCATGTATAGTTTTGTGGGTTTTTTTATCAAAAATTGTTCATTGTTTATCAAAACTGACTTGTATGTTAAGGTGTCTTTCATAGACTTGAGTTAATGCTGCAGGAAATTTGCTTCGAGTCCTTGTATATCAGGGCAATCAATAATTCTCTCAAGAGCTTTCATTCCAGGCTGTTACCCAAATAATTCTGAGGTTCGTACAAGTTAAATAAAAATTTAATAATTTATTAAATTATTAAATATTAATATAAAAGAATATTAAATTATTAACAGGATGTGTGGTTGGGCTTGTTTATCTAAGCAATGACTACATTAGGATATTTCAATGTAGCAGCATATATAAAAATTCTTCAAATAAAGTTGGTTGTGTATTTTAGATATTTTACAGTGCATGACTGGAATCATAGGTCCAATAATTCTCAAGTTTACTTAAATGTTTCTTGGATTGTCTTGTCATCCTCGTGTCTTGTTCATCAGATACACGTGCAAAGTTGTAATATTGATTTGTTCTGTGGTATAGGGCTTCAAATCTTCCACTGTTTTCCATTTCCAATAGCTATAAATGTTCTCCAGCTACTAAAAAGAATACGAAGACTTCTAGAACTCCTTTGCTGGATGCCAGAAGGCAGTGGTGGCATTGTCTGTTTTTTTCAGTGGTGTGGAGCATCTGGCTGTTACCCTGCAGTCTGTTTGGGGTTGCAGTCTGTTTGGGGTTGCTACACCTTTGAAAAGCGAGCCATGGATTTACCTCTTTCTTTGTAACCGAACACCTTTAAGAACTTTCTGCAGTATCTGGTAAAGAAGTAAAAAAAAAGAAAGGAAGTGGAAATGTTATGTCACGAAATATCTCAGTAGAGAGGGGTAAGCTGGTGGAGCACAGCATGAAAAAAAGCACAACAAAAGCAGTTTTTTCATTCAGTCTTGCCATTACCTACATGAGATGTAACTGATGTGCAGACATGTTGACAAGCTAGGAAGGCAGTGTCTCGGGGAAGAAGACAGGCTTTTGAGGGCAAGTGTGTTTCAATATTTGAAGTGGAGCATTTGCAAGGGAAGTTTTCTGTTTTACTGTGGGACAGATTTTCTGAACTCTGACATACCCTGTAGTATCAGTATTTCTTTTGCCAAAGTAACGTTTCCTGGTGGCTTACAGCTCAAAAGGCAGGGTGGGATAACAAAGGTTTTTAGCTGCAGAACCCGTGGGATTTCAAAGATCTTGCTTTCTTTCTCCATATAAGCTTGCTTGTTCAAACAGAATTATTAATCTGCCTGGCACCTCCATCTGACTGGAAAAAGTGACCTCATCGAAGGTGTACTTAGTGGTTTCCATGGCAATCAGTGGCTACCAAGTGGAGTCAAATAGAAGGCAGGAAGAGGAAGATCAGTCCAGCCATTTATTATCATTATCCAGCCTACAGCTAAAAGCATGTATCTTTAATTAAACATTTACAGGCATAAAAGGAAAATAAAACTTGAAGGCATCCCAGTTGTATGGTGTCACTTCAGGTTAGCATATCTGTGTATGCATGTTTAGCTGTATGGCAGATGACTGTGTTTTTAGCCAGGGAGATTTATCAGAGCTGCAGTCAATCAGTGAAGCTATGAAAATTCAGTAGCTGCAGATAATCTGTTGACCTTAATTTCTTTCCTTGTCGGGGTGGCTTCACTACTGAAGGGCAATATGGCTTTTTCTGAGGAAAAGGGAAATAGGAACCTTCCTTTCCGTGCATAACTGCTGTCTTTACGATGTACTCTCTGGCCCCATTTTGCAGGTGACTGACCCCTTTTTTACCCGTTGCTGCCTACCCCTGCTTTGTACCTCCCTGTCCACACTCCTGCACATTCCTTCTTCAGTCTGCACAGCTCCACTGAACACCTTGGGCATGCCAGACCCTCAGGTTTGCATCCCCATCAGTTGCAACTTTCCAATTTGCATGTGGTTTCTTAATAACCCATCAATTAGTGTGACTGATGAGGTCTGTTTCTTGCCTTTGTTCATCTGTTGGGTTTGTGCCTCTGTGTGTTCTTGTTATTGAAAAGGTCCTTGAACAGATACACTTAAGGGAGGGGAGGCTCTCTCTTTCTACACACCCTTGCACAAACAAGTTTACCTCTTTTCAGGGAAGTTGAAAACCTTGCTTCAGTGTAGTTTATCCTATCCCATGACAGCTTTATTCTTTACTTTCTGAAGCCTTTTCAGTTTGACTGGAAATGTAAAAGCTTTCAAAAAGGAATAGATTTATTGGTTCCTACAGTCCCAGCAAACACAGCCTACTCAGTTTAGCAGTGCTTGACTTGAATTAATGCAGAAATTAAAATATGCTTCCAGCTGCTCCATCTGTGATTGCACCATCTTACAGGGAAAACTGCAACTACTGCTCTAATTGAGGAATCAGAGAGAAGAGTTGGTGGCAGAAGTGCAAAGTAGTTTCTTAGGGAACTAGAATGGAGATAGAAAGGCAACAACATGAGATATAAATAGACCAAATCCCTTTCTGTCTTACAAGACTTGAGGTTTTCTCAGTCAGCAGTAGGTCTTCAATTATAACAGCCCAAATCTTGTGTGAGAAAAACAACAAGCTTGTATTAATGGAGTGAGTGCCACCACCTGTGCAAAACAGGAATGCAGACTTTAAATGCTTATTGGTACACAGCAGGGCAAAGCTGGCTGCACTGAGTCATATTGAGGAACTGGAAAATGAACTGGGGAAATGTCAGTTCTTTGCTGTCACTGCTAACAGTACTAATCACTGTGAATTTACCAGCACATGGGTGAAACTGTCAGATCAACAGGGGAGCTAGTAGAAAGTAGCAGTGAACAACGTGTTGATGACACTGGACATTGAGGAGAGAGAAGGGAAGGTACGTATCTCCATCCGTCTCTAAGCAGAGGTTTCCATAAGGCAAGCAGAAATACAAAGCATATTTTCCCTTAAACCTGGAGGGCAAAGTCGGGGATGAGGAGAAGCCTACTGAATTATTTACATCTTTATGTCACACTGAATGTAAGATGGACTCACTACCCCAAAGGAGAGTAATCACACAGCATGAGAAACGTGCTTTAGCACTGCAGGGAATGGGCCAATGGACCTGCTTGTCAGAAGATCTCAAGCCTGATCTGTCCCTTTTGTGAAGGATAAAAGCTGCTTTACGCTGCGCCTTTCTGGGAGTCCAGCTAGGTCAGTGAAGTTGAGCCTTCCTTACACCTTCCTGTATGGTAACTAATTTGCAAGATACTGTCATACTTCTTTTTCTCTCCCTTTGTTATTTTCTGGACCAGTGAATATGGTTTTTGCCTTTTTCTTCTGTAGAGCCAAAGGTTCAATAGTAGGAATAAGAAGTATGTCCCCACTCGGACAAAAAAGGTAACTGTGTTTGAATGTGATATGTGGTAGTTAAATGTGCTAAGCAGTATGCTGTTGGCATAAAACGAGTGATTTATTATTGTTGTTGTTTGCGTTTTGATGAATCTGTAGGAGGACAGGATTTCATCTGGGCTTTTGTGTTTAGCACTTGGCTGCTGTGACTTTCATTCTGAAGAGTTTAAGTCATGTCACATGTTGTGAAAGCAGATTATTAATGACCAAAGATAATGGAAAGAAAGGAAACAAAGCTCTTCGGTCTTACAGGTGTTGATCATCAGAGTGCCAGCACTTAGTAGTGTTTTGACAGTCAACATTGCCGTGGCTGGCATCTCTATCCTCAGGGAGTCTACAGTCTGTTTATTTCCTATTGGAATGAATGGGATTTTGATATTGATATTTGATGTATAGGATTTGATATTTTGTTTCAGGACAAAGAACCTAGCTATTAGTGCTTTAATTCCATTATTTTGTAGTTTTCTCAGTTTTCCTGTGAAATAAAGCAATACTGCTCACGCTGTATAGATAGGTTATTAACACAGTAAAGCTAAAGACTGAAGCTGAGAAAAATAACCATTCATTTTGATCCTGCTTTGAAAAACCTGAGGCGTTTTTACACAGAGCACTTAATGATATACATCACGTTTTACATAGCCCTTCTTAACATTCAGCACAAAATTCCTTTTCAATGGCTGTGCTCTGCATTGCTCAGCACACCACAGGTCCTACCAAGGACCCCAAACCCAAGGAATACTCAACGTGCATATATTTAACAAAATGCAGATTGGTTAACGCACTGCTGCACAAGCATCCTGTGGAGGAGGCATTTGGGATGCAGCTCTCTGGTCTGGCCCTTAACCTCCATAGGTCATTGGTCATGCACTCAAAGGAGACAAATTCAGTCTGTGTGGAAATTTTTTATTCCAGTTTGAGTGACCTTTGTATTCCTATGTTTTCCAATAATACGAGAACGTATATACATGTATATATAGTTTTTGTGATTGCAGTTTCTAAATTCCACAAAAACAGTAGATGGAAAGTGCTTAGATTAATGAGTAGCAGGCATAATTTTTACTAAGACTCCAATGTTGTAACTGCAGCAAAGAATCCATGGCATTTTTGTGATATACTACATATGTGATATACTATAGTGATATACTATCAGTCTTAGTACTGATACTTTTTGTGTGATCATATTGCATATAGAAAAAAGTTTTAATAGGTTAACTGTTTAAACTCCTACCTACCGGTTTGCTTCAGAAACTGCTAGCGAAGTCCATTTCTGCACATACTGTTTTCACAGCAGCCTTTACTCAGGAAGGTCTCTTGACATCAGAAGTTCTGATTTCAAACACCATTTCCCTTTTCATGTCATTAGTTACATTGTAACAGTTAAGATGCAAACAGTTTATAAATAGCAGAGTCTTGCTATGTGTTAATTATCTATGAAGCATATTATTTTCAATGTAGATCAGTATAAATAATACCATAAATCAATAAAAACAGGCTTCATTTTAATAGAAGTCAGTCTAAAAAAAAGTGCTTCCTACCTTCTTCAGTCTTCAAATTATTCTTATGGTGATACATTGTGAAACCATGACAACAAAAAAATCACAAGAGAGGTCTGAAATATTAGACTACCTTCAGCTAAAATTAAGCTAAAGGAAAATGAAGAGAGTACACATAACCATAACAGTTGGCTACATCTTTACAGCAAGACTAAAATTTTTCTAAAGGAACTGTGGTGTCAGTACTTTAAATTTGTCTATACTGGTTTGAAAGCACGTCTGTCTTCTGTAACTCTCCTAAGAGGGACAAAAATGTAGGTCTAGGGTCTTCTCTTCCTCCTGTCTTCCTTGTGAAAAAATGTTGATATGTGAAGATATATTTGTATACCTATGTACATATTTTGAGCACGGATGGAATTTCCTCACCAAAGTAATCAAAGATCTCATTTCTTTAGCAAAAGCCATAAGGCTGCTTTTCACCTTAACTTGGTTCATATGCTAATGCCAGAACATTTCTCAACTAGCCACCCACTGACACCTTTCACTCACTTGTACCACCCACTCTTTTCACCTCTCCAAATGACAGTCATCCTTAAACCTGACCCAGCAATCTTGCTTTGCAAGAGGAAAAAATGCCAGTGGAGAGAAACTGTGCATGAAATACATCATCCTTCAAATCTATTGGACTTTACATCTCATTTGTTGCTGCCATCTACCATTTGGTGACTAGCATTTATGCATATTCCCCCATTAAGTGAAGGTTTTCCAAATGGAGGGTACAAAAGCATATTTCTGTATTGAACCTAACAGACATATCTGAACTTGATCTAAACAAGCAGGCCTCATTCTGGGCTAATTTACTTTGACAAGGAGGATGGTCCATTTTCAGCATACAGGGTAACACACTAACATTTAGAAATTGATTTATCTCCATACTTCACCATCACCTTAAAAAAATGTGTTATAACAGACTTCAGATACATTAATAGCTCTTATAATTTGAATGAATGCAAATATTAGCATAAACACAAGTCTAGACAGATCATTGGTTTTCATTTAGTCTGTTCCTTCTGTCTCAGAGAACATGAAGACTGTTTCAATTTTCCACAAGGCTTTATTATCCAGCTCTACTCATCATTAAATCCCACAAATATCCCTGACTTCTATGACAGCTTCTCTTGTGTTGGGTCTGCTAACTCGTACATTTCAGTTGCTTCATATTTCAGTAAAAACTGTTGACTTTTTTATTCTTATGTTTGCTCCTGCGGTCTGAATGCAGGCCTCCACCTGGATGATTTCCTCACTGATTTGGATTAAGTTAGGCTGGCTTGGATTTTTGGTTTTGTTTTTATGTATTCACTGAGCTTTGGAGAAGACACTGACTCCTTCAGACTTACATTACATTTCTCCGATCAGCAAGGTACGGGTATCTCAAGTTATCACGAGACTGACACTTGAAAAGGGATCACAGATGCTTAGTGGCCACTTTAAAATGAAAGAAGAAGAAGAAGAAAAAAGTCAGTTTCAATGGCATTTCTCTTTCAAACAGTGTTTAAAGGAGCACTTCCAGTCCTGCCAAGCAGTGTGGGGAGGCCTAAGATGTAAATAGCTGCAAAGTGCACAGACAGCAGGTGTGGTACGGTGTGATATACTTTTCGCATGGGATAGCTACCACTGTGACATTCATGCACTTCAAAGAAGAAACGGTAAAAGATCACACCTGGTGTCTGCCACGAGCTTCACCTTGAAAAAATAAGACTAGTGGTACATTCCAAAAGCCCCCACATGTGAGAGATCTGCTGGATGCCTTAGGTCACTCGCAGGAGGGAGTTTGTGCTGCTGGGGATACTGGGAGTATCTCCTTTCAGTCTCTCTTAGACTCCTTGGGGCTGCCAGTGGAAGTGCCTCAGCTGAGGTTCTTCCCATTTGCTGACATCCAAAATCAGAGATGTCATGAAGGATACTGGTGCCAAGTCATTAATTTAAAAACTGAAATTGCAGGCAGGAGGCTGTGGATTAAAAAATTGGAGCTGAGCCTAACTCTCGGCTGGTTTTGCCAGAGAGCTGGGCCAGTGCCATGACTGGTTTCTGTGGCATCTCATGAAGTGCTTGAAGTACTAGACCCCAGGAACCAGCCCACCGGCAAGGGTACCATTTGGCTTAGTGCTGAAGTGACAAAAAATCCCCATCAATAAAAAAAAATACAGTCACCTGATTAATGGTAGAGTTGTTCAGGGTTTTCCCACATTCTGTAGAGCAAGCATTACTACTGTCCGTGCTCCCTGCAAGCGTCTTTGGCAAGGGGCTTCACCTACCTCACCAACAGATGGAACGGGCGCTGAGTCTGCCAAGTCCTACACTTCTTTCAACCTTGCAAACCGCACGCTGCTGCTGCCTTCTCCAAATTAGGCTTTAAACTCACTCATGTCCCTCTCCCTCAGGCACCAAAGAAACTGTGCTGTAGTGGAAAGACAAAATGGAGGTGAAGCTATCGGCACTGCTAGAAGACACACAGTCCAGAATGCCTCTTAACTTTTTTTCCCTCTATAGATTAATCTGAACCACAGGTTGGCATCTGCAGGGTCGCCGTTAGCGAAGGTCATTTGGGTGGACTGACAATGTCCTTTCTCCATCTGCTGCTAGGTCTTAGATGGGGAGCAGCAAGGTAGCGTTGAATTGTCCTGACCACTGTGTAGATCTCACAAGCAGGTAAATTAATGTATAAAACCAGCAGTGGAGCCATTTGGTGCACTTTGGCAGCATGCTGGCGGAGATTCTGAGGGAAATAATTCAGGTCTGAAAAGAAAGGCCTGGAAAATGGAAAGTCAAAGAAATAAAAGACACATTGAAGTGTCCTTGCTAATCAGGTTAGCATGAAAGATATTCAGAAAGAAAATGCTTGTGTTACAGGAGGTTTTGGTGAGGGCAAAGGGAAGTAATTTTCAGCAAGACCTTATTTCTTATCTCTCGCCTGAAAAAATGCCTTCGTACCTCACAGCCACATGGAGTCAATGGTAATGCCTGTGGCTGTCACCAGGAGTCCCAAACATCCACTCTTGGTTCCAGCAGCTACAAACAACCAGGATGCTGCCAACAGGTCAGGCCCTCAAAATCCCATGTTTGGAGGTAGCTGTGGAGGAGTTAAGGTAAGGTAAATCAACTCAGTCTCCTCCAGGCTCCCTGTGCTCCCTTTCCACTGTTTGCAAGTGCTGGCTCCTGTAACCTACTAAAGGGCTATCAGGGTAAAACTACGAGCACAGCTGGCATATTTAATTTAACCTTTTTATTCCTCCTGAGAAGTTCCTGGTGTGTAAGTTTTGCTAGAAAGTCCCCTGTGCACCTGTATGAAAACCATGAAAAATCCCAGTTGGGTGTACGAGTGCAAGATTCTCTTTCTGAATTCATTGGCTTCAGTAAATATCACATTCTGTTCAAGGCTGCTCTGAGAAAAAAAAGCCAAAGCAGTATGAAGCCAGGTATTTTACATAGATAAATTCTTCAGTCTACTTTTAAAGTAAGGTGCTTTATACTTACTACACAAATACCCCTTCTGACTTGTACCTGGAAAATACACTTTATTTTCCATCACTGTGGTCATTAAAAGTCCTAGGGTGTTCATGTCATAGTCTGAATGTATATTATAATCCGTAATACTAAGGAGGTTTTCTCAAGTTGTCTTTAAACTGTTACAGCTTTTCAGAAAAAGATACAGTTTTGGTTTATTCAACATTTGTATATAAAGAACCACTATCAGCCTTATTGCTTATCTCTTGCTTATGTCTCAAAAACCTGTAAGAACAGTACAAAAAGTGACTGATTCACTAGTGAAGGGGAAGAGTGAAGCAAAATTATCTACAGTGTGTAAAAAAGGGGACAGTAAATTGAGAGTGACGTTCAAGTAGGTTATACTCCTTTAGCATATTTCCAAACTTTCAAAATTGCCTACTTCAATGTGTTGTTGCTAAATTCCTCAAATACTACCACGTATCATGATATTATCCATATGGCTGATCCATGACTGATTATTTGTTCCCTTTTATTATACCTCAAGCTTTCAGAATTTGTTCATATCTTTGGGATTTTATTTATTTTGCGATTAAGTCTATTGCAGAGTATTCTGGAGGGCACAGCAGTTTTACTGTATTATACCCTGAAGAGCTTTCTTCTTACCAGCTGTCTATTTAAGGCCTCTTCATAGATGAGGCTGCATTCTTTATAATTTAAATATTTAGTATATGGCCCTGTCATGTCCCAGTTTCTCAGGATGACGACTCAAGTCCGCCAATTCCCAGGTCAGGATTAAGGTGAAACAACACCAGAGATCCTTTAACTCACAAAACTCAACTTTTATTCACTCACAACAAGAATTGACATGGAACCACATCAGTAAACCATATAACACACGCTAACTGTGTCACCAAACATATGCTACAGGTCTGGCTTATTTGGGAATCAGTTCAGGGGAGACGATGAGGAGATCCCTCCCGCCGAGTCAGGAGGTTCAGAGTGGACCCCCTTGCTTTCCAGACTCCTGCTCAGAGAGGAGCCCCGGGGTGGCTGGATCTGCTCCTAGTCCCAGGCTTGGTCAATGGTTTTATGTCTAAAGGGATGAGGTGTAGGGATTATGGGGGGAAAAAAGAGAGACGGAGAGAGAAAAGAGAAAGATTTCACCGGTCCCGGGTCCAGTGTCTGTCCTGCCAGCCGAGAGGTCCAGTTCTGGAAGAGCGGGCACCTGGGGCTTCAGTTTGTGTCCTTTTATCATCTCCCTGCCCCTCCTTTGGGTGGGCACTTGAAGTCATTAAGCTCATTAGGTGTCATGCACAGTTTGTGCTTTCAGAACCTCCAGGAAATGGGTTGGTGGCCTTGGGGGTTGTTTTAGGAGTAGCTTCTCCGTCCCTGCAGGCATGACCATTGTTTCATCTTTGGCCATGCATGGTGAGCTGCCCCACTCAGCATGCTCACAGATGGAACTGCAAAATCTCCGCATGCCCTCCCATACCGTCCTGTTGCTGCTGACCAGCTTCTCACCTGTGGTTCCTTGTCATTAGGCAGAACTTGCCCCACCACAACATTTGAGACGTTAACTCTTTCAGTCTCTCACATCACCCCCTGGATCAAATATTTGACTGGACTGAGTTATTGTAGAGATCTTCTTCTTCCACAGTAGTAATCTTCACATATTGGACAGGAGAGAAGAGAAGAAGTAGAGGAAAGCAAGCGGGTAATCATACATTGCACAACTGCAAGGCCAAGCATTAAGAACAAAAACCTGTGTAACAATGAGTCCAATGTTAACAAGCCATTTTCCCCACCGTGTGAGTCCCAAGGACATTAGGAGAGAGGTCAGCAATGATCCTCCATTACACCGGTCTCTTGGTTGCATTGCTTGGAAAAGTTCTCCGCTCTTGTCTGTAACCTTTCTCATCTTGGCTTGGGCTTCTTCAGTTGAAGTGGAGGCATTGTGGATGGTGACACAACATTCCCCATCAGTTAGATTCAACATCCCACATACCCCATGTTCTTTTAACAACAACATATCCAATGCTAATCTGTTTTGTAAATTCATTTTTGAAACCTGTTGAATCTGTAAATTCATTTCCCTGACAAATTGGTGTCTTTTGAGGGTCACATATGGGGTAAATATATTTTCCATCACCAGAGATGTTGTCATGCCCCAGGTATAATAATTGGATACTCAGACTCTTTGCACCATGCACTCAGGCTGCACATTGGGGCCATCAGCATCCTGGCACTTTCGACTCTGTAGGGTTGTCAACACCGATGTGGACACATCATCGGAATACCAGTTCCACACTTTAGACCAGCATGTTGTTGGATATTTAGATGGTAATACATTTTGCCATCTGAACAACTCCAGAGGGTGCCATAAGGGGCCGGGTATTGGGGATTTTAACATGCATCCTTATCTTTAGGGTTATACAGACTGATGGCTAAACCAGATGTGGGATATCCCCAACAGGCACACATACCTCTCATAAGGGTTCTTATTTCCTGGACATACCAAGTTTCCAATGGATTACCTGCACCACTGGTACAATTTAATTGGGTTGTACACTTAAAAAGAGGAGATGTATCTTTTTTGGGTATCCTTTCAAAATCTTCTTTGTCCCACCGCCATTCTCAGACCCACTGATCAAGGTTGGTTTCTGGGGGGATTTCGATACACCATGAAAGTTTAGATTCTACGTGGTAATCAAGTTCAAATGGGGTTATTATTTATGTTGGTGATGGCCATCAGGGGACCCAAGTACAGTTGGTATGGTTAGGTGCTATCACCTTTGAACATCTATTTCTTGGGTGGACCATTCTTCATTTATGCCCATGTCCCTTAAAAAATTCCATATGCCTCGAGATACCCAATAGCATTTTTCTCTGGTAAAATTACAAGCACTACTTGGGTTTCACCCATTTTGCCATTCCCAGCATTCGCTTTTCCGTAAGTCCTGAGATTCAAGGTTTCCTCCTCAGGGAAGAAAATAAATCTTTGAATTGTCAGAGGGAGTTTTTAGAGCCATGAAAGGTCCCCTGGAAGCATTGTTCCAGGAGAAATTTGGTTTACATAAAGTATTTCCAAAGACAAGACTCCTTTTCACAAGGCTGGTGATGTTTAGATTAATGAGGCCAAATTGAATTCCTCTGTCCACAGATTTTGGTAATGCTATACAAACAGCTTGACTAGTGTCAATCAAGAGGTGCACAAAACCTTGAATCAAATTTCAGGCTAAATCTGGAGAATCTCTTCCCTGTCCTCCAGTGGAAAGGATGAGGGAGAAGGCTCCCCAAAGCATCTTTCCCTATAATAACAGACAAAAATTACAAATAACAATAAACCGATAATACAAATAAAAATTAATATAGTTAGGACTAACATGGGTCCCTCACCATTGTATGCTTATTTCAGCTTCAAGCAAACCTAGGCTAACTACAAAGAGTCCTTTTCCCCAAACTGGATACCATTTTTCTGCATCTTTGAAACTGCGGGAGTAAGATCCGATAGGTCAGGCTGGACCCTCTGGTTTGCATTGCCATGTAAATATGGAGAGTCCATGAACTGCAAAACCCCACTCAGTGTGGAGTGGAATCTGTTGGGTATAAGTGGCCCTAAGACCTCACAGATTAACAGCTTCAGAGCTTCCTCGTGAATGGGGGTCCATTCCCCAAACAGCTCTTCTGTGTGTTAAGTCATAGAGAGGCTGGGCTATGATAGAGAAATTGGCAATATGTTTCCTCCAGAATACTAGCAAACCTAGGGCATATTGTAGTTCCCTCTTAGTTCCAGGCATTTTAATCTGTTCAAGGGTAGATAAGGTTTTGGGGGAATGCACACTGTTCCTCCCCTCTACCAGATACCCAGGAACTTCACTTCGCATACCATAGGTCTGGCTTATTTGGGAATCAGTTCAGGGAAGACGATGAGGAGATCCCTCACACTGAGTCAGGGAGATTCAGAGCGGACCTCCTTGCTTTCCAGACTCCTGCTCAGAGAGGAGCCCCGGGGTGGCTGGATCCTCTCCTAGTCCCAGTCTTGCTCAGCAGTTTATGTCTTAAAGGCATGAGATGTGGGGGTTATAGGGAGCTTGGGGGTAGTTTGGGACTAACTTCTTCCTCCCTGCGGATGTGACCGTTCTTTGACCTCCAGCCATGCATGGCGAGCTGCCCCGCTCAGCGTGCCCGTGCACGGAACTGCGCATCCTCTGCATGTCCTCCCATCCCGTCCTGTCCGGCTTCTCACCTGCGGATCCCCACATTGATACACAGGGCTTGGACAGCCACAATGTTTGAGACATTAACTCTTTCGGTCCCTCACAGGGCCCTCAGGCAAAGTAAATGCTTCAAAGTATAACTAGTAATATACTGTCCCACCAGATCGTTTTAGCATTAGAAAAGGGACAACTTGTTTTTATAAGCTATGGGCAGGCAGTCTACAATAGTTGCAACCCAAAAGAAGTGAAGTTTTCTATTCTAATATAAGAGATGCCTGCTCCAAGGCTTGGCCAATGGGGTGATGGGAATCATCAGAAAAGAAGATCTGCAGAAATCTGCACTGAACTTTTTGGGAGCAGTGACCAATGCTTGAAACAGCACTAGGAGACGTCGAAGGGTGTTGAATCCCTGTCAATTAGAGGCTATCTTGCTGGTGTGTTGTAAGACATAATCAAAGAAAGGGAGAAGAAGCATTTACAGAATAAAGCCTTTGCGATCTTCCTGTACTACCTTAAAGACTACACCCATTCAAGTGATAAAGCAAATGCAAGGCATCCATCCTCCTTGTGCACTTGTCTAGTGTGCAGGAGTGCTTGAAGATATGTTAAGGTTTCATTCACTGACATGGGAAATCACTTTATGAAGGAAGATGCCTGTGGGACTTAAGTGGGTTTTGTGCTGCTAATGAGTTACAGACTGGATGCAGATGCACACAGTGAAATTTTAGAGATGTCTTATATGGGAAGTGGGAATAGTTGACAATTCTGGTGACTTCTAGGCTTGAAAACCATAGATCTGACTCTGTATTCCTGACTTAGCTGTGTCAGACCAAGCTAATCAAGAAGATAAGCTGGTTGAGTCTAGGAGATTTTATTCATAAGACCACTTTCCTTCAGTTCATTGGTCTAGTACCAGAATTTGAAAACATTTCCATTTCTGAAAGCCACCTACTTCAGCACCAAAAAGCTCCTCTGAAACAGGCCGGACTCTTCTAGCAACAGGTAATTCACACACCACTAGAGTCAGAGATTAATGCTTTTTGACATAAGAAAGCTGTAATCCCAAGCTTTCAGACAGTAAAAAGCATTCGTTTCCATCCCTCGTGGATCTTGAGGTATCTGACCTCAAAACTATGTCAAGCTTGCACTGGTCTTTTCAGCCTGCAAGAGCTGTTTTGCCTTTGGCCCAAGGCTGAAAGTAACAAGTCACAAACCTAAGATCATTGCAATGTCCAATTCCTGAAAATACATACAAACTGACTAGATTAGTAGACTAATGTAGTAAAAAATGTTTGAGCTGCTATGGGCAAGGCTTTTATCTAGGCTAATGTGTATATAAATAGAGGTGGAATGTAGACGTGCTGAATCAGAGCATAGGGAGGTTTTTTTTTTCTTCCCTGAAAAGAGAAACTTTCAGCATAATTTCTCCCCTTTGAAATATCCAGGCCCAGCTAACAAGATGTCCATATGGAACCTGGGCCAGGCTCTTCCCTGTGAGACAGATGCTTTGCTGATACTCACACAGCAGCTTGTGCCAAATGACCCTAAAATCTTGGAAGAACAAAGGCAGACTGCGGTGCCGTGGAGCAGATTTAGAAACCCCGTATGACTCTGTCCACGAAGCCCAGAGGAGCTCTGTGTGTACGCAGGAACTGAGGGGAACGAGGGCTCTAAAATCTGACAATTTCTGTCTGCTTTTCTACCTTCACAGCAGGGCTGAACGGCAAGTGTAATCACAAGCCATCTGTGAGGCAGCGAGGCTGGTCTCTGCTGGTGAAGGACTTCTGGGAAGAAAGGCCCGTTTACACACATTTTCCCCTACAGTAAGGATGTCTTGGTCACAGGGAGGGCTCTGAGCCCTAAAAGCCATTGACACGTGGGACGATGCAAAATGTTTGTCTTTAAGTTGAAATATGGGGTGAGGCAGTGGGGGTCTATATACAACGAAAAATTGGTTCAGTGTACATAGCACGATTTACATAGCACAAGAGTGTCTGAATATGCCAGAAGCTGGCTGATGTGCATTTGTTACAAATTACCACGACTTGGAAAACTGTCAGCCTCACAAGGCTATCATTTAATGTCCAGCAAATTGTGTAGGTTCATCCACAGAATTACTTCATTTTATAGATGTTCCAGATTTGTCTGGGTGCTTTTGACACTAGTTTTTCAGTCAGGTTTTATGTACTGTATTTAAATGTGAACTGGTCAGTTTTTAAAAGGCAGTTTACATTTGTCCAGGGGGTTAATTTCATATCAGTGTGGTTTTACAAAACTCAAAGTTGTTTCTACATTTTCAGAAAGAGCTAGAACAAAACTGTGTCACATAAAGTTTTACCTTGAAAACAAACATACCACAATTTCCAGCATTTTAATTGCAAAATTGAAAGACAAAAAAAAAAAAAGACTAAATAATGATGATCAGATTGAAAACATGTAAGAGCCTGAAGGTCAGTGTTAATGCAGCATACTAACATTGTTGCGTTAGCAGTAGCATCTCTTAGGTCCACACACAACTAACTTTGCGCTAGGAGACCCTTCATGATGAGCTGTGAAACAAATGGGGTAAAGTGGAGCTCTCGAAGAAAAATGCGTTTAGGATATGGAACTTTTCTTGGATATAGTTTAGCAGTCATTAAAACTCCTATTATTAGTCTTTCGAAATTTTAAGAATGTAACAGAATAAGGTAGGTCGGGAGGGACCTCTAGAGGTCATCTGGTCAAATCTCCCTCTTAAAGCAGGGCAAAATTTAGATCCCGTTCAGGCCTGTGTTCCATTATTTTGAGAATGAGGACAGGAAGAAGGAATTTAGTCAGAAGTAAAGCGTTTTACCTAATGTAACTATTCAAGAATCAATAGCTTTGGAAGTCTCTCACATGCATTCTGTACACCCTGAATTGTGGTAGCCGGGGGCATACCAGAGCTCTATATCCAAGGCCATAGAAAAGAAGGGAACAGAGACCTCCTCCAGGTTTTGTTATTTTTGCTACAAAAGTTATCTGGTTGGAAGATGTCTCCAAGATAGGAGAGAAAAACATGAATGAATAAAAACTATTAGCAAAGGAGGAAAAAAAAAAAAAGACGTGTTGCAATGTATTAAAAATAGAGGAAAGGATTTTGGTAGCAGTTGTCTAAGCAACAAAAGTCACTCCTATTTTCTTAACATCTTCCTTCTTTTTCAACAATATTTTTTTCATACTTTCATTTTCAGAGTCTTCATCTGCAGAGTACTGCAGCAATTTTGCTAGGATATGAAAGTGCAGCTGTGCTTAGAGTGTCTGAACCATATCATAATAGGGGAACAGGTGCTACGCTATTACCAAGAAGGAGAAAGTCTCTTTCAGGTACGTTTTTGGGAGGGGAAAACCAGAATTGTGTTCCAAGCTAACACCATGTTATCATAGTAATTAAATACAAGCCTTTATACGTGCAGATTATTTATGACGGTTTGCAGTGGGGTATGCTTAGACACTTCACAGATGTTTTTCACACTCTGTGAAGAGACAAATTTGCAATACTGTCAAAACGTACCAATTTAGGTTGCAAATACTACGATTTTGCATTAGTTTCTAGGCATCTTAAAGTCTCCTACCCTTTTTTAAATGGAAAACCAATCAGATAATCAATCTGGATATTGGGGGGGGGGGGGGAAGAGGGTATTTCTTCTGATAGATTATTTTGTTTATGACCGTCCAGCCATATTGATTTAAATACCACAAAATGCAAGCCACTGCCCCGAGGAATCTAGGATTTCGTTCGTACGCGCGGAATCCCCGAGGCAGCGAGGTAGGGGGAGCCGCGGCTCGGCGCAGCAGCTGCAGGAGGTTGCAGCCCGGGCTACGGGCGCAGCGCCAGGACGGCTGCTTGCTTTACACGCGGGAGCGAGCCGCCCTCTCCCCGGAGAGAGGCACCGCTACGAACTTTACCGCGGGGGAATAAGCCTCCGCGCAGGCTGCCGGCCCGCTTCGGCACCGGCCCCTTCCCCGCAGCTGCGGAGGGTGCCCGAGGCCGGCCGGCAGCTGCCGAGGATGCACTCGCTGCCTTGGGCACCTCCAGCCTCGCCCCTGGGCGGCGGGCGCCGCCCGCTCCCTC
>JAVJGG010000074.1:42483210-42534824 GCA_035590195.1 Aviceda cuculoides | reverse complement strand
GTGCGCCTGCCGGGGTGCCTGCCCGTCCCCGGGCGAGCGGGGCGGCTCCCCACCTGCCCCGGGCCGCGGGGAGCGGCGTCGGCACCGGCAGGAACGCCGCGGTTCCAGGCTCCGGCGGCCTATTTCGTGCTTTCGCTTATTTTGTCTGTTTAATTATTTTGTTTAATGCCGGTGGGGTGGGACGCTGCGTGGAGCTGTGCATACCCCCTAATGCACTGTTCTGCTGGTTGTGATTTTTTTTTTTTTTTCTGCCACCCCGCATCTTTTCTGTGGCGAAAAGGGAAAGGAGAGATGGGGGGCGGCGGTGGGGGGGGAAGTGGAAATTCTGCAGTCGCCGATTGAGTGGTCGCTGTCGCAGCAGGACGGGGAGCGAAGCCCTCTCCCGCAGGAGGTGCTGCTGGGCTCCCTGGCCGCCTCCCGGTTTGCGGGAGGGAACCCAGCGGGGCCTGGATCTTCCCATCCTCTCCGTGGGGTGCAGCGAGTTGCCTGTTCTGCTCTCCATCCCTGGGCTGGGGGGGAGGTGACATCTGCTGCTGTCAGGTACTGGTTTCAGGAAAGGGAAGGCGTCTTCACCTCTGCTTCCTGGAAAAGCAGTGTGATACAGCAATTGCCTAAATCGCAGTTGCGGTCAGCGCGGCCGTATGTGCTGCATCTGCTTTCTGGAAAGATCAGTGTTAACGGGAGCAATTTACCAAGACTTGTTTTGTTGCTGTCATCGATAGATCTGCCTTTTAAGAGATACGGGAACGTGGGCCTAGGCTGGAAAACTACCACATCTTTGGCTTTCCCCTGTCATAGCTCTTTTGGGCTGTGGAATTGCAGTTTGCTCTAGAGAGCGCGTTGCAGATCTGGCTGTTTTCGTAGCTGCTGAGGAACTAGAAGGCAGAGATGTTTGCCTGACTCTGTTAAGAGTGAGCTAATGTGGGTGTAGGGCAGATCGGGCATGTAGCATTTTTCTTGTCTTTTGGTGTGCATCATGTTACACCAGCTGATGAGAGTACACCCAGGTGGCTGCAGTTTTGCATCTGCTCTGCGACTGTGGCCCGCGGGGTCCCAACCAACTTGCCCTGGAAAGTATTCCGGTCACAGTGCTCCAGGTTCTGCTGCATTGCTGTTAAAATCTGGACTGGCTGCACCTGCCTTTGCAGCCCCTGGCTGGAACAAGCACGTGATACCTGATTTTCCCAAACACTGATGGTGACATAGAATGTACTTAATTCTCCAGGTGCTAGGTTTCAGTGGTACGCAGATAACCAAAAGTGAGGTACATATTTACCTTTTGCTCTGTTTGGGGGGGGTGGGGGGTGTAGATGGCCCAGAAATGCTGTTCAGGAGTTTTGGGAGTGAAGGAGAACAGTAACCATTGAATTCTGTACATTCATGTGTATTTATACTGAAAAATTAAGTGTCCAGCAAATAATAATGGAAGACCACAGGCAGCTCTGCAAAAGCAGAAAATTTAGCATTCTAGTGCACCTTGGGATGGATGTTGTGGATGTCTAGTGAGTGAAATGTAAACCTGAGTGAAAGACAGCTTACCTTCCTTGGAAGGTGTGATCTGAGATTGAAACACCTGTGAGATTTTAGGCCAAACTGTTTTCTACAAAATAATGGTGGTTCAAGGTTGACTGTGTAGTATGAATCGTACAATTCATTGTCTAAGTTTTCTTGGACGTTTCTAGTTGTAGCTTGAAGCAATACTTTTATCTTACATTAATGCGTTGTCCTCACTTAAAATAGAAAGTTTTCTGGCTACTGTGCTGTCTTCTAACAAATGCAGGGCCAGCCTTTTGGAAGGCTGTTAAAATAAAGGTATTTGCAGATTAGCCGTTTGGTTATAAAATGTAACAATGGTGGGAAGGTGATTTGGTACATCTTGGTAGATAGAAAAGATAGGTTTGTTGTGTTGTAGAGGAGGGAGAGACACCAAAGCTTTTTAGTGTAACTCTTTTTGGTTCCTTAATATAAAATACTTTTCACAATTTTTTAAGTTAATAATTTAATTCTCAGTCATTTGTTTGTAAGTCTTCAATTCCTTACATGTTGAGAAGAGTGGAAATGCATTCCAAGTTTTTTATTTGTTAAAACCGTTTTCATGTGTTTAAACCATAGGAAGTAATGCTTTGGAAGAAATTTTGTGATGCTGAATGTGGTGGCATGGTGGATGCCAGAGGTGAAAATCTTGGTGTAGTCGATCGTGCCCATAATCTTGTGGGGCAGCGAAAGTAAGTGTGGGTTTTTGGAGATAAGCCCAAACATCATTTGCTCTATGTGGATGAAAAGGCTCCATAATGCTTTGAAATCAGGGACTGCTAATTTTGAGGCTAAAGTTTATGCCATCTGCCTAATAAGCAACGCTAACCAGAAACCTGAATTCTTTGGATATGAGGTTTGAATAGTTTTAAATTGGACCAGGAATTGGCTTCTGACTTCTTTGATACCATTTTAAGCCACAGTCATATGCAATGCTTACGTTTTTAAACTTAAATAGCCTGAAATATGCGGATTATGTGGATCTTTGAAGCGTAGGTAACAGCCAGCGTTAGAGCTGACATGAAAGACGTGCGGGTGCAAAGAAACTGAATCTCCTGTTCAGCTGCTTATTTTGTGTTTTTAACAGGCCAGCATGGGTAATCATTTGCAGTGGTTTTGTTTTTCGGCTTTAGGTTGTCTTAGTGTGCAGTAATGTTAATGGCAAACAAAATCAGGAAAAAAAAATAGTAAATCCAGAAAAGATGGCTGGGAAAATACACGGTATATTGGTTCTGTGGTGTTACTGCATGTATGTGAGTTCAGGGTTAGTATCCAAAACTAATGATCCCGTTAAAAAAAACAAAAACAAACAAACAAAAACCCTTCAGAATCATCAAATAGACAAAAAGAAGGAAAAAAAATCAAACAGAGAGCTAAAACTTTTAACTTGCATCTCATGGCCTAGATACTTCAGACCAGATTCAGCATTTTTTCCCTTGGCACATGAATTGTCTGCTATTGTTTGTAGCTGTTCCGGATTTGTATGAGATTATGAATTAGAAGAATCAGACCTTTTCTCTTATGCTCAAAAAAAGGAGAAAAAAAAATTAGAGGTGCTTCAGATAGTTTAATGGATGTTGTCCATAGGCAGTGCAGCTTGATTAATTGAAGCTTAACTTTGAACAAGATCCTGTTACTGTAGGTTTAAGTGAAGCCTTTGTGTTCCAGTAATGCATTTTTAAATGTGTTTTTCTCATTTCACAGAAGGTGAAGATTCCTGCTTAATGAGAGATCTAGCAAACAACCCTCTGCTCATTTATTTCTAATAGACTGGATGTAATGCATGTTGTATAGGGGTGAAAGGTTTCTGAAAAACAGATTGATTGGTTTTGCTTCATAGTATTGATTGATTTGATAAGCCAGCTGCTGAGAGCAGTGCGATAGTATTTTTCTGTTTCCCCTCCATGAGGCTGTGTTCTTCTGAAAAGGCTGCATGTTTGTTGCTTTACCGAAGGGGTCTAGGGAAACATCTTTATTTGCTGCTTTCACATATGCGGGCAAATAATTACGATAATACCTGTCCTAATTCTGAAGAAGTAAGTACAGGAGCAGCATAATGGGTATGTGACAACTGTGGATGGCAGAGGACTTAGCTGAGGATACTCTAGGACTGTAGGATGGTGTTTTTCCACTAGACTCTTTTCTGCTGGAGCGGGTCCATCTTGATGTGGGAGGAGGAGTGGGAATGGGAGTGCAAATCTGTTTCCAAGGAGCCAATAGGGAGATGCCGCTGGGAAAGTGGCATCTCACCTGGTCCCTTGTGTTGTCCTTACAGGATCATGTCCTACAAGGTGTTTGCCATGCTGTGTTCTGTCTAATTGCAAACACTTACTGGGAGAAGTTTCCATCATCCAATAAGCCTTTATAAGCAACTGTTTGTTGATAAGCAGTGGGGTTTTGTGCATCATCAAGGAAAGCAGTGAAGGAAATGGCTTAGAAGTATTTAAAACAATAAGTAGTCTAGGTGAGGTAGACCACACTGGGAGCCTCTGTTTTTCCCATTGCCTATTGAAGGGAGAAGACATTCTGTGATGTTTAACCAATGATTTCAGAATGTTTAAAAAAATTTAGAGCGTTTAAATTTTTTGTTTTCTTAGACATGTGCCCTCCCCCCATGCTGTCCAAGATGCTCTTGGATTATCTGTTTGGTCTGTCAAATCTTGCTCATAAGCTAGCAATTAAGCATTACTTACTTTTTTCTTTTTAATAAGCACTTCAATAAAGATTACTCTCCATAAGGAGACAACTGCCTTGTCACCCGTCTCAGGAAAATGTGAGTGTAAGGAGTGAGAGACTTCATTAAGAGTCTGTGGGTGAATGTGACAGATGAGCAGCACATCTTTGGAATTTGGGCTGAATCCTTTTAGTGGTAGTTTCTTTTTTCAACTAATTAAACTCTTCTGAACCTCCTTGGCACCCTTTTTGTGCATCAAGAGCATCCCTGCTGAATTTGATGTTCAAGCTTTCAACTCTAAAAGATGAGAACAGATCAAGAAAACACCAGGACAGCAGAACTATGAAGTCTACAAAACTTGGCCATCTGCTACCAAGATTGACTGAGAAACTACCCTACATTAACTCACTGTTGCTTTATTTTCTCCACTCTGGGGATGTATATCAGGGGAAGGACTGCATTTCTGTATATGTGTGGTTGAGGTACGGGTTCGATAACTAGGAGACACAGGTTCGGTGCCCTATATTTATCTATTCCTAACACACTTAGGTTTTATTCGTGGGTTTATTTATTTATTTATTTATTCTGATATATGATTTGCAATTCTTGCCGACAGTGTTACTCTTACCATGTATTTATATAGAGTCTATTCTGATGAGACTTTGATCATGTTTGAAATCTTGGTGCTTTGGAAATCTTAAATATAACTCTTCTTTAGACTAAATAAATTTAAATTAGAAAAACATATTTAAAAGAATAACAGAGTAATATCTAAAAAGGCTTCTGCCAGAGCAGGGTGAGGAGGTGGAGGGTAAAAGCTCTTGCTCTGGGTCTTCCCCAGGCTAAGGTCAGCAAAATGCTTTAACTGACACTCTCAAGCGCAAAGAACAGGCAAACCCAGTTTCTTTCTCTGTGTTGGATGTCTCAGGTGAATTTTGGGAGGGTGGGTACTGCCTCTGCTGTTGGAAGAGGAAATTGGTACATTCTGTGTGATGTGTGTGGGGAGCTGAGGACTTTTTTCTTATCTTTTCTTAACAGCTTTCTCACACGAGCTTTTTTATGATCACAGAGTAACTTGAGTTGGAAAAGATCCCTAAATGCCATCTGATCTTAGCTCTGCTCGAATTGGGTGACTAAGGCGAGAGCTGCACATGCCATGTTTGTACCTCTTGGCTTAATTAAAGCGTGAAGCTCTGAAGGCGAAGCGATGCGCCTCTCGTGCGTTTCAAACACAAGAGCGTGCAGAAGGTTTTGCTTACCCCCCCGGTGGGATGGGGCACAGCTGGGGGAGGCAAGCCTTCCTCTGACCTGCCCTCCTCCTCTGCCGGCTGAGCCGCCATGGAGAGAGCTGCTTGCTCTGCTGCTGCCATTGGGGCGACGGCAGTGTTGGGGTGAAGAGCGTCTACCGCATGAGGGACACAGTGATTACCTCCTGGTGGGTGCTGGTTTTTAAGTCCCGTCTTACTATAGTCATTCCACCCAGGAAAGGGCTGAAATATCGGGGTGTGTGCTGTATTAACTTATCCCGTGACCTGATAATTTTTTTCCTTTTTTTTTTTTTTAAATTGGATTTTTAAGATGATCAAAATGGAGAAAAGTAATATCCAAAAGTTTCAAAAACAATTTTGTGTTAAATTGTGTTGCAACAGTTTAAAAATTAGAGTACTATTTTTTTTTTAAATGAAAGATTTATTAAGCAGCATTCCTACTAATTATATGCTGTGTAGTTACCTTTTACCTAATGAAGAAAATCTCCCCCAGTAACTTTGTGGTGAGCTGACATAAACTTGTATTAAATAAAAGAGTCAGTGTAAAACCAGTCTGTAGCTTTGTAATTCCATTGCAGCTTCAGTGGATATTTTACATACCCTTTCCATGAACTTCATGTGTATTTCTGATATCCGCAGCTATTGTACCTTTTGTCTCAGAGTGATAAATAGGGATGAACTCAGGGTTCTGCACTCATGCAAGAATTATCTTCCTTTGCTGTTAAATGATTAATGCAATCCACTTATGAGATTGCCATGACATCATTCAGATTTTGGCATGCTTAATTTTATTTCATAACAATGAGAAGATCCCAAAGTCCTTGAAAGCTTCTTTGTGCAGGACCATGCTGGGGCTGTGAGGAGCATGGGAAAGACATTCAATCTCAATGCCTTCTTGTCAAGGAGTTGGGCATCGGACCGAGGGGACAGCGCCATACTTCGTAACATTGGCTCTGCATTAGCTTCAACATCCAGGCTTTAGACTTTGAACTACAGCCTTATGATTATTAGACTGATTGCTTAGCCCTAGCTTAAAGTCTTGTCCAAGTCCAGCAGTTCTAATGGGTTGTATTTTGAGTGCGGTACCCTTTGGGCCACACCAATTTTGGAATCAGCAGTTTTAGTTGCAGTTAAAGTTGAGTTAGGGACTTAACACACTCTCACATATCTTTTTATTTCTTTACCTAAGAAAACTGTAAAGTCTGAATGTCCTTTATTTCAGCTTAGGTCAAGCTGCTTTTGAATGCAAATTTAAAGGTAATAAACACATCTATATTTTAGGAGTTACTCAAATTTAACGCTTTGATATACAATAAATTGTAACATGTTCTGGATTCAAATCTAACTACTTTGTTAAAAAAAGCTGGTATTTCTACTTAGCTACTGAATTGATTATTTCTGGTTTTGGAGCCAAGATAGCCCAGCTTCTTGAACAAAATTTTTGTCTCAAGTAAAGCCAAATAAATAAGCTGGAAGGAGAAGAGAAGAATAGGTTGATTAGGATGTCTATAAGCTGCATGTATCACTGCTTATCTTAGGTAAAAAGTAGTCTCAGTAGTGTATCAGGTAACTCTTTGTGTTATGTTGGTTATCACAGGTGACATGGAGCATCACCTGATGTCTTCTGCTGCACTGGTTAGGAGAGTGCCTGTATCACTGGGATCCAGTTGTTAGCTGTCATTGACCAAGAATAACAAAATATTTCCTAGAGGAGATCTGGTTCTCTATCAGACCTCCTCAGAATAAATTAGCCTGTTAGCCAATAGAAGCATTTTGAACTGAATGGCAATGTGGAAGCACAGTTGCATGGAAAGTAAATATTAAAAGCACAATCCTAGCTTTTATACACTTAATATTCATATAGTCAATTTAAAAAAAAGTAGTAAGTTCTCTACTCCAAAAATGATTGCCTTTTGGTGAGTCTCTAGGAATTAAAACTGCAATGAACAGCCTTTTTTTACGGAGCAAAGGCAACTTTTATATGTCACATTTCTGGTCTGCAAATTCATATTTTATTGTAATGCTTTTTCTTCAGCATATTTACCCATGAAGATAGTGACTTCTTAGGTAGAGGTCCAAAGATTTTTCTTTTTTTTTTTTTTTTTTCCTTCCAGTGTATAACTGTGTTGAAACCTGAGCAGTTCACAATTCAATTTTGATATGCAGCGTTAAACTCTTTGTTATGGTCGTGTAAGCAGTGGTATCCACAGGCACGGCAGTGCAGGTTTATGTACATACATACACTAGATGCACTCTGGATAACAGAACAGCACAAACAGCAGTAAGGTAAGAGTTCCTTTTTTATTAAGAAACAGTACTTTGTTTATTTGGAAGAGGAAGTCTTTTTCAGCTGCCTGTCCAAGAGCCTTGTGTTTTCGAATGGCAGAGTGTGTAGAACAGTGACTTTAGGGCCATCGGACACTGGAAACACTGAGGGATATGTACTGTACTTTTGTAGGTGTCTTACAGCTGGAACGAGAGGGTGAAATTACAGGGAAGGAATTTGCAGAGCGGGGTTGAATAATTCAGGGCTTCTTGCGATGTGAGGAAGAGGAAGATATTTTTTCAGTCAGTTAAAACACTTAATGTGTTTTAATGTCTTAATGCAACACAGTCTTAATGACAGTACACAAAAAAGCTGTTATTCTTCCATTTTTATTATATTCTGTGTCACAGTTATTAATGCTTAGTGTGTCAAAAAATCAGTCACACCCCCCTTAAAGACTAATCTCCTCCAACTAGGTGCACATCTACTGTCACTTTATTTATTCTGCCTGTTGAAGACTTTCCCTCTCTCCAATGTATGACAGGAATCCTGCGGCTTCATGGCTTTTCGCAATATCTCACACAGTTATTATGGCATAGTAGCATTCAAACCTTGGTGGCATTTTTTTTGTGTTGGCTTTTCGGATGTAGTGAGGTGCTGAATGGTGGGCATACCTGATAATCCAGATAAAACTCACTGCTTTAATGCGTCTAAGAAGAATCCAATGAAGTCTTTGGGTGGATTTCGTTGATCTTCACCTGGCACCTGTGGGGGTTCACGCTAGGGAGGGAGGACATGTTTGCAAATACAAAGTCATCAGATCTTTCACGTATGAAGTGGCGTGCTGTGGAGTCACCTATAGTTAATTATTCATACTTAGTTTGAACAGCATGGGAGACCTGGCTGAAATGCCGTTGAGTTTTAGGAAGGAAGTCTCTGCTTGCAGAGGAGGGTCATTCAGTGTGAGGCAGCGGTCTGTCGCTGCGGCTTCACTGGAAACCCACCCGTTTTGCACTGGTGCCAGCTGATGAGGAAGAGGTCTTGCACCACTCTTGTGGTTGGTCTGTCCAGTGGCAGCAGTCTACAGGTGACGTGTGTGTGCGTAAAGGGGTGAATATGGGAAAGGGAGGAGTCTAGTTAATTCCCCCCCCCCTCCCCCGAAGACAAACTGGGATGTTGAAAATGCAAAAAAGTATCGGTCACCTGTTAAGGCAGGGTCAGGGGAGCTTGCCTGAGGTTGGTGGCAGGAGTGGGTTATTTAGGAAAAAGTAAAACTTGCCTGAGACTTCCCAGTTGTATGTCATTCTGTGTTCACCCTGGTCAAACTAGCCTTTCCCGAAGCCTTGCAAGCAGTGTGGCAGTACAGCTTTGTGAATGGTTTCAAGATCAATACCGAATTTTACCATTAGTTTTGACTAAAGTAATTGGAGCAGTGATTACACAGAGGATTTTCCGTGTTGGCGCCTGTCATTGCTCTGTAAAAGTTACATCCTGTTTGGAGGAGAGGAGTGAGGAAAGGAAGAGACTTTGTGTAATTGGAACATCCATCTGGTACATTTTGATGACACAGCATGTTAGTGAGTTATCTCATGCTTGCTGTAACCAAGCCAATGCCAAATACATAACAAGGACTTAGCACACAGTGCAAAAAGCACCTGCTGTTGTACCTGAATATTATATATTCAGACTGTTATAATTTCTGAAGTCTTTTATTTTTGTGTGCTTGTTTATTAACTGAGTCTTTTGAAGACACCCTAAGATCCCACGACCACAGCTGTTTAAGAGCAACGTTCATGAAATTCAAAATTTTTTTATGAAAAGGAAGGAATCCCCCTGAAGATCTCAAGCATGCTTTTATTATCCAAAGAGCAAATCTTCTGGCTGCAGTCCTGTCTAAAGAGAAAATGTATGGATCAACATGTTAAGCTTCAGGGGTGCAAATCTGGAAGCCATTTGCTGCTGAGGAGAGATTAAAGCCTTAGAAGTTTAGTCTTTTGTTCTGTTGCTCATCAGCTGTGATACTCTTTCCCCACAGGTGTTGGTTTCTGAATTCTCTTTTAGTTGCTCCCAGATCTGTTCTTGCTGATGTTTGTAGCTTACCAAGTACTGACATAGAGAACTGATGAAATTTTTGACACTTTGACTTGTGAGGAGGCATTTGAGTGTCAGAAGCAAACATGGAGTGAAAATATACCAATGTCAATTTGCATTTTATGAGATGGTGGTGGTATTGTTGCCAGTTTTTGTCTGGGGACTCAGGATCATAGCAGTGCTTTTATTTCTATTTCCAGGATTATCTTTATGATCTCAGATTCTTCAGTCTCAAGCCCAGGTACCTGAGAGGAAACCCGTGTGCTAGTTATAATTTTCTTTTTCCTGTCCCTAAGTGTAGCATGCGAAAATTGAATTCCTTCTTGGAAGGCATAGCATTGTCATCCGTTGGCTCCATCTGTGTGTGCACAGTGCTTGTGACAAGGTCTGGAAGGTGATCTCATGTACACATTTTATTTTGCTTCTGGTGTGTATCTGTTCTAATTTTGCTGTGGGTACTTTGTATTTTAAATGCGTTTGAATCGTATATGGTGAGGATTTAATCCTCTTCTCTTTTCTCTCCCCTCCCATCTGTATCTAGCTTGTAAGTTACATCATCATGTTTTCCACTTGTTCTTCTTTGTCCTGAGGAGGCTAATTCTTTTGCTTCTAAATGTGGCCCCATTCATGAATTCCCGGGACATGTGACATAATCCCCAAGAAAATGCAATGATGTAACAGTGGATTTTTATCTGCAAGGGGTCGAGGTTAGAAAAAATGCCTTTGCACGGGATCTCATGGACCTGTGGAAGACACATGGGGAGACAGTTGAGCGAGTTCGTGTCTGGGTGTGCATTTAATCAAGAAACATATGTTTCATAAAAAAAGTAACTTTATCTCTTGGGAATTATAGGACAATCATGGGCTGAGTTAATGGGAAAACCTTAGAGCTTAAAAATTGGCAGATGCTTCACCATTGTGATAGAAACAGCTTCACAGTCCACAGTTTGGAGCCAGCGGCTCACAGCATCTAAATAAATCTTTGTCTCTTCATGCTAAAGACTTGGCAGTGAGTTGTTATTATTCTGCATAGCTCTGATAATCCAGAGTTGGGGAAGGTTTTTCCATTTTCTGTGGCCTAGTGAATTTACAGCCAAAGAAATAAATTTTTTGTCAATTTTACATTTGTTTTTTTATTAATGCTGAATATATGAATAAGACCACTTCTGATTTTCTTCTACTACGCTAATAAAGATACTCAGTGAATTACAGAAATAGAAGACCTTGTTGTGACAAGTGTGGACGGTTTCTTTTGTTGTCATCTGCATATCAAGTACATGGCACTTCTGTAGTGTTCAGTTAGCAAAGGAAGTTACCCCGTTGTTGCTGCTGTGATCGTACACTGCTTTATATGAGGGTTTGTGTGGTTTTGTCGATTAATTAGGGACTAATGTATTCCTAGATAGCAGAAGCAAACTTTCTCCATTTTACTTGGTAAACTTTATGCTGTCAAGAAGAGAATTACAGTAGTTTTGAGCAGGAATTGAGTTATTAGTCTACCCTGTGAAAATTACATTTTGTTTCTACAGCAATAAAACAAAATAATAAAACAAAAATTAAAAAAAAAAAATGTTTTGTTGAAGTCTTTGAATTGAGACATGACAGAAGTCCAAAGTTAGTGGTTTTTAATGTCTCTTGTGAGAAAAGGATTTCACTCTGCCAATTTTTGACCTATTGAAGAGAGACGGCAAGGGAGTACAGGGACTGAGTTAAGAGTAATGTTAGAATCTTAATAGCAAGTTTCCAGTGTTGGAGCTTAACTTGCCATTAAAGCTCTTTGCTTTGAAAAAACTACAAACTTTTGATCTCTGCCTTAGTTGTGTGTCTCTTACAATATGTGTTGCTCGTCTTGAAATAAATAACACAAGGATGTTCGAAGGGTAGGAGTGGTTCTTAATAATTGGAGAGGACTGAATTGTTATCTCCCTTTTGTTAATCAAGAGGAGTAATCGTACCTCCTAACGGAAAAGCCTGGCAGAAGCAGCAGGAAGCAAAGCTGTGTACGGTAAGGAGGACTTAACTGTGAATGACGGGGTGAGATACAGAAAGGAGAACTAAGCGTTGGGGAAAACATCTCAACACTGAGGTCTACTAGACTGTGAGGCAGTCTCACAGGGAGTGAGGGAGGATACATTTTTGGAGCGGTGAATACTCAGTGGTGCAAGGGCTTCAACAAGGTCTTTGGGAGACCTTATCACTCTTTACAACTACCTGAAAGGAGGTTGTGTAGTAATGCAGGTGCTGGTCTCTTCTATCAAGTAACTAGTGATAGGATGAGAGGAAATGGCCTCAAGTTGCACCAGGAGAGGTTTAGATTGGATATTAGGAAAAGTTTCTTTACTGAAAGGGTTGTCAGGCATTGGAACAGGCTGCCCAGGGAAGCGATGGTGTCACCATCCCTGGAGATGTTAAAAAAATGTGTAGATGTGGCACTTCAGGACATGGTTTAGTGGGCATGGTGGGTGGTGTTGGGTTGGCGGTTGGACTCAATGATCTTTAAAGGTCTTTTCCAACCTAAATGATTCTATGATTCTGTACTGTAGGGAGCAATCCTCAACTTGTGTAACCTCTTTCCGAGGGATTTTGACATGGTTTTGCTTTCCACAATCTGGGATGACTTCATCCTTGAAACTGATATAAGCAGATTTTCTTTTCTTCGTTTGTTTGTTGGTCACCAGATGTATTTTTCTGATATTGTTTTTTTCCATGAGAACAACCATTTGGTGATGTGGTAAATTATTTTCCATTTTAATTTTGCCCTTGAAGCAGTGTTCCATGATTCTTTAGGTGGTCAGCTGCTTTAGGTTGATATTTAAAATTTCATTGAAATATAGTAAAGGTTAGGAATTAACATTAGTGTGTTTGATCCTTGCAAAAAAAAATCAGAAGTTATTGGTGAGTCAGTTTCACCTGTCTCACAGGTGATCATAGTGTAATTGCATATGGTCATGCTTTGTAGTAGTTTTTTTATTCCTTTGCAATTGAGTGGAATGCTCCTGACAAGTGCACCCTGTACCAATGGGTCCATCTTTTATGTAATTCCAGACATTACCACAATTTGTGCTACTTGCCTTTCCTCCTTAAAAAATACAGGGAAAGTAAAATCTGTAGAAAAATCAACTTGTATTGTAAGGATCAGATAGATGCACAATCAGTGGCAGAGGGAGCGCAGTACAGGTGCTGGGTAAAAAGAGATTAAGAGAAAAATGGCTGTACAAGTACCCTCAATGAAATAATGTCCAGTGTGGGAAGGAGGTTAGTTAATTTTTTTGAAAGTGGTAAAACAGAACAGTGCTTGGGATTTAAAGATGTTGGAAAAAATAATTCTAAGTGTTAGGAGAAACTGCGATAATGCCGGATTAACTGAAACACTGCTAGGGAATATCTTTGGAAATGATTTAGAGGGTTTGGGAGTTAATATATATCAACAAAGAGGTTTTTAGGTCCTGATTGTAAGATTTTCTTTCCAGGGAGAGTATCAGTTCTAGCTGAGGTGTCTTTGGCTGCCACAGCCAGCTATCAAAAGAAGGTGCTGGGTGTTGTACACAAACTTTTTTTGCTGGAAAGATGAAGTAGATACTAGGATTGTAAGATGCCTTGAGCTATTTGAGAATATCTCTCCTTGCTTCTCCGCAGGAGGTTCAAGCAGTACCACTGTAGTCCTGAGGATTCTCATTGTCATTTCTCTCCAAATCTTGTTTCCCATGTTCTTAAAATCTGGTATTGTGGCAAATGCTTGTTAGTAATTGAAGACTGATTAACATTATTTCTGTAGTCTATTGCTGTCTCTGTAATCATCCTGAGTGTCATGATGTTCTTTATCTTATACCGACAGTTACACATTTTACCCATCACTGTAATACCTTCAGCATGCAAAGCAGGCAGTGCTGCCTGTTGAGCAATCACAACCTGTACTCTCACAGGACCAAGAGACAATAATTAGGCATCAAGCCTGACTCCATTGAGTGGTGAGGTTTTAATTGCAAGTGGTGTAGTTGCAGTGGTGTAGAACTGGTGGTGTGGCTTCAGTGGTACTCAGAATTGGGAATATTATTGTACAGCAAGTCATTGAATTAGCTGATTCCTTGGATGTGTTTTGCTTGCAAGTATTTAATGGTCTAGCAGGTTGTACATACTGTTTCTCCTTCCATTCCTCCCTCAACTTTTTTGCTGAAGAAGAGGCTAAGTTTTGAGTCAGAGCTGAAAAACTGTACAATCTCCAGTAAAGCAGCTTCCATAAGAGGTATAGAGCAGATACTGATACCTTTTATCTTTTTCCTGCTTTTGAAAGCTGTGTGAAATCCATTAATTTTCCAGGCCTTTACAGCTCTTTAGAACTGGAACAAGGGTGAAGTGGGGTGGAGAAGGTTGTGTGGTCCCCATGGCCATGTGCTGCACGTGGGTGGCTCGCCTCGGTGAGGTGACCCAGAAGACCGCTGCAGCGATGGTTTCCGATGTGGAAGGCTGTTAGTGAAACAGAGAAGTTACTTGCTGTGCTGGTGGTCTGCCTGTCAGTTGTGCTTCAGGGAACTGCCAATATTTGGTTTTGGGTTTTGTTTCTAAGTTTGATAATAAATTGCTGGTGGTGTTATTGTTGTTGTGTATGTGACCCAGATCAGAAGTCATTGAGAGAGTGGTGGGATGGTAGAGCAGCTCAGGTGCAGAGTTTGTGACTTCCAGGGACCTACTAAGGTTTAAAATAAAATTATCTTTTCAATAAATACAAAACATGTCATTAAAAGACTACTGCCTGATTCCTGGGGCTTGTTATTAAGGCAATTCACAGTCTTCCATACTTTTGGCTAAACTTGCTGAAGCTTGTGCAAAGGTTTAACTTGTATGTGTACCACGTGAAAAGTGCTACAAATACCCGGAAATGAAAAGTATTTCCAAATGGCCTTCTACTTGTTTCTTTCTATGTAGAGCAACCAAAAAAAAAAAAAAAAAAAAAAAACTAAGGTGACATTTCTGCTTCAATGTAGTAAGGGGAGTAAGGGTAGAAGTAATGAACAGATAATCCTCTCTACGTGTGGGAGATGACCTTTTTCGTTTAAAGTAGCACTTAGATTATTTTAATAGTAGTTACTATGTTGCGTGCTTCTGTTTACATTTTCACTGACTGCTTGCTCTAGCATAGCTCCTAGAAGTACCCCACAGAGATGAGCACGCTGGCGTTTTCTGAGCAATGAATAGGCTGGCAGACCATGGCATTGTGGAAGCCGGACAGCAGCTGAGGCTGTGCTTATGAGCTGTGACATCCAAAATCTCTGAGGTGGAAATTAGTGAAAGTGAAGGGTATTATCAACAGCATTATTTCTGAGTTTAACTATATCTTCCCTAAGTGGGATTTTCTTCCTGGGGATCCCAGGATTGCAAATCCTTGGGAATTTGAAAAAGTACAGGAGTAAGAAATAGAAAATATTAGTCTCAAAGATCCTTTGACTTAGCACGTCTCACTGGTCTGCTTCTAGCATAACTACCTAAGTCCCAATGATTTCCACTTGCTCCAGGAATGTAGAAGAAACAATAATATTTTTAATGAAGAAAAAACAGTCCAGAGGCATCTGATTTAAATCTCTGTAGCTCTGCTATAATCCTGGTAGTGACACAAAGCTGTATCCAATTTTGTGGAGTTGCATTTATTTAGAATAAACTGGAGGTCTATCCTTAGTATTTAATCCGTGTGTTTGTTACTGTCAAAGGCTTACTTTGGAACTGAGCTGAGGTGGCGCTGAGGTGTTGTGGACATCTCTGGAGGATATGCTTATATTCTATTTAGAAGCAATTTTTCCACATAAATTTCCACTTTTTTTTTTTTTTTTACTGTTTGCAAACAAAATCTGTTTAAGTAACTCTTTTTTTCTCATTGTAAGCTGTATACCATACTCTTGTCATGCTTGCACTCTTTTAAATTCAGAATGGCTCAGTTGATTAATGGCTTTTTCAAATTTCTGATGAGCGCAGAAGTGAAGATAACACTTTAAATTTTGTACACTTGATTGTGCCTGGGGAAAAAGTACACCCAAAGAAATCTGTAAGAGAACAAACTTGCTGAATAAGTAGACTGTTTCCTAAATAGTGCTCTTATCCAAGTCTTTCTTTAGGCAAAATGACTTTATTACTCTTCTGTCTCTTTTCCTCATGTTGGTAGTTTTGATTCTGTTCTTGCTGGAAGAATTTTCTTCTTTGGTTCTGGTTTTCTTATCTTATTTGTTTGTTCGTTTTTGTTAGGAGATCTACTGGGCAATATAGTAAAAACAAACAAACAAAATGCACCACCAACAAAAAAATCCAGAACCCAAACCCAGAAACTTGTTGGTTTGGAGTCTGGGCAGCTGTTTTAAGGCAACTTTGGTGTAAAAGGCATTTTTTGTTATGAGCAACTAAAAATTGTTCTCCTATAATGTACAAGTTCGTGAAGCTTGAGGGAATAAAAAAAATAAAAATTGTTTCCTAGCTGGATCATATTTATGGGAATGTAGATAGTACAAAAAAAGTATTCTAAATCAATCGTTATATAGTAGTTTCCACATGAAAGACTGAGGTGTTTTAAATTGCCTGCCTTTAACGATGTGGATGCATTTCTTTAGATGATCTACATAAACTTCCAAAAGCTTTTAATTATTGTTTTGTTTATTTCTAAGTTTTCACACAATTCAGTCAGTGGTTTTGGCACTAAAAAGCATTGTGAGAGTTTCTCATGCAGGATTCTTCATTTGTCCACAGTGACAGAATGCAAAGATGAAGGCAAAAGCCAGGAATGTAATCCTGCATATGCTTCTTGGATGGAGGAGGCACTATTTAGCCTTGTTTTCTGGCTATATTTTTAACTTCTTGGAACTATTAGGTGGATAGGCAAATGCCCTTTCAAGGAATTGCCACTACTAGATCTGCATTTCTGTATTTGAGAAGTGCTCTTGCACAGTTACTCCTGTGCTTCATTTTTTGCTTTCTGTCATAGTTTGTCCTTATTTGATGGTCTTGTCAGAGCCCCGCAAAGTTCAATAGGCAGGTTGCAAAATTTAGAAGTCAGTGCTGGAGTAAAGCCACGCAGGACCATCATTTATAAAAGAAATGATTGCTGAGTAGGTGGATTCTGTACACTGGGAAGGGGTTAAACTTTTGAGTAGTGTGATGTTCGGATGTTTTTATAGAAACTCTTACATTAGACCTGCATTCGATAAGGTTACAAGGCAGAATATCTTCCCTCGTATGACTTGTAACTGCATTGCATACCTCCTCCACTGCCCTGGCATCAGCACGTGGCATGTGAAGGTGGGACACCTTCTGATCCCTGCTACACTGGTGTATAACTGTGTCAGCTCCGGGTGTTTGAAAATTTAAAGCCTTTTCAGTTTCTTGTATAATTCAAAGCAGCAGGCTGTTTGGACTACTCGCTTTCACAATACAGTTAGTTTATGTTTGGAGATGATTGAAAGTGAGTTTAGGAAACCTGGCACGAGAGTTTTCACAAGAGCTAGCACAGCTTTTCTTAGGGGATGGGCACAATCCCTTTCCCCTCCCCCTGCCAGAGACCAAATGGCCTTTCTGTGTCCTGTGGATGTCCCATGCAGAACCCTTGTGTGGCTCTTGAATATGGCTTCCTCATGGCTTTTCCCATGAGATTTTGGGGTGTGTTTTGTAATCTGTAGCAGGTTTATTGTGTAGCATCATGGAGAATCTGGGGAAGGGATGGGCAGGTCTTCTGGCTGGCATCAGGGCCACCCTATACATGGCAGGTGGGTGCAAGGTTTTAAGCGTGGAAGTGAAAGTGCTGCTATGGGGAAGAGCTTCCATGAGAGGATCTGGGAGCAGGGTCTGGTCCGAAGCCAGGACTGGTTAAATGAAAAGCATTGGGGATCTGTGTGATGTGCTAAAGACAGCCACAAGACTGCAATTCCCTTGGTACTTTAGAGAAGAAAACCCATAAGGGGGAAAACCCACAAGCGCAAGGACCCATGAAAACTGATTTTCGTAAGACTTGTAAGGATTTCATAAGTCTGCCTTCCTTTCACTGCTCTGTTGCGTTCTTGTCCCACTCCCTATATCCTTACTACACATCTCCCAGGAAAGCCAGGAAATTGGTCAAGAAGCAGAAGAGGGTGAGGACACCGTCAGGCTGAAGACCTGCTGAATTGCTGGCCCGGCTGCGCAGGCAGGTCGGTCTGCCAGCCACTGACGGACTCCTACTGGGAGGATGAACTGGGATTGCCCGTGAAGCTTAAAGGAAGTCCGTTATCTTTGAGACTCTTATAAAATAAATTTAAAATTGGCCAGTGGCTAAAAGGTTAAGGATGAGAAATAAAGAAATGTTTAATCACTTTAAAGTATTGTTTGTGGATTTTCAGGCTAATAAAAGAGCCTACCTTCCAGGCTGTTTAATGATAGGGGTGGTTTTTTTCAGTGTAATATTATGCATATGTTGTAAATCTTATAAGCTTGCGTGGTTCTTTCTTTTCTTTTTGGTAAACAGTAATTGAAAATCAGCAACATAATATAGTAATTCTTTAATGAAGCTTTGATTTTTGCCTATGCATTTTTATTTGAGTAATATCAACTTGTATGAAAACTTTATGTGTACTTCACATATGTGATAGCCTCTCCACAAAACTGCTCGCATATAGATAAAATAACATTCATCTGTTCTTTATTTTGTAAGAATTTCTTTCTTGGTTGTGGCTTTGGTGAACACTTGTGTTAGTTTGTTTGGGTTCTGTATGGGTCTTTTAAGAATTGATGCTATATGAAGTGTAGAATTTGGATTCATGTATCTAAAACCAGATTTTAAATGTTTTGCTTTTAAAAAAGAACATTTCTTTTCTAATTCGGAACACACTATGTATCAGACCACGACTACTTCTTTTTCCTTTTTTACTTCCCTTTTTCTTTCTCACAGACACTTGAGTTATGATTAACAGAATAAACAATTACTGAAGTAGATTATTAGAAAACTTATATGGCTTTTCTTAGTTTCAGCACTTGTCATTTTGCAGTTGCAATGATCTTTCATAAAAAGATCATGCAGTTAATAGTAATATTTTTATTTGCACAACCAATTTTTTACAAATGAATGAGCTCTTCAGGAAAGTATTTTCTGTTACTTTAGAAGAAATATAGAACTTTGTGATAATCAGACTTCTGCATTTTTAAAGTATCTTTTTTTGACATTTTTCAGTAAATATTCGAAATAATTTTGAATCCCTGCCACCAGTAGTGGTTGTGCCACTACTGCTGTCCAGTGAAAAACAGTGGGTTATGGAGAGGAACACTCATCAGTTAGAAGTAGGTTTGCTAGACAGTAGGCTGATTTCATGTATAACCTTTTCACTGCCATGAAACAGAATTTAAGGCATCGAAATTAATGTATTAGCATAGCTTAGTGAAAAGTGGTGGCATTTAGACTTCTTTTTTTTATTTTGTTTTCTATCTTGGATATTATTATCTGAATTGACAGATGAAAATACAGTGGACATTTTTTATTCTCAGCAGTATGATGATTACTGGGTGTGTCTCTTGCCAGCATTTTTATCCACCTTACAAGAATAAGCCAGCACAATTTCTCCATAGTTATCCTTTTCCTACAGTACTGTGGTGTTTTTGCTCTGTATGTCTGATTACTGAGCTAGACTTTGAAAGAGCTCTACCATATTGGAAAATGCACAGTTGCTATGGAGGCTATTGACTTTGTTGGGGGGGTTGGTGGTTTTTTGGGGCTTTGGGGCAGGGGCGGGTTAGCAGTTTAATGCTAAACTTTAGATTGAATACTAAGCTTGTTTGGATCTTAGAATATTTTAATTTCTTTAATTTTCTAGCCTGTGCTTTGACCTTCTACTCAATTTCCCATTATTCTTTCCCAGTCAATAAATTTTCATTCAGAAGTTAAATGCTATTAATTCCACTTAAGCAGGAGACACAAGAGTGCCAAACAATAGTCCCACTTCATCTTTACAGGAACAGATAATGATCTGCCTTCAAAAGTATACCACCTTCTGTTGGTGATAGTGTTGCAATTTCTGTTTGATTTGAAGAATGACTTGCTGGTTTCTTCGATGCCTCTCTCAGAGGATGCTGTTCAGAATTGTTTGTGGAGGAGGTGGTACTTCATTACATCTCAGAAGTCAGGAATGCCCTTTGGTGTATCACACACGAATGCCTCTCTAAGTACCAGTGTTTTTACTGCTGGAATGCAGAATCAGCTGTGTGTGCTATGGCGGGATTTACTGGCTGAACCTTAACAGAGGCATTTTGTTCCTGTTTTCTCACATCTTTCATGGGTGAAAACTTGGTTAGTGGCAGAAGAAGGGGTTTTTAGTTTGCTGCTAGTTATTATAAATCAGTGTTTGTTCTGTGAAGTGCCTATGTACTAAAATAGTGGGAGGTCTGTGTATTGTTATAGTGAAAAAGTGATTCAGTCTGTAGGAGTTTTAAAGCAGGATGCATCACATTCTATCACGTTGAGCATTGTGCAAAACTACATGGGCCTTACATTGGTATGACACAGTGCTTTCAGAGGTTGTGAACTGTGGAACAGGGTTAAGTAGCTTAAGGAAATGTATGTGTTCTTTGTCGATGCTGAATCAAGAGATTTACTTCGAAAAGCAGGTTAAAGATGCAAGAAAGAATCTAACCATAGTAAGTTACTCTTTTTTAAAGAGTTTCAAAGATTGATTTTATTAATCGTTGAGTTCTACATTTTTAATTCCACTTCCTGAGGGAGAATTGTTCAAAGACTATGACTGTTTTGATGATTGATTATTTTGGCAATGTTTTTAATTTTTTTTTCCTCTGGTAAGTGTGAGGTACAAAGGTATCCTTGTCCTACAAGTCAAGTCAACAATTTTGGGGTGGTTTTTTTTTGTTTAATTTTATATTTAGTATTTTTCTTCTCTTTGCAGAAGGCTTCCTGATACGCTTCTGGTCTAGATTTATTTATTTGTCTCAGTGGCAGTGGGAAGAGGCTGGGTGAATTCCATTTGGTGCTTCCTCTGAGATTCGTTTTAATCTCGGCCATAAGATGAATTACGCAAACCCCAGAGAGGAATCTAGTAACTCATTGTTGAAATGGAAACCTGCATCAAGGTGGATTTTGCAAGATTTTGTCAGTAGTACTCAACATTTTCTTTAGAGGTGTGACAACTAGAGTAGAGAGGTGTCAGTCTCAGGGGACCCAGCAGGGTGTTGGGAGGACAGAAAAACAGTCACGATGAGTCTTCAGAGAGGGAAGGGAGAAGGACATGCTCTTCAGCAGAGACCAGAGCAAGGTTCATGGTACTGCAGTGAGGGAGCAGCTGGCTAAGTAGTCAGTGATGTTACTGAAAGGCAATTGCTCTACTGGGAGATCAGGAACATAGCCGTAGGAGAGGCACGAAGAATGCTTGGTGAGGGCCCAGGTGGTGTATCCTGTTTGGCACACTGTGTTGGAAAGAGCTGGAGAGAGTACTGGAAGTGTATAGGTGGACTGGGAAGACCATACAGAGTGAATCCCCACTGTCAAGTGGGGATTGTTTAGGCCAAAGAGGAGATGGTCCATACAGGGCACTGAAAATAGCTGTGGTAAAGAGGTGGCGGGCAATCTGTGCTTGGTTTGGCAGGACTGGGTATAACGGATCAGCTTCCACCAAAATGGTGAAGAGTCCCCAGATGAGATCTTGGGAAAACTTTACCAACAGTAAAAATATTGAAACACTCAAATCTGACCAAGTAACCATGGATGCTTGAAGGCCTTTGAGACCGGGTAAATACATACATCAGAAATGTCATCAGTGTCACTGATGCTGAACTTCAGGGACAGGGACATTGATATGATTGTGTCAGGCGGCATCTCAAGATGTGACTCAGTGATTGCAGAGTTTGGTATGCTGTCACATAACTGTGTGGTTTGATTGTTTTTGTAGACATGGGTAAAATCAATCCACTGGATGAGGTTTAAACATGCACCCTCTTTTTTTTTTTTTTCCCCCAACTTGGTATTACGAAGAAGTAGAGAAATTTGCACAAGCCTCCATTTTCCTTTTTTCTGACAGCAGTACCCTTTGCTGGTTAGTTCCAGACAAATTTGGAGGAAGAGTAGAGACGTGAAAAATAAAGCTATTCATTTTTAATTAAACTGATGATCAGATAATGGGAAAATGTATTGACTTTCTCCTCTGAGAAGACGACAAACCGAACTCATTTATATATAAATTTGGCAGTTGCCAGTTGACTAGGAAGTTGTGTGTATCAGACAACCATTGCTTGTGTAGCTCTGGACTCATTGTAGATTGTTCTATTTCTTGTCTGATCAGGAGTTCTTCAGGTGTTAGGATTAACTTTCTTATAATAATAATAGAAGGTGGTTTAGAAGACAAAGAATAGGGATCTGAGCTTCTTTAGAGTCGTCTGAGCAACAGAATTGTTTTAATTTATGAAGCAGGAATCCCGAGTGTTCATGGAAAGAACATCACAATAGTGATATGTATCATTTTGTGACTACCTTTATAGCTCTTGACTCTGTCCGTTATTTTTTCCTTTGTACTGATTAGATTTCATATGTAATCTGTAGCAGGCAAGATAAGGACCATATATGTGTTTGAAAGAATACCAGTGGCTTCGTCAAAACTGTAACCAGTGATTTCCAATTTATAATTTAGATGCTGAGCTGAAATCTTATGACATATACCCAGGAGGCATCTGAAAAGGGGGTCTCTTTACAGTTCATGACGTTAGGTGAGGGCTGTAAACCCAATGTAATGGCTGCAAACCCAATGTAATGGCTGCTTGTTTACTAGTGTTTTAAACCTGTTAATTTCTATTCTATATTGAATGCTAGCTGTCTCCCATGTTGGTTAGAAGTTGTAACACATCTGAGCATCCTCTTTACATGGGTAATCTGTAAGTGGAGTGAGAGGAGTCTGGCTTTCTTGCTTTTTAAGTAGATGTGAAACCCCAGAAGGCCCAGATTGGCTGAGCCTCTCTCTGTCCGAATCTGAAGCCTCTACACTCGTCTCTACATGCGAAGTATTTTCACCTGACACAGATACTGTGTGGTTGGTAGTCTGACAAGAAGCTTTAATTTATGATGGAGCATGGATTGGGTTAGGATGCATTTACTTTGTGAGCTGTGATTATGGCTTGTTTCCTCCCGGTTTCCTTTGAGTGCAGGTTCTGTGTTGCAATTTGAAAGGAGAGTAGATGTTTGCAAATTAATAATGTCAAAGCCACAACTGAAGCCTGGAGTAATCAGTTCTGCAGGATGATGTTGCTGTTGCTCAGTTTTCCTGGGTGTTTTCTCTAAACACAGCCCTGCTTCCTGAGTGATTCTACATTAGGGAAAATGTCCAAGATAATTCCTAGAGGAAATGAAGAGATTTGAAGGAGATGGGTTTGGTGCAAAGTACTGTCATATCTCAAAGTAATTGAGAATAGCAATATAATTCAGTTCATGTCACAAATAGAACAGTATGCCTGAGAGAACAGAAATGGAAATTGCTTATGCAGGAAGGGAGAGTGAACTGCAATATGTTGGGTACTATTTTGCAAATATAATCCACAAATCCATTCTGCTCAGATTCTTGTGCTATGCCTCTCTCTGTAGTATTACAGAGGGCCTCAGTATAAATGAATGGGTAATGTAATTAGATTATCTCAGCATTTCTGCATGTTGAATTTCAATCCAAATTGTACCTTGGCACATCTTGTTGTGTGGTGTGGTATAAAGTTTATAGAGCTTTAAGAGGGAATGGTATGGTTAAATTTATGAAAGTGTTTCAAATTGGAATTAGGTTTCTTTTACAGTACAAAAGCAAAACAATAATATGTCAAATCAAAATAAAGTAAGTGGTAAAAATGAGCTATCAGGAATTATTCTGGTTCAAATACAACTTTTTCCATCTTTTTTTAGTTTTGGGTGGTTAGTGACTACACAGAAGTCATTTATACTGTCTGTGTTCCAGAAAGCAAGTTTTAACCTGGAAGAATTTGCACAGCTGTTCTGTCATCTTTGAAAGGTCCTGTGGATTGGGAAAGTCCTCCTCAAGTTGAGGAAGGCAAATATTGCACCCATCTTCAGAAGAAAACATCAGTCATGGAAACTATAGTCTGACTAGCCTCCAAATGTTGGAGTGAGTCCTGTTGGAACACGTTGCTGGACACGTGAGGGAGGAGGCAGGAGGAGTCATCACGGATTGACACAGGGTAGATCATGCCTGACCCACCTGATTGTTTTCTGTGATAAAATGACCAGGTTTGCAGACAATGGGATAGCAGTGGATGCTACTTACCTTGACTGTAGCAAGGTTTTGACCCTGTTTCCTACAATATTCCTGTATCCAACTCGCCCATTACGGTCTGGGAGGGCAACAGGATGGGAAAAAACCTGTTTGGATGGTTGGGCTCAGAGGTTATGGTTAATGGGTCATGTGCTGTCTAGAGGCCAATATCAAGAGGGGTATCAGAGAGGTGTGTCCTGGGACCTGCTGCATTCAACATCTCTCTCAGTGACCCAGGGGAGAGCACAAAAGGCACTGCTAGAAATTTTAGCAAACGACACCATAGTGAGGGGACCAGTCAATAATGTTGGAGGGCAGGGCTGCTGTTCAGAGGAACTGAACAACAGGGACCTGATAAAATTTTAAAAGGACAAAGACTGAGCCCTGCTCCAGGGGTGGCAGAGCCCCTGGCAATGATACAGGATTGGACGAAAGGAGGTGGAGAGCAGCTCTGCAGAGATCATGAACTACCCTGCGCCAGTGTGGTGCATTCGACCTTGGCTGGCTGCCAACTGCTCATCCAGCTGCTCTTGCATTCCCCCTCCTCAACAGGACAGGGGAGAAAAATAAGATTAAAAAGCTCATGGGTTGAGGTAAAGCATAGGAAAATAGCTTACAAATTACTGTCATGGGCAAAACAGACTTGACTTGGGGAAAATTAATTTAATTTGTTACCAATTTAAAATGGAGTAGGATGGTGAGAAACAAAGACAAAACTAAACCGCTTTTCCCCTACACTCTTCTTGCTAGGGTCACCGTCACTCCTTTATTCATGACTCCTCTACCTTTTCCCTACCCTGTACATTGCAGGAGGATGGGGAATGGTGGCATTTGTGGTCAGTCCATAACATCTCTCTGCCGCTCCTGCCTCCTCACACTGTTCCCCTGCTCCAGCGTAGGGTGATATCCCAAGTATCCCAAGTGATACAGTCCTTCATGAATTGCTCTGTCACACGACATGGGGCAGCCCCTGGCCTCTTCTCATGGAGGCTAGCCCTGCAGCCCCGCTGCTACCAAAACCTTGCCATGTAAACCCAATATAGCCAGTCACGGACACTTCCAGCCAGGTCTAAAACAATCTGCTGTGCACCAAAACCTCAGCCAGTTAGTGGAGGTCGTGGCATTGCTGCTTGGGCTTACTTAAGAGAGTGGTTGCTGGAATGGAGGAGAAGTGGAGGAGTTATGTGGCTGGAGGTGCACTGTTGGAAGGAGGTGACCCACGCTGGACCAGCATCACTCCCAAGGGACTGCAGGTCCCAAGCAACCCAGGCTGGGGCAGGTTGCCCCAAGAGATCACAGGTCTTGGAGGACCCACGCCATGGCAGGGACACCCCTGACAGACTGCAGCCCAAGGAGGAACTCAAGCTGGAGTGGAGGAAGTGAGTTAGAAGCAAGCAGCAGTGGAGGAAGACAAGTAGGAAGCAAGGAGCAGCAGAAAGAAACCACACAGCACTGTCTCCAGCCTCCTGCATTTCCTCTTGCTTGACCATGGGAATTGGGAAGGACTAAGTGTAACATGAAAACAAGAGAAGTTGAAACTGGGAAGGGGTAGGAAGAGGTGTTGGACTGAAGTTGAGCCTGGAGGAGGGAGAGAAAAAGTGTTTCCTTAAGTGTTTAATTATATTTTTTTCTCAACACCCATGTCAGTAATCAGAAGTTTGTGTTAATTGGCAATAGGTGAAATGAAGTAAAATTCCCTGAATAAGCTTGTTTTGCCTGCGGCAGTGCCGTAGCTGTTGTGTGATGCAAATGCTGAAAATACAGTTTGTGATATGCCTTTTATTAGTCGCATGTTGTGAAAATGTTGATCAGTTAAATGATGGTCAGTTAAGTGTGAGCTATATACAGCTACACTGCATTACTGTAGCATTTTTGCAAAAGTCTCACAAAACTGCATTAATTAAAAAAAAAGCCCACAGGAATAGTTCTACTGTGTTAGTAAAGTCCATTATCCAAGTGTCCTGTTTCTAGCTGTGAATGCTTGGGGAAAAGTATAAAACCAGAGAGAGCGTGTTGTGATGGTTTCTGAACCTCACAGCGTTTCAAGAACTTCCTCATTTGGAAGTACAGTGTTATCTTTCCAAAACAAGAGGAGAGGAAAACTTACATAGAATTACCATGCTACATCAATTTGGTGTGTTTTCACCAGTTTCTGATGTCTCAGGTCATATCTTACATAAAATTCGTGTGTTTTAAAGAACAGTTAGGGTAGAAGGGTTTTTGTTGCTTCCACTAGAGCTCCCATTTGAAAGGTGCTGCAGAACCAAGTTGTTGTTTCCTGTCTAGATTTTATTTATGCCTGTTTGCCCTTTTGCCAACATTATCCTTCAATTTAAAAAGGTTGGGTTTTTTACTTCCAACTTCTCAGAGTTTTATTTTGTTAAGATCAAGTTCGACTCTTCTAGACCCTTCTTGTAAGGAACTAGAAAGCTTGTCCTATTTATATCCTTGTGCATTGCCTCTGTGCCTGTTTGTTGTTTCTGACTCTGAGATTCCAGCTGAGGTCTGAATGAGGTCTTTTGGTTTGGTTGTGAGTTTGTTTGGTTTGCTGCTTGAATTCTGATCTGGAATCCTGGGAACTACAAACAGAAGCAATCCTGGGCTACACAGAGCAAGAGAGTCCTCTGTATTGAATATATGTAACTATTTCCCTTTGGCTCATAAGTGAGGGAGTGTATTTACTGCCCTCTTGGCCCATGAAGATATGTTTACAGAATTTAAAAATGATGCCGTAAATGTTAAGATGCGCTAGTCCAGAGGGCATTAGAAGTATTTTAAAATATGCAAAAAACAAGCAGTCTAAATGATGAAATCAATGCAATTAGATATTTCATTCCTCTGAATTGTGTCTGTACCTTGATTGTCCTGGCCTTATAGGTCCTTACAGGTTTTCAGATGTCATTAATTTTTTTGCAAATTGTGTACTCCTCTTTGTGTCAAGTAACCTTTATCTGAAATTTAAACTTTGATCTTTGGGGGTTTTTGTTCAATGCTGAACTTGTACATAGAATATAGAACAGAATGGCAGAACACCACTTGCATTCAGAAGAACAGTTTTCAATGTATTTCTGAATTTAGAGCCAAGGAGAAGATAGCAAGAAACTTTGACGGTGTTTTTCGCAATGCTATATTTAAGCTGCTTCACATTAAAAGTATTTCAGACTGAACTCCTGGTGTTAAAGTACCTTTTCAGTCATCCCAGGACACATCTGAAAAGTATGTTGTGGGGACATACTTAAAATAATCTGAAAAAAATTAGTATTTGTTTTTGCCATTGTGTTTGTATTTGCCTCGTGTAGAGCTAGACGCTCTGCATCGTAAGGTTCATGCCTTGTTGGACTCTTGAATCAAAGGGAGGACTACAAGAGCAGACCCTTCCATGCGTACATGGAGATTTGCTTGTTTGTAGCATGGGCTGTGAGGTCCGCTTGCATGACTGATGTCGTTGGGGGTGGAGTTTGCAGATTGAGGTTATTTTGTCACTCAGCTGCATTTGAGAAACGTGAAGTGGATAGCCTTGACCTTGTGAGCTTTTCCATACGGCGTGGTTGTCTATACCCCGGACTCGTTCAGCCTGCTAGTGCACTTGCAACTTTTGATCCTAAATAGTTAAAATATAAGTTGTTTTCCATATCTCCATGCACATTCAGCTCTGCGGCTGTCTGCTGAGAAAGCAAATGTGTGGATGACAACCTGTCGTTTGTACCTTGAATAGTCGTATGCCATCACTGGGGACAGTGCACAAGTTTGCCTTGTGAAATAGTCTGTGTTTCAGGAAGCCAACTGGTATGCTGCCCTCTATGGTTCCACCAAAGTCCAATCACTTGGGATTACATAGTTAGCTGAGAAGCTGGAACTGTTATCTGTGATTACCATTTGGAAGGAAAAATCTGATCCTTTTTTTCAGAACAAAGTCTCTTAAGCATGCCTCCTGCACTATCCATGGAATTAGAAAATAAATTGCTTAAAGCAGGTGATGTTAATCCCTGATAAAATTCAACGAAGTTGAATTGGGCCATTATTTTGAAGCCAGTGGCTGTGAGATTATAGGTTTTTAAATCCTATGTCTTGAAAACTCCTGTAGTCTTTTTCGATGGGTTGTAAGGTGGTATTGCTAATGCAAAACTTATGTTTGGAAGGTTTTTCAGCCTTTTCTCTTTGTCACACCACTCTGCTGAGTTGAGTGGGTTTAATAAAATGCCATTATTGAATTCTACCAGAAGCAGGATTTGCCATTTTCATGTCATTTTTCAAGCAGTTTTTTAAAGGAAAAAGAACTGGGATTTTAAATATTTTGTAGCAGGTGACAAAGCCTCCGGCCACTCCTAGAGCCCTCATTGAAGCCACTGGCAGTTTTCCTTGCAAAGTAGTTTCAAGATTAGATAGGCAGCATACGTAGATTAAGGGGATCAGTCTGTGTCTTTGCCTGTGAGCCTTCTGAGGATAATCTGGATCTGTCCTGCAGTGGGAGTGGAACTGCCGTGCTGTGAAACTGCTGGATTGCTCTCTGTCGTTAGAAGTGCTTCCCATAGTATGTAGAGACGTTTACAAGGATCTGACCTCTTCCTGTTGCCCATTCACTTCAGCGAGGCTACACCAAATAGGACTTACTGCCCAAGCAGTCCTAAACCGTATAAACTCAGAAATTCTGTACTTTTGCTGACAAATTTAGCATCAATTTAAAACAAAAAGCTGTACCACTTCACCTTGCCACCAGCTATTTAATACCTGGAGGACCTTACAATCTTGCATCATGAAGAGTAACTCAGCTCACTCCATTTGTCACACCTCTTCACTGTCTTATAAGCATACCTGATTTGAAGTGCTGTCCAGTTTGATTGAAATAAAGTGAAATAATCCTATTCCTAACCTGCATTTCTGTCAGGGTACATAGAGAATTTGGTGATAAATTTTAGTTAAATTCACAGTCCCTATTTATAGATATTTAAATCTCAGTCAGCTGCAGTATGCCTGATTTAACTTGCAGTGAAAAATTCACATCACATATAATTAATGTGCTTGAGATATGTTTGATTTGATTACTGCTGTTGCATGCACTTATGTACCAAGTACACATTTCTCATAAATTCTCCCAGATGATTATCTGCAGGAGATTTGTTTCAGGATGACATCGTTTCTGTATTTATAAACTGAGTGTTTAAGTAGACTGGCCTTGTTTTAAGCTTTATTTTTGTCCCTGCTACAGAAACAAAATAGATGAAGGAAATAGGGTGTAACTGTTCCCTATGCTTATAGAAATTGTATTTCAAAAGAATTGTTTCTCTTCCTCTTCCCGACTGTATTTCATGTTGCCAGTGCAACTGGGACTCCTTGCTGATGCAAATTATCCTTTCCACTTTCAGAATTCACTACAAATAAGCACTGATTAATTTTCACTGCAGTCTAGTAGCATGATAAATTTTTGTGTCATGCTATTTGCTTGTTATAGATAGGGAAACTAAAGGAGAGATTTTCTGTGACTTGCCCACTGTCAGGAAGGGTTTAGATAGAAATCAGTAGGTTCTTGGAGCATCCCTTTCTGTCTCAGTACAAAAATAATCAAAATATTACAAACTTGGAGCAGTGGCACAAAGTTTATCATAGAAATTCCTTAAGCATTGCAGCTACCTATTTCTTTGTTCATCTTAATGGAGAAAATTGGACTCTTACAATGTTTCTTCAAAAACACTTTTCTAGTGGTGATTGGTAGAAATACTCCATATTTGTTAATACTGTTTTTATTGAATAATTTTTTAACCTATAATAATATAAGTCAAACTGATTTTGATTTAGTTTGGTAGGAGTACAGTGCATTGCTGGCACATTGGGTTTATAGAGCGGGTAGAGTCTTGTCTATATTTGCTTTAATACTACACTGTTAGAGGAAAATTGATCGTGCTGGTTCTGGCAGCCTGAGGGAGGTGAGGCTGCTGCTGCTCCGTGGCCCCACGTCCATCCAGCAGCAAGGCTGACTGAGCCTGTGTTCCCGGTGGACACATGCATACAGCACACATGAACACTACACATATGCATATACACACAGCCCAATCAGATGGACGCACAGAGCGCTCACACAAGCACAGACAGCACCAGGGGCCTCATCCTGCTCCTCTCTCTTGCAGAAAAGGACTGGGTCCCTTAGTGAGACCCATTTATATACATGTCGAAAATGTGGATCCTGTCAGCAAGCTGGGGTCACTCAGTCTGCCCTGTAGCTGCCCCTAGGTCCCAGTTGGTCCCAGTTGCTGGCATCAGGGCGTACGAGCCCCGGAGGCCGCAGCCCTGCTGCAGTTGCTGGTACTGACCATGTCACTTGCACGCATGTACACACAAAGACACGGAGTTGACTAAGACTCCCCTGGTCCCGTAGCTCATCCCACTGTGCTCTTGCCCTTGGAGATGCATAGGATTTCTCCCACCCAGGGCTGGCTGTTAGAAGCCCCTCTGCCCCCAGCTCCCAGGCCCCTTCCCCTGCTCAGCAGCTTGTCTGGCTTCACCTTTGCTCGCAATCACACGCTCACTCACACATGCTGCAGTGCTGGTGCCATGGACACACGGGCCCTCCAGCTGACTCCAGTTGCTGCACCCAGACCCCCATACACAAATGCACTTCGGGTAGACAGTCCCTCACACAGGAATGAGTTAGAAAGGCATTTGACAAGAAAACAGGGCAGACTGTGCTGGTCAGGCACAGGGCATGTCTGGACAAGCATACCCAGCAGCCCACTATTCACATGCGACCAGCCCTTTTTTTATCCCCTTACTCCTCTATCTTCCCACACTCACTCTTCATCAAATCACCTAAATCCATCCCTTTTCCTGTCTGTGGTTCCTTCCCTAAACTTCCTGTAATGAGTCCTGTGCAATCCCCAAATGCTCTTCCCCCTGCATCCCATAATGTGTCTCACACCCCCGGATAGCAGCCCCACTTAGTCCAAAGGGTGATCCAGAGGGCTGCTCCTGATGGGTTGATGATGATCTTGGTGGGTTTCACAGCTGGACATGGGGGCTGAGGCTGTCCTGGGTCAGGTCTGGCAGGGGCCCAGACGGGATGGTCCTTCCTTAGAAGTCTGTAGTTTGGGTTCCTGTCTGCAATTATGTGCCCATGTGCTCCTCTGGGCTTGTGAAGATGGGCCTCTGATGGGCTGATGGCTCCTGGGTGTAGCTGGGGCAGGGTATTATCTGAGATTCATGCCTGCCATTGTCTCTCTGTGCTGCTTTGTGGGGGAGATTTTATCATACAACCTCACTGATACATTCTGTAAGAAAGTCAGAAATAATTGCTATGTAGATACATTTCCATTACTGCTACAGTTTGACACTCCCCCCGTTAGAATGGAGACTTGAGCCTTAGCTGATAGGAACTGTTAAGATGTTTATTGATTAATGAACACTCTAAGAGGAAATACGCAGAGCAGCAATAGTCTATGCAAAAGAATCTATACTCTATGCAATGAAATATACCAATTTAAAATTTTGTAATGATACAGAAAGCAGAGTCTAAGGAATCACGTATGTGATTACTACTAAATTACAGTTTTCTAACTACTGAGGTGTAAATCTATTTCCTGCCTCCAGCCCCACCTGCCCCCAAATCTTACGGACATAAACCTAATGGAGAGTCTAGCAAGTCATCCAAGGGCATTTCCTCCAGCCTCCTCATGGACTTGAATCCGAATGTCAGCATTACTACCATCTGTAGACGTCCACACACATTGGAAGACCTACCTTCCTTTTCCTCCATTCAACTTGCCATTTTATTCTCTATTTGGTATATTATTCTCCATTTTTTTCTGAGTTTGGGCCCAGCTCTTCATTAGCCTTGCACCTCCATGTCTGTGCCAAAGCTATTCCCAAGTAAACAGCCCTCTTGTTACTTTGTTGATATTGGTCCCAGTTTTGCTACATCCATACCCAGATTTCATATTTCATAGTTACACAGGCATTGTAAGCCTTATGTAGTGTCATCGACAGGATTGCCTCAGTGGCAATGCGTGGCTTGGCAGCCCCAAATTCACCTATTATTACCAACTTAAGAGTGTTTGGATTTGGTTAACATTTTTCAATTACTAGGTCTAATTATTCTGTTTTAGCCCTAGATCTCTACCTAGATCAAATCCATCATTATCAGGTTCTTGCTGTATGTGCTGCAGCACATGCCAGAGCAGCAGGGTAACTTGGTTTTCACACGTCTGCTGTGGGCTGTCATGGTTCCTTACTAGGGCCCTAGCTATTGTGAGGCCTTGTGCTCTGGTTCGACTTCTTACTCACAATTTCCTTTACACACAATCCATTTCTTACTGAAGCCTTTCTGTTTAGTTTACTTGGAAATAAATGAGTACCTCGGTGAAAGACATAGAGCTGGATGTCTTGATTTTCTTGCCTTAAAGAAGCCTATAAATGTTTTAATAAGCAAGAAAAGCTCACTGCTCTGAAATATGCATATCACTAAGTGGAAGTATAGGGCCAGGAGGTTTTCCAGATATGAATCTAATTCAATTCTCTGTATATAGGTAGGATGAATCACTTAAATCGTCCTTGATTGGATATTTTGCTAATCTCTTCTTAGTTCTCCAGATAAGGAGACAAGAGTTTCCACAGTCTCCAAAAGTAACCAGTTTTAAAACTTCATTATCCTTTAAAGTTACAATTGTATGTTTGTTTTGTTTGTCTGCTTTATTTGCTTTGGGGGGTTGTTTTTGTTGTGGTTTTTTTGTTCCCTAAAATCTGATCTCAGTATTTTTAGTTGCCTTTTTAGGCTGGCTGGTTTTTTTTTCCCAGGGGACTAAACAAACTCATTTCCTTCAGTCTTTTATCAGAGGCTTTATATTCTAAGCATCTTGTAATTATTTGTTCTTCTCTGGTGCCTCTCCCATGTCCATTGTCCTCATCCTGTCACACTCAGAATCCTGCTGTTCTTACAATGCTCAACTTCATTGTTTTGTGATTGTGACACAATTATCTATCACACCTCAGTTTTCAACACTAATTCCTCCATATATAGTCAGAGTAAAATGCCCTTTCCTGGTAGCCTTCTCAACTTTCTTAAGCAACAAAGATCCTTGCATACTTCTAGTAACTGTGTTGCATCGCTTTCTCACCCACTGCCTGAGTTAATCAATTCTTGCATTTTACCATCATAGGCTGTCTTGGGTAGTTGAGATAACTAGTTAAGAAAAAATGTCTGTATTTGCTTCAAAATTTGAGAATCTTTCACCTGTAATATTGCTTTTGTTGCTTTCTACCCTGCCTTTCATCTTAACTTCAGTCCATTCTTTTCTTGAATTTCAGAATAAATGCACTATTCCTGAAGTACAATAGAGAACCTTGTTATTCTTCTGTACTTGCCATGGTTGTCTTTCATGAACAACCTGTCACCTTCTGTGTTACTGTTCCAGTTGGTTTTAGTTGTCCCACAGAGTTTAATGGTGCCAGGTAGGACATACTGCAGAACTTCTTAGATAGTTTGGTGTTTTGGGCATTTGTGTGGACATCATTGGTGTTTAGGGAGCTGTCTTTTGACATTCTGTCTTTGTTTCTTCCACAATCCTATTGCAATTTCCAACTGCTTCCTAGAGTCTAGTTCTAGGACAAAGTTACTGTTGTCTTAATCTGTAAGGGCTTTTCCCATTAGTTCCCTCAAAAACTAGTATAATGCCTTTTTGCTGTTGCTGAGCTAGTATTCTGAAGAGCTCCTCTACCTCTGCAGTTCTGGGCCATCCTTCATTTGCCGAACAGGCTCTCTCAGTCCAGAAAGTTAAAATGCTTCTGCTGATGCTGTTTGTGCAGCCATGTGTTCATTTCCAACCTGACTAGGGGATTGAAGAGGGAGCCACCTGTGTCTTCTGACTACTTCAGCAGTATCCTGGAAACAAAATATTTCTGATCTGTTATAGCCATATCTGTCACTGTCATTAGTACCAGGTGACTAGGTAGCATAGGGCAGGAGGTTCCCCAAAGGCGACAGTAGAAAGGTAATTAAACTCTTTGAAGCAAATAGTCTTTTAATATTATGGAATGGAATGCTACAGGTTTGTTTGGAAGCCTGTACTCTCTTAAAGTCATGCAGTATTTAAGCTTCCTAAGTCACTTTTGAGAATGAGCCTTAGGCAGTAGCATTCACATGGGTGCTTCTGAATATGTCTGTGATCTCCAGCCATATTTCAGAGCATGAGTGCAGAGGAAGTTCTGTTACCTTAATGTCCTCAGTCTGTGCTCTGCAGATTATTTGGGTGGTTGCTGCAGTTTCTTTTTTTTTTCCACCTGCTTGAATTGCAGAGACCTGAGACACTTTTCTGCAGACAGAATAACATGCAGGGGTCTGTGAATCTATTTGGTGCAAGAGTTACTAGCATGTTACTCTGAGATGTCCTAGAAGCTATACTTTACAAACTGAAGCTTTCTGGAAGTGCTTTGGCTGGTTGATTGATTTTGCTGTTTGTTTTTCCTCTTGCTGAAATAATGTGTAGTCACATAATAGTTACCTCTTGTTGTTTAAAGAAATGCAGAAACATAGAACTGTTTAGGAATGGATTTGAAGAAGTAGCTGATTTCCTCTTGCAAACTGGGTAGCATTTATTCTGAAAATTTAGTATACTGACTTAACTTCAGTGAACCAGATACCACATACTGGAATAAGGACAAGTATGTGGGTTTTAGTCAAGGAGATTGTTAGTTTGGTCCAGTTGCATGAATGTATCAATGGTTTGCAAGTTGCACCAGTGATTCTTTACACTGTTAATGAAAAGACACTCAAAATGTAACAACTTACATGAAAATAATTCCTAATAAACATGTTGGCATTTACAAACTGCAAATTGGTCTGTAAAAGGAATTATTGTTACAACAAAAGTCAGATATAATACATTATTTAGTTTAATTGAGACGCTGTTGAATAGTTCATCAGATTTGGACATCAGCTTGGCATTTTGTATAATCTGATGTTCCTTACAAGAGAAGCTGAACTAAAGTTAGTATTTTGGACTTCAGTGGAATTCTACGCCTAGCTCCAGAGGATGACAAGAAACTTTTACTCAGTAGTCAGCATGTTAACTTTAGCTTGAGTGTAAGCTGTTAGTTTTATCAGTATTAACTTCCTGGGACAAAAATAACATCTTTGGTATTCTCAGTAATGCAGTCTATTTTTAAAAAATCCTATCAGTAAGGAATTGGTAAGTGTCTATATTGCTGATGATGTCTATTTTTAGCATGGTATATGATGCCTGCAGTTTAGCAGTTTACTTAACTGATGTAAAGCATTGCAATTCTCACAGAAGGAAAGGATAAGTCTGGGCTTAAAATTATTTAATTTTGAATTCTGAAAGTTCTTTCTGACCTTTTGACTTCTTTTTGTCATTTTATTAAGGTAATACCATATGTTGCCATCTGGGGCAGCTGAAGGTCGCTGGTACAATAGAGCAGCCCCAAAAGATTTTGAGAGTACTAAAGATCAGGGTATTTGTGTTTTGCTGCATAAAAAAATCTAGATAAACTTTCTATTAAAAAAAACCACAAAGGAATTCTGCATGGAAGTACTTCCACCTATAATAAAATGGCCTGGAAGATAGAATGGTCATGAACCTTGCAAGAACCACAGGAGTTTGTGGCTGCTCATCCCTGCTGCTTTTGAATATATTACAGTAAGAAGGCACAACAGCTTTACCTTTTCATGGTCCTATATGGAGTAGAAAGGTGTCACACTTTGAGAATCTTGTGACAGAAACTGTCTTCAGAGCTGAAAGTATACAGAAGTATAAGCAAACCGTACTCCATTTATATTTTATTTAAGACAAGACTTAGCCCTCAGAAAAACAGACAAGCGTATAGATAAGGATTTTGAAGATTTAAATCACTGATGCATCTGTTGTATAATAACATAGGTGAGGCGATTTCAGAGGGTTTTTAAAAATTTATCCTTACAGTGGAGTCTGTAAAATGGGCTTTTCAGTGCCAAGCTAGTTGGAGGATTGACAAAAATCAACAACACACCTTTCAAATCCTAATTCTGTTGATATTTTTGTATCATTTTTACAAATACCACCTGTGTTTAGTCATACTGAAAGAACATCTAAGGGAAAAAAAAGTCTTTTTAATATTTTCCCTACCCTACCACCCTTTCCCATAATTTTAAGTCATTTACCAGTTAGCAGTCTCTAATCTAGATATATGTTTTCTTCTGCATTGAACAAATAGTTGTGAAGGCTTGGTCTTGAGAACACTGCAGAGAAGAGCCTGGTTACCTACTTACGTGAAGTTGGTTCTCCTTAAATCTGTATTGAATTAAATAGGGTTGAATATATGTTAATACTTTTTTCTTAATAATTTTTTTTCTTTCAGTGAGCATGTGGTGGGTTGACCTTGGCTGGCTACCACCCTCACTGCCCCAACCTCACTCTCACTCCCCCACCTCAACAGGACAGTGAGGAGAAAATAAGATGGAGAAGCTTCTAAGTTGAGATAAAGAGACCAGTTGCCAGTCTGTCATGGGCAAAACAGACTTGACTTGGGGAAAACTAATTTATTGCCAGTTGAAATAGAGTTGCATGGTGAGAAACAAAGGCAAAAACTAAAAATGCTTTCCCTGCCCTCCCCTGTCGCTTCTTCCCAGGCTCAGCTTCACTCCTTCATTTCTGACTCTTCTACAGCTGCCCCACCCTGAGTGGCACAGGGCCATGTGGAATGGGAGTTGTGGTCAGCCCGTAACAGCTCCTCTGCCGCTCCTTCCTCCTCGCACTGCTCCCCTGCTCCAGTGTGGGGTCCTTCCCAGGGGCTGCGGTCCTTCATGAACTGCTCCAGCGTGGGTCCTTCCCACAAAGTATAGTCCTTCAGGAACGGACTGCTCCAACATTGGTCTCCCACAGGCCACAGCTCCTGACAGCCAGTCTGCTCCTGCATGGGCTCCTCGCCACGGGCTGCAGGGGAATCTCTGCTCCGGCACTTGCAGCACCCCTCCCCTCCTTCCCCACCGACCTTGGGGTCTGCAGGGCTGCCTCTCACACATTTGTCCTCACTCCTCTCTGCCCGGCTGGCATTTTTTGCCCTTTCCTAAACAGGCTTTCCCCGAGGCGCCGCCCCCCCTCAGCCTGCCGTGGGCTGGTTGGAGCCGGCTGGAACCGGCCGTGTCCAGCACGGGGCAGCCCCGGCCTCCCCTCACAGCGGCCGCCCCTGCAGGCCCCGCTGCCAGCGCCTGGGCACTGCACCTGGTACAGAGCAACTGAGGTCGTTATCTCGCGGGGGGGAAAAGTGAGGTGGTTTCTTCTTAAATTGTGACTCAGATTTGGCAAGTGTTTGTACTGGGAAGCTTAGAGCCTAGAAGCAGTCATGGCAGTGCATGGCTGAAGAGTTGTGGGTAGCCTCGGGTTCGCTTAGGGGACACAGAGTGGGTGGTTTTGGGGTTTGCCAGGAGAGAGGAGTGCAGCTGCCCGCAGCGCCGAAGAGGACGGGAGAGATGCAGGCCTTGGGACAACAAGGGATAGAAAGTGTGATTTATTGAAAAAAATAAAACAAAACCCCCACCTTGGTAGGAAATCTGGGGAAGCTAATGTGCTTGCAGATGGTCCTTTGGTGCCATCATCAGAGCACTTAGGTTTGTGGTTGGCAATGCCCCTATGCCAGCTGGTGCGGCAGGTGTCAGTCCGGACATGGACTTCTTCTGTCCCCACTGCCTGGCTAAGCTGTTGCAGGAGGGAGCCATCTTTCCCCATATGTGTACACGTATAGGAAGAATTGCCTGGCATGAGACCAAAAGAATTACTTTGGGAGGTGGGGGAGGAACAGAAATAGTTTGTTTCCACATCTCTTTAGTACTGTTATTTTGATGAGTTCAGATTCCTCTGGGCAAAACAGGCAGCAAAGGGTTAGAGCCACAGCTGCATTTTCTAAAACGAAGGAATGGGTCTGAGGTGAGGAAAACCTGGGTGATGATGCAACAGAGCCTGAGGCTGGCAAAACTGACCCTTCTGACACCTACAGAGAATGTGTGGGGATGGGTTTTAGCTGCATTTGCCATGGCTGAGAGCCAAGGCAGCCATTGTATTGTCACTGCTCGGCAGCCTTCGGCTGCTGTGTTTTGTAGTCACACTAATGCTGTTGTTCCTGGTTCTTCGCCAACGCCTTCTTGATTATTTTCCTTTAATGTTTTCCAGAGGTTTAGTTCTTTGCAGTAGGTATGGGTTATCAGTTTTGAGCTTGTTGACTCTGCGGTTGACTCTGCTTTGTCGTGCCTTGAGTTTGACTGGTGGGTTTGCTGATTTTTTTTTTTTTCCATTTTTTGTAATAATATTCAGATCTCCTGGATGAGCCCTTTAAAATGATTGTTTGTGTGCTGGCACTCCTATAAGCTGAAGAATAAATCTGTATTTCAACTTCTCAACAAGTTTGGTTACCTGAATTATGATTGTTATTGTTGTTCCAAAACCAGGTGGAACTAAATGTCATAGTAGAAAGAATTAATTAGGGTTTTTTGGAACCTTTAGGAAGGAAAGGGATTTTCTGTATTCTTTTTTATAATGTAGCAGTTTTTGTATCCTACAGTGATTTTTGTCTGTTGGATTAGGTTTATCTATTTTGTATATTCTCTCAACTTTGCTACAGCAGATATTTGCATAAGATGTATCTTGCTTTGCAGCGCAATACAATGCTTGTGTTCATTCTGATGTGCTTGGAATCGTATGCAGAGTTGGGAATCTTGCTTTGCTGCTGTTATTTAGGTCCATTTCTATACTTGATAAAAGATTTAAGGTCATAGTTTATCTGCACAGTTTTCTATTGCTGACTTTTTTCTAGCTTTCATTGTTTCCATTTATGGTTACACACTGTCCCCTTGAGAAAATAACCAGCCTAATATGTGCTAATTTGTGTTTTCAATGACTTTGCACACCAGTGTAACTGATGCAGAATGTTTGCTGCTTGCTTCCAGACCGTCTGATTTAAATACTTGGTATTGTATTATGTACTCTGGCATCATACCCAGGGGTGCAAAAACCTATTGCCAGACTCTCCATTCCAGTTTGAGCTACACAAGGAAAAGCTATTTTTACCCTTTGGGTTTTTTGTAACCTGCTTTTAAGAGGAAGGTTTTGAACGCTTGCCTCCGCCTTAGAGCTTGATGGGGGTGTGTTTACTTCTGTAGTATTTCTCATGTTTGTGGCTGTGCGTAGCTTACAGTTAAATACGCTGGGTTTGCAAAGACATGCCCAGAGAGCAGCATGGCAGGGCATCGTGAGATTCCTCTCCGTGTGAATGTTAGAGGTGGTGTGATGATGGAGTTTGTCCCTCTGTTGCATCTTTGCTCTGTAAAATCCCTAGTTGGAAAGTTTGCAGGAAAATCTGAACGGTCTGTTCCATGTCAGTGGAACTGCTCTTGAGGATCAAATGATGTCATGTCCTGACTCCATTCGCACTCTCTGATCCATAGTGTTCTGCAGCTTTTCCTGTATGTGTTGGAATGTCGATCTCATTGAATTAAAGTAACCTTCTGATGTCAAATGGTTTGATCAGTGCCTTCCAAACACCTGTTATGCCCTTGTCTTTTGGTTTGTACATTTACCTTCCAGTCTGATGTGAGGTTTGCACGTGTATGCTTTGATTACTGTAGATTGGACCCACTGCTTATCTCCACTTTGGGGCTGATAAGCTCTTACAGTGTGTGAAGTGGCTGGTATATGGATATTTGAACCATATTTCATACTGAATGTTAGTAAGCCAAAGAGTAAAAAATTTAATTTTATATGGAACATCTTATTTTCTTTGTTACTGGAGACGATTCTGAAAATATGACTTAAAAGGGAATAGGTTGCATAAGTTTTGAAATCTAGTTTTTCTTTTGATAAATATAATTCTACAAACAAATTACATCAGGTATGTCTGTATTTGCAAGGATCATTCTTACATATTAGCAGAAATTATAGGCAAATCTTGTCTTGGCTGTTCCTAGTCTGAATACAGATTCATACATTGCTCTATTTTTTCCTGAAAGAGGTTTACACATTTAACAATCCCTCTTGTGATGCAGCTAGCTGTAAAAAAGATGTTTCCAGTGGATTGAAAAGCTAATCTGCAGGCTTGAAAAGAGGGGTTTTGTCTGGGATAGAGATATAGAAGCTACATCTTCATCATTGAGCATAGTTTTAGCTCATTTTTTGTAGAATCATAGAATTTGGGGTTGGAAGGGACCTTTAAAGATAATGTAGTCCAAGCCCCCGTGTTGTCACAAGGATCATATAACCTGGGGACTTGGCCTGTGGACAGTGTTACCTTGTTCTTATTGCCAGATGACACACTACTGTTATCTTGGTTGACAAAAAGTGAGATCTGCTTAGCTTAAAGCAGCTGTGTGTATTTCTCAGTTCAAAACCACACACAGAAGAGAAAAAGCATTCAAATACTGCTTTAAAAAATAAGTGCTATTAAAAAAGACATACATCTTTGTCAAATCTTAAGTGATATTGAAAGAAAACACTGTCATTAGCCCTAATCTGCTTCATGGACAAGTCTTTTCTACTTGTACCTCTTCTGTTTGTTTGTGGTTTTTTTTCTTAAATGTTTGGTCTTTTTGTTTTTTGATATCCTGTTAGATTACTTTGGTAGGAACTGAAGTGGAAATTCTGACTCATCTTCATGCAAGAAGTACCACAGTAAGAGTAAGAGATGCAAAAGTTGAAACTGATGGGAATACATTTTTGAACATGAAATGTTTTTCAAAATCCATTTCTGTCCATCAGTGATTGTTAAGCCAGAATAACTCTAGCAGGTAAAAGAAGAATGAGTTTGGGGAAGGAGTTTTGAGTGACATAGTTTCATCTCATGGCAAAGCATCATAAATTGTTTCAATTTCTGCACAGTGAGCCATGCTCCTTCATTCTGCCTGAAGGGGTGTGTGTGTGTGTGTGTGTGTGTGTAAGAGTGACAGAGCAATTGGTACAGTTGGTTCAGAGGTGAATTTTGTCTGTTGGACATTACTGCATTTCCTTAGTTTTATGGAAACTTGAAGCAGTTTTCCTCCAATTGTTCAGAGGTAAATTTCCTTATGGAAGTGCAGTGTTGCGCGGTGTTAGATCAGACCCTTTTGGCAAATTACAACGCCTTATTAAGGCTTGTAGGTGTTTCTTTGAGAATTGCCCCAAGACTGCTCTGAAGGCCATAATTTTGGGCTGGTACAAGTGGAAGAGTCATTAGACTGTGCTGCAGCCTCATCTTGCCAGCAGCATTAGTCATTTTAGGGATTAATATGAACACACTTAGGAGCCTGTAAACAAACCAACACATAGACAGAGTTGCTCTAGAATTACAGGATGAGGTTTTTTTGGCCTGTAATATGTAGGAGGTCAGGCAAGATGGTTTACTGGTACACTTGGTCCTAAGAAAATACCTGTGTGCATGCATTCAGACTAGTGCTTACCTTTCAGAAATGACAGCGTAAGAGTATTAACTCAGAAAGCTGTTTTGTTCTTCAAGTAGTGAAAAGTGCCTTCTTGACCATAACTAAAGTGTTGTATTGGTACAAGTGATGCACTGTACTTTTGTACCCTGTGTGTTTGTGTGGCAAGTTTTTGGTAGTGGGATGGCTACAGGGGTGGCTTCTGTGAGAAGATACCATAAGCTTCCCTCATGTCCGGCAGAGCCAATACCAGCCGGCTGCAAGACAGACTCACTGCTGGCCAAGGCCGAGCCCATCAGCGACAGTGGTAGCACCTCTGGGGTAACAGATTTAAGAAGGGGAAAAAACAACTGCTGCACAACAGCAGCCAGAGAGGAGTGGAGTGAGAATACGTGAGTGAAACAGCCCTGCAGACCCCAAGGTCAGTGAAGAAGGAGGGGGAGGAGGTGCTCCAGGTGCTGGAGCAGAGATTCCCCTGCAGCCCGTGGTGAAGACCATGGTGAGGCAGGCTGCCCCCCTGCAGCCCAGGAAGGTCGATGGTGGAGCAGATATCCACCTGCAGCCTGGGGAGGACCCCACACCAGAGCAGGTGGGTGCCCGAGGGAGTCTGTGACCCCGTGGGAAGCCCATGCTGGTGCAGGTTCCTGGCAGGACCTGTGGACCTGTGGAGAGAGGAGCCCACACTGGAGCAGGTTTTCTGGCAGGAATTGTGACCCCGTGGGGGACCCACGCTGGAGCAGTCTGTGCCTGAAGGACTGCAGCCTGCAGAAGGGACCCATACTGGAGCAGTTCGTGAAGAGCCGTAGCCCGTGGGAAGGACTCACGTTGGAGAAGTTCGTGGAGGACTGTCTCCCGTGGGAGCGACCGCGTGCTGAGGAGGAAGGAGTGGCAGAGACAACGTGTGATGAACTGACCCCAACACCCATTCCCCGTCCCCCTGCGCTGCACGCGGAGGAGGAGGTAGAGAGTTTGGGAGTGAAGTTGAGCCTAGGAAGAAGGGAGGGGTGGGGGAAAGGTGTTTTTAAGATTTGGTTTTATTTCTCGTTACCCTACTCTGATTTGATGTCAATAAATTAAATTAATTTTCCCCAAGCTGAGCCTTTTTTGCCTGTGATGGTGATGGTAGTTGGCGAGCGATCTCCTTGTCCTTATCTTGGCCCACAGTCTTTTTTTACATTTTCTCTCCCCTGTCCAGCTGAGGTTGGGTAGTGATAGAGCGGCTTTGGTGGGCACCTGGCATCCAGCCAGGGTCAACCCACCACACCCTGGTAGTAAAAGAAGAATCCATTAATAGCATCTTCACATGTGGTTACATGGAAGTTACATTCTTTTGGTTCGGAAACACTGCATGCATGCAAAGATACTGGAAGTGTAGTTTCACTTAACAATTCCAGTCTAAAATAACAGTCATTCAGAAGTCTGTTTTTAACTGAATTATGTTAATATGATTCTTGGAAATTTTTCAGTGCCAACAGATTAATCCTAGCCAATATCTAATGATCCCATAATATGAAATTCACAATATATTTAGGAGTAAAAAATGGAGTTTCCAAATATCCTTTAAAGAAGTTAGATGCCAATTTTCCCTCTCCTCCCTCCCCCCAAGGTTTCTTATTTTTCTTTATAGCTTATGTAGTTTTGTTATGATTCTTAATGCATTTGAAAAAAATATTTTTAAAAGCAAAAAATACCAGGACACTTGCAAAGAAAGTGAAAGCAAAACATGGCCATGGGTTTAATAATAAGCGAGTGTTGTTGATGCTTATGTCTTACTTATTTTTGCAAGACTAAGGAGTCCAAACACAAATGTGAAGGGTAAAGAAGAATTTAAATTAAACAATCAAAAAATACATCACTGGCAAGGTTTTAAAACTGAATGCCAGATCTTCGGCTAGATTACTTGCAACTATTTGAATGAGAGATAATTGCAGAAGGCACTATTGTGAAGAAGTCTTGCCTTGTTAATATACCCTGTGTCTCGTATTCCCCTTCTTTTCTGCTGCCTCTCCACCCTCCCTTCTTTCCTTAAGTTCTTCTGTCTCCTGGTCCTCTGGATGTTTTTTCCCAAGCTCATGTTTATCTTATTACATGAACAAATGAGCATTTTGTTGGTAAGATCAATTCTGATCTTTCAGCTGCACCAAGTTATCATAGTAATGTATATCTAGATTGAACATAATGGAAAAATTCTTCTGTGTAAGGCTAGTGCAAAACCAGAACAGGTCGCCCAGAGAGATGGTGGAGTAACTCATCTGCAGAGGGTTTTGAGGTTTGGCCAGGCAAAGCCATGACCAACATGGTCTGGTATTGGCATTATTTCCACTTTGAGGAGCTAGTTGGTCTGGATGATCTCCAGTGGTCACTTGCAATCAACATTCTTCTGACTCTGTGAGTTTGTAAGAACCATCTGAGTGTGCAAGCTGATAACAGAATATACTGGTTTCTCAAATATTTCGTCTGTGTCTGTAATGGTTTTGTCTTTCCTTTTCTTTATCTTCCCTGTCACACTAGTGTAAAAGCATCGGAGAGAAAATATTCCATGTGATTAAAAGAGTGAACGTAAGTTAGAAATGATTAATGATATTATCAAACAGATGTTTTTGTGGAACTGCTCTGGGGCTGTCCCTGACTTAGCTGCAGCCTAAGCGAATCTGTAGGACAAAATGTTTGGTACAAAGAACCTAATGTACAGCCTTACGCACACTTGAGGAGTCTCACTATCACGTTAGCTCTGGACTGGCGCTGTGCCTGAATGCTCACCAGTAGATTGAACAAATTAGGTGCACTCCTGGACCTCTCTTCTGCCAATTGATTGTTTGAAAGAAATCCATTATGTGATCTCCAAGTCTGCTCTGCAGTGTGCCCTGAAGTGCAGTGTGTGGGGACCATCAGAAGTTGCCCTCCAAAAGTGTACTTTGGACCCAAACTAAAACCCAAATGTAGATGACTCACTCTGAGAAACTGGCTCTGACAAGTGTAGATGGCAATCTATTTACTCTTGCAAGCTGCAGGTATTGGGTTTTGTGCTCCTCCCTTCCCCTTCTCTTCTTCTCCCTTCTCTTTTTTCCAGAATTTTTTCCCCTATAATTGATGAGAGTCAGAACTTCTGAGACTTTCAGAAAAGCTAAAACCCCAGTCGTAGGTCTGGAAGACCATAGAGTGTTTTCCCAGGACTGACTGATTTTTTTAATGGTGTGCTTTAATCAAATTTTTTAAACATTAATTCAGTTTGTAGTGACTCACTTTTAGTTCCAGAGTTTGTGTGTTTGAGCTCAGGATCTGCATGAGTAACTGTCTGCAGAAACTGGCCGTTTCAAAAGTCTTGCAACTTGACCATTCTAAATTCCTACTGTTGACCAGTTGCTTTTGTACATAAAAATTGTTCTATTCAGGTAACTGATTTAACATCTTTAGAAGGGTGTGGCAGAAGAGCCTTTTGGACTCTTTAGTTTTCAATAGCTGTTATAACAATGCCAGAGTCCCACAAGACTGTAAGGAAGTTTACATTGTGCTAATATATTAAAAGGTAAAGTGAATGACTGAGTACTTGTAGCATGCCAATTTAACGTCAGTCCTATGTAAGATAGTGGAATGGATGTTGGTGTGTTGACAAACTTGGAAAATTGCAGGTCTTTCTGAATGGTTTGTGCTGCAGTTCAAGCAAGCAAGAGCTTAGGGGTTCATAATGGTTTGTGCTTTTTAAGAGGTTGGATTTACTGATCACCATGGGTTTTCACAACTTTTATAGAACTAAAAGCTTTACTTGTCCAGAGAAGTCCATGTAAATTAATACTAACAGTAGCCATCTGCCTGACTGATTTGAAACACAGTGTCGAATTCTATCATAAAGTGGTAATCTTAACATAATCCTGTAGCAACCTGCAGAGCTGTGAGAAATATATAATTCTTTATTATTTTCATCACTTTTTAAATCCACTTCCATATTTAAAGTTAATTCAATGGCTTCCTACCTTCATTTTAAAGCGTGTTGCCATGAGAGAGATGTACTCTCTCATGTACTCAGTACATGTACCCTCAGTACTTTTTGTCTGGAATTTAAGAAATTAAAACCAAAATGTGCTGTAGTGTAGCAAAGAAATGGGAAATTTGTATGTGCATGCTTATAAGGTCACTTATGCAAAGGTCAGGTATTTGAAGAGAGGTCCAAACCATTCCTTTGCCTGATGGATAGCAGAGACCAGACCAGCATGGCTTTTAATTTGAGTTAAATACCACTAGAGAATTGAGCCTTAAATACCACACTTAAGCTTGGATGTCAGAAAAGAAAGACATTCTATTGTAGGAGGGATGATCCTTCCTTGAAAAGGAATAAAAAGATAGAGCAGAATAACTTTAAATATACCACTCCTTGGCATTATAGAATCCTTCTTATCTAGGTTATATGGAACACTTAAGAGGCATCTTATTTTCTCTTTATGAAAAATAATAAAGAAAAATAATTAGGGCTTCCATTTCCTGGAGAGAAGGGGTCATGACTGTCTCTGAAATACATTGCCTTGATAATAATTTCTGAGGAGAAGTGAAAGGAGCCATTGACTCTCAGACTGTCTGCAAGCAAAAAGAGAAAAATGTTAATAGATGAATACCTAAATATTTCAATTACTTCAAGTATTGAAACATTTCAGGATTGTACTGTTCTTCCTGTAAGTTTATTCATGTGAAATGTTTTCTACCTTATAGCTGCCCTTTTTAGTTGCTGCTTTTCTCTGCTATAATTCCACTAATTGGATGTGTTAATAATATGAAAAGATTTGATAAGGTTAGGAATGCATAATAAACTATTTTAAAGGGAATATACTCTTCTACTAAAATCTTAGTATCGCTATATAAAAAGAGAAGATGGAATAACCTACTTTTACAGAAATGTGAGCCTTCTAAAGTTTTTTTAAAGTCAGTTCTGTTTGGAAGGGAGACAAAAGCATTGTGGGGGCATGGGGAACAAATAATTTAAAAAAGAAAACAACTGCCACCCTACATGTGTTTAGAAGAACTTTTATTTATGTTCTGTTTCACTTATGACTGCATCTTTAAGTGCTGTTTCACTATATACTTTTTTCCCCATTGTCTGTATGTGTTACTTTACTTGGACTGGTTTGCGTGGAGGTTCTAGCTGTAAAGCTTGCATAGGGATGTGAAAAGTGCGTTTGGGTGACTCCCCTCAGTTTTCTTTGTTTTCTTCTGAACTCTCTCCTGTGTAATTGTGTTCTGGTAAGATTGTTTTCTTGGTGGATAGAGACTGACAAGTGTATGGAAGGCTTTATGGTTTTGACAGAATGCATCTGGTTTTGATTTTCATGATCTGCCAACAGTGTGTGATCTGGTTATCTTGATTAGCATCAACAGATTTATTTTTTTTTTCTTGGCACAATGCGACCCCTGTGGTTGTAGCCAGGCATCGCTCCCATCTCCCTTGCTCAGACTAATTTCTGAGCAAGCTGCTGTTTGAGAGACAGATCTGAGGACCCTGAGCTGTGTACAGTGCAATTACTAATACTCTTCAAGTTCTGTTCTGAGCTGCAGATGTGGAGAAATGCCAGCCTTCATTAGGGTTTAATTATGTCTGGGGAACAGATTTCATGTGTAGTTGCCTTGGAGCAGCCAGTTCCACTAACAGAAATGTGCTTGTGCTGAAAAGTAGGTCTCAGTCAAGACCTTCCTCAGTGCAGAGAAAAGAGATTGATGTTGATGTCGTCCCTGTTCGAATAACTAACCCTTTTCTCATCAGCTCTGGGGAGAAGCACAGGGTGTATCTTGCTTCCTAAGTCACTGAAGGTGCAGAAATTCTTGATGTTTCAGGCTAGAAAAAACTTTGCTGTTGGGGGGCCTGGACAGGCAGACAGGTCTGGTAAGGCCAGTCAAATGCAGGTAGGTGCTGATCTAGCCAGAAAGGCCTCTTGCAGCTGAAAATCTGGTGTGTAGTGCCTAATGGTGCATCTACTCTGTGCTGACAAGTGGCCACAGCATTTCAGAAAGGTCATAACAGTGGAAGATGTGCTTGAGAATTTTTTCTCTAGTCGCTCAGGTCTATGCTTGGGGAGCAAATGTAAGACGTCCTTCCCTGTGGTTTTGGGGAGGAGCATGGAGCTGTCTTTACAGTATAGCACTGTAACACAGTTGCAGATCTGTGAGAAAATGCAAGTGGCAGATCAGTTTTTCTTCAAGCCTTTGGAAACTTGTGAGCTGGTCTGTGCAGCATTGGGGTTTTTTTTAGTGTGGACTGAATCAGCAGCTTGTCCTTGAAAAAGAAGTAAAAGGATCTGCAGGTGTTATTAGAACTTGGTGACTGGAGATGAGATTGGGCTTACCATGTGGGCTAAAATGGCAACAAAAAATACAGTAGAAGAGAAAGCTGTACATGTAGGGAGGAGAAAAAAGTTAATTTTAACCTCCTGTAACCCAGGTCTGTGCATTCCTACTTCCTCCTCCTTTGCATCTGTTGTTTTGTTCCATAGTTTTTGTTTCTTGTGGTTTTTTTTTTTCCTGAGAATTAAAGTTATATAGTTATATAGATACAAGCTCAAATCTGTTGAAGTAGCATTTAATTCCAGGAATATTGCAGCTTGAAACCACTAAGATTTTCCTTTTTTTTTTTTTTTTTTTTGTAAATGTAAGTTTTCAGCTGTGACTATACCTGTAAATGAAATCTCATTAGGATTTCACTGTTTCTTCACAACATTTTGATAGCCTGCAGCACTTACATACTCTTGCTTACCTAATTTCTGTGAATGTTAGCAGATGTGGGCTGTGATGTCTTCTTGTCACTCAGAAAGAAGAGACAAACTAGCTAATATTTAAAACCTTCTCAATAATGTAATCCAGGCATACATCAGGTCTTTGAAAAGGAGCTTATGATATGGCATCTATAAAGTGTTAATGCAGTTGTTTTGAGTGGTGAGAAGCATATGGAAAAGAACTCATATGCCCACCATAATCAAATACTTTGGAATTTTAGTTACTTCATCTCTCTGTCTTCCTCATTCTTTCCCAGTCTGAATAACATCTCCACATCTACATATTGCCTTTTTCAAGCCTTTCTAGAAAAAGTAATTGTCAAAAAATGTGTAGTAAAGTGTAAGTCTAATCAAAATAACAATTGAAGCAAGAGCTGTTGGTTTTGAGGCTTTTATTTTTCTAGGATGAAGGCAGTGGGGGTGGGGAGGGATTGTAAAATCTAGTGTTTTCAGTAGCTAGGTGTTACAGTTGCCAGGCATTGGTATATTTTTAAGTACATATTATACTATGAAAGGTAAGCAAGTTCTGTATCCCATCTATCCCACTTTTCCAGCTTAACTTGGGTATAGCTCCTCTGAAACTTCTGAAATAAAATGAATTAAAGGAGGATCGGGTCTCTTACTTCTGTGCTGCCTGAGCCGTGATTGCTTTTCATGAGGGAGTATCCTTAGCTTGAAGCTGTCACTTAATAACGAGCACTTCAGAACAAATCATTTTACTGATTGTATGACAGAATCTAGGAAGTTACTGGGTTTCAGCACTATTTCTGTACTGTTTCAGTGAATTGATCATGTACTTTTGGATTTGGGTTTGGGAAGATAGGAAACATTTTTAGATCAAGATGTGTTGCTCAGTTGTCTTGCTAACTGTGAGATTTGTTACAGATGCATTTAGAAAGCAAGAAGGTTATTGCTTAGGTGTCCTAGAGGCTCTTTTTTCCTTCATATTCGTACTATACTGCTACTTTAGGCTTTTTTTCTTTGAAACAATCTCTGCTGGGAACAGTATTCTGCAACTTGCTTCTCTCAGCCGAAGGAAGCTAATTAGACTAACAGACTAACTAGCTGAACTTTACTGTCATTTAACTTGGTTTTCCTGAAAGCTGCATATTTGCTGAAGAGCCTTCTCTCACATTCTAGCAGACTCTTCTTTTCTTGAAGTGGTCTCAACACTATCCAAATGTTTCTGTATGCCTGACACAACCTGTGGCTTGATTGCATTAAAGAATTAAAAAATCTGGAGTTTAACTCACTTGAAAAGTTTGCTTTCTGTAACAAAATTGATAAGCTTGATTTTCCCTTCACAGTATCATTTCAAGTTATTAAATCAGGAGGACTAAGTGACTGAAAACTTTCAATAGATGCAGAGTGTTCTCAGTCTTGGTTCTTGGCTGATAGGTCTTGTGTCTCGCTTATGGCAAAGATATGTTGCATCAAGACTGTGCCACACTGACCAAGAATACAGCTGAGTAAGATTGTCTCAACAAGAAAGGTTGGATGAAATCTTTATGTGTAGGCAGAGGAGGAAAGCCCAAGGGCTTTTTGGACATACTAGTTCTTACTCGCCCAGTGAGTGAAGCTTGAGGCATTCTTACTCGCCCTGAAGATAGCCATGCCCGGCAGCTTACTCGGTCATATTTTTTAGCATCTGAAAGAAGATGGAAAGGGTATTGGGCTTGCTTGGTCAATTTGGTTTGGTTTGTTGGGGTTTTTTTGTAGCATAGGTCTAATTCCTCTTTGTTTAAATAGAGAGAAATACATAGTTTTCATTGCTATAAAAATGTCACTAGTGTGAAGATAATATCAACTGCATTCAGAATTCATCACTGGAGAGTCAGCATTTCCCACTGTGCTCTCTGAGGCAGTTCTGCCCTTTTACATAGGGAAAAAATGGTAAATTAGAAACAACCATATGCTCAGATTTTGTAAAGAATCATTTTTAATAATTGTACTTCTAAAAGAGATTGAAGCTAGTCTCACATTGTAATACTGACCTTAAATGTTTTTGTGCTTTGACATTGCTTATATACTATTTAAATTTCTCTTTCTTCTTTGGAAATGGGTTTTATTAGTGACAATGATTTAAATATCAGAGTAACAATTTAAGTGGTCAAAATTTAGGTTATCTGACCGCTAATTAAAGATGCAGTCCATAGTAGACCCAGGAATAAAACCAGCAGTAACCTGTCAGAGAACCACAGCAGAGTGAAAGAGAACCCCTAATTTCCTTATTTTAGCTGTTATAGGACTTTTTACATATGATGTTTAATCATTCTGGTTGATTGGAGCAGTCATATTTATTCCCTCAACCAATTACAATCTGGGATTTGTGATTTTTTTTTTTTTTTTAAGCATCTGTGGTCTAATGTGTCTAATTGTTGTACTTTACTGCAGAGGTCATCTGTGGATCCTTGTCAAGATTTTTCTCTACTGCTTTTGATTCATCTCTTCTGTTTGGGCCATAATATCAGCTAACCTTCCTCTGGCAGCAGATGGATGCCTTCAGATACTGCCGGAGTCCATTGCCTCTGTTTCTTGTGTAGGCAGGACTTCAGTGTTAAAAGGTGGTGGGAAGGCTCTGTTCCTTTTCTGACTGAAGCACTCTCTCTCCAGTGCCCTAAGGCATTGTGAGATCTGGCCTGCCTGCATTGAAGATTACTGAATGGTGTTTCTCGCTCAAGTTTCAATTTTAGTTTTGAATAAGATAGGAATTGGAAGGAGAGAAAAGTGAAATGGTTTTTGAGAGCTCATTAACTCTGGTAATTTTAGATCTGTTTACTATTAACAAAAGTTTGGGGTTCTTTTATGTCAGGTGCAGGGTTCTCTCAGGTCCCCTTTCTTTTCATGGGGGCAGGCATGGGCCTGGAGGAAGGAGGCCCATGAGTGGGAAATGAAGGAGCTAGGGGTTTTTTTTATCCTGTTTGTTAGGTTGGCTTCATCATTAACTGCATACCGGTCATCAGCTCTTCAGTGTGCTCAGGTTCAATGGAACTGTAAACTGAATATTTTTTTTTTTTTTCAGATGTTCAGTTTAATAATTAAGATGCCTACAGCTAATTATTACTTTTTTAAAAAAAATTCTCATTAATTGAAGTCTTGCAAAATTCTGCTTCTTACCTGTTTTATACCTGTATTAAAAACAGGTAGAGGTGATTTGCATAGCAGTAAATAATTTCTGTTTTCACTAAGCTGTTAAATTTGTAAATACAATAATTTATTTTTTTATTCCTAAATGTCGTTGTTTAACCCCAGCCAGCAACTAAGCACCACGCAGCCGCTCACTCACTCCCCCCCACCCAGTGGGATGGAGGAGGAAAATCAGGAAAAAGAAGTAAAACTCGTGGGTCGAGATAAGAACAGTTTAATAGAACAGAAAAGAAGAAACTAATAACGATAATGATAACACT
>JAVJGG010000074.1:42457739-42480294 GCA_035590195.1 Aviceda cuculoides | reverse complement strand
ATACTGAACTCAAAACACAGCACCATACCAGCTACTAGGAAGACAATTAACTCTATCCCAGCTGAAACCAGGACACAATATACATCTGGACTTGGGAAACAAATTGGAATCTGAACACTCACATTTTCACCTTTTCTTATTGTATGTCTTTTACTGAGTAACACTGGGCATGGATGTTGTGGTCTTGCTCCGGGATGATAGTATACCCTTGGTGTTGTTTTTAATACTTCTTTTTTTAATATAAAGTAGCAGAGAAAAATCCTTAGACTTCCAGCTTTTTCTTTATGTTGCTTGAGAAATATGTGGAGATGCTTATTTTTTTTACAGGCAGGAGTGTAGTTTAACCTTCAGCAAAGACCTGGTTGCAGTAGTAATCAACCTCTGATTTCTCTGTTTTGGAGACAGATTCATCCATCAAGTCCTGAGTGCAAAGCTAAGAGTGCTTACAGAGCAGTTTCCCATATATATTTGATTACTGGAGCACAGCTGCTGTTCTGGGTAATTAATGTGAGAGTATAATATCTTTCAGATGGGTGCTGTGCCTTTACTTCCAAGGTCAGATGACCTCTCTTGCTTATATTCTCTTCTGCCTATGGCATTTTATGTAGGTTATTGATTTTTGTTTGCTTGCTGGAAATAAAGTGCTTCTTGAAGTCCTGGTGAGAAAAATCAGGCAGACCTTATATTTGCTTGAGGGAAATGCTACTAAGAATAAAAAAAAAGTGGTTTTTAGTAGTCTTCCAGCTACCATGTATGAAAACAGATTTAGTGCTTCTAGCCCCCAAACTTAATAGGTGGTTCTTTAAATTTTACTGCCCTAAAGACTGATTGTTAAACAGTCAAATAAATGTACTTGACTTAGAAGCTTACTTTTCATTGAAGGTTATTGAAGCTTAGGTGATCTAAGGGTATTTATTCAGATCTACAATTATATGAAGTAAACTTATCTTCTTTTCTAACAATTAAAATTTCTCTTTTAAAAAAAATTTGAAAATAGTGCTTTATTGTTTGCAAAATTAAAAAGTGAAATTTACTTGAAATTATTGGAGGAAAAGTAAACAGAAGAGGACTTTTTCAGTAAAAAGCTGTAAGTAAAGCTTAAAGTTTCCTCCTCATCACCTCAAAACACACAACCTTGAAAATTTCAGGATATCAATGTTTGAAATTAACCTGAAGTCATTCTTCAAATGAAGGCAATTTCACAAATGGAACTTTGGAAACTTTCAGTTTGCAAAGGGAAAATGTTGGGCATCTCAGGTGGTTTTTAGCAATATTTTGTGTGGTTTATAATCTCTGTAATTTGTTTCTTACAGCTAGACATGTCAGCAATGCTGTCTGTCCATAGTATGCATTATGTTGTGAGCCTGTATTAAGACATCTAAAGGAGGATCACATACTTTCAGCTATTATCAGAATTTTTGTTGTAAATATAGTGGTGTTTCATACCTTATTTGACTTGATGTATAGGTAGTCTTCATGCAGCTGAATTTTGCCTTCTTTTCTAACTTAACATAATTCACTTAAAGATGTGGCAGGATACATGTGATAAAGATTTCAGAAAGCCGGTCATCATCCTGTGTTTATGTGTAACTTTATTTCTTTCAACTTGTACTGCCCTTTTTCTGTGGGTGACCAGTGACACTTAGGTATGAGTCAGGGACTACTCTGAGTGCAACAGATTTAAGGTAGAATTTTTAAACAGTCCTCTCTTTTAGTCTAATTCTGCCTATGTGCAAAGCAATGGAAATTTTAAAACTGACTTCAATGGAAGCAGGAAATCCTGCTTGGGAAGGACTTTTCAAAGGTCTGTTACGCCTTGGCATCTTCACCCTTCTTTTTGTGGGCTTAAAATGGAAAGCTCTCCAATATCGTTGTTCTTGTTTACTTAAATAATATGTCACATGCTGCAAGGAGGAGAGTGTTTGGTTTGTTAGTTCTGGCACACGTCTGCAAACACACCTGTATTCTGACCATTCTTTCCTGATGTCTTGGAAGTCTTAGCTGGAAAAGACCTTACCTTGTCACTGAAGGTTTCTTGCTAACATACCTTCTTTAGCTGGAAAAACAAACTGTTTTTTTCCAAAGTTATTTTGAAAAAGGAGTAGTTTGTGTAGAACTTCTTTATCTATTCAGTTAATGTGATTTATTAGCTTTTATTTTACAACTGCATTTTTTATATACTGTATGTATACATTTTTCTCCCTTGTGATGAGAGTGGGAAAGGCAAGTCTTAGAGGTTAAACACAGGATGCTAGATTTGTAAAAGCTGTGTATGAACTTTTTCTGAAAATGAATAGATCTGTCTGGAACAAGGGCCAAGATGTATTTTGTTTCCTTTTTTTTTAAGGACTCCTAAGTTTTAAAGGCTAAAACATTACATGAGACAAAGACAAGGAGTGTTTGGTGAGCCGGAAGCTGCACCCACCAGATTTGCCATGGAAGTATATAGCACAAGTAACTCCCACCAGGCCTTGCCTCACTGTCAGCTTTTCTCATAGATGGCAACTGAAATTACTGTTGCTTTCCCATTACAGGAAGTTATTCCCACTACACTTTTGCACAGAGCTCATTTAGTCAGCGAAGTGTCACCTGAGCCTCCTTGCCTCAGTTCAGTCAATTTGGCTCAAGTTCTATTTTACATTCATGTTAGTATTTTTAATTGGTAATTGACACATGCTTTTATAGATCCTTCAAGTTAGAAGTCTTCCAACAGGTACCTTTTCTTATAGTACTTACCAATAAGTCACAGGCTAGAGCTATGCCTATTATGCCTATATGGTTTGACTTAGGGACCTCAAATGACATAAAATGTCCTTTTTATGACACTACATTTTTAAAACATAGGACAAGGTTCAAAATAGCTGAAGCTGTTACATAAAAAGTGAAACCTTCTGAGCTAGATAGGCCTGTTAGCTCTATGAAACTTGTAGGAGTTAATCTGTATTCTTACAGAGTTTTCCTGTCTCTGTGGCCTGCATATTTATTATTGTTGGCAGACCTCTCTAGTAATTATATAATCTTTTGAGATTTTTACTCAAAGTCAGCAAGGCTAAGATGCCTTACTAGTCTCAGTGTGGTCATGGTCTTCATATTTTAGGAAAGATGTTTGGTGCAGAAGCCATCTTAAGTGATTATAGATACGTATTACCTTACCGTGAAGGTAACTATGTTGTATCTAGCTGTTATGTGCTTCTCCAGGGAAAAGGAACAGTTGCTTCAGATACCCTGAGAGTGCATTTCTATTTCTACTGATTTTTTTTAAGGGCATAGGGTGACTAGCTTAGCTTGAAATACCATACAGAAGAAGTGTGGTATGCATAGCTGTCATGTATCTGAGCAATCGCAGACTCCTGTGATGGGACTGAATCTATCATTTTACATTACAGCATCCTTCCTTTGCACCAAGTTAGTGAGCTGTAGGGAGAGCGGTGGAACAAAGGTGGAATATTTCTGTCATATCTCTACCATGGTTGAGCCCCTGGCAAAAGTTACCTGTTCTAACATGCACCTGCCAACATCATCGAAATGCCACAGCAGTCCATAGAAGCATCTCCAAGGAGTTGCTTGGAAATGATTCTTCCACAAAGAATTTGTCCATAGGAGTGAGAAGTGCAGTCTGCAAAGGGATCATTGTTGATTATTGCTGTTGGAGATCATTTGCATGGGAGGTCGTACTGTCGTGCTGGCTGTTGTCCAACTTCAGAGCCGATGAACTCAAATGTTTGTCTGCTGGGGAAGGGTGCCTTTTGTTGCTTCTGTTTATTGACTCCACTTTTTGTTAAGAGTAAAGTCAGAGGTTTTTTTTCTTTCTTTCCAGCTGTGGTAGACAAAATGTCAACAGAATAAGTGACCTACCCACCAGAACTTGCCATGAACCATTTGGTTGGACCGCCTGAGGGAGAGGTAAGTGAAGAGCCAGCAAAAGGAGCAGTGAACGAGTCAGTGGAGGCTGACCTGGAGCACTCAGAGGTGGAAGAGGAACAGCGGTATGCAACTCGCTACTCAAGGCATACAAACAGCAGCCAAGGGGGCCTGTCTGGGCAGGAGGAGGAAGGGATGTTAGCTCGGTCAGCCAGCACTGAGAGTGGTTTCCACAATCACACGGATACTGCAGAAGGGGATGTGATAGCCACAGTGGAGGACAGTTATGACACAGAGAGAGCTCAGGAAAATGAGGATGAGAGTGCATATGCGGTGCAGTACAGGCCTGAGTCTGAGGAGTACACGGAGAATGCCGAAGCTGAGCACGGCGAGGCCATTCATAATCGAACATTGCCCAATCACTTACATTTCCATTCCATTGAACACGAGGAAGCCATGAATGCAGCCTACTCAGGTTATGTCTACACACATCGGCTCTTCCACCGAGGAGAGGATGAACAGTATGCTGAGCCTTATGCAGACTATGGACTGCAGGAACATGTGTATGAGGAGATAGGAGATACACCAGATCTCGATGTTAGAGAGGGGATCCAACAGTATGAGCGGGAAAGGGAGGAAGACGACAATTACCGCAAGGAGGCACTTGGTGCCCGCCTTCACCATTATGATGAACGGTCTGATGGAGAGTCTGACAGCCCTGAGAAGGAGGCAGAGTTTGCACCCTACCCAAGAATGGATAGTTACGAACAAGAGGAGGACATTGATCAGATTGTAGCAGAGGTGAAGCAGAGCATGAGCTCCCAGAGCTTAGACAAGGCAGCTGAATACATGCCAGAGGCGGAGCAGAGTTTGGAGCATGGTCATGCTCCTGCCAATGGTGGGCATGAAAGTAATGGCCAGCTCCCAGCTGATTCTCGAGTTACATCCAGCTCAGGAGAATCTGTACAGAGGTACAGCAAGGAAAAGAGAGATGCAATTTCACTGGCCATCAAGGATATTAAAGAGGCTATTGAGGAAGTGAAGACAAGGACCATCCGTTCTCCTTATACCCCTGATGAACCTAAGGAGCCTATCTGGGTGATGAGGCAGGACATCAGTCCAACCAGGGACTCTGACGACCAGAGGCCACTAGATGGAGATGTGAGTATACAAACCTTTCAGCTCTCAGATTATGTGTGTTTCGTTCCTTTGTGACATACATGGCAGTGAAGGCAGGTGCATTTTGTTCTTGTTCTGTGACTCATCCTTCAGTAAAGTAGGTAGTGCTGTGTGTGTTTTAAATTTGTACTCCAGAGAGCACGTAAGAGGTAAGCATGTGCATTATCAGTGAGCCAAATTTTTCTTTATGAAGCACTGCTGACCCCAGTTATACTGTACAAGAATTTGTCACATAAAGCTCTTTACTTGTTTTTTCTGAAAAAAATGCCGTTATATTTTTTACTGCCATGGGGTATTTTAGAATAACTACCGAACACTTTGTCTTCTATTATCTGTCCTTGTATGTTTCTGTTAATTCTGGGTTTCTAAGTTTCATTTTCTGTCACATAACAATCCTAACAGTTCTATCAGAAATCTGTTAATATTCTTTATGATGGTATCATAGATCACATTCACATTCCAGAAAAGCTGCAGGTTTTTTGTGCACTTGCAGGCTCTGGAAATGTGTTACAAACCTCAGAATATTACATTATGACTGTAAAGTGTATTCACTCTCTAGCAACCTAAGTATTGAAGGCCATCATTCAGATTTACAGCATCAGCATTTCTGAAATTCTGTACTTTTGGCATGAGGCTTAGCTTGGATCAGAATCAGTTCCCACTTTGTGGTTCCAGCTGCTTGTATGATAATCTTTACATGAAGTTTTATGGGGTTTCTGCATTTCTAATAAAATAAACTCATAAACAACTGTTAACTGCATTAAATTTATGCCTTATACAAAAAGAACTGGTAGGCTAAATTTACTGGACAAAAATAGTTTATCATATGGACCCATGCTATTACTTCAAGGATAACTGCACTGCCAGCATCTGCTCCGTCCTCTTTATTGCTGTGGAATCTTTTTTGTAGCCTTTGTTTTTTTGGAAGAACACCAAAAATAGAACTTTTTGTGTGTTGTCTGGTGTTTCAAGCTGAATTACTGTAACGTTCTAGGAATGTATCAGAACTAGCCAAAACACCTCAGCTTCTGCAAAGGGAATTCACATGGTGAAAAAAGATCATATGCCATGTAGATCTATGACAGGCTTCTGATTTTTTTATCAGCCTTCAAAACGATGAAGGCTAGTATTCTACGAATGGGAAGAGATTTTTGGAGCATGATGTTTGAGTTGCTGAAAAAACATGCAAGCTGATTGAGACATGTAGCTTCCAGGTTTTATTTTCCCTTGAAAACTGTTGGAAACACAGTGATGAGTATGTTTGGGTGGGTTTTTTGTTTCTTCATAGTTTCATTGAAACTGTTTTGGTTTTAAATCTATATTGCAAAAATTACAGAGTTGATTAGCAGTCATGTGGAGGGGCTAAAGCAATCTGCCCATCTACATGGGAAAACAATTATTTTTAACTTAACTTCTTTAAAAATTTCCAAAAGCTGTAATTATTTCTCTCCCCTTTTTCAAATAGATCACATTACTCTTTTGCTCTACATTTTGTTCACCATATGGCATTGTCTGGCAGGATCAAAGAGTTTCCTGTTGCTCCTGATTGTCTGACTGTAACACCTAGTAACGTGATGGTCTCGGTGACATTAGGCTGGGGATCCTGAGACCACTAAGTCCTTCATGAAGGTGCTCTAGCTGCTCTCCAAAATCTTGCTGCACCTTGCAGAATTTAACTTTTCTAAGGTATGCTGGTAGGACTCAGCCTGGTATGTTCATATAGTAAAGAAAACAGGTGTTTCCATTGGTCTGTATTTACGTTAGGTGTTTAAGTACATAGGTGTTGCTGTTTTCTACCAAAAGTTAATTTCTCATTCAAGATTTTTCATAACCTGTCAGATAAGAACCTGACTGAGATTTTCAGTGCTGGCTGTAATCGAAACAGTGCTGTATAATGACAGTTAGTATAGCTCAGTGCAAAGATAAATGATAGTTGTAGATGTACAGTCTGTGTTCTTGGAAAGAGAAAGTAAATTAAGCAAATAGCTTAGAAGATCTGTAGCAGATAGAGGGGAATAGAAAAAGAGACTTGTGACTGGGTAGGAATTTTGTTTTTCACTGAAGATGAGATATGTATTTGTTTTATTGGATTCTTTAATTCAGATGCTAACCCATGAACAGTCTGCTTTCTTTAACAAAGCATTCCTAGAATTGCTTGGCAGTAAATTGGGCAAAATTAGGTTGTGTTGACTAAGTGACCATGAGTGATCAATTGTAATAAAAATATAGTTGAAGCCCATTAATCTAAATGTAGATTTTTCTTCTATCTCCCTTGAGAAAGAAAAAAGTTCTCAGACAGGAGCTTTTCAGTGTAACTTATGTATGCCAGAGATGTTATTCAGTCTGATTTGTAACATCAGCCTTGAAATAAGAAGGAATTACATAAAGAGAGTGTTTTACCTTTAGGCAGACACCCTTCTCTTCCCCTAGAAGTATTAAGGAGTTGCAGATAAGTGATGCAGATTGGATACTTCTATTACCTTCAGTTATTTTGCAGATTTACTTTGAAAATTGTCCTCACATTGTTTTTTAACAAAACTTTGCTTTTAGAGATAGAACTTACTTGAAAATATTGGTAATCATTTTGCGTTGTTAATGATATTATATTGAAACTGGTAAGACCTCTTTAGATCCAAATAGCAGTCACTTTTTATTTAGCTAGGAGGTCTCCATGAGAGACCAATGAAGCCAGGGAGTCAGAAGAATGATTTGCAGTTGAGACTCATTAAATACAACAACCTCTTTTGCTTTTTTTCACAAGAAAGCAACTGTTACTCCTCAGTGCTGAGTATTTGGATGATACATTCGCAGCAGATTGTTGAGTAGAATACCAGTTGGAAGTGTCTAGAGACTATTTTGAGAAGCTAACAATCCAGAAGCATTCAGCTAGCCTGTAGCTGGGTATAGTTTGAGACTGTTAGGAAGGACGTGCAAATGATGGTGAGAAGGCTACAGATCACTGTATCTGTTTGTTTTTAGGATGCCCTGTTTCCAGGTTTATTCACAGATTAATCTACCAGGAATTTCAGTCATTCGTATGTATTTCTCCTCAAAAGAAATGTTTGGTAGGTGATGAAAAAAGAAAATTGCTCACAGCCCATGGGCAATTCTACTATGATAAACTCTGGTAGTCCTGTGATGTAGGAGGCAGGTAGCAGACTTCTGTGAATAAATAAATAGCATACCGAAGTACCTGCTTAATATTTAACAATGGAGAGTATTTGCTGTCATGTGCCTTGTGCACCCTGGTTTAGTGATGCATGCTTTCACTTGAATAAAGACGACCTGTACATCTAGTTTGTGGTGAAGGTAGTTGTACTTGTGTATTTGATAAAAGCTGAAAAATTCTCTCAGTGTCCTTTGAATAAATCCAGTAAGATTTTTTTTTTAAGTTTGCCACACATATGAGGTATGAACAATTGACATATATTTCCAAAATCTGTATATCAGAAAACTTTTTAAATCAAAGCAAACCATCACTTGGATATGGCCTTATGAGTATATATTTTTCAAATGTAGTAGCAGCTAGAGCTGCACAACTGCAAGAAATGTGACATCAGGAAACTGACCTATGATGGAAGAGACTGTGAAACTGCAGTTAGGTTGTGTTTTCCAAGTGTGAAATGGGAGAGAATCTGTTCACATCATACTAAATAATGTTCATAGCTGGAGACTAGCATGGAGCTTATGGTATGCACATGTCTTAGTGGTAGAGGGGGATACCCTTTAGGAAAAGGTGTTCTTCTAGATGCACACAGTTATTTCACTGGAAGGGAGGGCCCATCTCCCATTTAAGTAGCTCTTGCCCATCTTTCTTCTCTGTCAGATTCTCCACCAGAAACCTGCTGTGAATGTGCCTAGCTAAGCACAGAAATAGTGGTGTTTAAAGGTCTAAATAGAAGACATATGCAGTGGATGGATCTGGACTTAAGGATGAACACATGTTCAAGTGGGAAAGGGAATAGATTTGTGTAGTAGATATCTCAGACCACAATTAAATATTCTGGTGTATACACTGTATGGAAGTTCTAAAAAAGTATCTCTAAAACGTCATTGAGCTTTGAGAGTAGTGGCTTGCTTAGTCATGGAAGTACAGAGATCTGCTGAGAAAAGCACTGAAAAGCACAAAAGGTCAAGCAGATTTTTTTTTATGGCTGGGATTTAAAGACCATTTCTGTCCTCTCCTGTCCAGAGAAGAGAAGCAGGCTGCCTACTTCAGCCATAATCAGGAGAAAACAATGGTTTGGAAGGAAAAATTCTCCATTTCAGAACTAAATACCTTAATCTTTTTCTGAGATCCATTCAGTTATCTGTGGGGTTATAGATCTGAAAGCAAAGTTTTGTTGACCTGCAGGGCATGGTTTGTCACTGCATGCCAAGACTTGGTTTTGCAAAGCCCTCTCATTGGTATTCACAGTCTCAGTTCCTCTACAGACACTTGAGATGGTGCTGTGTTAGAATAAACCCTAATATAAAGTAAAACCAGGTACATGGGTGGTTTGGATTTGTGAAGTAGAAATTCAGAGCTGAAGACAATCCTTTCAGGTAGAACAGAACTGAGCTGCATCGTTTTGCTTCTTTGTTCTTTTTAGTTACGTATATTTTATTTCAGCCTTTGAGTTCTCAGTTGCAGGATTTTCTCAATTCTGGTAACCCCAGAAGTGAAGTGTTTTCATGGAGATGAATTTGCTTCACTTTTTCCACAGCTGAAGTAATGTGATATTAACAAGGCAATAGAGAAGTCTGTTTTCAATAATTAAGCAGGTTTCAGTCATAGATGAACTAAGGGGGGGGAGGGGAGAGAAAGAAAAGAAATTAAATAAAGATGAGTTTATATTGAGAGGATACTGTTTTCTTTTTCTGAGCAGACCTTTTAAAACTGTTGGTTGAGCACACAGAATACAGGTCATCTTTCCATCATCCATGCGAGACCAGTCTTAAAATTATACAGAAAAAAAATGCCCCCAAAACCCCAAACCAAAAATAATTTAAAAAAAAAACAAAACAAAAAGCATTTTAATATCTAGATCCTGATTCATCAATCACACAGAAGAAAGCTTAAATTTATCAATTAGTCTGCTTGAAGACAAACATTCACCAAATGAGTTACAGGCTTTTAAATTACAGTGAGCACTGGATACGTAACCCCTTGAATTATTTTGTTTTGGTTTATTATGTTTTTTAATTATTGAAAGATGAAAGCAATTTTAAGTAATTTTTCTGTGCTGTTGGAAACTAGAACAGCACTTCTTACAGTTAAAGTCTTTTGAAAACATAGGAGGGATCCACACTAGTTTTTTCAGACTGACACATGAAGCTGCATTTGAACTACAAGTTCAAGTGAAAGTACAGCTAAGGAAGTCCATACCTGAGAAAGAGCCAGCAATGAACCAGCTTCCAGGAGCCTGGCTGTGCTGGCAGCCTTCCATCCAGCATGTTTGCTGCTGGACAGACCCTACGTGCATAGCATGCGTGTGTGATCTGATAGAGTCCATACAGCCTAAGATTTTATTCAAAGAGAAGTTACCAGCTCACAGAGTGTGACTGTGATACTACATGGTTACAGCTACTGACTCATGTGGCCAACAGACTCTTTGAAAAGGGCAAAATAAAGGGCTGTCTTGCCCTAACAGGCTCAGTTACATTTATTGTTTGCTCACTTGGACTTTTGTGTCCAATCTAGACCTCTATGTATTCTTAGGTATATTTTTAATTTGTATTTGATACTTAGTAATATAACAGCAACAGGTGTGGGTCTTTCTTCAAAGACTTTGGCAGAGGTACACAGTTACTGCTTAGGTCAAAATCTCTGTTTTTATAACTTCAATGAATTTTACTAAAGAATTACAACTCGGTGTTGTGCAGACAGTCATGGACAGTGTGTTTGTTTTAAAAAAGCTAGTTTATTCAGAGCTTTTGCATAGTGTAACATGTGTGGACAGTCAGATCTCTCAAGTAGGATTGTAAATCATTGTCTAGATGGTGGCAAGTGGCAGGAGGCTCTGTCCTTGCAGGGCATCATCAGCTAGATCAGGAGAGATTCCCCAAACTAAGACTCCCTAAATTGCATTCTCAGGTCTTACATACAGCTGGTCAGTGATCCTACATGACCACTCTTGCACGCGTGATCCATTCCTATGGTTTACCTTAAGCTACACACAAACCACTTCCTATGTTAACTGTGTACATAAGGCTGTCGTACATGACCTTATCTGCATCTGCAGGAATAGTCTCTGTTGACTCCTGGCAAGTATCTTATCCATGTACTGTTTGGTCATTTTCGCAGCAGGTAATGTGTGGGGGAGCTGTTGGGTCAGCCAGAGACCCTACCCAGGATGGTAGTTAGCACCCTGAAGCGATGAACTGTGCCTCTCACTTGTCATATGCTCAGGAGGAGCCTGCTGGGGGAATCTCTGAGGCTGCCTGAAATTCCTGTATGGAGAGGTTCTACAGCAATTAGTCAAATGTGTTGTTCTGAAGTGAACAGTTCAGTCAGTTACCTCGTCTCAAGGTAACTGGTTGTATCATCTGTCCACCAGTTCGCAGGGGACAGGTCCTGGACCACTCAGCAAACTGATGGGTAAGCGCACTGGGTATGTGCAGAGGCAGTTACACCACAGTTACAATCACACCCCAATTACAGTACAAACTTAAGTTTCATCCTTATGTCACATTTATAAATTAAATTGCATAGATTGTGCCACAGTATGCTTGTATGTGTACAATAGTTCTGAGTTGTTTTATTTTTTAAAACTGTCCATTTTTAACACTATAGTTAAAGCAAATTTAAACAACAACGACCAATAGTAATGATTAGTTATATTGTAAGGAAATTTAGCTTTCAGCTCCATTCTTTATGGGTGCTTTGTACCATCTGAAAGCTATGAACATATGCTGATGGTCTCAGTCTACGTTTTAGTGAATAGAATTTGAACTGTTCAAATCACAGTAGATACTCTGCCACAACACAGTTATGCTAAAACCTAAGAGACTTACTGCCATAGTTGTGCTGTACTGGGTGGTGCTTGTGACTATACTTGCATGTTGGACCTGAATATTTCATAGTGCTTTGACCTTTACCTAATATGTATGAGTACCTCTCAGAAGACTTTTTATCACTAAAATCAAATGAATTTAAGAGCCTTGCTTTATCCAGTTGTCTCCTCTGAACTGACGTACAAGAAGACTATATTTGCCATTCCTCTGCCAAGAAGCCTGTAGGTGGACATTAGTGTCATATAGGTAATTGCCTTTTGTTTAAGTGAATCTTGCATTGCTGAAGTATTTGTTGATTTCATCCCCTCTGTCCCAGCCTTGTATGTGATGATGTGGCCCACTAGGTTATACTCTTTTCAGATAAGCTGCTGCTAAAAGCAGGTAAAACAACACTGCTTTTATAAAGCAAGAGCAGGTGATTGTATTTGAAGATGTTTCCGTGTCAGTTATGTTTGTCTTCATGAGCTACTCATTAGCCAGCTGGGTTGACCTGGATAGGTTAGATGCAACACAATCCTCTTCTGTTACAAGATCTGTTACTAAATCCCTCTGCACAGTAGCAAGGGAGGTTTCTCAGGTGGAGTGGGTTGCATGTTCCTGAGAGTCAAACAACACCAAAATTGAGATGGAGAATTTTTGGATGTACCAGGTTGAGTATCGTAAGAAAAATGTAAGTAGATACTCAATAGGAGAAATGGCGTAACTAGTACTTTTTTATTGCTGCACTTAAGAAAACACTTTGTAATTCCATTGATGGACCTCTCTATGTAATAACAGCATGCTTCATGTGAAATTACTATGTTTGTTCTGATAGCATTTTTGTTAGGCTTCTAAAACTTGTTTTGTTAAGAGGCAACAAAGCAGTCACTAAGCATTTATTTTAGACTTCAGTTGTAATGTTTTGAGCAGCTATGCAAGTTGTCTATGCACTATGATGTATCGAAATATTTCTTGTTATTGCTGTGACTGCATTCTTTCATTGTGCATTTTGTATGGTACCCCTAAAAATGCATTTTGATGCAGAAGAAAACTGAGTGTTTATTCTTCAAAGACTGAACTTTTTTGTACAAATGTTTTTGGGGACAGCTGTGATGTCAGGTCATATAGCAAACTTTGTAGGATGTTTGGTAGTTTTGGGTTTGGGGTTTTTTTCCCAGAAAAATTTGAGCAGACATTCAAAGAGAGCACATGGGAAGCCATGTGATCATTTTGATGGTTGCTTAATTCTGATGCTTTGCAGATTAAAATAGCTGAGTAATGGTATTTGTAGAGCTACTGGAGTAACTTAATATATTTTAAATAGTGCAAAAGTTATGTCAGCAACCAACTGGTTTAAATGGAATCATTTATTGTTATAGCTTTAGTGTGTGAATATGAGAGCTTTCAGGCAGTTTAAAGAACTTTTTTTTTTGTGGAACCATTTGATGCTAAAATATGATATGCTTTACTTTGTTTCTTTGTTTACTATTTAAAGCTCAATCCTACAATATCCTGTTGTCATTATTAGGTTGATAGTATTGTGTGCCTTTTAGATTTAATCCCAATACAGAAATACTATGTAACTATTGGGAATATGAGCACTATAAGGATGCTTCCTTAAGAAGAGTTGCCATTTGTGCAGTGAGTCACTGTGGCACTGTAACTTTGGTAGTTACAGAGCAAGTCAGGGGAGCCTGTATCTCTCCTACAGCCCCTGCATGAAGACTGGCAGTGCAATGAGTGATCCTTCAGTCTGACGGTGCAAGCACATGCTAGCATTCTAGGGACCGTTTCACAGCTCCATCTCCTTTTGACCTGCAGTTGTAATTCAAAATATAGGGAGACGCAAGGACTGCCAGGAGATACCTGTATAAAGAGTTGCTTCTTAACTCTTTGGAAGGCTTTATTAGTTAACTATAATTCTAATATCTAGTAATTATCCAAGATAAACCTTTTAAAGGAATGAGGGTAAAGAGAAAGAGGAGAAGGGAGTTTTATTTTCTTGTTTTGTTTCATATCTGTGAAGCTAAGCTTGCAAAACTTAGATTTTTCTGCACACTATTTCATAGAATTCAGTGTTTCAGCTGGAGTGGAGACATAGCAGGAGGGCACTCATAGATTGCAGCTGCTGCCAACTCAGAGCACTGGAAGTGTAGCCCTTTTCTGGTGTGACTCATTGGCTTAGAGAAAAGCCATCTCACGTAATTGTTTATAAAACCAGAAGAATAGTATTTGACTGTTTCACTATCAGTGATGAACTGTTGAGCTGGCAAAGCTAGGGCCAAACTCCCTATGTCAAAGGAGAGTGTAGAATGCCAGGGCTGCTGGGCTAAACACCCAGCTTGCATAGCTAAATGCTAACCCTTTGTTTGAAGAATCATGTTTTGGCATGCTCACTGACATGTTTTGCAGGTATCTCCTTAAGATCTGTCTTTAAAAATGCCTGCTGGGTCGAAGCTTTGTACTGTCTCTCATTTTGGTTACCTTCATTAATTCCACGCTCTGTATTCTTGTGTTATACTCCCATACCAGTCCGCCCCTGGTCTGGACTTCAGATACCTCACTACAGCTTTTTAGTGTCATCAGCATTCATTACGAATTGCCTATGATTAGAATATCCTTTCCCAAAGCATTCTTTCCCTTTACCAAGATACTTGCTGACAGATCATATGGATCTAGATATTCCATCATACTGCTTTTCTATGCTGTTCCCTTTGTATTTCTGCTATTACATTCTTGATGATCATGAATGACTAGGACATGATTGGAAAGACAGTTTATCCACTCTGTTCTTTATGGTGAGGGGAGAAGAATAAGGAAATTTGATCTAGTGAGCATTTATAGTACTGAGATAATAGCACAAACTGTGAAATATTTTCCAAGTGTGCACTGTATCTAGGATTAGGAATCACATAGTCCTTGATTACACTGGTATTGAATAGTCCTTCAGTATATTTGTAAGTCCTTGAATACATTAGTATTACTCTGTACAATTTATAAGTTGTTTTTTAAGATGATGGAATAACATTTATGGACAACCACTGCAGCCTACCTCTGCTCAGATTAGATTAGTTTAGCACTTCAGGTTAATTATACCTGAAAGCATGTGTGTTTATGGGGAAATTGCAGTCTTTTCTTCACTCTCCCCAATTTGACAACAAAGTAATCTTTAGCTGAATCCCTGTGTTCTGGTCATGATCAATTCCCCTGTCTCCCATTGCAGCTTACTTCTCAGTGGATTTATCTTTTCTTTCCTAGAATGTTAGAGCTTAGGACATCCGTCTGTATTGCCAGCAGCCTTCAGTAAGCTCACAGTCGTTTGCCTGCATGCAATAGGCATGTACTTGTGCAACTGAAATTCCTGTAACTACAGCTTAGTTGAATGCTGACAGTAAGTGTAAGTAGTTGGCCCAATACCAATATCAGACAATCCTCCATTCACCTTGCAAAAATACAGTTTTATGACACTTTTTGGCTGAGTTGCTTGCCACTGAGTACAGCTTTTTATTTTTCTAACCGTTTAATTTCACACATTACTGACAAATAAACGCAAATGTTTTTTGAAAGATTTAGCTGTTCAGAATAAGTCCACTGAGATATTGGTATGTGATTATTATGATAAAAAGCAAGGGTTACGACATTTTAAAAATGTTTGTCTTGGTTTTCCTTTTTTTTTTCCCTCTCTCATCTCTTATTTCTACTGCCAAATTAGAGGAAAATATAAAAGAAGAATTTCTACATTGGTCACTCAGATTATTATTTAATTTTCTTGCCATGTCTAGTCTCCATCTCCAGATTCCTCTTCACCTCGGGGTGCTGAATCATCAAGTAGGCAACATCACCAGGATGTCTGCAGTACAGCAGAGGCCTCCACTAATAAAGAGGTAGAGTGAAATCTTTTTAAAAGTCACAGTCTTGTTCATGCTACTTATGCCTTCTTATTTTCCTTGCCCTCTTGTATCTGTGCAATCCCTTCTCTTCTTCCAAAATTGCAACATTCTTGAAAAGCTGGTTTGTAGCTCCTTTCCCTTATGCTTGCGCATCTGTCTGACTGAATTTCTAATATACTTAAGACTGTTTATTGTGGCATTTCTGACTCTCTGTTCAGCTGCCACTAAATTTATTTAACAGTCTGGGAGGTATTGATTTACCAAACAGCCAACATCACTTCTGTATTAGAGGCAAAAGGAAGAAGCCCTTTTCTTTTTTCCATGCAGAATGTCTTCCTGCAAAGAAAAGGATGTTTCTCAGCCAGATGAAAAGGCTTGCTAAAATGAAATTAATTAGGTAGTAATTTATACTGCTTAATATTTTGTCATTGTAGAAACTGACCTGCCAGTGATTCACAGTCAGAATTTAGTTCCTGACCCCAGGCTCCTCAAAATAAAGCTAAATACTTACTTTTTTTTTTCACTTCTTTTTTTTTTTTTTTTCTCAGCTGGCACCTTTTTATACTGCAGTAGTTCCACCAACAGAAAATGAGAAGTGTGAGTAGAACTTCTCGCAGTGTGAAAAGAAAATCATTTTGCATAAAAAGTATTTGGATTAGTATAGAATGGCTGTCTCTCTAAACAGAAAAATCTGCAAATATTTAGTTTATTTGCTTTTTTTTTTAAACTTAAAAAAAATCTAGAAACTGTAGTCTAACAAGATACCATATTGTTACTGATAGCAATGCATGAGTTATCTTCCACAATGAAAAACACTGATCTACTATAACTGGAAATACTGATTAAAATTAAATACTAATTAGTAATCCCTTCTTTCTTTTTTCTTTTGTTATTATCAAGGGATAAAAAAGTTAGTAACATTTATGTATTTGTGCCAGTCTGTATTTGCATTTAGAAAATAATGAAAGGTTTCAAAAGACTTAAGAAACTCATAATTTCTCATGTGCTAAAGCTGTCAGCAATAGATTGTGCCATTAAATTTTCATCTGCTATTTTGTTAGCTTGTTAAAGCCTTTAGCTTTCTTCAGTACAGATTTTGTCAATTCATATATATCCTAGCTTTTAGCAGTTTTTAGATGTTGATAAACTTACCCAAAGGAAGAAAACAAACAAGACACTGCTCATTTCAGTTTTTAGGAAGTGCTTACACATAGTGTCAGAGGTGGTAAACCAGGTTTCACAGTAGGATGTGTCAGGCTGTTTGTTTCCCTCAGATGAGCAATAATGCTTGCTTTAGTGCTTCCAGTGCAAGAACAAGAGTGATAAAGCAGCCTCATAATTTTTTTGAATTACTTTTAGGTCTTAGTAAAACCTTTTTTAAAATACAGATTTTTGTAATACTGGATGGCAACAAGGTTAACAAGAGTAATGAAACATTAATGACCTTGATATTTCAGTATTCATGGATATGTAAAATGAAAAGGTGTAGGTTTCCTCCTGTTGGTAACTTTACCTGTTATTTTACTATTCCTGTGGTCTCAGCAGAATGTCTTTCAACCTCGGTAATGAACAAAAACCCTTAATTTTGTGTGTGAATTTTTGCAATAAAAGCATATATGACAGTTTACACCACTCTGTCCTGAAAAGAAGTTGCATCGGCTAGTCAGGTTGCTGAATATTTGCCAAATCTGTAATTACAGACTGTGTTCACTCTTTTTTAAAAAAAAAAAAGTACTTTGGACAGGGCATGTATATGCGTGAGCTGTCTCTGGTGTGTAGGGAATTTGTTGTTTAGGCCTGTCAGAGTCCAGTGGTTTAATCTCCCTCTTAGCCCTACACCAGCAGCAATTACAAACAATTGTTGAAGTCTGTATGAGTAGGGGGTCCAGTAAAAACATTCATCTGAAGAGATGAAAGAGCCAAAGATCTGAAAAGGCATGTCAGTGTCTTCACAGCAGCTTAAATGCTTTGGCAGCGGGAGATCATTGTTTACTGACACTTTATGTATGCTAGTACAATCTCCGATGGAGAGCTTTCTTGATTTTGCAGTACAGCTTTGTCATTTTCATAGGGAACAGCAAGTACTTAAAGGCTGCGCAGGCTCTGCTGTCTGTCACGCACCTTTTGTTCTTGTTTCATGAGTAGTTTTATTTTACAGCAAGACGAGCATCATTGGTTAAAAATATTACTTGTTACATCCATGTTCTATTTGTTACAGTGGAAAAGACTCCTTGGGGTTAGTCACTTGACCTGTCACATAACTGTGACCTTCCTAGTTTATCTGTTTTTTCTGCTAATACACAGAACCTAGTAAGTTGCCCGTCATAAAGGAAAATAATTTGGAATATATTTCAATGTATATTGTCTGGAAATATACTGGAAATTGTCTAAGAAATTATGCATTATTCTGATCATATATAGATTTGCTTTTAATAAAACTATATTAAGTAGTCATTGGAGGAGTTACTGCTAATACAATCAGTTGTAGATTCATTAAAATCTTTTAATCCTTGCCTATCCAAAATTATTATCTGCAACACATACGATAGCAGCAGATATTTCAATACACCTATTACCATCTATATATTGCCACACAGAATTTTCTTTGGTAAATTCTCCTATGTCATTTACGTTGTTGATTATAACAAAATGGTGAGTCTTACTCACTGAAAGTTGTAGCTTTCAGGTGTTTGAAGTGTTAGCTACAGAGTCTTCACATAAAATTGCAGTTGGAAGTAAGGTCTTACTTTAGATTGTATTTACATATGCAAATCAGGATTTTTTTCATGTATTTGCCTTTTAAGTAATTGAATCTACCAGATGTAGATGTTTTGTATTTGATACAGTGTAAACATAGTTGGTGGTAAGGTGTTAGTGAATTCAGTTACCCCACAGAATACAGGTTGCTACCTAACCTGTTAAAATTTAGAAAGCATTTTGTAGACTGTATTGATGTAAGGGATAAATCTAAGAAGAGTACTAATGAATAACAGAATTTGGTTAGTAAATAACAGAATTTTTTAATGAATAACTGACTGGGCTGATGGTTTCAGTCATGAATAATAACAGTATAGCATAATTTTATATACTCCTGCATGTATTTTTTTGTAGTTGGAGGATCCAGTGTCTTTGAGATATGATGTATTTTCCTGCATACTTCTTGATTAGTAGAACACCTATTGGTAGACAGTTAATATGCTATTGAACACCAACAGGCAACTGAAAACTGGACCTAGCATGTTGCCTGATAGACAAAAACACAAATGGTATACTTTGTATTTAACTCTAGTAGGTGCTTAGAGTTTGAAAATACTAAATATAATAATAAATCTTAATAAGTGATGATCTTCCTTTGCTAATAACTGTGATTTGCTTTTTTATTTTTTTGGCATGGAGAAAATTTTAATGCATATTTGTGCATGCTCTGTTTTGTTTGAAATCCTTTTTGTCTTAATTACAGTCCAGAAAAAGCTTGGCTTCATTTCCAACCTATGTTGAAGGTAAGATAGTTCTACAATTTCTAAATGGTTTTTTTTTATCCAAAAATGCCAGTATTTATAATGTATAAAGTTTTATTTTTATTTGCTGAATGGAAAAGCTGCTAGGTTTAGGTATACTGATTTAGATTAAATTGTGTCCAAGCTGGAACTCGAGCTAAATCCTACTATGCTCTTTCAGAAGTTCAGAAACCTGGAACTTTTATTTTTTTTAGTGTTTCATTCAAAGTTTCTGTGTCAGTTCTGCTGGTTTTTTATCAGTATCACTGAAAACACTACTAATTTTTTAATGATATTTACACTACACATGTGAATGTGCGTGAACAAGGAAAATGGGCTAGGCAAGAAGACTGTAGTGGTCTCTCCAGCACTGATGTCAGTTGGCAGGCTCAAGCCAATCTCAGTTGGATTAATTAGCAGAATTGAATTAATTGGATTAATTGGCAGGCCTGCCAGAGGAAATCTGCACTGCTTTGCAGCTACTTGTCCTCTAATTAAATAGTGCTTCCTGTCTTAGAGTTAAGGTTGCACTAGTGCGTGTGCTGAATTTATTCAGAACAATGTGAAAAAGCAAGTTACTTCCTACATGAACTGCTGTTACTTTTTGTATGAGTCTGCATCCTGTGTATACAGGAAGACTGCATGCTGTAAAACACAGTTATTTTGTTAAGAGAGCATGACAGAAGCAGAAAATTTGAAGTGTCATTTGCTTTTTTCCCCGACAACAGTTGTCCCATATGCTTGTTGAAACGCCAGAAATACGGTTGATGTGATACATCATTTGGACTGTCTTGGAACTCCTTGGATTGCTTTACAGTGTGCTGTGTTTAAATGATTATGTGGTCATTCTCTTTAGACTACAAATTGATCATTGGTTTAGTCTTCAGAGTATGAGCTGCATGTTTTGGAGTCTGTGGCCAGAATGTCAACTAACGTAAATTTCATATATTGTTTTGAAACCAGCTGAGCTTTGGAATTTTGCAGCAATGAAGGGTCTCTCTTAGAATTGAAATTCATCTCCTAGTGGTAGGTCTGTCTATCAAGGACTATCTTAAATAATCCTTCCTTCCTTAAAAAAAAATAATTGTAAACTAAAATTTTCTTAGATCTTGGTCCAGTGCAAAATTCCTTAAAAAACCCAAATTTTCTATTTTATGCACCAGCGGTTCAAGGAAAACTTGCTAGCACCTATGCTACACTTTCACTCAAATAAGAATTTCATTGTCAGTGGTAATAAATGGAGGGGGTCTTATAAAAAGCAGTGCTGTCTGTGTGTTCAGCTCTGATGAAAATAGAGCACATACTTTTTTTTGTTTTAATATGCTTCCTCTGGGAGTCTTAACTACACCTTTGTCAGTCTATATTTATGTTTTGTATGTTCTGATCAGAAATTGTACTATAAAGGGGTTCATACCCTTTATAGTGAAGAGGTGGAAGTGGTGAAAAGGCCTTGACATGTAGAGTAACAAATAGCAACACTTCAAATGCTGTATGGTTTCAGGACTGGAAGAGTGTGCAAATATGTAGTACTACCAGATGCATAAATTTCCCTAAGGAAAAAATTCCATCTCTTTGAGTCATGTACTTGAAAATGACTTGTTAATTTTGAGAGTTTTCCAGATACATAGTATCTGAACAAATTCTGCACACTGGAGATGAACATCTTAAAATTACTAGTCATAAATTTTCATGTTTAAGGAAACCATAAAGGAGACAAGCTTGCTCATAAGATTTACACATCTACTTCTGTCTGTGTGTATAGTTTTAGTGTGATATTTTTCTCCAGCTCTGTCTTTTGTTGTTTTAATCTTAATAATGACTTGGATTTCTCTGGGGCCCAAGTTACTCATGCTCATTCTGAGGGGTTGCTAATCTGTTCTGCTATAATTAGAACAAAATTGGCATTCTAAGTAATGTTAAACTTTAGACCACAACACCTTATATCTCAAGATACTCCTCGAAATAATAAAATCTCCATTCTGATATTGTAGGGGTTTTGCTTTATTATTAGAGGGAAAAAAGGAAAACCTAAAAACAGTTTATTATTTTGGTCATAAAATGTGGACATTTTTACCATTAGCATTCTTCAAGATGATTTGCATTTTCACTTGTCTTGAACATCAGTTGTTTTTCCTTACTTGTAAGAAAACAAGAAGCTTCTTAGGTTAACCAGCCTGCCTTTTGGATCATGACAATTTTAACATGTAGCAAGGTGTTAAAATAGAACATTTTTACATACACAATTTTTAGATGGAATCACCAAACACCAAAACACCTACAAATCATAAATGCTGCTTTGTAAGGATTTGCACTGTTAGGCACTGACCACTTCACCACCCTCTAACTTTCCCCAAGAAGCTGACGGGCATCAGACCATTAAGAATCTATGGCACAAGCGAGTTGTTTTGCCATGAGGAGAGCCCGTGCTCTATGTATTTAACCACATTTTTATTTAACTCTGTACTTTACCTCAATATCCTTGTTGAGACTAAGAGTGATTTTAAGGTCTAAGAGTGATTTTAAAGGTCTATGGCATAAAAGTATTTTGCTTAATTGGGCAATCAGTCTTCTTGGTAAGGGGAGATGTGTTGTACCTGTAAAGCATTTCCAGGGAGGTTCCTCTGCCTGTTGCACTAACTGCAGCTAACACACAAGTGAGCAAGTGGCTGATGGCTGTTATTAAATTGCACCCTTCCTCTTTCTGTTTGTGAATGTTGGTCTTAGAATTGCAAGGCTGGTTTTGGTGGGTGAGGGGCAAGCTGTGTAACTGTGTCTGTCCCTTTGTAACAGTGAACGCTCACAGAGATTATTTTGCTCAAGGGTGATCCCTGCTCACGAAAGAATGAGTTATTGTGAGAGACAAGCTGGATTAACAATTACAGCTTTTGCTGGAGAGATGTTGTATTGGGTTTGTCTGGCAAGGTTTTGGTAGTGGGGGGGTTACAGGGGTGGCTTCTGTGAGGAGACACCAGAAGCTTCTGCCATGTCTGGCAGAGCCGATACCAGCCGGCTACAAGACAGACTCGCTGCTGGCCAAGGCCGAGCCCATCAGTGACGGTGGTAGCGCCTCTGGGAGAACAGATTTAAGAAGGGGAAAAAACAACTGCTGCACAACAGCAGCCAGAGAGGAGTGGAGTGAGAATACGTGAGTGA
>JAVJGG010000074.1:42445019-42457489 GCA_035590195.1 Aviceda cuculoides | reverse complement strand
ACCTGTGGACCTGTGGAGAGAGGAGCCCACACTGGAGCAGGTTTTCTGGCAGGAATTGTGACCCCGTGGGGGACCCATGCTGGAGCAGTCTGTGCCTGAAGGACTGCAGCCTGTGGAAAGTACCCACGCTGTAGCAGTTTGTGAAAAACTGCAGCCCGTGGGAAGGACCCACATTGGAGAAGTTCATGGAGGACTGTCTCCCGTGGGAAGGACCACACTGGAGCAGGGGCAGAGTGAGGAGTCCTGCCCCTGGGGAGGAAGGAGCAGCAGAGACAACGTGTGGTGAACTGACCGCAACCCCTATTCCCTGTCCCCCTGCACTGCCGTGGGGAGGAGGTGGAGAAAATCGGGAGTGAAGTTAAGCCCAGGAAGAAGGAAGGGGTGGGGGGTAAGCGTTTTTAAGATTTGGTTTTATTTATGATTTGATTGGTAATAAATTAAACAAATTTACCCAAGTCAAGTCTGTTTTGCCCGTGATGGTAATTAGTTGAGTGATCTCTCTCTGCCCTTATCTTGACCCACAAGCCTTTTGTTATATTTTCTCTCCTCTGTCTAGTTGAGGCAGGGGAGTGACAGAGCAGCTTTGGTGGGCACCTGATGTACAGCCGGGGTCAACCCACCACAGATGTTGAGAGCATTTGCTTGATGTTTTTTACCTTTGAATGTATGTTTACATCATGCTAAACTGAAGTATTTTAGAGGAGGATTTGCAGCCATCAGATGCAGGCTCAAGTTGTCAGACTGTCGCTGTTTTTCTGTGGTTCAGCATTATTTTCTCCAGTGATTGCTTTCCTGTGTTACAGTTCCTGGACCTTGTGATCCTGAAGACTTAATCGATGGAATCATTTTTGCTGCCAATTACCTTGGCTCGACTCAACTCCTTTCTGATAAAACTCCCTCCAAGAATGTGAGAATGATGCAGGCTCAGGAAGCTGTCAGCAGGATCAAGGTGAGGAATAATTCCATCTGCTTCTCCTATGGGTGCCTTAAGGTTGCAGATATTAACTTCTTACATATGCAGAAGTTTTTTCATGTGGAGTTATCTGTGGTTTCAGAAAGGTTAAGTGCCTCTTCTTTCTTTCTGCAAAATAAATCACATGTTTAATGCTGCTTTCAGAACATGACTGATAAGGAAAATTTACCAGATCATTTTAATTCCCTATAGTAATACTTGTGCCATGCACTCTAAGCCAGAATCTGAAGTGAGTGGTGGTCTAAGTTGTATATTAGCTGGGTGTTGAGGGAAAACAGGTTAAGGGTATAACTAATAAGTACTGCAGCTGCCTCTGGCTTGGCACTTGATAGAACTGGTACTGTGGTAACATCTGCCGTTATTTTTGACCCTGCTGTGGATAATAGTTTCTCCACCACGTAACAGCTATAAGCTGATTTAAAGAGAAAAAGAAAAGCCTGTGACAGTAGAGAGATGTATGGAAAAAAATAAATTGTCCTGGAATCTGGTATGTTTACTCTGTTTGTTTGGAAAACAGAAATGCCCACTGATTTCTGTACGGGCCATGACAAGCAATGGACATGCTGCTGTATTGTAAGTTACACTGATGACATTGTCAACTGAAATTAAGGTGTGTGGATGAAGTATTGCACGGTTGTAGAAGATGCTGCAATATTCCTGCTACCCATACATGGCTGGGTGGTAGGCACACAGCTTCATCTTCTGCTAATTCAGCTAACCAACACAATCTCATCTGAAAGTTTTCCTTGTTTTAATATTTGTGTGTTCTTCTATTGTATAGTTTATTTTGGCTTCCAACTCAAACTCTGTGTGCAATTGTATAAAAGACAGAGAAAGAGAGACAGCGTGTTATTAGCAAAGCCTATAGCACTGTCTATTAAGGTGGGCTGATGCTTCCTACTATTATTATTCCTTCCAATGTTTTGCGTGCCAGGTGTTCAGTTTGTCTGTGTATGAAACTTTCACAGGGAAGCTCCAAATAGAACCATTGAGACACTTCCAGAAATCGTAATTTTGCTGGTGTTCAAATACTTAAGTTCTTAAAACCTTGTCTCTGAAAATCACTAACACTCTAGTATTTTAGAGGAGGTAGGGATGTAGCCTTCCTGTTACAGATAAGTCATCTTCTGTCATCTCTGTAGAAGTTTCCACAAACTTAAACAACTACTGAACCTTTTGAAGAAGAATGATTTACCTGTGTTCAGTGGAGACTCTAAATTCAGTGACACTTTTAAAAAAGATTTTTCACTCAGCTTTCTCAACCATGGCAGGTCATGGTAGGTTTTTCCCAAAGCTATATGGGGACTTGCCCTATACAGAGTCTACTTCTTTTGTGCTCTGGGTGCAAGTAAGGCTGTGCCTCTCTGTTCAGTAGTCCCTGTGTGTTCTTTCCTGATGCTTGACCACATGTTAGAAAAGTAGTCTGATTTGAATGCACAGGAAACTAAAGGTAAGATAGAGAAGGTAGAGAAATAAGGGCTTCAGTGAGGCTGGATCTAGGAGGGATTCATCAGTAGAGGTTGATAGGAAAGATTAGCATCAGCTGTCATAGGAAACTGGTATCAGGAGTTGAACTTGAACCTGGGGCTGGGCAGGAAGTTTGTAAAGAGGAGGTAAAGCTTGTGTTGGGAGTACACAATAGACAAAGATTGAAGGGACATGTTACAGAAAACTGGAACAGAATTGATTCAAAGCAGGCCTGTGAGGTATAAGAGTGTAGAATCTTTCTCTGATACTAAATGTATTTTGTAGAAATTAATTAACAAAATAAAGGTCTTTCTTGAGGGTTCTGTTATGCCTCAGCCCTGCTGTGCCTCAAAACAGAAGAAATCTGTTTAGCTCATTTCACTCATAAAACCCGTAATTTATATATGCGTATAAATCAGCAGGCATGCATAGTCTTAGCTGTAGTAAATTTGTCTCAGGATGGAGGCCCAGGTCGTTACATTGTTGATCTGGTGAAACCCTAGCTGGTGTGTGCATAATTTTCTGAAACTGTAAGTGTATTTCAGAAAATTGTTGGCTTACTGCATGGCATGCAATACCATTGTACGCTTTGACAGTTACTGCTTTTCTGCTTCTAGGTGAATCTAAGGCAATGTAAATATACCTCCCTTCACCTTGGGATCTTTGGTTTATTAGTGTTGGGTTTGCCTGGGTTTGCTGCTGATTGCCGTTAAAGCTAAATTTTTTAGTGAGAAATTCATTATGACAGGATAGAGTTCCTGCTGCCAGATTCATTACATCATAAGTAGCCCGAATGTGTGAAACATTGCTCACAATGACTATGATACTTGTGCCCTACTCTTGTTTGTTTACAGACTGTTAGGTGTTGCACATGAAACATTTCTCTGTAGTTAAAGCAAAGGTTATGTATTAAGAATGAGGTTTTAAAAATTTGCAGACTTGAAGAGCATTAAAAAGGGGGGGAAGAGTTTTGTTTAAGTGTGCACATACAGTTTTGTTGAAGTGTACACATACCTTCCATATGAATGTGTTCCATTTTAATTTAATAGTACCTATAATGCTTCCTTTTAGCAAAGCCTTCAGACCACATATTCATTAATTTAGAATATGAATAGATGTTGAAAACAATTCTCCATGCTGCTTCTTTAAACAAGTATCTCTTCAGTTAAAACTACACGAGTTGGGGGTTTTCTTGCTTGGGCTCTGTGAAGTCCAACCAAGTTAAAACAGATACACTGCTTTGAAGGCATTCATCAAACATAGTTCTCTCATATTTTCACTAAGAGGTACTTTTAGTAATAGAAAATGTGTTTCACCATTTTTGGACTGTAGTCTCATTTCTTCAGGTAACACAGAAAGAACTATCTTTTCACATTTTACTTGGAGTGGATCCATAATACTTGTACCAGTAGAAAAGTTGACGTTCATGATTACAGTTCACAGCTGATCTGCGTGGTTACGTTTCACATGTGAACTAACGATTAACTTTCATTTTTATTTTTCATCAGCAGATTTGAGCTGTGTGACAGGTTTGAACATTTTTAGATAAGAACTGATTTAATTACTGAATGTAATTAAGATAAAACCCGTGTGTGGAAATAGTTTAATATTCTGCACATTTTGTTTACGCAGTGTCATCTGGGGGTTCACAGAGTTGCAGTACATTTTTTGTAGAGGTTAAATAGGTTGAGTATATTTAAGACATCCCTGTAGCAAAAGCGGAAGCTTACTGGTTTTTAACAATTTGTAATTTTGGAAATTGCTACTAGATACATAGTTACATTTCATTTACCTTCAATGAAAAGCCTGGACTCCGTATATTTTTTAAAAAATAATATTTTGTTTAGATAAGGTAGTTTCTCTGTTTTCTAAGAATATAGAAAGAATCTTTTGATCTAAATTACCAAAATAATGTGGTGATAAAGAGGATTTGTCTGATAAAGTGTCTTGCATAGAATTATCCTAATTTGTTTTTTTTCTCCTATGACATTTCTATGCAGTGTTAAATTACTTATTAAAAATGGTTGTTCCATACCATTACCTTAGTTTTAAGAAATATTTGAAAGTCATTCATCAAAAAAATTAAAATACTATTAAGACCAGATGCCTCCATTGCAAGAGCAGAATTTTCAATAAATTGAATGATAGTGCATTTTGATTAATCTTTGATCCTGCATCACAAACCTCTAGCTCAAGGGGTTTTTACCCCCCTTTTTCTTCTTTTTGGCCTGTGCTTTTCTTCTTTTGTGAGGTCGATCATTCTGTAAAGTTTGGGGAGGGGGGGAATTTGTCTGAAGGGGAGCTTGGTTTTGGAAAGCAATTTCAATGCTCTATCTTATGAGTGCCTCCCCCTTGCCCAGTGTATAGCAGGCAGCTTTTATTCAAGATAAGTATATTATTTCTCAGTACCAATGTAAATTAATATTAATGCAATAAAGAGTCTGCAGCATGAGGCAGTTTTAATTGCTTTTGCAATAGTTTGCAATCACCAGGCTATCAAATATTGCTTAGCTTGAAAAAGGTGACTAAAAGTTAATGTGAGAATGTTTATATTTTTAAATAAGCAGTACGGTCTAAAGTTTCAGTAGCTGCTTTTAGATTTGCTTAGATGAAACCTGACAGACTTAAGTTGCGAGCATCAGTATAAAACATTTGATGTGTCTTGTGATTCAAGCCTCCTGTTTGTTCTTCATAAAAGTAGTTAGCTGAGAGGCTGTTACTATTGGAAGTAAAAGGTTATCTGCCAGCCTGGTGAGTATTGCATTTCTTCAGTAAGCAGGTCTGTAAGTTCAGTTCACCTTGGTTTGAGTTAATGATTGCAAGACTGTAAAAATGGTGTTTATTTGTGTTATTATTGTTGCCACAGTAGTAGCACATAAGGAATCAGTTTGTTGCAATGGGTTGATACATGTCTAGCTGTAATCAGTTAAACTACTTGGTGACAAGAGACCTATTTTCAGGTGTTTGGGGAACTGAAGTACATGCTCCACTGCCTTCTTGAAAAAATGTGGTAGTATGGACATATCTTTGTGCAGGTGTCACAGGAAAATCTGTTGTCCAGATATGCAATGCTAACATTGGTATGGGTATATTTGCACAGAAGGAGTAGAAAATGGAGGTGAAAGTAATCATCTGTCATTTTGTTTTTCCAGGAAAAAGTAGCATAGTTTAGGGAGGTCATTTTTTGAAGGCTCTTTAAGCAGTCTCTCACCTTTTACACTGGTGTTGCTTCAAAAGAAGTAACATCATGGTTTGCACTGCTGTAAATGAGGGGATGCTCTGGTTTTTTTCCTTTAAAAGAAACCCAAGAAACCAACCCACAAAACCCCCCTCTTGTTTGTTGCAAGTAATATTTTGAATGGAAAAAAAAAAAAAATCCTTTTGTGTTCTTCCTGACTCTTTTGGTGTGGTTTCTTTTCATTTTTTAAATAATTGTGCTAAACATGACATTTTAACATTTTTTTTAAGCCAAATAGAAAAGAAGGAAATTAATCTAAGCAGGGACTGATTTAAAATAGCTAGTAGTCTGTGAGCTCTGGCATTAGCATGCAGATTCCTGCTTGACTTGGAGTCTCTGTAAGTTCTTCTCTAACTATTCTCCTGTCTCTGTTTGTTCCATGCTAAGCAGATGGCCCAGAAATTAGCCAAAAGCAGGAAGAAGGTGCAGTACAAACTCCATCAGCTTGATGTTATGCCTGTTCTTTTGTTTTCTGGGAGGGTTTTTTGCCTTTCTGTTTATTTTGTGTTTATATTTTCTGCATCCAGCAAGGGTTTTTTAAATTTATTTCCCAGCCACCATACAAGTTGACATTTCTCAGAAATTAGTTGCTGGATTGGCCATATTTTGTTGCTTATCATTAGCCATTTCATGTTAGAAATAGAGTAAAGATTGGATTTTTCAAATGGTTACAGGCAGTGCCCAAAATGCATACTAAAGAAACAGGACTGACATGGCAAAGGTTTTAACTCTGTAAAATGATAGATTAAAATTAATTCTTTTTTATTTTTTTTTATTTTATCTTTCTATATGAGTGCTTTGTTTGACTCATATGTGTCAAATTGCTGGATGCAAAAAAGAAATAAGTTTATGTATATACACACAGTAATATGCTGAGATTGACTCATCTTAGTAATAAGTTTTGTTTATGGAGTTTTTAACAAATCTAATTTTTAAAAAAATTACAAGCTTTATGTTAACAAAATAGGACTTCCAAAGTGGGTTAGTGCTTGCATAGTATGTTGTCTGACTGTGAAGGTCTTCTTACCAGAACTGCACTGTGAATAGCTTAAACTGTACCCACCTGTGGTACAGGTTTTTACATTGGTCTTGGCAGTCACTGTTAGCCCATATAGAAATTCCTCAGGCAAGAGTTGCTGTTAGGCCTTTCTATGGCTTGTGTGACAAACCTTCTTTAAAGTGGGATTCATAGTGTGGAGAAAATGGGAGAATCATCCTGATTTTCATGAAATCTCTATATAGTTCGTGTTGCAGTCAGGCATAATTTTACTGAATCAGGAAAAATATCAGGGAAGCTTTCATGGGGTTAACAATTTTTCAGATAATATCCAATTCACTTTCACATATATGTATATAGTTTCCATATCTTTGTGTTTCACTCTACCTTCTGCAGTCTAATACTCTTACCTTGCATTGCTGTTCTGGTGACTATGTCTTAGTGCTCCCCTGTTCGTGAGCTAACATTATTAGTAAGTATGTTACCTAATTTGTTTGTTTGACTCTAAGCCGTTTACTTGCAGGCTCCAGAAGGTGAATCTCAACCCATGACTGAAGTGGACCTCTTCATTTCTACACAGAGAATAAAAGTACTAAATGCTGACACACAGGTATAGACAAAGATGCCTTTGTCAGTATTGTGGTAGTCAGCTACTGAAATACACTTTCACCTACCTGCCAAAATTTGTCCTTCAAAAAGTGCTGGCACTTTTATTTCCCTCCAGAATTTCATTGTAAGAGATCCATGCTCAAGAACTGTGTCATACATGCAATTACTCTGGTGTGTCTGACTAGAAATGATTAGAATTTGTGGGTAAACTGATTGCAGTCAGCTCATTTCTTATGAGCCATGATGCATCAAGTATTGATTGTGCCCAGAGTAGCCCAAAATGTTTGGTGGTGGTAGTTCGAAGTTCATAGTCCTTTGCACATACATGCCCAGCATATTCAGTTCTGATACTGAGGTCTTTATGTGCTTTTCCATGGAAAACACAGTTTTAATTTGTAAAACTTGCTCTTTGCTTTACTTTTGGAAAGTGGAGCTCTTGTTTTCTATTGGCATTTCCCCTCATGCGTGACAGGTGTTACAGACTTCATGTAACAAAGGTCTTATATTGCCATTTGTTTGTTTTCATGATACTAGGTGTGCAATAAGAACTTCACTGAAACAGCCGCTCATGTTGTTTTTTGTATTCCTCAGGAAACCATGATGGATCATCCTCTGCGGACCATTTCTTACATTGCAGATATAGGAAATATTGTTGTTTTGATGGCTCGTAGGAGAATGCCACGGTCTAACTCCCAGGATAATGTAGAAGCATCTCACCCTTCCCAAGACGGAAAGAGACAATACAAAATGATTTGCCATGTCTTTGAGTCTGAGGATGTAAGGAATTATTCTGTCTTGTAATTTTCTAGGGGTGGAAATGTTAACACGTTTTGGTAGGCTTGAAGTCCATTGCAAGTGGTCCTGTTTGTTCTTTAACTGCAACTAAATACTTCATCTAAGCAGAGAAACTTGCCTTCTGTTTGCATGTTTGAACCTGACAAAAATGCCCCCTCCACTCACAAAATTGGTGTTTATAGAAATTCCTCCCATTTTTAAGCTCCTTCAATGCCTTCCAGTAAGAATGAGAAGAGGGTCCAGTTCCCACGGCTTACAAATACCAGCTCAGATTCTGGATGTAAATGTGAAAGTCTATCAGAGATGCTTATTTTCCTAGGGAAATTCTAATCCCAAGTCTTGCATCAAGGGTCAATCATTGATACATACTAGAAAGGTGGTGGTTTTTTTTTTTTGAGGAGAAGAGGGAGGAGGAGACTTGTGCTGGGCAATAGTTGCTGACATCACATCAAAAAGCCAGCAAAGTGGTAATTCTGGCAGTCCCAAAGTATGCTGAATAGAGACACAGCTGAGTAAATTTTAGTCTATGGTGCAGGTTACTAAGTTACCTTATATAGGACTTGATATCCTGTGTTCACAATCAATGTGTGTAATTTACTGATTTTATGCACTTTTTAAAGCTCAGTAAACTGAAAGGTAAAATCAAACATACCAGATTGAAGTGGCTAAATATGCAGTTGTCAGGATCATAATCAAGTTAGCCCTAATAATTTGGGAAAATAAAAAATCTCAATTCTAAGCCCTCTGAATAGCAGAGTATCACTTAAGACAAGTAAGGTGAAAATATCAGTTTCTTATAAAATACTCGTATGTCTTCCACTCCACAGTATATCAGCAAGGACCCTGAGATGGGAAGGTTTTCTTGAATAAGCAGCTGATTTTATGTAATGATGAATCTGTTCTAAACCCATGTCTGGTTAAATTATCTGGTTGCAGGTGAATGTACATGTACACATATGACCCACTGCTGAGGTTAAAAAGTAAGGACAAGAGCACTGATAGAAGTAATTCACTACCAAAATTTTGACAGAGAGCATAAAAAATTGTGGATATTTTTTCCCCCAAAATCCATGTAAGCCAGTTTTGCAAAGCCTTTCAAGAAACGGGTGTGAAAATAAAAAGAGGAGCCAATGGTTTTTTGGCTTAACATCACTTGATATGCTGCCCACTTTGAGGCCACTGCTTTTGTATTTCTAGTCACAAGTTTGGACTCTGCTAGCTCTCTTACTCTAGCCAGTTGAAAAAGCAAAAACCAAACTGTCAGATGCCAGAGTCTGGGTCTTATTTTCCTTCAGCGTGTGGTGGTCTGACTATGATCCAGACTTCATGGATTGTTTCCCAGGCTGCTATTAATACTTTGGCTAGCTGGAATCTGTGCTTCCTTTGGGGGATCATTGATGTTACTTTCTGTGGTTTGTTTGGATCAGCCTATCTTTGTGTCAGATGTGATCCTCCCTGTGTCACTGGATATTGGCCTGGAAAGTACATGCCTGTAGATCCAATAAAAGCATTGCTCAGTGATGTGAAAATATGTTGAGAAATTGCAGGAGATTATATCAGCTCTCCTTCGTCATAGTATAGTTCACAAATAGCTTGCAAAATTTATCTCAAATACCCAAATGACTAAGAAAGAGAATGGAAACAGTGTAGCACCTGTTAGCAGCAAGGAGATAGCAGCTTCAAAGGTCTTGTATATCCAGTGGAGTCGTACAGCCTGTTTGTATTATAAAACTCATGTGTGTATCATTGTCACATTTTCTCCTTCTGGGACAGCTGGGTATTTAGAAGAATTTACTCAGTAACTGACACAGAAGCTGTAAGCTCTCAAGGGGGTGTTGACCAGAATGTGTGTCTGCTTGGAAAAGTCGTTATCTAAGGAGTGCAGTGCCAGATTTTCAACTGTAGAGCTGGATCTTCAGATGAGCTGAACCCTAGCGATGTGTCCAAATGCTGTGTCTAAATGGGAGTTGATCTCTACCTGGAGAGAAGATACATGTGTATGAATGTAAAGTCTGCATTTATCTCCTCACTTAGGTTACTGAGCTATGGAGGTGTAGTTTTCCCATTTTCTTGCTGTCCTGTTCTTGCTGTCAAAACCGGGTCAATCCAATCATTGATAAAATACTGCCAGTTGTGATATTGGCCTTTTCAGGACCAGCAATCATGCTATTCTCATCAGCAGGTTTAGTGCTACTTGTTTTAAGATACAATCAACTTATTATTTCAAGGTTGGGAACCTTTCCTTTGTTAGGGACCAAACTGGACTTTATGTACAGCTGGTAGGCTGTATAAAAATACACCTCAGCAGTATTAATTCACCTCCAGCACTACCCCAGGCCTACCGTGTCAGCTGTGGAGCTCTCCTCTTCCCTCTCTTCTCCACAGCCAACACTGTGCTCCAAGGGACTGTTTCAGCACACATCATGGCCAACTACTGTGCACTACACAGTGCTTACTGCATGTGTCAATGCAATTATGTGCAGTACTACTCTGCACCATGCCATACTGTTTTCCTCTCCTGTCCATGACCGGTCTTATACTGGCTATGATCACTGCCTCAAAGGGAGGCATCCCTCTGGTCTGTTTCCAGCTGCATCCCCCACCTTGCATGATGCAGAGCGTTCCCTGTGTCTGCCTTGCATCCAGTTTCTGCAGATGTAGAACACCTTATGGTGGGGGCAATGCAGTGTAATGAGTGGCACATTTGGTGGCTTTAGGTGTAGAGAAGGCTATGGGAAGCTGCAGGTGCAAAAGGGTACACACAAAGGACAGGCTGAGAAGGAAAGGGGCAGAGTCATGGGAGTTGGAGGGAGCGAAATAAGAAATGTAGGGGAAGGAGGTTGAAGGAGGTAGCAGGGTGGAGTGACCATTTCCAGTCACTTCAAGGCCTGGACCAATGTGTGTGACCATTTCCAGTCACTTCAAGGCCTGGATCCGGTCACTAGTTGCTACCCTTTTCCTGTTTCATCTGAGACTGAGGTAGGAGCAGCCAATGTAGACATGACGGTTTTAAAGGAGGGTGAGAAAAGGAGGAAATACTCTTTTAAATGTGGTTGTGTGTTTTCTAGTAGACATTTTCATTTTCACTGCTGGCTTGTCAGAGAATGGCATTGCCTCTGCTAGGAGGGAGAGCCATCTAGGAGCTGCACATGTGGGAACAGTTGTAGGTGCGAGCTACAGTCACTGCAGCAGGTATAACTTTACATTTATATCAGCAGTTCTTACCTGTGAAAGGATGGCTTTATTTGTATTTCTCATTTATAATTGCTTATCAAGGTGGATTCATGGCACAGGTGAATGTGTTGATGTGTTGTGGGTCTTTTAAATTAATTTTTAATGCACAAGTATTTTTTAAACTGGATTGCAGTAACTTGTAGGTTCGTTGACTTGATGATCTGTTTTGCAGTGTGATTGTAACAGGGAAAGTGTCAGAGGACAAGACTATCAGAATGTTTCACTTTTTTCTCTTCTCTGGGAACAGGCACAGCTGATTGCACAGTCCATAGGTCAAGCATTTAGTGTGGCTTACCAGGAATTTCTGAGGGCAAACGGAATCAACCCAGAAGACCTTAGCCAGAAGGAATATAGTGACTTGCTCAATACCCAGGACATGTACAATGATGATCTGATTCACTTCTCCAAATCTGAAAACTGCAAAGACGTATGTCTATTTGGTTTTTTTTTTCTGTAACAGCATTAAGCTGCTCTGTACCAGTTGCAGGCCCATGCTGGCAGAAATCAGAAAACCATTAATACTTCCTATAAATGACCTCAGTGAGTCTAGAATGCTATCCCAAGTAGGACACCCTGTCATCTGTTCTGTTTCAAAGGCAAACAGTGAACCCCAAATTTATCAGCAGTGAAGTGATTTACCATCTGTTTGTGTTCTTTTCACCAAGCAATTTTCAGACATGTTTGAAAATGAATTTAAAACAGATTAACAGATTAGTACAATTTAACAGATTACAGTAAACACTATAAAATTTATAAAGGCACGGGTGTTTATGAAAGTGGCTGATTCCAGACCTTGAAGAATTATATTTGCTGAAAGGATTGCAGCTCGGTTAATAAGATGAATCAGTGCACCACTGGAACACATATATAGTGGTTTTCCAGTCCTCAGTCATAAACTCTTGCAATCTCTTTCTGTTTAGCTTTGTCCACCAAAGCTCATTGCACCAGGGTTTCTTCCACTCCAATTTCCTCTGCTGATGTGCAGAAGTATGTTGTGAGGAGTATTTCACACTAAGCAAAATCTGTATGATGTAGTGCTGATTATTTCATGTTTGAATACAAATGAAACATAGTAAAATGTGTACCCTATTTTGGTTTGCCTTTGAATTAGGAAGGCAGGTTGCAAATAAGGAGGGGTATATGTTTGTTGGTTATAT
>JAVJGG010000074.1:42428866-42445009 GCA_035590195.1 Aviceda cuculoides | reverse complement strand
TGAATGTTTGGGTGGGGGGCGGGGAGAGGGTGGTGGTATTGGTTCCATATGTGTGAAGAAGCTTTTTTTTTGAAACTTTTTCTTATGATACAGGTTTACATTGAAAAGCAAAAGGGAGAAATCCTAGGTGTAGTAATTGTGGAGTCTGGCTGGGGATCCATTTTGCCTACAGTTATTATAGCCAACATGATGCATGGAGGACCAGCAGAGAAGTCTGGGAAGCTGAACATAGGGGACCAGATCATGTCAATCAATGGGACCAGTTTGGTTGGTTTACCACTCTCAACATGTCAGAGCATTATAAAGGTATGGAGGATGTTTCTGGAAGTTACACATTTTAAAAATGTTACATAATAGGTGAGCAGAAAGTAGAACTCTTAAGTAAATTCTTACCAAATGTTTGTATAGCACTTTCCAGTTGATCATCTTTAAACTACAGTGGGAATTATGCTACACCAATTTTCTGACTCCCAGAAAGTCAGCTGTGCCATTTACCTGTATCGACAAGGACTCTGTGCACAACTTCACTCCATAGGAGAATATTTGTTCAGAAGGAAGATATTACCAGATATACACTTAAAATTTTATGTGACAAATGGAGGCACAGGTACCTCATATTGTCCTAGGCCATATTAGCTGTTTAAATGCCTCCTAGTATCTGGCTGAAATAGAGCTGATGCTTTTGTTGTTGTTGTTGTTGTTGTTTGTAACTATTTTTAAAACATTTAAACTTTGAATTAAAATCCTTTGTAGAAACTTTGCCCGAGTTACTTGAAAATATGATGCTTCTCTTTGCTTGGCTAAATGGGATATTATAATTAGAAGAGCTTTCTTCTAGTTGTCAGAAAAGTATATGACTGCAAAAAGCGTGCAGGTCAACTGGAACTGAACAGTGTCTGGGGTAGCTGTAGCATACAAGGGAGTAGGTATTTAAACATCAGAGTTTCAAGAGCTGGAAAGATGCATCACTAGGGAATGTTTGAGGTGAAGCTATATGGACTTTGTTATTTATTGAAATAGCCCCACAGAACTCCTGTAGATCATAACATGTAGACATGTAGTGTAATGCTGGTGGTGTACTATACAGAAATTCTTCTCTGATTTCTAGAAATATGCCTGTTAAACTTACTTATTTGTTTAGGCAACTTTCTGGTAACAACTTTCTGGTAACTTTCTGCTATAAAGACTTCCCATTCTGGTTTCCAAAAATGTTAATGCTGAATTCTGATGAGTAATAGATGCATAAGTCACTGAACCAGCCATTTTAGATTCAGTAAGTAGAAATGGTAACCTGGAAGTGTAGCATACTAAAAACGTGGCAAAAACAGTCTTAGATTTGTGAAGGAAGGAAAAAAAAATCATATTAAGTATCCTTGTGCCAGCTTCAGTGGAACAAAACTCCCTGCAAATTTAGGCTTTTCATGTTAGCTATACTGTTTCCTATCCCACATCAGTTTTATTTCTAAAACTGATGAGTTACGCTTCTCTGGTTCAGAGCCTTTCCAGGTAGAGTTCCGATGTTCTTATCTGTACTTTCTCAGAAACAACCAGCTTTGCTGTTTCCAGCTTCTGCAGACCTTTCTCTTCCTCACTGATACTGCTGTTGCCATAGGAACTCCTAGCCATTTATTTTGTCTTTCTAAAGAGAAGACAGTCTGTATGTTTGCAGGTCTTCATAACCATACATCTGGAGCTGTTCATATAGCGCTTCTGGTAACAGGTACATATACCACTGCATGATCTAAGCACACATTTAGATGTGGGAGCAATATCTCAGGATTTCAGATTTCTTTAGTGTGCTGTAAGTATGAAAAGATGAGAATATTGTATAGATAAGAAGAATATCTTGCAAGCACTTCAAATAAGATAATTTCAGTATTACGGATGTAGTCTCTGCTACTAATTGACCATAACCCAATTGGAAACTGACAGAGTTCAGAAGCTTTCCATATGTGGTGGTTATTCCCTAATTGTATTATGCTACTTGTATCTTTTTCAGAAGCATCTGGTGCTGGCTACTATCAGAAGCAGACTCAGGGACTAGATAAGCAAATAAGTTGGTCAAATGATAAAATTGGTTTGTTGCCAATCAGCATATATTACCAGTCTGCATAATACTGGAAATTAGCCACTTTTGAAATGTATGTGCTTTCTGTCAAATTACGAAATTATTTGTTGGTGTACACATTACTTTTTTTTTCAAGAAATACATATAAATAACTTGCACATTCGTCAGGGAAGTAAGAGCACAATGATATCAACTCTGTTGAGTGCGTTTAACCTAAGTGAACTCAGATGACTGAAGTTAAACACCTAAATTCCTCATAGAAATGGGCATCTCCAGTACGCTGCATGACTCCTACCTTGCTGGATTTAGAATGCTAAGGCAAAAGCCCCTCAGACTTTTGAGTAAACATCATACCCACAGCTTAGTACAGGTTGATTAGTCCCTGTCTTCTACAATGTGTGTTTTGTGAAGACCTTTGTATAGAAGAAGATGAATGGCCCTTGCACATGTATGGTGTGCTGCTAACTCCTCACCAGAGTGCAGGAGTCCATAGTAATGCAAGAGATGCAGTTCAGACTTCTTTATGAAGAATATGGTACATTTCTTTATGCTGTGAGTGTAGTAGAGGCAGTTCCCACAGCCATGTGCTTTGTCATTTTGTGTTCACATGCCCCTTCTCTTGGAGCCATTTTCAACAATGAGCCAAGCTGAGCTCAGCACTGTGTGGAATTGATGGCAGCTGTTTCCCATGTGATGACTGCATCCAGTTTAAGGCACTGACAAGAAAACAGACTCGAAGGCAGTTCACCCTGGCAGGATGCCAGTCTAGTTATTCAAGTCACTGCTGAATCCGGAGTTTAGCTCAACAGAATCAACAGCAGTAAAGTGGATACAAAGACTTCAGTGTATTACCTTAGCTATAGTAGGAATTATTTTTTGGAATTAACCTTTTGAAGTCAGTGTCAGTGTCAGACACCTGTTAGTTGCAGTGGGATCCACATTTCAACTGAACATATAAAAGAAATTCTGAAGTAGGTACTGGAATTGGTAGGTGTTGTATTAAGTAAGGTGGAAGTTGCTGTATTCTTTATAAAGCGTTTCTTTCTTTATGTGGATTTTATTTACGTATTTATTTATGGATAATCCTTTGTGTGAATGAAGCATTTCAGAAAACTACCTTAACGATTTCTAAGAGCTCTGAATACTTGAAGTTGTACAAGGGGTCAGATTGCAGTTATCTGCATTTTTACATTTGAGTTTTTATTGAGCTGTACAATCACAGATTGTCAGAAGCTGGCAGTCACAGCAGGAGCTGGTCCAGACCAACACTTTGGTTTAAAGTACAGCAGGTTGTTTAGGGCAGTGACCACGAGGGTTTAAATAACTCCAAGGTTGGATCCACACTCCACAACCTCTCTGGGTAATCTGTTCCAGTGTTTTACCACCCTGACGGCAATAATAAATTTTCCTCCTTCAATTTTCTTCTGGTAGCAAGGAGTTAATGATGAATGTGATATAACTCTTTAGAAGGAAGGAGGAAGGGGAATTTGGAGCACTGCTTATACAAGCGTGGTATGAGCAGGACCTGCCGTTTGCTTGACAGAATTTATTATATCCCATTAGGGAAGCCACTTATTTGTAACTCTCTTAGCTACTTACTTAAAATTTTATTTCCCATCCACAGTCACTGGCTTTTTTGTTGAGCTGCATAGACCTGTTCAATATTCTTTTTATACATGGTTTGTGTTATCAAATGAAGAAATAGCTGACAGGAAGCTAGGTTTCTTAAAACAACTGTGTCAGCTTCTTGGCAAGAGAAGTTTGGTATTTTATCACTCATTTCACTGCATATTCTGATGCTTGTGTCTGGCATTCAGTAATCAGATTCTCTTACAATGGATACGAAGAGCTGTTTATTCAGACCTGTTCCCATGTCAATATTTTAATGCTTCCCCTCCCAGTGCTTATATTAGATGTTTCACTCTGTCTTTGGCAGCATTTTTCATGGTGATTTATTTTCACAGGGTTTGAAAAACCAGGCCCGGGTTAAACTGAACATAGTTAGGTGTCCTCCAGTAACCACAGTCTTGATCAGGAGACCGGACCTCAGATATCAGTTGGGCTTCAGTGTGCAGAATGGGATTGTAAGTAACTTCCACGCTCTCTGGTTAAGCTTTAGCATACATGAAACTTCTTATCCATTTGTGGGTAAGTTTCAGTGTGGAGAGAGGGAAGCTGCCATTTTCTCCCTTACAGCAAGCAGGACTTTGCACATGTGTTAAGTCTAAGATATGAAAGCTGAGTTAATCAGAGTTATTTTTTGTCTTTGACTCTACTTACTTCACAACTTCAGAGTCAGCCAGAGGAGCAGAAAAGCTGTGTTAGGTTAGAAAAACAAAAATCTGTAGCAAAGGCTGCTTTCAATCTGCATCAGTCATGTCTCTAACCAAACCACTGCATGATCTCAAAAGAAAAAGACTGTCCTTGATCCTCTTTTGTTGTAAGGCATCTGCATCCTGAACATTGTTAAACTGTGGTCCTTCCTACGCTCTTAAATTTCCAAACCACAGCACATGTGAAGTACAACACAAACAGCCCTTTCTGACACTTTGTTCTGCTCTTGGAAGAGAATATCCAGTAGTTATTTGTCACTAACAAATTCTACTTTGAATTGGTGATTGATTACATTTTGGAATTTCTTGCAAGCCTCTATGTTTAAATGCTGATTTACAGGTTACAGGCAAAAATGGGTAATCTAAAGTCTCTGTTCGTTGTGCAGACCCTCATAAATTTGTCCTTTCCCTTCCAGATCTGTAGCCTTATGAGAGGAGGTATAGCAGAGCGAGGAGGTGTGCGTGTTGGCCATCGGATCATTGAAATCAATGGACAGAGTGTTGTAGCAACACCCCATGAGAAAATTGTTCACATTCTCTCAAATGCTGTTGGTGAGGTAAGAGCAGACAATGTGTCTAGGCAATATAACATAGGTCATCGCTGTTACCTGTAACAACTCATGGAAATCAGTAACAAGTGGTGTCCCTCGAGGGACCATACTGGGACCAATACTTTTTAATATCTTCATCAATGACATAGACAGTGGGATTAAGTGCACCTTCAGCAAGTTTGCAGATGACACCAAGCTGAGTGGTGCAGTTGATCAGCTTGAGGAAAGGGATGCCATTAGAGGGACTTTGACAGGCTTGAGGAGTGGGCCCATGTGAACCTCATAAAGTTGAACAAGGCTAAGAGCAAGGTGCAGGACGCACCTGGGTCAGGGCAATCTCCAACATCAGTACAGACTGGGGGATGAAGGGATTGAGAGCAGCCCTGCGGAGAAGGACTTGGGGATACTGGTGGATGAAAAATTGGTCATGAGCCAGCAATGTGCACTCACAGCCCAGAAAGCCAATCGCATCCTGGGCTGCATCAAAAGAGGCATGGCCAGTGGGTTGAGCGAGGTGATTCTGCCCTCTGCTTTGCTCTGGTGAGACCCCACCTGGAGTACTGTGTCCAGTTCTGGGTCCCCAGCACAAGAAAGACATGGACCTGTTCGAGCAAGTCCAGAGGAGGGTCATCAAAATGATCAGAGAGGGATGGAGCACCTCTCCTATGAGGACAGACTAAGAGAGCTGGGGTTGTTCAGCCTGGAGGACAGAAAGCTCCAGGGACACCTTATAGCAGCCTTTCAATATATAAGGAGGACTTACAAGAAAGATGGAGAGAGACTTTTTACCAGGGCCTGTAGTGACAGGACAATGGGCAGTGGTTTTAAACTGAGAGGGTAGATTTAGACTGGACATGAGAAATTTTTTATGACGAGGGTGGTGAGACACTGGAACAGGTTGCCCAGAGAGGTTGTGGTTGCTCCATTCCTGGAAGTGTTTGAAGTCAGGTTGGACAGAGCTCTGAGCAACCTAATCTAGTGAAAGATGTCCCTGCCTGTGGCAGGGTGGTTTGGGCTAGATGGTCTTCAAAGGTTCCTTCCAACTCAAACTGTTCCATAATTCTGTGATTCTATTAGCCTACTGCTGTTCAAATCTAAAAAGTGGAAGTGAGAGCAAGCCAGCACACGATTTCTTGTATTATTTACCTGTAGTTCTCCTATGTTTTAGAAGAACCCTAATCTGAAAATATGAAGTGTTCACAAATTTAGATGGTTGTTTGATACTAAACATACTGTTTCATAAGATCACCACCTGCAATACTTTAATAAGGGTATGAAAACTCACAGGTTTTACCTTTCCCTTCTGTCCTGTATGACCTTAGCTGGTTCCTTTGCCAGTGCTTTGTTGTAGTATACATGTTAGGAACATTGATTAACTTGCCATATTTCCTCTAGATTCATATGAAGACTATGCCAGCTGCCATGTACAGACTGTTGACTGCACAAGAGCAACCAGTTTACATCTAAAGCCGACACCTCACCGTCACAATGTGCATGGAGGATGTTTTTCCTCACTAGTGCTTGTCTCTCTAGTGCTGCATTTCTGTGTCTGAAGAGACATTTCTTTCTCTCTCTCTCTCTCTCCTTCACAGACACAAACACATTGTCTTTCTCTCCTCCTTCCGCTTTTCCTCTTCTCCCTACCATTTTCCTGTATTTTGGGAAGGGGCAAAATACATCTATGGGACTATTTTGGTTGCATCTTTTTACAAGTGAAACTTCATGCAGTTCCACATGCAAAACAGGAAAATAACAGCAGCATTATTCACAGCAGGACTGACAAAGATTGATTCTGCTTCATGCTACATAACCAGTTTTATTTTTGTAGCTGTAATTTGACAAACTGAGTAAATTAAATGTTGCTGAATGAAAGATGTCTTTACCAAACAGATAAAACTATAGGGTGCAAAGTGTTCTCTTGGATGTCCTGCAAGTGACTTTGCTTTTCTTGCCCTATTTTCCCACAGGCACTGAGCTCAGTATTAAAAGTTTATGTCTGTAGGAAAAGTAGAATACCAAAAAGATAGTTTTGCCCTCAGGAAGAATCACCTGCTTATGAAAACTCAGTAAATGCTGCTGTTGTAAAATGGTCTATCCAAATACACACCTTTTAATTCCCCTCTGTCATAAGTTCTTCATGGTAGTAGGACCCCAAAAGGTACTCTGTGAGTTGCTGAAACATGTTACATTTGCATTACTTACACTAAGTAATTTGGGAGTCATTTTTTACAGTTGCCTCCCCCTCTCTGCCCCAGATTTCTAATTCGTTGTTTTCTTCTACTTTGTTTTTAAGTGCAACATGTCTTTTATAGTCCCTTGCCTGTTTTAGAGGTTAAAGGAGGGCGGGAAGATCTTTAAATATCTACAAGAGAAATAGCAAGGGGCTTTCCTGAACAGCTGCACTTTTCCTAGGCTCTTTGTTCTGAATTTGTTGCACACAACCATGTGTGCCAATGTATATAGACATTTTTAAAATTGTGCTTGCTATTTATGAAGTTTGAATATAAGAGATCTGCAGACTATTCTAAGTAATTTTGTTCTCTGAGCCAGTTTGAACATATATTTTTGTCCAAAGACTTGTCTAATTTTATTGATTTTCTCTTTAGTTCGTGATATAGATAACAGTGGAAGGGATGAGGTGGGAATAAACTTATTTATTTTGTTATGTAATTTAACTTGTGATTTTTTTCCATATGTATGGCACTTAAAGGAGATATGCGTGTACTATATGCACTTGTATGAAGATTATAAACTGTAGGGATGTATGAAATCTAGGATTTGATTGGCCTCTAACTTGCATGCTAGAGACAGAAGGGGAAAAAAGGGTTGGGTTGGTTGGGGTTTTTTTAAGGGGTGGGGTGGGCGGGAGAAGCAGTGGCTTTTCTTCCTAGTGAGAGGAAAATTCTCCATTCTCTGTAGTTACTTTTTATCAGGACTGTATACTGGTGTTTATGCTGAAATTGAACCATGCATTTAGTCCAGGCTAATACATTGGTTTCTTTTAAAGAAACGGTTTTTGCTGTTTTACTGTGATAGAAAGGCTCAGTGAGATCAAAACAAGAGCAGGCCACACACAGCCACTCACCACTTCTGCTTTGCAAATGTGCTGTTGGTTATAGTCACTTGTTTTTCAATTATTGTGGGGTGGACTGTGCAACGTAAGTGTTGTTTGCAGTCCAGTAATGATACCTAGACATTACTACGGAAATTCATGGAAGTGGATGTGTGTGTGTGTGTGTACATGCATATGCACACTTGGTGCAAACACTGCTGAGAGCCATTCAGCTCTCTTGCCAGAGGTCCATTTTTGGCTTTCAGAAACCATGGATATCCATGGGCTGATCAGAGGTAGAGAATAAACTTTGTATTTCAGTGGGCAGTAAATACATAAGGGAGATAATGAAGTGGTGCATAAACTATTGTAGTAAGTGAATATGTTTTAGTGTTGAGATTAATGTATGATGACTTGATTTTACTTGTTGTTATATAATTTAATCCAAATCTCCACAATAGCAGATTGCACAAGAGAACAGTTTTAGTATTCCAGGTTAGTACTTACCTCTGCTACCTGACTGATGCAACTAGATAGTGAATGACTTGTGGGTATATTGTTTAAATGTTGACATCTGTTTTATGATAATTTGAACTTTTTTCCAGAACTTTCCATATATATAGTAATATATGTAAATATGCTATATAACCATGTACAATTTAGAAGATTATATACAGTGCAGCCTTTCCATAAGTTGCCTGAGGAAACTTGGTGAACTCTTGAAGACACAGTTATCATGCTTCTGGTTCCTGCTATGTTTACATCTTCAGCTTCACGTTTCTGTGGTTCTGTCTGGCTCATGTGGTGAGGTCTTTAACTCACTTCACTGGGAAATGATGATGACCTGAACATGCAAATGTATTTAGAGATGAAACAACTGTTTCTTTGAAAATCTTGCAGCCAAGATTCTGTGAAGTTATGGCATTTGAGTGCTTTGAACAGTTCATGGTGAATACGTGCTTAACATTAAGCAAGTGAATGCTCATAGGATCAGAGTCTAGCAAAAAAATCTCAGTTTTTCCAATTACAGTGTGTGTGTAAGATTTCCAAACTGGGAGGTCCATAGCGTTGTGCACACTTCTGATAACAGTCTTGTAAACAATACCATTTTACTTTGTAAAGGGAGTTTCAAGAAAAAGGAGCTTGAAAGGGCAAGCTGGCAGTTCTCTAGGCTGTTGCAGCAGTTAGCTAGATTAGATATGTGGTTTTTTAACAGATTCAAAGGAACAAACTGCTGGTTTACATTCCTTCTTCAGTGACAGGCCTGAATTCTTTTTCATCCTTGCTGCTTCATACAGTCTAATTAACTCTTCAGTGTTTGCATTAAGGATGGAACATCCCTTATATTCTTTTTATTGGCAAGTTTCACACGTTTGTTTTGAATCTTGTTCAAATTTGAGACTCAGTGGGGATTTCCAGGTTTGCTTGCTTTCCTTGTTTTCTAAATGAAATGTATTTCTGAAGACAGCAATGTGGTTGAGATCTCTTGTACATATTTAGCGCAGTACCTAGACTATGAAGTTGTACTATTGTTCTGTAAAGAGGGTGAATAGAAATTATTGTAAAGCGTTGGGAAAAGTATAGTATTGTATTTGTAACAATATTGTTCTTTGTAAACATTTAATGATCTCTATATATAAATATAAATATATATATATAAATATATGTGAGCCTGGAATGTTGATACTGCACATCTACTGAATGTAATTCCTCTGATGTTTTTTGCCACAGGTCTCTGACTTCTGTAATGAAGCTGCAGTGGTTTGATTTGGGGGAGAGGGGGCGGGGGGAGCAGGAGTGGGCTTTTTGGTTTGGATGGGGCAGGGTGGGGGGTTTCTGGCCAGCTGTTTTGTTGTGATGTATTTACTGTGCTACATTCCTTTATTTAACAGAGCGCTAATGTCTGTAAGATTTGCAACAATAAAATACAAAACAAAAATACCTCATACAAGACTGAGAGTTTGCTCATACTGATCTAGGGGTTGGCTTGCCAATACTGGATGCATGAATGCTTGGAAGGTGTCTGAACTTCTCTTTTGCCACATAGTCTGGAGTAATGCTATATGTGTTTCTGCAGATGTGAACCAACACTATTAACTTTATTTTTAAAACAGCATTATTTTCAGGTAATAAATGACACTAGTGCTCCTAAATGAAGCTGATTCCTTATCTAAGGTTGCATCCCAGTTTTTGCAATGTGAAATGTCACCATGTTTGCATCTTCAAAAAATATGTTATTTCAAGATGCCTTTTATGTGACAGAAGTATTATTCCATTGTCTGAGTAACTTTAAATATGCTTTTTTTCATGAATAAGGTCTTGCTAAAAGTTCTTTACACTTACTGTCATTTCTGAAACCACTGATTTTCTTCAAAGGTCATCAGCATGGTTTATTCCTAAAGACCTAATGCCATTTGAATAAATAAAAAGTAGGTTTGCAATATGTCTGTCCTTAGAATAAATCCTGGAACTGCCTGTGCTAAGGTTAAAAAATATTTGTATAATGACAGGTGGATTATGAAAAACATGATGGTATTTGAAAGTCAGACAGCAAAAGCCAACAAAGGAGCATTTCTTCAGGTGAGGTTTCATAGGATTTTCTGAGCTTCATAGGTTGTCAAGAGTACTTTGAAACTACAGAAATGAAAACAAACGCCACAGCTGATTCAGAACAAAACTAAATGCAGGCCCTCTGCCACTGAGTAGCTATTCCTAACATGAAATACAGATACTGCCAACATGCGAGAATTAAGTATTTCACCTTATTTGCTGAAATGACAGGTTGGAGAAATGTGAAGTCTCTGGTAAATGGTGCAGCAGACAGGCTGAGCTTGCTTTCTGTGTTTCCCTGAGTGCCACCCTCCATCCTCCTGTTTTTTATCGTTCTTGTCAAAGCTTTACATTCCGTTTTCTATATCACAAACTTTTTCTGCATTTCAGTGGATAAACCTAAGTTTGACTTTTCCTTTGGTAGTACAGATACAAATCTCACAGATTTGCCATCTTCACAGGGGACATTTTTCTTGCCCTCACTTCCAGTGCTTTAATGGTTTGCACCCACACTGGAAGAAGGAGCTGACGCCACCCCGGTTCCAGCACCCTGTACTGCCTTGCAGGCTGGGGAGGTGGTGCTGATACTCCGTGGGGACTGACAGTGCCTGCGATTTAAATAAATATTCAGTGCAGGAGCATGCATTAGCAATCCTGACCTGAAGAACATTGTACCTGGAGGAGTCGGCAATCCACACATCAGTTAACTTGACAAGGCCCGGGCCCGTGCTGTGCTGCTCTGTGCTGCACGTGCAGTGTGGCCTTCAGGGATATCTCTCGGCCACAGCCTAAATTCAGCTGGTGGGTGATAAGAGAGGAGCCTGCAGACAGCCCCCGCTTGGTGCTGGTGGTGACACCACTTGTGTGTCCTTGCCTTTGTCTGCAAGTGTAGCAGTAAGTTCTCGTGTGAACATCCTTCTTGTTTGACAGTGGAAGTGATGCAGCTGTTTTCTTCCTAGAAAATTTCGTAATACCTCAAATGACCAAAATGGGGTAACAGTTGGATGGATGGGATCTGCACAGCTTGTTGCGCCCTGTTCATACATCTGTTTGATGCTGCACAACTTGGGGTTCCCAGCATCTGAAGGGATATAAAATTAGCTAAACTATCCTCTTTCTTTATAGCATTAGCTCTAATAAATAGCATTTTAAATGAGATTTTACAGGGTCTGAGTGCCTTTCTTACTGGGATGATAATAAACCAGCACCTCCTGGTGCAAAACACATACACTTTGGAGTTTGGGGTTTGGTTTTGTCAGTAAGGCAAGAACAATGTCCTACCATTAAGTGAGAAGGTCACTGAGCCAAAAGAGAGCTTCTTTCAGACAGTTTGTATTTTAATTACAGTTTGCAAATTAACAACCTTCTTTTGTAAAGGATGGGTTTAGGACTCTGAACACCAGTTCTTACTGAAAGCCTGCTTTGTAGCTGAAGGTCTGCTTTTTATGACTAGAGCTTTTAATTTAAACCATAGCACTGATAATTTGCAAGGTTCTTTGATACTGCTTTTGACAGCTGCTTCTGCAGGAAAGGTGTATAATCATACCCCATAACTGCACAGGTTACCAACCTTCAGAGCCAAGAAAATGTTTCTGTTTGTAACTTCAAATAAGGTGGCACATAAAATACCCAGATTGAGAATGGGCCTCCTGGTAGATTTTCTTCCAGGCTTTTCAGCAGTGTGACAAAAACTGAACAGTGATTTCATTGGCTTCCACAATGAAGTGTGACTGTAGGTCGCAAGTTGTATGTAATAGTCATAGCTCATTAGGGAAATCGTTAGGTATTTAGGCACTTGGTGTACAGGGATAAGGTGTATATATACACTTAGCAAACAGAATTATGTATAGAAGGACATTATCCATGAACCCATGTGCTGACTTTTTTGAGGGAGGGCAGCAGCAATTCTTAAGAAAGCAAAGAATTTTAACAGCATGTTAATTGAGATGCTTCTCAGACCTAGTGCAAAATAAATAACTGCAACACATATGGGAAGGGAGCTGTCCCTCATTGTTAAAGAGGGTAATTGTTGCTTTAAATGTCAATCCTAACTAATTCCATTTCTGTAAAACAGCCTAGAAGGGACTTTCTTTTCCTTTTCCAGTACAATGTTTTTGGATACCTTAATTTTCTCTGCCACCAACCACCTGGCATGACCGCTCTCCTAGAAGTCTCTCCTCCCTTGAAACCTAGTGTCTATTTTAAATGTTGGTATTCTAGCTCAGCCAGGCAACATAGCTATAATTTATGCTAATTCTCATGCTTTCACAGCAGCAATTTTGTGCTGAATTTTTCCCCACTGGATGATTTTACCAATGAGCAAACTAAGATGGCAGAAGAATGTCTCTCTGAATCCTAAGCAATTGGCTGACAGGTTTGTGCCCTCTCCCCCCCCCCCGCCACTGCATCACTGCTGGTAGTCTGCATGCACATCTGCACAGGGGGAGGGGCAACATGGGAAAGACGTAAGAATGGCTCTCAGAGAAGTGAGCTGAAAGGAGGTACATTTTCCACTCAGGTCCATCGTTCATGCTTACCTTTACGATAAGCATCCACTAACCGCTTCTTAACCACTGATGCTTCTTCCTACTGTCTTTACCCTGTGGCAGCCTGCGTGCACTCACTCTGCCTTTCCTCCCTGTTCCACCCCACACACAGGCACAGAAGCCTCTTCCATGGATTCTGTGAATTTCCCCACTGAGTGAGGAGACATGTACACTGCTCCTTCTCCAGAAAGGCGCCTTCAGGCAAGACCACGGAAGTTCAGGAGATGTACCTTGGCAGCAGAGGGAAGAGAAGCAGTATGACAGAGTGCACCAAGTTGTGTGTCATCTGCCCCCGCCTCGGGTTCTAGAGTGAGAAGGTCTGGGACTAAGAGGGCAGGGTCTCACCCACTAATAAATTCCTTTTGCTCTAACTGGTGGCTTTTCCATTGGGTGAGAGTTGCAGGAGAAGTGGTGAAGAAGGCATCTGTGGTTGAGAAAGTATTGTTGATGAAAGGGTACTTTTTCATTAGTTCTGAAGGATGCCTAGACAGGAAATGAGACTGCATTTGCAAATGGGAAAGGGTATGAGAAGTTTATCTTTTTAATGTATGATAGCTTATAAAGCTGGTAGTTAAAAAAAAAAAAAAAAAAAAAAAGCTGCTGGTGGGAGAGTGGTTCAGATGAAAGAGATTTGCATAAACTTTTCCTTGATGGATAAAAACACACTTTGGTAAATGGAAATGAGTCTTCAGTTGCTAAGGGCTGCATTGTCACTGGAACTGTGGTGATTAACAGTTCCACTAGACACCTTGTAGCTCTTGAAATCTTTGCATGCTTTAAACTTATTGAAATAGCATTGTGTGGTGTGTCCTATACATTATCTCTTGCTGAGGGTCTAATTACAACTAAGAAAAACTGGCTATGGTACTGTGTCTCTCAGTGCCTGAAGATAATTAAATTAAAACTTGCCACACTGTTTGGGTATATGGGTAAATAATTTTTTTTTTTAAACTTGCAATGTTACTGTTCTAATGCCCATACTGAAACTTAAATTGTATCTTGGAAGACTACACTGAGAAAGCATTATTTTGCAGCAAATTCGCTTCCTATCTAGAAAGTATTTCATCTTTTCTGGATCAGTGTACCCCAGTAAGAGAGATGTGTGGGGCGGGCTGTAAATTCATGGCAGTGAAGGTGCAGTATTAGGCCGTAGTGGCTGAAAAGGCTGGGTGCTAGTGGACAAAATACAGTCCTGAATAATATATAAACCTTGCAGTTAGCAGGGACCTGCCTGTCCAGTGCATAGCCAGTAAGGTTGTCAAGTCCCTGGTGCAGAATAGAGCAAGAAATATGTCTCCAAGAAATACGGGAATTCCATTATTTTTTACACACTGATTCAGCTACAGACTTTGCAGGCATGTGTCCTGGTTTCAGCAGGGACAGAGCTAATTTTTCTTCCTAGTGGCTGGTATAGTGTTGTGTTTTGGATTTAGTATGAGAATAATGTTGATAACACACTGATGTTTTCAGTTGTTGTTCAGTAGTGTTTAGACTGTCAAGATTTTTCAGCCTCTCATGCCCAGCCAGCAAGAAGGCTGGAGGGGCACAAGAAGCTGGGAGGGGACACAGCCAGGGCAGCTGACCCAAACTGCTCCAAGGGGTATTACATACCATGTGACGTCATGCCCAGTATATAACTGGGAGGAGTGGGGCTGGGGTGAATCACCACTTGGGAACTAACGGGGCATTGTTTGGCGAGTGGTGAGCAATTGCATTGTGCATCACTTGTTTTGTATATTTCACTCCTTTTATCATTACTATTGTCATTTTATTATTATTATTACTATCGTTATTAGTTTCTTCCTTTCTGTTCTATTAAACTGTTCTTATCTCAACCCATCAGCTTTACTCTTTTTTTTCCCCGATTCTCATCCCTGTCCCACTGGGTGTGTGGGGGGGGAAGTGAGCAAGCAGCTGCACGGTGCTTAGTTACCTGCTGGGGTTAAACCATGACAAATATGAACTAGGTACAATTAATAACAAAAGAAAAACATGCCTAGTATCAAGGACAACTTAAGTTTTAGCTGGATTACAGCAACCCATAAATTTTTTAACATTACAACTATTTGACGGAATGAAATACATGTCATCAGTTAGACTTCTGTGAAATTACCTAATCATGTAGTTCTTAAAGAAATACTTCCTTGGTTTACTATTTCTCAAGCTCTTTGCTACTGAGAAGATTATGCCCAAACCTACAGACGCTGAAAAAGAAGACATTGCATGCCATCTTGTGGACATCACGAGAACATCAACATTTATTCTGAAAAGATGGCTTTATTTAAAAAAAGGGGGGTGGAGGGGTGAGAACACAAATATGTATCTCCTTAACTACGAATTATAACCTGATGCATAATTCATTACTATCAGGAAGAAACATGCTCTGGAAAAATATTATTTGTTTTGGTTTGTTTCTTGCTCTTCAGCTGAAATAAAATAACTCTAATGGCCATGGGTTCACACTGTCGACTGTTAATGGCCTGTCATTAGTTAAGCAACTATGTAGCAACTTTGGGATTTGGGCTTAATATCCAAGGCACTTCCATTACAAAGTATCACTGAAAACACATTTTGTAACATTCTCTATATGCCCAGAAACAGCAGAACAGAATATATGCAGTAGTAGCATGCTTAGGACACCTTTCTCTTCCACTTTTCCTTCTTAAACATATACTACCACAACTCTGTTGCTCAGCTACAGCTACATATATACTGATTCTATCAGTCAAAGCTACTCAAACTGAAGGAATGAATTTAAATGTTAGCGTGAAAAGGATGGTGGGGAATTGGGACAAGAGAAAAAAGAAGAGGGTAAGTTTGAGGCAGAATCACTTTTAAAAATAATTTTTACCTTCTTATATAAAAGTTTGCATCCACAGCTTCCATGAATCAGTAGCATTCAGTGTTTTATAGTATGACATACAAGTCAGTTTCTCAGGACAGTTCCCATCTTGAAAACTTATTTACTTGGAATGCAATTAGATATAAGCACAAGTCATAGGTGTTTACACTGCTTTTCCCCATTAAAAAACAAAGGGGGGGA
>JAVJGG010000074.1:42397915-42417719 GCA_035590195.1 Aviceda cuculoides | reverse complement strand
GGAGCAGGGGAAGAGTGTGAGGAGTCCTGCCCCTGAGGAGGAAGGAGCGGCAGAGACAACGTGTGATGAACTGACCGCAGCCCCCATTCCCTGTCCCTCTGTGCTGTGCCGCTGGTGGTGCAGGCAGGTAGAGAATCTGGGAGTGAAGCTGTACACAGAAAGAAGGGAGGGGTGGAAGGAAGGTATTTTGAGATTTCATTTTATTTCTCATTACCCTACTCTGCTTGATTGTAATAAATTAAGTTGATTTTCCCCAAGTTGAGTCTGTTTTGCCCATGATAGTAATGGCGAGTGATCTCTCCTGTCCTTATCTCGACCCACGAGCCCTTTGTTACATTTTCTCTCCCCTGTCCAGCTGATGAGGGGGGAGTGATAGAACGGCTTTGGTGGGCACCTGGTGTCCAGCCAGGGTTAACCCACCACAGAAGTCCTTGAGAACTAAACTTTTTGCTGCAACTCTTCTGAATTTCTTTCTGGTTGTCACAACTGATGAGATATCAGAAGCATCCAAGTGCTTGTTTTCAGAGGTGTCAGGTAGCCTGCCAGAGTGTAAGGTACACGTAGTCTAGTTATGCCCTGTACCAGTACGCAGAAACTGTTTAGTAATTTTCCCAGTGCAGACTGAATAATAAAGTAATTCCCACATTTCGCTCAACACAGTACAGTGTTGTTTTATCCCTTTCCTACCCTCATCAGCAACAAAATGGCAACAAGCACCATCACATACACAAAACAAATGGAAGCAGTGGAGCTGGACATCATTTCTTAAAATGTATGGACACAGAGTCAACAACTAACTTGTAAATTACTAAGAAGGAAATATGTCTTTCTTTTCGTGTCTTTAAGAGCAAACAACTTTTTATGTATTTTAAACATTAATCCATTTTCCTACTGCCCAAAACAATCACAAATCTGTATGTCTGGCTTGCAATAGGGTAGCTGTCTTTCAAAGAAATAATAATGCTACTGCTACATTAAGTCATGTCGGTTGGGTAGAATGGTTCTAGAACAAATTCTAAAATGTACTTCTTACCTTGAGAGGGTTGCCTGTGACTCACTTCCCCCGAATCAACAACTTCCATGACACTTACTTGTAGCACACTTTTCTGGAATAAAATAGAAAAGTTGAAAAATCACAAGCCACCATCTTTTTTCTGGTACTTTCTAAGAACTGCAACATCCACCTTGGAAAGTGAACACTTTTGCTTAACTGCACAGTGACTATGTGATATGTGTTTAATTCCACTGCAAAACCAAGACTAGTGAATGTCTAAAATTAGTGTTCTTCATCCAGGTCAGCCAGTTTTATCCTGCTGAATATTTTCTGGGGAAAAAGCACCTGTCTTCTGAAAACACCAGTGAAAAGGGATCAGTGAGCATGGCAAAACCCTGACCTAGTCCCACAGAGGAGGAGTACAGGTGCAGAAGGCAGGTAAAGCAGGGAGGCAGCACAGAGGTCCTCTGGAATAACCACAACAGGGGTGCTCCACAGTGTATTTTGCTTCTTCTCCCATGCCCAGACAGCGTTTTCCAACTGGGGAAAACTTTTCAACTCTAAAGGTAAGTGATTAACTAAAATCTTCAGTGAAATTTACAGCAAGCCACATTTGTAACCAAACATATTCTCCTGCTATTCTGAAATGAAATGATACCCGATCTATGTTTACTGTGCATCAGTGCAACCTTACTTTATAGTGGAAAAGCAAGTTACACTTTAAAATCCTGTGGGCCATACCTCCTCAGAGCTGTTCTGACTCTGCATAGTTTCGCAAGGAGAAGGTGGGTCCTGAGGGCAGAACTCCTCAGTGCCCTTGATTTGCATCCTGTAAATACGGGGCAACAGAATCACATTAGAGGCAAGCATCCTGCAACAAACAACACTGAGCAACTCTGTCGGTACAGCTTTCCATCTGCAGAAAAACATTACCTCTACCAAACTCCATGGCTTTCCCATGCCCGCCCAGGTTTTTGGATCTCAACCACAGGTAATGAACTCGCCAACAGCTGCAAGAGATTATCCCAGAAGATGCCAGGAAATTGCTCCTTAGGAGGTGCCTCTCCAATGCGTTCACCAGAGCTTCAAACACCTTTGGGAAGTACTGTGCCTAGGAACCCATTTCAGTTTTACTTCACAGAGACTCAGTTTTGTTTCAAGAGATTCAAATACAGGTGGTCACTCAAAATGCGACAGCCTAGCTCTAATTTTTGTTAAATACTAAATTCTTAATTATAACTGAAATTCAAGATACTTCTGATCTCATGTTTTATGTTCACATAGAGCTGCTCAGAAAAAGGCAGACTCAGACTGAAGGCTATTTTTGTGATGATGCTTGACTAAGAACATTACAGTTGATAGGTTCACAAAGGCTTGTATGAGGCAAATGTACCTCATGGTTAATCTTACTTCTCAGTTTTCAAAGAAAACTCTTTGAAACCTTAAATACAGCAGAAATCCCAAAGACCTTTTGCTGTATCATCTTCCTCTTAGGAGGCAGAAAGAAGGAAGAAATCAGAACAGGGCCTGGAGAAACTCTTTTTGGCAAATACTGATTTTGATAACATAAGTTTACATTACCCCATTAACACTGGAACAAAGTGCAGTAGTCGACAGCAGCACTGCCAAGGGGACCTTCCCCACAGAATCTTCAGAGAAGTCTGTGACCCAAAGTGTCTCAATTTTTCTCTGCTTGTTATTACTTTTTAAATTGCTGATTTGGTACTGAGCAGGAACCTCAAGCAATACACGTGAGTCCACATGTTTTGCTCCCTGGACCCACGTCAGGCTTTGAGATATCACTAGTGGATGCAATCTATCTACAAAGAAATGTTACACAAGAGCAAGTCCTTCCTCCCAAAGTTTAGGGCTTCTCTGCACACTGGCTGGAGGAAACAAAGATGAATGTGACAAAGATTTTCTTGAAAGCTGAAAGGGAAGGGTAGAGTGAATGGAAATGCCTATGGAAGGCTGCTTAGAGAGGAAAAGAATAAAACTTCTAAAAAGAGAACTGGGGAGCACTTTTGTGAAAGGCTCCTGTCAAGGTAATGGAGGTAATGCATGGAGAAATTTGAGGAAAAGAAAGAAAAGATTCTGATAACTAGTCATTGGTTTTTCATCTTAAAAATGGGGGAAATACAACATGTTAAAATAGATTTTCATTTCAGCCTATATCATCTGCCCCTAAAAGCTTCAGAATAATTTTGGAGTACGATGGAGATTGATGCTCCATTGACATTACTTCTTCACATTTTTCCAGTACATTTATGCTGAGCTTGCATTCAACGTAGGCCACAAAATTATATACTTTTTTGTCCTGGTTTCAGCCGGGATAGAGTTAATTGTCTTCCTAGTAGCTGGTATGGTCCTGTGTTTTTGAGTTAGGTACGAGAATAATGTTGATAACACACTGATGTTTTCAGTTGTTGCTCAGTAGTGTTTATACTAAGTCAAGGATTTTTCAGCTTCTCATGCCCAGCCAGCGAGAAGGCTGGAGGGGCACAAGAAGCTGGGAGGGGACACAGCCAGGGCTGCTGACCCAAACTGGCCAAAGGGGTATTCCATACCATGGGACATCATGTCTAGTATATAAACTGGGGGGAGTGGGGGGACCACCGCTCAGGAACTAACTGGGCATCGGTCAGTGGGTGGTGAGCAATTGCATTGTGCATCACTTTTATATACCAATCCTTTTATTATTACTATTGTCATTTTATCAGTGTTATCATTACTAGTTTCTTCTTTTCTTGTTCTATCAAACCATTCTTATCTCAAGCCACAAGTCTTACTTCTTTTCCCGATTCTCTCCCCCATCCCACTGGGGTGGGTGGAGGCAGGGAAGTGAGTGAGCAGCTGCGTAGTGCTTAGTTGCTGGCTGGGGTTAAACCATGACATTCTTGAACCTTAGTTTTGGTTTTAAACATGCCTGATCTGGCCTACTCACCTCAGTCACAGCTTGAAAATTAACACTGCATCCAAGAATTATATCATGTTAAAACTTACTACAGAACATGCAACTAGAAAAGACTTCCCTTAAGTCCCTTAATATAGAAGTCATTTCCAGGATGTGCACATTTGTCAATTTGTTCTTTATTTCTTAATTTCCACTCTCTCTTTTTATGTAAGCAAGGCGAATTCTTGTGTTAGTCAAAAAGCCAGCGGCTTCTTGAAGTGATGATACAGGAAGGTAGGGAATAGGAGTCAAAGCTTCTTCAGGGAACCCCACTGCCAAGAGACCGCTCCAGACCCTGGGGAGGCTCTGTACCACTGCTGGTAAGCAGGACACTGAAGGGGGAAGGTGCATCCTTGGCCACCTTTCACCCACCTTCTGCACTCACACCTCAGCTGAACAACAGCATCAGGGCTTTGGCCTCCCAGAAACTTTAGTGTTTCAATAGCAGGAACACGTTCAGTGGCTAAGAAACAAATGTCAGCAGCATACAGGTCCAGCTTGAGACACATACTAAATCTGAGAATACATGACTTGGATAAGCAGATTCGCACTTCAGCAAATGCCCCTAGTCCCCAAATGGTACTTTAAACTGGACTGGGGTAGATTTCTAGACCCCAGGCAACTGGTTTGCTGCCCCACATAGATCGGCTACTCCCTTAAATTCACATATTTTATTCTTCACATGGGAACTCACACGGGAATGTTGTTGTGCCAATCCTCAAAAATAATTCAACTGCTATTCCCTTATTTTGGAAATATCAAGATTAGAGTTAGGAGTTGACCAGGTATTTGTAGTGCTAGTTTGTTTTGTCTACCACTAAATACGACAAATGTAAAAGTTTTCCCATGAACAAATGAACAAAGCAATTAATAGGCTTTGCTAACAGTCCCTCTGGCTCTGACATTTAAAATGTGGAGGAGAAAGGCTATCCATTCCAAACATGTCCTTGGCACATGTTTTGATCACCACAGCATTTCCTTTCTCAAAGGGATGTATCTGTTTTGGAGCCGCCCCAGGTGCACCTTGCAGACGGTGGCTCACGGCCTTGGACGCAGTTCCTGTCACTCCCACCTTTCCCACAAAGGTTTTGGATGCAGGGTCCGTGGGAGCTCGGCACAGAAAGCAAAGTCACGGGCACAGCATGGCGTTCAGGGTACAGACCAGGCAGGGAGGGGAGGGAGAAGTGTGAGGAGGCTGACTGAGAAAAGGCCAGGTCCCATCTCTGCTGGACACCCTGGATCCAGCCTGGGATGAGTCATATTTCCTCATCTGCCAAGAATGGAAATCAAGTCTGTCTGTTGCTTTAACTTCTGCACTGCTGCATAACTACCCTGACCACCTCGAAACAAGTAGTTTGACTTCAGAAGGATGTCACCATCACTTAAATGTTATTATCAACAAGTTTTAATGCAGTCACAGGCAAGGTAGCTACCCAGTATTAGACCACAGAAGCCTTAAATATTGTTCAGCGGCCCCTACTGTGCTGAAAATAGACAAAGAGAGAGACTGCTGCTGGGGACAGACATCTAGAACAGCACATTAGACAAAGAACGACAACCCCATTCTAAAGCGGGGGAACTGTGACAAACGTAGTTCAATAAATACCTCATCTTCCAAAGAGATCATTACGCACACCGCTCTGTTCTCATAACTAGCTTGAGCCAAGACTCACATAGGAGGATTTTAGTAATGTTTGGAACTCAGCCCCAGTCTTTGGATGTTTTAGATCACTTTTTCATTCTAAAATCTATTCCTGTGCCCTGTTACCATTTTCTAGGTAATCCCAGGATCTGTAATTACCACTGCAAGGACCACAGAGTCTTGAAAGTCATGGACGCTATTCCTGGTGAAACAGTGAAATAAACTAAACAGTCCTGCACACCGCAAAAAGCAGGAGTTTTAAACAAGAGTAGAATGATACAGTCTGCCTGAGCATCATGATATTTTATGTTTAAACATTGTATGTTCACAGCAGAATAATGCAGCCCCACCTGAATCATAAACTAATAAACAAAGCTAACCTGCAAGTTACTGTGAAGAGTGTATAACCACCTGTAGAATGAAGGATAACAAAACCCACAAGTCACCACTGAATTGCAAGAAATATAGATACTAGTAAATCCCAGTACAGCAAAATAACAGAATTGATGCTTAATGGACAAGCTAGACAATTTTCTCCCTTATTCTTCAAAACAACATAACCCCCTGCCCCAAATTTACATTTTAATGTTTCATAATACTAATTATACCAAAGAAGGCAGCTTTCTGCAACACAAAGATTTTCTGCATGTTTTCTCTTACTCACAAGAAAATTCATACAGCTATTATCTTATCCACCTCCAGATCCTTCTTCCCTTGTCTTTGTAGAAATAAATTAAAAATAAAGGGGGAGTGGGAGGGAGGGGAAGAGATTACAGTGACTTGTGACTATCCTCCTCTTCTTTCTGATATGTGAGCTCACCCTCCCACATCCACTCTCACAACTCCTCCATCCTGCAGCTGCCACCGCAGAGAAGCCCAGCAATAACACCAGGCGCAAACCCTGCCTGACCACTCACACCCGAGCACTGAGATAAGGGCAGTGATCACCTGGCCTGGCAGTACAACCAAAACATACCCCTCAGCTAGCACTAATTGCCAAAGAGGGAGAAGGGGATCACTCCGGCAGGAAGGTCTGCGGTGGGGGCCAGGCCACCGTTCAGGGGTCTCTCGCACAAGCCTTGCCAAGAGGTTGCGCCTGGTTTTCTGTCACTGCCCTGACCTGCTCCTGACAGCATGGCACAAGTTTTCAGCCAATGTCAAGTTGCGGTATTTCTCTTACCCAGAAACAGTTCCCGCAGAACCTGAAGTGAAAACCACACAATTATACCCCTCGACCACACTGTATTTACTCTGACTCCTAACTCAACAGATTTTCTCCTTTCCCCCCCCCCCCTAAAGTCACCAATCTTTTTCAGTTAATAACATAGAAAGTGGTCTTAAAAAAAAAAAAAAAAGGAGATTATGCAGTGTTTCCAAAGACACTAAAAGAGAGGAATAGAGTGTAGAAGTTTACCTGCAAGTCGTTTGTGGAGTACAAACATTAAAAGTTGCAAAACAGGGCGAAGCTGTCACAGGTGGATCATCAGGATCCAAAACATGACCTTGGTCTTCAACCTGAATTCATTCTAATCAAATGAAATTTCTGTTAAAAATCTTCCGAGATATAAAAAATTGCTGAACTGTGTAATCTAGTAATACTGTTAGTACCACTGTTTATAGCAGGCAATGCCTTGCACTCACTTACAGGGCAGGATCTTCTTCTTCTTGCAAAAATGAGTAAGTAACGCAGGGCAGCTGCTATCAAGCAAACTATGGTGGTGACAGCATGCAAGGCACAAACAGCAAAGAGAACTTTCTGAAAAAAATGAAAATTATGGAAATTAAAAAATTAAATAAAGGTATTTGTAAATGGCGAAATAATAATAATAAACTAAAACAAAAACAAACACAGAAAACACAAGGATGACCATGACAATTACTTCTTAGAAACATATGTGATGAAGTCTTCAGGACAGGTAATCTCCAAGTCTGGAGTAATTGTTTTGCCCTATTGTGTGTCCTGACAGAGAGATCCAGAAGGATTTAATACTGCTCAGATGTGATTTTTAGTCCACTTCACTATCAACTATTCATCCAAGAATTATAACCTTCCTCTTAACTTTTCTGTGGGAAAACCAGATGTAAGATAATCACCATTAAAGGAAAGTTAAAGCACTTTTATATTTGAAGATGATGCTGTTTAGAGGTTGTATTTTAGCAGTTTGTAGCCCAAGAAAGGCTGAGAAGATCAAAAGACCAGTGAAGGCATCAGATCATTAGCTAAAATTTATATGATATTACACCATGCAATCTTGTCTGAATTCATTTGTAGTTTTGGTTGCATAAAACACAGAAAAGACAAGAACTGCATATTGAATCAGCAATGCACGGGTCAAAACCCAGAGTTGATAAAAAAACCTGTTACAGAACCATAAAGAGCTTCTGACCAGTGTGGAAGACCAGAAAAATAACAGAATTTTTCACAGTGAACACAGCAGTCACCGCAGCACTGCACTGTCACACAAGTGTGGACACTATCAAAGCAGTCAAGTTAAGCAGTGTGCACAGTGTACCTTGAGAAGGGAGTAAGCGGTACTGCATGGCGTCAGATGGTATAGCTTCAGCGCAGTCTCTTCTATACATTCAGTGACATGGAGTTCTTCACAGCAGTAACAAATGCTCTTTTCACCTATATCCACCTTTAAAAGCACAGAACTCCACTTTTTAATTTGTTAGCTGTTTTATGCAACATTTTTACCTGCATAATATAGAGCCTATATGTTAAACTATACCTCTGACCACAAAGCAGACTGGAAATACAGGCTCGTAAAATGAAATTTGAACAGTTTGCTATGCCAATGATTCATGCATTATAAAGCTATATTATGCATACCTCTTATTTGAAAGGAAGCATTACTGGTAAGCTCAAGACATTAACCCATAAACTCCTTCAAGCCTTTATGCACAATCATCTTTATCACCAAGTGACCCTGTATCCTTCAATTTCAATTATTCCAGTTTCTAGTTCATAAACAGATATTCTTCTACTTCTTATGACAGCTATTTGAGAAAAATCTTTTGCATTCTGTCCTTTCTTGTGCAGATTGCTTCTTCCTCAAGTAGAAGTGTTCTGAAAAGCTAGTATGACTTGATTTACCTTAATTTTTTCCTCACAGTTCTTCCTGTAAGGTATCAACACAAATTGTCCTCACCAGGTGAGGCAAACCAGGAAAAACAATCCCACCCACAGATTATACTGACTGAACTTTTTGCAGACAGCTCACGGGTACCCACAGAGGTTCTTTTCAACAGTTTATCTTTGTCACATTACTATAAAAATCCTTTATGCTAGTTCTTAAATGACTAGGATATTAAAATCAGTGTATAATGCTGGCAAGAGGGATTTTCTAAAGATATATTTGGGATTCCCTCCTACGTGGCCCCACAAAATTGTCTAGAAAGCCTTGTACCAAATCAACTGTGTCTTCGGACCGTGAAGACGGAAGCCAGCTCTCAATGTAGTGAAACAAAACCACTTCTGGACTAAGTAGGCTCTTCTAATGAAGAGTAAAACCCTTCAAAACATATCCATTTGGGGTCTTCAGCTTTAGGAACTGAGCACCTTATGAAGACTCCAACTCCAACGAACCAAGTTTAGCTTTAGTGTTTAGGAACACAGACAATAAAAATACTGTTGTGGATTTCAGTGAGTCTCTTCACAATTTGAACTGAATCAAGGCCTGAATCAGAGAGTTTTCTTTGTTCCCCCACCATGCTGTAGCTGCATTAGTTGCATCTCTACATTAGCATATTTTGCAATCCCAGCACAGTAAGCTTACGTGGCATGCTGTGAAGAAATACATGTAAATCAGTATGTCTGCTCACCAAATTGCATTCAGGTACACTGGATACAAACTGAAGGCCTTGACAGCTTAATACAAATCCAACTAGGTTCAGCAGAACAGAGATGATAGACAGCAGACTAAATAGGTTAGCCTGGAACGGTAAAACAAAGTTAACAGCAGTGAGAAAAGGATCATGAACCCAACTCAAGCAGCCTATAGCAGTGCAAATCCCACTCCCAAACTGAAGCTGGGAACGACATTCCCCTTATTTTTAAAACTACCTGTGACTTCAGTGCCCTAGAGCATCTTATCTTAACCCAGTAGATGGTTCCTCCAAACAACTTTATCTTCTCTCTCTCTCTTCATTCTGCACTAGTTATGCAGTAATAAAATACATGCAACTATTGAAAAGTACAGGCAGCTAAAGGTTTTTCTGGAGTTCAAAGTATGTCCGACTTCCACTATACATCATATCCTTCCACAGAGTTTACCTCTCAACACATTTATATCAGTAAGAAACCTGAAGAGGAAACGTCTTAAGACTACATCATTATGCACAGAATTTCCAAAGTTATTTATGAACAATATTTGTCCCAGTGAGGGACAGCGACACTTTTGTACAGCGAGGACAGAGACACTTAAGGGACTTTGGTTATATGATTTTATTTCCTCCTGGCTATTAAAACCACAACACCTCCATTCACAAATTGGTTTTATAAACCATCTGAAAGACCAGCAATGGCAGGAGTAATAGAGTACTTCAAAAAGGACAAGCAGAAGCAGTGGATAAAGTGACGTCCTACTTTCACATATGCCCTTACAATCTGCAATCTGTGCTTACATGAGGCTTGGGATATGAATTTTAAACACATGTAAGAACTTTTCCTGTCCCAATTCTGTTAAAACCAATGAAGAAAAAGGAAGAAAAGGAACATTATTATAAACATGCAAAATAAGGATGATAATTTCTACATTTATGTTCTAATAAATTCTACCATACAAAATGTAATCTTGATCTGTTTTTTATTATACGTACAGTCTATTTTTGACTGCGTAACCTAATATTCAGCCAATCCCACTGAAGAGATAGAAGATAAAAATAATTCCTCTACATACAATCTAAAACACTACTATGATCTGAAACATAACCTTAACATTTGCTACTACATATGCCATAGTGTACAAGAGAATATATATTACTTTAGTGTTGAGAGAAAAAAATCCTTCGTCTTTCTGCTCCATCACTGGTCAGCATTTTCACGGCATCACTGAGGTTGGAAGGGACCTCTTGAGACCATCTAGTCCAATACCCTCCTCAAGCAGGGTCATCTACAGAAGGCTGCTGAAGACCATGTCCAGTTGGTTTTGATCACTACTCCTCTGGGTAACCTACACCAGTTTTTGACCCTCCTTACAGTAAAAACGTTGTCTTTTGTGTTCAGAAGGAATTTCCTATTTTTACAGTTGCGCCCATAACCTCTTGTCCTGTCAGCAGGCACTTCTGAGAAAGGTCTAGCTCCCTCTTCTTCATTCCCTCCCATCAGCTATTTATGGAGGTGGAGAAGATCCCCCCTGAGTCTTCTCTTCTCCAGGCCGAACAGTCCCAGCTCTCTCAACCTCTCCTCAGAGGAGAGGTGTTGCAGTCCTTTCATCACCTTTGTGGCCCTTCACTAGACTTGCTCGAGTGTGCCCACATCCCTCTTGCACTGGGGAGCCAAGAACTGGACCCAGCACTTCCAGGTCTGGCCTCACCAGTGCAAGGAGAGGGAAGGCTCACCTCCCTCCACCTGCTCGCAAGTCTCTGCCTAACGCAGCCCAGGACACCATCAGCCTTCTTTGCCACACCAGCACTTTGCTGTCTCATGATCAGCTTGCTCTTCACCAGGATCCCCAGGTTCTCTGCAGAGCTGCTTTCCAGCTAGCTGTTCCCCAGTGTGTACTTGTGCCTGGGGTCATTTCCCTGCACGGGCAGGACTTTGCTTTACCCCTTGTAGAACTTCATGAGATTTCTCTCAGACCATTTCTCCAAGCCTCTCCAGGTCCCTCCAAATAGCAACATTCAGTGTATTGGCCATTCCTCCCAGTTTTGTATCACCTGTGAATGAACTTGTCGAGAGTGCACTCGGTCCATTGTACGGATCATTCATTAGGATATTAAACAGTATTGGCCCCTGTATCCACACCCAGGCCACAACACTGCTGGCTGGCCTCTGGCTGGGCTTTGTGCCACTAATCACAACCCTCTGGACCTGGTCATTCAGCCAGTTTTCAATCCACCTCATGGTCCACTTATCTAATATGTACTCTGTCAGCTTATTTTATAAGCTATATTCTCCTGCAGATGCAAATTTAAACACCTTCTCCATCACTACTCACCTACAAGTAAAAACAGGTGTTCTAGTTTATGCCAGTGAAAGAAGATCCCACCCACAGGTAAACCAGGAGAAAAGTACTCCTCAACTTAGAATAAACGGGCAAAGGCAAATGTGCTATTTTGAAAGCCAAACCAGAGGTAACTAGTCTTAACTTGCAGTGACAAAAATGAAAACAACTCAAATTATGGCTTCAGTTTGGCTCACAGTCCTCATCTTCCAAGCATTAGCTACACATGGACTGTGAACAGATGCAGAAAGTCTTGAACGTTTACATGAATCAAACTATAGGAAAGCAAAGCGTATTCTAATGTTAGACACAGTATTTGCTAATGTCTTGCATGGATGATCTCTTCCAGGTAAAAAATCATCATGCACTTTGAGGACTCCACAGCAGCATAAACTTGCAAGATAAGGTTCTCATCCTATCATTCATTCTGCATGGGTAGACTGCTTGTTGTACTGCTGCTGTTGCCATTGAAGCTAACATCTAATGCCAGAGAGGAATTGCTTTCACTTCAATAAGTACACACAGGACTGATGTCCAAGCAGGCACTTAAAAAATAATGAAAGAAAAACATTTGCTCCACAATCATCAACTCTTATATCCGTTTACATCCTACATAGATACTTTACAAATATCCTTCTAGGAAAAGGCAAGTCAATGTATTAATTTTCCACATACGCAGTAGCAATAGCAATAATTAAGCAATAATTATGGGACCTTACTAATTTTCTATCAGTTGTGAGAGCTATTTATTGTACCATATGGAGACCTGCAACACAACTGCCAACAAAAAAAGCCACAGAGAAGTAAAATACAGTCTAATTAATTTAATAAAAAAAGTCACATGCTTCAAATGCAGCATTAAAACACTCCACATGAATGAGAGAAAAGCTTTTTCAGCATAATAGTAGGTTATTAAACAAAATCAGGAGACCTGACTTTGACCTGATAATAAAGGCTAAAAGCCTTTCTAAAGGTTTTTCAGAGTCTCACAAATAAAAGCATATTTTTTTTAATTTGTTTAGACTGACTGTAAAACCTTTGTATGAATACCATTTATTAACTCAACGGTGGACCCCTCCATGTGAGCCAAGATGTTAACATCGAGCTATTTTACTTCTAAAATCCAGACAAACAGGCAGTACTACAGTAATTCTCACCAAAGTCAAATGACTTTGCTTAATTTGCAGCACATGGATAGGAAGAGATTGGGGGGGCGGGTAGGGTCATGATATGCAGCTTTTCTCCACAGTGCTTTATATTGCTACTAGCGGGGTTAAAATTTAAGAACGTCACTTCACTAGCACCAGAACTAAGTATTTTGGTCTAAACATTATATTTTGATTAAATCTATACAAATTATTCAAGGTGCAGACATCAAGAAGGCAGTAGCTAGCCCTAAAAATCTTTATTTTAAAGCTGCTGGGACACATTTTTCTTCTGATAAAATTTTTCAATTAAATAAAAGGTTTACTACAAACTTATTCTTCAAAAATTTTCAAGGTTTTAAATAAATACTTGAATTCCATAAACTTTTCTGTTTTCCAAAGAAGATCTGTAAATCTTTGTCATAAACCCAAAACCATTAACACTTCTGAATTTAAAAAAAAAAACAACTATGTTTCTAACAAAAATTTCAAATCCTTATGTCACCACACTATAAAACACGAGAAATATTCAGATTGAATCAACTCATGCTGAACAGGCGACATGGACTTTTCCGAGTCAAACCCCACAAAACTTTACATGAAAACTGACAACATGTATGCAGACAAAAGCTGGCACGCTAGCTAACAGTGGAACCATAAAGCCAGAATGGCATTCACCCAGCCTGCACCTGCTCTGTTATTTTCTTGATCCCACGCATCTGCATGTACCAAACAGCTCCCCATGACTGGAAAGGAAAGGATGCTTCACTGGCAGCATGCTCCTGCACTCAGCAAAGCATGTATGGCTCCAGGCAACACCTGGGAATACAACATAAACTCACAGTGTGTAGGCTAGTCCACACCAGTAAGGACAGAGGCTAACATAGCAAGCATGGCCTAGCGAAGATACGAATTGCATTTGGTGCACATGTAGTCAAATGAACAATGCAGAATTGATATACTTTCTGAAAGAAGTTAGGTTCCTTTAGTTAAAAATAAGATTTAAAGCCCTGTGAAAGGAAGGAGTTTAGGAGCAGAGGGGGAGGGAACCAGCTTCTATGCAAGTAGAGGGTAATATTGAGCCCAGAATGGTTGAGACTCAATACCCAAACAATATGGGCGGGGCGGGGGGCAAGTTTCCCTTTCCCCATTAAATACGTTCGGACAGGCATGCACAGGAAGAAGCTTCTTCTCTGGAAGAATAATCAGCTTCAGAGCATAAGTGTTACGAGCTGACTTCCAAAGCTGACTGACAACTGATAACCTGTTGAACAGAACAAGTCTCAGACATCTCAAAGCCTGATTCCTGAGCCAAGGCTTCTCAGCAGCTGTACTGATGAAGTTCAAGCCTCCCCTGCAAGAATGCACTTCAAAAGGTATCATTTGATTTTGCCTTGCAAGACCCTGTTTCTGGGACCTGTTATTTACCTAGTATCTTCCCATGCTGTAAAACAGCCAGGGTGGCAAAAAACAACCAATGTGGCTCTCAAGACCTGTTAGCAAATAAAATTTTCACAGCCACCCCTCTTCAAGACTGGTTTCCTCTCACAGGTGGTGCAAGTAAAGGTTCCCTACAGCTCTTAACTAATGGGTTTCCCTTCCTTTCTCCCCTCTGGGGGAAAAACACGAGAGACCGAAACACAGCAGCCCTCTCTGCCTTCAGCACTGCAGCCTGTCCTCAGCTCTTTTCTCACAACATCACAACCCTGTGCTTTCTCCAAGTGCCAGCAGCACCAGAGCCTTGCTGTCACAGGGAGAAAAAAAACAGTTGGGTTGTTTTTCCTCATGACCCAGGCCTCGGATTGAAGTGGCAGCCATAAGGCAGCCTGGCCATTCTCGAAGAAATGAACCCAGGCAGTGAGAAATCATCACCTACAGGGGGAAGATGGAGAGAAATGTTTTATGAATCCAGATTACCACCCTTTTACTGGAAGGGCTAGACTGCTGCCATCCAAAGGAGCTGCAAGCAAACAGGCATACTCCAGCACGTTTCAGAGAGCAAATCCTGAATCAGAGTAGCAAACAGGTTTCTTTTAGAAAGAACTAATATTTTTAAAGGGGAAAAAGATAAATGAGAATTGCATTATAAAATTCCTTAAGTACCACAAACCGACAATCAAAAATAAGAATAAGATAATGCAGGAACGCACAAGAAACAGCATTACCGTGTCCTTAAGCATAAACCCTACCACAAACATCTCTGAGGACCAGCACCTGCTTATGGACAAATGGACAAATTCTGTGGCCCTCACCAGCCACTGTAAATCTGTTTCAAGACCCAGCTCTGGGAAGGAAAGAGGGCTGAATGATGGAGCTCAATCATCTACCCTTAACTACAGGGCACTACATCTGAGAGCTTTTAGTACACACCATGATAAACTAAAATCTAGATAGAATTATCCAACTTGGCCTGAAAAAGGAATTTGGGGGGGCTGGATGCATACAAAGAATTGTGGGGGTATTTGCACAATGTGAAGAAATTATGAAACTGAACTGAGTGACTGAAAAGAGCTCTGCATAAAAAGAAAGATGAGACGAGGCCCTTCCTTATGAACAAGACAGCACTTCTAGATTGAGACATAACTATATATGAAAAAGAATAACAACCACTTCATCCCACAAACTTTTAACTGTTGAGCACCATCCAAAGCCTCTGCATAAAGATGACTAAATGCTGACATAAGTTGCTGCAACATAAAACATGGTAATTGATATCACTCCTCAGATTTCTGGCATGGCTCTAGCGCAGGTACCTAACATGCTAACTCTCTGGGTTCAACAGCAATCTTATAAAGCCGCCTTCATGTGCAATCAATCCCTTCCACAAAGCTCACTTGCCGCGTAAAGGCATTTCTACACCTAGCACCTGCTTGAGTTAAGAGCTGTCAGGCAGACAGCTGCGCATCTCTGCTTCCTTCACAGCAGGGAGGTGGCTCTGGCCAGCCAAGGGGAAAAGGAATTCAGTCCAAAGGTCGGGAGAGAGGAATCCATTAGAAGCGTATTTGCGAGAAATAAGTGCAAAGGGCCTTGCATAAGGAGTAAAAAGGGGAGGGCAGTCACATCTGGAAAAGGGATGTGTTTTAGCTCTGCATGCATTTTATAGTTTCAGTTGTGAATGTCATAACTCTTAAGCCATGGCTGTCTAAGGAGTCTCATTGCTTAGGTACTTAGGAAACTTGCTTTTACAACTCATACAAGTCCTCATAACTCCCAAGAGAAAATGTTATTAGAGGGTAGATATATTAGAAATATAGTCCAAAATTAATACACTCACAGAAACTACTAATCTGTCCTTGACAGACTGTAGCTAGTTCAATGCTTGATATCCTTAGCCTCACGAAACGTTTAATGCTAATTTCCTTTTTTGCACAGAGAACAGAATAGAGTATTTCAGTTGGAAAGGACCTACAACGACCATCTAGTCCAACTGCCTGAACACTTCAGGGCTGACCAAAAGCTAAAGTATATTATTAAAAGCATTGTCCAAATGCCTTTTAAACACTGACAGCCATGGGGCACCGACCTCCTCTCTAGGAAGCCTGTTCCCATGTTTGACCACCCTCTCAGTAAAGAAATCTTTCCCTATTTACAGTCTGATCTAATCTGGCTTTCAAAAATCAGATCTCTCTAAAATACACATGCAAATAAGAAAAAAAAATACAGGTTCATAGAATCACATAGTCACAGAATAACTGTGGCTGCAAGGGGAAGACTCCAGTGTATCCTCATGCTCAAAGCAGGGTCAGCTATGAGATCATAGCAGGCTGCTCAGGGCTTTAGTCAGTCTTATCTCAGAAACCTCCTCCTCCACTGCACAATATCGCTGGGCAATCTGCTCCAGCACTTGACTGTCCTAAAGACAATTTGATATAAATGAAAAAAGATCAGGAAGAGTTTGGTGCTTTCATATTTAAATAAAACTAGGAAGAGCCCATAAAGTTTATGCAAAGCAGAATATGAAAGAGTGAAAGAGCAACAACAGACAAAAGGAAATTACAGCAACAACATGCTATAGAAACAGCACAGAACACAGGCAACATAGAAACAGGTAGCACTGCACAAGCCTCAGGCATTTTGAGGCAGATGCCATTTACATTTATTTTCATGAAAATAGGGTCCTTCCAGATCAGGAGCCTCAGACAGAAAGATCCTTCTTCTACCCACAGAACTGGTAAAAAACTTGCTTTGCTCTGCCTCTACTAACCAATGCACCACTGAGAAAAAGCAATTCATCCTCAGCTCATACATCTGATCACTCCTCACTGATGACCATGTGGATCCCACAGAAGTGCTGCATGAAAATAAAACAACTGCTTTGGCCCAGAAAAAGTCTTCAGAAGTGACAGTAAGGAAAAAAAAAAAAAAAACAACAAAAAAACCCCCCAAACAACCCAAACAAAAACCCACTTCAAAACCGTTTCTTTAAATGCAAACTCTGAGACACTGAGAGCCACACAGCATCAGATTTTACTTACAAACAGAAACAGCTTACGCACCCCACACATCAATTTACTTCTCTCAGAGCAATATAATGTCAACTGTATTTGAAACAGTGGCACTGGATACTTAGGGTAAGACAACAATACTTAGGTTAGCTCTCAAACCTGCCATCAGACACTAAAACAGGACAACCAAGCTAAGCTTTAAAACCAACAACTCCCCTGTTTAAGCTTAAGCAGCAGTGCCTCAGAGAGCTAAATTATTTATAATAAACCAGCACTTTCTTATACCTACACAAACACAAAAAGTGTTCTGTAAACAACATTAACAGTTCCTGCAGACGTGGTCCACTCTTGCCCTTAATAAGGACTATATCCATGCAGGAAAGAATACAGCCTTTCACAGGCTTTCACTCCTCTTTCAATAATTACGATTCTACAATTTAAAAAGGAGATTCAACAATATATTCTATCTTTTCAAGGAGAAAGAAGTGTTTGGGTTTTGTTGTTTGGTTTTGGGGTTTTGGTTGTTGTCTTTTTTTTTTACCAATGAGTATTAAATCAGGATCATCTTCTGATAATTTTCTTACAAGTTTTAATCCATACTTACCAAAAGCACTATGGGCTTCTTCCATATCAGTAAGCCTGGGATTCCAGATATGATTACCTAAACCATCAGAAAAACACAGCATCACTAAGAAGTAAATAACTGTTCACAAAACGTCATTTACATGGTATTTAGCACTGCTCTGGTGAAAGGTACTTTGCAACACTACAACAATGCTGGGAAGATAGGAAGATGCATTTTAGAGACTAAGAGCCTGTGCTGATGTGGTTATTCACTCCTAAGAGCATCCTGTGAAATAACACAACCAAATCTTGATCTGCTGTTTTCTTATTTTTTCCTCCTGGAAAATGTGTATGGGGACAAAAAGCTATGCCAGCAACTCCAGCCTCAACAACTGCCTAAAAAACTATTTTCAGCCAACTGAGTACTAGTTTTCTAGCAACATAGCTAAGCAAATCTGAAAACTGGCTATTTCTTCTCCACCCTTGGTCACCCCCAGTCACCGCTCCATCACTTTACTAAGTGCCTGCTTCTTCCCATGTGCTGACTCTGGCCCTTTCCTGGCCATTTCAGGGAACTAACTCCCAGAGCATGAACCCTACCAGAAACACTGAAGAGCACCAAAACTACCTCCCTGAGCTAACTTGCTATTTAGTTGCCTGAATGCCAGTATCAGCAGGAGGAAAGAAGAGAAAGTAAGATCTCCTTCTGCAGCAGCACTCATTCGACCAAACTTGCTGAATCACAGAACTGAACCCTATGAGTCTTTACCTTAGAGGGCAAAACAATTAAAGAAGGAGAAAGCATCGCTGTAGAACGGAAGCAAATAGCATACCCAAATACTCTCTCACAGTAAGGATGGGAACCCTACAAAGAAAAGCGAATCAGTTTTTTAGCAGGTCCTGCAAAAAAGCAGGTATACTTTTAATTGGTGGGACTTTGTGACTCAGACAGTTCAGACCAAACTCCTACCCTAAAAAGAAACAAGACTAGAAAACAGGAAGTTGCCCACTAGCATTTTTAATAAATCCCTTCTTGTATCTTTATTCACTGACATGATCAGTCTGATCTAGCTTAATGTGCATATATGACTTGGCCAAAACACCTACTGATATCATCATTGGTGTTGCAAAACCACATACGTAACTCTGCAGTTTCATAACAAATTATTTTTTGAATTCTGCTAGTGCAAAATAGTCATACGATTTTATAACAAAGCACACCAATACTTAGGTGAATTGCTGTTTTGCCTTAAGGACAACAAGACTTACTTCATTATGGTTATAAGAGCCTTAAGATATATGAAAATAAAGTCTTTCTCAGAGTATTCCTGATCTGCACATAAGCAGTGCATCTTAATTATCATGTTGCAACTAAAAATGAAAAAAACCCAGACACATCCACAATTCCAGCTTTTAATTGCCTCTACCTTTCCAGGTTGCTTTGGGGCTAAACTTTTCACTCATGCTGTTGCACCTGAAAGGCATTTTTGCTAACTTTTCCAACTGAATATGTTATTGTTTCAGAGCTACCATTAAAACAGTAAACGACCTTCTTCATTATTAAAGAGACTGAATACTTCAATTTTACATGTGCAATTTTAAAACATTTTAAAAGCATAAGCATGGTTCTGTGTGCAGGGTTCAAAGAAAGTTCGTAGCTTACATAACATTTAAACTTGTTTTAATCTAGGGTAAGCAAAAAAAAAAAAAAAAAAGATGAAAGATCACATGAAAGATACCAAACATATACGTTTGAATGGTCTGGGTTACCTTCCTGCCCACCTACCCCTTAAAGGCTGGCTATACTTTCAGGAATAAGCATTGCATTATACACACGAATAGGAACTACTTGATCCCTGTTATAAATTGTGACCACAACGGATCATAATCCAAT
>JAVJGG010000074.1:42345423-42361665 GCA_035590195.1 Aviceda cuculoides | reverse complement strand
ATGCGGGGGTGGGGGGCGGGGTGGAGGTTGGGCTTCTTCATGCTGGATGCTTGCCCTAGCCCTATCCCCTTCCAGAGATCCTCATTTCCACCTCTCAGGACAACTTGCCACTAGCTCTTCAACCAGACATCCTCACCAATGGCCAGGCAAATAAGCTGCACCTAGATCCAATGGCTCAGATGACTCTTTCCAATCTCAGGGACCTGACTCACTGCCTCTCCTTCCTCCTCACCACACCATCCCCCTCAAGCTAGCATCTTATGGCTCTTTTTGCTCTAGTACTTCTGCCTGGAGGTGACTCCCCTACTGGGTGATCCCACGGCAGTGCCAGGCTAGCTCCTGGGTGCTCTGTTTCTCACTGAAAGTGACTTCAAGCTGTAAGTGTTCCAATCCATTCTTCTGCTTCCGACCTCACTAGCAGAGGTAAACAACTGGTCTGCTTGGCCCTATAGCTCACACCAGCACCACAATTAGCTGTGGGTGCCAGGAGAAAGTGGAGTTGGTGAGAAAATAAAAAGCTGGGTAGTCAGCTGAGGGAGAGAGGACAATGGTCCTACGGACATAATTGGTTAAGGCTATAAAAACTCTTTCCAACAATGAACGTCCACCTCACCTAATTCCTTGAAAAAAGGGAGAATGAGGCATATAAAATAAAAGCATTGATTGTTTATATATTTGTCTGTAGAGCTTACAGACAGAGAGCTTTACCCCTCTGAAACTTGTTTGCCATTGATCTCTCCTCATTTCAGACCCTCAATTACCTGTTGGGCTGTGCAGTACGGGCTGCAGCAGCTAATGCTTTGCACATTTGCTGGCGTCCACAGAGGCTTAGTGCTTCAGCCTGGGCATTCATGTCCCACATTCACCCTGACAGGGTGCAGCTTTCTTCTGTTACGTGCATTATATGAATGCCTGTGGCCTGTACCTGGACCCTGCAAACATTCTGGGACCCCTGTTCAAGGCAGATGTGCTGTAGCCAGAATGGTGATAGCAGCGAAAACTCTCCTTATCTCCTACTACATCTGCTCCTGATTAATCTTTTGCCACTTGCCAATGTGCATTGCAACACTAGAGGCTTTCAATACCATCTGCAACAAATATTCACAACTAGGCCTGATAAAAAATGACTAACCATGTTGTTGCGCAGTGCCCTACTGTTAGACTGCCAGGTTTTGATCAACTGTGCTGTCCCTGGACCATTGTCAGCTGTTCTTACACAGAACAGACAGATTTTTTTATTGTTATTTTATTTTATTTTATTTTATTTTATTTTATTTATTTATTTTACACAGAACTTTTAGGACATTCTGAGCTGCAGGTAGGTTCAGATATGGAAGTGACTCACATTGTTACAGACTTTCTCCTACCCATATGGACCTAGCATCCATCACTGAGATAGCCATGGCACAGCTAGCTCATTTAGATTTGCAGTTATTAATGATAATAATAATAAGAATAACAACAACAACAACATTTTTTACTCTTCTTCTTCCTTCTGTCCCTGTGCCATGTCATGCACATACCCGCTTTTCTAGTCAGTGCATGGCTTCTTAATAAAATGCCCACCATTTCTTCTAGTGGGAAGAGGCTCAGCATGTCTACAGTTCTCCCTTCTCCTTTTATTCAAAACATTTCCTTTCCTGTCTTTCATTTGAAATGCTGACATTTTAAACTACTTTGCAATAACAACAAAGTGTAATGATTTGCTGCATGGAGCTAATGGATACTGTCAGCCAATCCACCAGCTCATAAAAATCATATTTATTTGAAACCGCTGGTTGTGCTAACTGAAGTGCCAAGATCAATCTGCACCCCACTCTGGTTTTATTCTATTTTTTTTATTTTTAGCAAAATGAATAGCCTACTGTCTCGTAATTGCTCTTTCATCAGACATCTATTTTCCTGTTGCTATGACTCCTTGGATCAAAATATAGAATTGAATGCTGAGACCCACAACCTTCCTGGCAGCCTTCCTGTGCATGAGGTACAATGTACAAATTTCCTTGACATTTAGGAGCTGAGTAACATGTTGAATAAATTCTGTGCCAAGCATAACCAAGGTCTTAGTTTTCTGCAGGCATAAAAGTTCCACTTGACACATGTCAGAGCCACCCTGTTGGAGGGAAATGGTTAGGTGATAGCATCAAGGATAGCTATTTTACACAACTTGTTCCCAAACTTTTATTTTACTTCCCTTCCTTCCTCAGGAAGTTTGACCTCTTAGATGCTGGGTAATAGTATTCTGTGGCTGGCTAGTACAAAATCTCCATGTGAAAACCTTCTTACACTAAGTGCCCTGAATTCACATATGTCCCAGCTCTTCCTCCTTGTAATCTGTTGAGATTACAGAGCTGGATTTGGTTTTGGAGCACTATGCTGAAATTTACAATATTAAGGTGAATTATTCTCCTCATTTGCAATGAGCACATGATTCACTAAGACACAGTTCTGGACTGCTCCTCATTTCAAATGAGCAGTTCAGAACAGTGCTCTAGTAAATCCCTGGACAAGATTTGTATTTGCCTTTATTACAACAGCTTTTAAATTTAAAAGTATGGTATTGAATATTAATAATGAATTTTTCAAACTTCACGAATTTAAAAAATTGAAGGAGGTTAATTTTAAAAACAGTTTAGAAAAAGCCAATAGGAAATGACCCTTCATGAGGTGAAATAAACAAAAAAAACTTGTAAGACAGTCAAAACCAAAACTTTTTGTCCTTTCATTCCAGATATAAAAAAGCCCCACAAGGTTACAATCCTGTGAAAAGAGTACAAGATCAACAACTAGCAAAAAAAGGCCACAAAACATATCTTCAAGGTGAAAACAAACAAACAAAAATACTGTGATGTCTGTTGCTTTCAACATAGTCAAGCATTTTTCAGAGCTAACTTTGAGAGACTGTTTTGTTCTGTGACACGTTTATAAATTCAGCTTCTTTTACCTAAACTATACTGTATCTAATTCTGAACCGAGCAGCACTATTCCCCTTGGAAACAACATCCTACTCTCTCTCCACAGCATCAGATGGTAGCTAGCAGGTGCCACTCTACTACACTAGGCTCAGACTCTATCATATTCCAACGTATGAAAACTCTTTCAGGCAGTGGATATATTGGATAGAGCAGATCACTAACTGTGACTTAACATGCTTAAAATTGTGGAAATAACCAGAAATAAGTCAGGAACTATTAAAATGCAAATGTACAAGGACGTTATAATAAATGACAGCAATATTTTGGCATAGATTTGGGACAAAAAGAGATTGTAATTTCAATTTGCAGACTGTTTTTAATGATTGATTTTTATTCTATTTGGGATTAATACAATAGGACTGATTTTCTCTCATAATTACAGAAATACTAAGATGAAATACAAACCAGTCCCTCTAAATGGCAAACCTGTAGGTATTCTGAAATGTATCTGCACGTTGATGTAGGAGCCAAGAAGTGGTGCAGTGTCTCTCCTTTCTCAGGAGCAGGAAGATGAATCCTGCATCAATCGGAAAAATCACATAGTAAATTAACTGGGTCATAGAAGGTTGCTAACTCTATCTGTTTAACTGCTGCTAATGTGAAGTACTAGCATATCTATTTTCTTCTTTTCAGACAGAAAATGTCCAGCTGCAGGGAACTGGACAGACACATTTTAACATTATGTGGGACAAAGCATTGACTTCAATATTTCACAGAAGAACCATATGCAGTGCATGTCTTCAAAAATATCCTCAAGAACACAAAGCACATACAATGCTCTATTTGCACCCTGTTAAGCACAATTTTTCCTACACACCTAAAGGATTTATATTGTTATTCAAACATAAACGTAAGTTAATTCATTGTGGTTTGAAAGGTGTTCGCTAGGTCTAACACCTTTTGCCCTTGCAAATGAGAGTATTTGGCCAAGGTTTCCCACAATTTTACTTGAGTGCACTGAGCTAATTGATCCTCCCGAATGCCTCTGAACATCATGTGCAGATGTGGCACAAATAGGTAAAGCAGGTGGCAACCCAGTTGCACCACTTAGGGAAAAAAAAAAAAAAAAGACAAAAGCCCAACACAGTCCTCGCAGTTCATAATCAGGTTTTCACAAATTTCAGAACACCTAAGAAATACACTTTGTGGGCACATAAACTTTCAAAACCAGGCTCAGGGTTTTTTTTTAATACTGGCTTGCTCCTGCTGGACTCCTCACTGCTGATTCTTTGTGATGACAAATGGTCCTTTGCTGTGGCTGAGGTGCTCAGTATGTTTTTGAAGGGAAGTTAGGTGACATTTTTTTTCTGTTGTGATACTGTTTTATTTGCTTTTCTAGGGAAGGGAGCATTGGGGTGCACATCTTGTGTATGGAGATGCAGTTTATCGCGTGGAATATGCAACTCAGACTGTTTTTTAGGTGAATACAAAGCCCAGGAAACACCAGGACAAGAGGTACCTGTTTGTAGGCATTTTCTCCTGTGATTTGTATGCTGAACTTTTAAATTCTGAACGCAATATGAACAATGCAGAATGCTCCTGTCTGAGTTCAAGATGGTTTATCTTTAAATGTTCTTATTTTTGTTCTCTTGTGTCCAGCTAACATGCCACTGTACACTGAAAAAGGCTGCTGCCCACCCCACTGCAGCAACTCTAGTCTGGCAGACAGCCCAGATTGCTCTGAGTGCAGCAAAAAAACAAAGGTAGAACCATGCTGAAGACCAGTACTGGCATTTAAGGCCTTTATGACTAACTGGGCTGACATTTAAAAATTAAAAGCAGGAAACGGCAAAAGCTTGCTACTGAGCTGCAGGCTCACAGTGTATCACTACTGCTCTGTCGCCAGAATAGGCAGGGCTTACCCAGATGACAGCAACTGGTATGGGAGGTGCTACCTTCTCTCACTTACAAATATTGTTTCAAATGTCCATGCTTTTCATAGAACAGTTGACTGGGAAGTACTTATTTCAATGGACGGCAATCTGTATCATCATGTCAAATCACCTCACTGATTTTGAAAGAGCTGCAGCATCTTACGCACAGATTTGCAGAGTGAAGAAATGTGCTTATTAAACCAATAAAACCCAGGAAAAACAGGCTCAGGCCACACGACCAGTCTTCAAATTCCTCTAGATGCCAGAGAGTTAAAAATATAAACATTTCTGAGGGTTTTTTGTTTCTAGCCTCAGGTTAGGAAGTAGGTTGTGTTTGTGTACCTGCTAGCTTTTCTGCTTCTTTCTGACTATTCCTAATCTAATAAAGAAACATAGTTGTCCTACCTTTATCTTATACCATCACAACTACAAGAGCACAACCGTGGTATTAAAAGGGTAAGGCAGTAACTCCAACACATTAAAAATGGTATGCTGACCTAAATGTTCTACTAGGTCATTTAAAACAAAGACCCCCTCCTACCTGACCTCACATAATTTCTTTTTTTTAATTGCTGTTATCAGATGGCTGTGTATTATGATCCACTCTACCAAATGAGAGCAAAACCTAAACCACTAACTTTCTTACCAATTGATTTTGCTTTTCCTTTCTGTTGGAACCATTACATGTATCTGAAGAATACAGCAAGCCAAAGCCACAGCTGTTAATGAAGGTGGGTAAGAGAAGATGATGAATCAATTCAAAGCCTTTCCTTCCCACATGAGCAACTACTGCAAGAACAAAAACTATCAGGAAGATCAAGTCATTGAGTACAGAGATTGAGACTGGAGATGAAGATGATAACATGGCATATATGGGACAGGACGGCAATGGTTCATCGTAAATTTAAAAATGGACTCTTGATGACAATGAGGAAGATGAGCTTCAATAGGATGGAAGTTATTAATTTAGAGAACCCTTACTAATTACTTTCTTACAAAATTACTGTAGTATATTTAGTTATTTCCTAGCATGCTGAGCTCAAGATTTTAGGCAATACATATCGTGAGAGGGGCACGGTTTCCAAAAACATACTGTTTTTCTAAGGCTTTATGTAAATACTGGGTAGGCTTTTAAGCAGCACTCTAGATGTATGCTGCTTAAGAGATTACATTTCCATCCATTGTGCAGAGAGCAAATCCTTTCCCAGTATGTATGTGTGCACATTGTAAACTACTGCAAACTTCTATTGAAACTCTGCACACACTCACACTTATCAAGAACTGTGCTCATCTCTACCAAAACATGCAGAGATAAACAAGATGGGTGTATCTATCTACATGGTGAGTGTCACTGGGATGGCGTGCCAGTAGTTTACTACTATGGAATTATAGCTGCAAAGCAATTCGTAATACAATAGGTATTTTACCTAGATTTTCTTTGTTGATACCATCTGGTGCACCTGTGCTCCTCAAAGCCAACATGTTTTTCCTCATAATCTTGTAGAATGTTTCCTAGGGAAACTTCATCTATGACATGATCTTAAAGATTTATGGTTGCGACTGTCTTCCAAGTACCTCCGCTGTATTCACTTGTATTAAAAACATCTGAAATATTTTATATGTCATCAGCCTCCAATTAGTCTTAATTCCAGTGGTTGTTAAATGACGTTTCATCACCCACACAGATTTTGGATTTACTGCAAAGTTAAATACAGTCTCTAAGTACACTGGCAAAAAGGACTTCTTTTGCCTTTTTAACTACCTTCTTGGGCTACAGGGACCTGAAATAAGCAGAGAGCATTTACAACATAATTTTTCCATTTATCTTTTAAATGGTTCAGCACTTTCAAACTATGCCAAAGGGCTATGCCATAGCACTCAGTGGGTAATTTAATTTACAGGGATACAACAATGTGATTTTTTAGCATTACAGAAATACAATACATCATACTACAGAAAGGATGCTCTTTATGGCCCCTTGCTGTGAAAGAACAAATTCTTCACACAAAACCACCATGAAAGTGCTATTATTTGTTGTCAGTATGGCCAGGTGGCTAAGAGAGTAGACTGAGCCTCAGAATGGCTCCTTTACATTTCCAAGAATAAACAGCTTTAGAACTGTTAATCACTTAGATTTAGCTTTAGCTTTACAAATGAATTAAATGTGAGAAAGACTAATTTTTATGGTGTAATTCCTTAATGGATTTGTGTGTGTGTGTGTGTGTGTGTGTGTTAGATACTCCTAAAGACCTCAGAATTCTTCTGTATATAACTTTGAAGGAGTTCTGTGGACTCCACTTTGCATTTTAATCTTTTAATCACTGCACTTCCAGTAAGAAAGAGAAATTCAAAATCATGTGACAGACTAAAAAGGACAGAATAAGGACCTATATTTATGAAAAGCAATGTAATAACAAGGTACTTTGGAAAGGCACATCTGATCTGTCACTTCAACTCAAGTTCTTATCTGGAGGAGTTCTCCAGCAAAAACAAAGAAAGAAACAAAAAGAATGAAAAATAATTTCAAAATGTAATTCCGAAAAAGGCTGTTTGTGTTATTGTGCTCTCCTATGCTTGTTTGGATTAATACTAGGCTTTAGTATTGTTAATGGTTTACATAACCTGACTCCTATCAAATTTCAAAGACTTAATCCAAGGTACACCTGTGCAGTCTTAAATCCCTACAAGAAAGGGATGTTGCAAGCATTTTGTTTAAGGGCTCTCAGACTAACATCATCATTATTTTACAAAAACTTTTGTATATAGAGTAACCCTGAATGATTAAACACACACACCCCCAACCAAAAAAAACCCTCAAACAACCCAAATAAGCATTTATTAACAAAAAACAAACCTGTTTCTCAAAATAATTTGGTCTACATTAGTGCAAGTAAGACTGGAACAAACTGTCATGGTTTAGGCCCAGCCAGTAACAAAGCACCACGCAGCCGCTCTGTAACTCCCCCTACTCTGGTGGGATGGGGAGGAGAATCAGAAAGAAAAAAAAAAAAAAGTTAGAACCACGTGGGTTGATATAAGGACAGTTTACTGGGACAAAACAAGGACAGAAGTTACAATAATAACCTCTCCTGGCTGTGCCCCTTCCCAGCTTCCTGTGAAAATCAGCTTTACCTCAGCCAAACCCAGGACAGCATCCAAAAACATGAAGAGCTCTGAATTCTTCTCAAATGCCAGTTCTTCTCAGAGGTTCTTTCCTTTGGTTTGGGCATAACATTTAACAATGTTTTGAATTTATCAGCTGCAGGAGAGAAGCAGTATTGGCGTCTTCTTTCCCCCCAGAAAAGCAGTGCTTTTAGCAGCATTCAAATGGCAGCTTGGATTAGAAGCTTGCTCCTAACAGGCAGAAGGAAGACTGCATGATTTTATGCTGTATAGGTACAGTGAAAATGTCCATGTTTTACAAGATGGCAGATAATTGCCTTGAAGGGGTCTTCTTGAGAGAGCAACAACTAACTAATAGATAACATTAGAAGGACACAGCATGAGGAAGAGAATTGTGAGGAAGACTTTTCTTTTTAAGTGGCATTTTAAAAATAGTGGTCAAGGATGCCGAGAGACCTACAGAGCCATATCAATTTTATAGTGTTTTCAATTAGAACTGCCCCCTCAGAGTGCAAAGGGAGACCAAGAAGAATCATAAACTTTATAAAAGGCCATGTGTCCAAGAGCTACTGACTCAGAGAATTGTTCATTAGCCACTGACACATCTGGAGAAAGTTCACAGGAAACAGTACAACCAAGGAAACCCATAATAAATGCACACAGAACACAGCACAAAAGGATCTGAAATACTGTTTTCTATTTTATGGACTTATTGTGTCTGTGCCTTTTGTATTGTCCTGAAAAAAAAATAGAGAAATTCAAATCCACAGCTGTTCAAATGCACAAATCCCAATCCCACAGAACCAATGCTTCTTCTCTCTATCCTCCTGCCTTCTCCACCCACCATACTGAGAAAGACATCCTGAAGGAAAAAAATACATTTAAAAAAACCAAAAATGCTTTACAAATTTTTCTTCATCTCAGGGACTTTTTCTGTTTTCATCTCTCCTCGCCCTGTAACCCTTTCTTTGCTATTTTAATTTATCCATGGAGTTTCCCAAGCCTGAGCTCTTCTTTACTTTTGTACTTTTTTTCTCCTAGGCAATTATCTTTCATTACTCTCTCACTAACAATGCTCTTTCAAAATTATCTTGTAAATTCACATCTCCTGCACAGTTTTACCACCTGCTCACCTCTCATGTAATTCAGTGATCTGATTTCAAAGGGAAGTGTAGGCTACCAGTGCTCTTCATCCTTTCTCTTTCCAATGCAGTGTACGTATACAGGGAAAATTTTCTTTTTCCGTTACTCTATTCTGAAGTTGTGCTAGAAAGGAAGTGAACAAAAGTACATGGTAGGAGTTATAGTCTAAGTGCCTCAAGGCCCAACTCTGCTTCCCCCACAGGCGAGTTGCTAAATCAGACTACATTTTCGCAGTACACCATACAATTGCCTCGGAGTGTTTCATGACCATCACATGACTTCTGGCTAAGGAGTCAGGCTGGAATTTGCGTAAATTACCATAGAAGCATTTCATATGGATTTTGAGACGTTTGCTTTTCTCATGACAAATGACTGGTATTTCAAGAGAAATAGGTATTTGCATTTTATATATGGGGAAGGAAGGGAGGGAAAGTTACATTCTTTCAGCAGAATAGAGCTGTGTTAACCATAGATTTTTCATCTACCCTCAACCTAAATAAACCCAAGTATGGTTTCAAGCCTGAATTTTAAGGAATAACCAATCATGCAACCTGATGAGGAACAGACAGATGTCCTGAGGGTTCAGAAGGACATTTTTTCCACTCTGACTTATTTTTTTTCTGCTTAGTAGGTATATGGCAATACCAAATATGCTAGGATTAGGAATTAGAGCTTAAAAGTTCATTTCAAGTGCTGAATCAATTGAATACAAAATACCATAATAGCAATATTATCTTTTCAGGAACATACAGATAGATACATAAGCTATTACTTCTGCGATCAAACAGTAGATGACAGAAGATCCTGGCCGGACATATATATTTGCAATAAACTAGATAAATTTATAGATATTAAGTTCTAAAATTAATGGTGGACACCATATGCACATGCAACTTCTGCTCTCTTTCCAAGTAAGTCATGTTTCTACTTTTATTGGTTGCTTCCTACTGCTCAGGAATATTTAGGGAGTTGCCTAATACACATCTAAAAACGGAATTTAACAAATCTCCCAAGACATAACTATTTGTGAACACAAGGGAAGATTTTTCCCTAGGAAAGTATACAACTGTCACGGTTTTGGCTGGGATAGTTATAATGTTCTTCCTAGTAGCTGGTACAGTGCTGTGTTTGGGATTTAGCACGAGAATAATGTTGACAACACACTGTTTTAGTCGTTGCTAGGGATCACTCATCCTAAGTTCAGGATCTCTCAGTTTCCCATGCTCTGCCAGTGAGCAGGTGCACAAGAAGCTGGGAGGGAGCACGGCCAGGAGAGCTGACCCGAGCTGGCCAAAGGGATGCTCCATACCATAGTGTAGCGTTGCTACATATGATGGCACCGCGACTAGATCACTGGTCGGCCGGACCCGGGAAGAGACAGATAGCACACACGGTGTGAGCGTCAACAACCTTGTTTATTGCGCAGTTAACTCTTTATATACCGGCACAGGTAGGTGGGACCACACATGCGCCACAGGGAGGTGGTGATCAATACTCTGTCTTTCCGTGACATCGCGAGATCTTCCGAACGCCGCACCCTACACCATAGAATGTCATGCTCAGTATATAAACTGGGGGGAGTTGGCTAGGAGGGGTGGATTGCTACATGGGCTTTGGTCAGTGGGTGGTAAGCAACTGCATTGTGCATCACTTGTCTTTTCTTGGGTTCTATTTATTTTAATATTAATTTTAATTATTATTTTATTATTATTATAATATTTTATTTTACTTTAGTTATTAAACTGTTCTTATCTCAACCCACAAGTATTACTCTTTTTTCTAATTCTCCTCCCCATCCCACTGGGAGCAGGGAGGACTGAGTGAGCAGCTGTGTGGTGCCTAGCTGCTGGCTGAGGTTAAACCACAACAATAACATTGTAAAGTAGGTAGTAGTTAAAACTTTTTTTCACTGTCCCTTTTCAGAATAGGTTTAAGCAGGAGGCAGACCTCCTTAACCAATAAAACAGATGTACTTGTTTTTTCTTTGCATGACTTTGCAGTTTTATATTACACATTCAATTGAGTATTAAAAAGGGAAAATGGTGTTCCTTTATTGTTCCTCATTTGTATTACCCATTCAGCATCTAGATAAAAGACTTGTCTTTTTCATGAAGATTTCAGGTTCTACACTTCTCCAACAACCATTTTGTTAAAACTCTTCTTCCACAGTTTTTTTTCTTGAGTTCTTCCATCCTTGCTCACTGCATGTGCCATGACCAAAATCACCAGCAAAATTTTGCTGTATCCTTTCTTCACCTGTCATTTAACATCATCTTCAATACCTTTTTTCTTTCCTTCCATTTCTTTTTTTCCCTGGTCCTTATGCAAAAAATTTATTCCCTCACCTAGGGTCTCATCATTAGGAAACAAAAACACTGAATACAAATCTTGCTGTATTCATTGATTGCATTGAATTGTGCCTTCCGCTTTCACTTGCAAATCTTAGCACCTTGGAAGCAAAACAACTGCAAATTTAAGAACATGTAAAAGATACTAAGTCCTTGGCTATTCTGTCACAAACAAAAAAGCCAAAATTAGTTCCCAACCATTATAGATCAAGAAAAAGATCGTTACTTTCAGTTGTGCATTTAATTAGACAAAACCTGCCATTGCTAGTAATGTTTTTAAAGCTCCAGCCCATTTTAAAAACCAAGAGAGGCCATAATTCTACCAAAATGTTCCTCTGGAAGAGTAGATAACATAAGCTTTCCAACCATCACACTAGCAAGTATGGCCTTCTGCTTACTAGTTTGCTTTTGGTTTTTTTACACCTCTCTTCTCCCTTCAGGAAATTTAAGCTTGTATGGAAAAAAGGTTATACCTCTATATAAAGCATATTCATTACAAAAGACGTCTGAAGGCATTCTGATATTTTTTGTTTCAATTCCAGGAGAAAACTAGTAGAAAATTAGATGCTTGGAAATTATAGTGTTGAGTGTTAAAGAAAAGTCCTGAACAGCATAGGTGCTTGAGGATTTCTCTTAAACCATACCTCTAGTCTGGGCACAATGTTGTTAAAAGCATGATTTCTGACAGATACCAGCCTACACTGGTATGGTACATTCTTTCTTGATACAACTTCAGTGATGCTAGGCAGAGGTTATGTAAGGGTCTACATATAAGCAGTTGCCAAGAGTGAAAGTACAAGAGGAACTTTTTCCCCAAAAGAGGCAAGAGCCACAATAATGCGTTTTAAGTTACAGGTTTGACTCTCCTAGGAAGGTTGAACATCTCACTACTCTTTCCTAGTCAGTCTAGCTTTTTAGGCACTCAACGCCACAAAGCTTTGCATAAGAATGAGACAATTAACTTTGCTAGGCATGGCAAAGGAAAGGAAACCTTCGACAAGGATAACGTTGTCAATTACAGTTCCTTTATTAATGGTACAGTGCAGCAATATCAACAGAAATAAATACAGTTATTTGTACATAATACAAAAATATAACACTTCATAAAGTTTATACTGTGCTAGGAATTATGTACTGAGCTTAAACAATTGATATATAACATTTTCTCTTAAATAATGTGGACAGGTACACTCAGCCAAACGAATGTAGTTAACATTTTCTCTAATTTGAAGACAAACACATGAAAAGCAGTTTATTAGTTTAGTGTATCCATACATCACCCCTCAGCTAAGATTTGAGAGTGAGCTAACAGTGTTTCAAGTTTTCCCTTTGCCACTGTTTGCTATTGACAGCCCAGTGGTTCTAGAACCAAACAGTTAATTGAAATTTCCATAGTAGCATTTATTAGCAGATACAGAAAAGTATTATTCAGCCAACCAGCTTAAGGCACCATGGCTTCCACAACAGACACATGAAATTACTGGCAAAAAAACAATTTTAAAGAAGGCTATGAGTGTTTAGCTACAGTACCATGATGAACAACAATCTATTGCTTGAAAATATTCTTGACAATATATTCAGTTACTAGTGTGGCTTTTGTTTATTCGCTAAAAAAAGTATTAAAACACAAGATTTTGACATTATTACAATCTCAAGAATGCCTCAAATCTTTGGGAAAAAAAAACCAACCTCCCTTCTTCCCTCCATTTAAAAATGTAAGATACCAAACTGCCTCTCTTGCAGGAAAATTCTTTTACAGACTTTTTGGAAATACAGTTTCCAACACATTATATAGTAAACATCCACTAAATTATTTTGTTCTCCTTTGAAAGAAAGTATATTTAACTGCTGGTAACTGCCCTTGGCCCCCCACCAATTCTGTATTCTGTCTGTCTCTCCTATCAACAGCACTGGTAAACAATTCATTTAAATGAAATCAAGTTTCTCCTGAAGTCCTACAGAGTAAACATGAGTCCTTGATTTGCTCAAGACCTCTTCCCTAATAATATCCCATGATATTGGCTGAAAGTTAAAACAACATGAAGTAGAACTAACATCCTGACAGCACCTGCCACAAAGACCCAAACAGCTACCTTGTTAAAACTCTCTTAAAATCTTGAGTGAAAAGTAAGATTCAAATAGGATAGGACAGGGAGTAAAGTCATAAAATGACACTACAGAAACTGTGCGTTCCAAATAGTACATGGTAGTTCAGATACAGAACTACAGTTGAGACATATCCACAGAACCATTCTGAAATTCAGAAAATGTTCCAGCCACATCACAAGCTGACATCAAAAGATTATGAACATGACAAAGTCACTACAGCTTACCTAGTTCCACTCAATGAGTAGGGGATAGAAAATTTATCAGAGGAGAAAGAGTAGATTGGGAATCATACATTACATGTAAGTATTTTCATTACATACATTAAGAAGTTTTTTCCAAATTACTATCAATTCTGAAAATACTTCCTCCATTTACCTATCCCTACATTTCAGAGTAGGACCGGCTGCAACTACTTGTAATAAATAACTGATACACACTATAGTGTTGACATGTTATTCCATGAATCCCCAAAGGCTTTCATTTGTGTATCGATTTACTTGGTCAGCCAAAACTTTGGCTCTTACCTGCACTTGGTGCAGAGAGTTGATGAGATTTTTCCATGCCTTACAATAATGTCAATCTTGAAGTCAGCCATTTTATTGCCAGTGTAGTGAATAATGCCAAGGTTCTCCCCATTTTCCTATGACAAATACCAGCAGCATATAAAATGCAAAGTTGCCTTTCATTACCTCTTTTGCCTTAAGGCCCAGTGAGCAGAAGTCTTGTTATACTGTTTCTGCATCTTTTGTGCCTGAACATTTAAAGTTTATAAACCTTCACATTGTTATTTATTTCCTGAATTCAGTGAAACAATTCCTCAGAAGTAAACTACACAGGTCATGTGTTGTCATTTGTACAGTCAACTATGAAGAAGTATATCTTGGATTCCAGTAACTCAGTGAGGAACACTGATTTCCTCCATTTCAAATAAACTTAAAATAAATAATTTCAATTAACAACTTGAACTGTGACAGCCGTGTAGCATATAAAAAATAGGAACTATAGAGAATTAATCTTGCTATTTTTATCTAATCATTGGCTTCTTGCACCACAGGAAATTTCTGACTCAATCAAGAGCAAAATTTTCTAAGCTACTAGCTAAAATGCAAACGTAATGACAAAAAACTTGGAAATTAGGTTGGAATAAAATTCTGTACGTTAAAACCAGGCATTCTTCACATAAGTGAACTATCCATACCTTAGTGTCAGAAAAGGTCACTATTAACTTTGGTCATCTTCTGCATGTGCTCAGATCTCTGAGCAACTGTTAACTTTACGATACACGATTTATCTGTAAGGACCTAGAACAACCTTCTACTCCTTTTGCATGACTGGGTTAATGGTGAATTAAAACAAAGAAACTAAAATCATCTTGTATGGTTAGTTCCAACCTCAGTTACCTAAACAGACATATGACAACAAAGTACCTACAAAAGCAGTGCAAATACAAAAGCTCCATGACAGGGAGGAAAAAAAAAAAGAAAGAAAAAAAAAGCTGCATCGGTTTGCCTAGTGGTTGTTCACTGTTTTGCCTTCTGGCTGATGAAAGAAGTTATCTTCTTTGAGTTTAAGATGTTCTGGTAAATCTAGCTGCCTTTTTGCTTCTTCAATGTCTTCCTGAATTGCTGAAATAAGGGCCGCTGAAAAAGATAAGAATAGAGATATTTAAAAGTTGGTTTGAATTCCAAACACACAATAGAAAGTGAAAATAATGTGTACCACAGAATACTAGACAATAATCATAGAAGTAGAAAATAAATATTACCATGAGATTTGAAAGGCAAAATTCTTTTGTTTTAAAATGCCTTTTTTTTAAAAAACATGCCAGAGTTGGATTTTTCACCATTCTAAAGACTACCCTCTCTTTGTTCCAAAAGACATTTTAGCAAAAGATCAAGTTTCATGAACTGTTTCAATACTAGCAGAGCTGCATTTAAAAAATAAATTAACAGACTAGACTGCTGCTTTCACAACAAGCCCCATGATTACAAAATTACTCCTCAGACAAGTGACACAACAATACAATTTTTTAATGTGATACATTAGCAGATGTGAGGGTATGTTTTAGGTTTTTTTAATTAAACCACCTTGTACATTTAGCTTATGAAAACATTTTACTGAAATTTCAAAGGTTAACAGATGAAACATCGCATTATGGAAAGAGAAGACAGTGAGACAGTGAAGACACAGTACTTGCATGAATAAGATAAATAAGAGACTAGTTTGAAGGAGACCTGCAGTACTGACCTAAGGAATCAAAGTTTTTTTCTGGTCGAATATATCCAGTTATGACTATACTAAGAATTTCTCCGTAAAAGTCTTCTTTGAAGATATGGATGATGTGTGTTTCCTAAAGGAAGAGAAAAAAGTTGGCATTTATTATGAACTTTGAGTTTATTTCCCTCACTGTAAGGATGTACAGCTAATATCCCTAATCCAAATTCACCTCAACACATACCAATAAAGGGGACATTTAATTTAGCATGTATAATGCAAGAGGCTAGGGCTTTTGCTTATGTTAGGAAGGAGGATTGTACCTTGCATGGAATTTAAGAAAAATTAATCGAGAGTATTCTGATGGAAGAGAAGGGAAAGAAAAGGGGAAAAGAAGGGGAAAAGAAGGGGAAAAGAAGGGGAAAAGAAGGGGAAAAGAAGGGGAAAAGAAGGGGA
>JAVJGG010000074.1:42282462-42314114 GCA_035590195.1 Aviceda cuculoides | reverse complement strand
TTCATACAATTGGCCTCGGCCCATCGATCCAGCCTGTCCAGATCCCTCTGCAGAGCCTCCCTACCCTCAAGCAGATCGACCCTGCCTCCCAACTTGGTGTCATCTGCAAACTTGCTGAGGGTGCACTCAATCCTCTCATCCAAATCATTAATAAAGATATTAAACAGAACAGGGCCCAACACCGAGCCTGGGGGACACCACTTGTGACCCGCCACCAGCTGGATTTCACCCCATATTTATTATTTAAAATAAAATAAATTTATTTTGTCATTAAAATAAATACGCTGGGAAAGAGGAGTCATTCCTAAAGGGCTCTGATCTATCTTTGTGGGGATGTAGTCCCAAAACCTTCAAAGCCCACACAAGCTCAATATTTTTCAGGTCTAACGAAAACAGTATTGAACTATATACCACTAGGGTTTTGTGTATTTTTGAAGTCATATTTCTTTTACCTGTGAACGTATAAAAATCTGCAGTCAATATAGGGGTCTTTCACCCTTCCTGACCTTTGACAGTTGAATTTTTACTAGTAGCCTGAAGAACATACTATATATGTTAAACTGGCAGCTCAGATATGTAATTGGTGTACTTCGGTTAATTTGCATAAAACTATCAGAAATTTCCATCAACTAAGCAACTTTCTAGCACTAAAAATAGTCACATGTGGAAATTTTTTAAATGAGAGGGAAGATAAGTGACACTGACTGGAACAATCTCTCAAAAAATTAAAAGTATGTGAAGAGCAGAAAACACTGGAAAGTGACAGTCACTGCAGAACAGAATGACAATCAACATAAAATATTTCACAAAGCTCTGTCTGAGATACTATGGTTAGTGGCTCAGCACTAGCCAACAGTTTCAGCCAGTGGAAGTTAAACAGCATATTTGGACCAGCTGCTGGATGCAGGGCAGTGATTTAATGACAGAGGCTGAGGTACTTGGTAGCTTTCAAGTGAGCCCTCAACCTACCCAGGCCCCTGAGACCAAGGGTGCTGAGGGAGCTATCTAACATCCTCTCAAGGCTGCCCTCCTTCAGTTCTGACAGGTCGTGGGGACTGGAGGAGGCCCCCAATGATCAAAGCAAAGCAAATGTTGTACCTGTCTTCAGAGAAGGGCAAATGGAACAATCTGGGGAACTACAGGCTGGTTGGCCTCATTTTTGGTCCCTGGGAAAATCATGGGTGGAGCAAGAAGAACTCTTGGGCATGTATGAGCACACAAGGGAGAAGACAAGGACTAGGAATAGTCGGCAAGGATTAACCAAGGCTAAATGACCCACTGGATGGTTGTCTGTGATAAAACTTTTGGATTTGTGGATAAGAGAAGAGCAGTAGATGATGTTGGCCTGGATGTACATGGGCAAAGCTTCAACAGACACTGTGAGAGGCAGCAAGAGCTGGACTGGAGAAAGGCTGCTTCAAGGTGCCCACTCTACCTGTGAGGAGGTTACCAGGGGCCAGGCCTTTTGCCAGTGGTGGCAATTAATGGAAACAGGAGAGTTTCCAGGTAGAGAAAGCAGGGATGGGGAATTCCGTGGCAGGATAAGTAAGTACTGGGACAGGCTGCCTGGAGAGGCTGTGCCCTCTCTGTCCTTGGGGGATTTCAAGACCTGGCCTCATAAAGCCCTCAGCAACTGTGTCTGACCCCACAGCTGAGCCTGCCTTGGGCAGGGGGTTGGGCTGGAGACCTCCTGCAGTCCACACCAGTCTGTGTGACCTCTTTTCTATATTCCTCTAGCAGTTATACAGTTACAAAACCCCTCCAAAGGAATGAGAGCTGAAGAAAAATATTTCTAGAGTCAGATAACCCATCTCTTATGAACTGAATGTTTTAAATAATATGTAATACCTGACACTTGCTGTAACTAATTTTTCCCATGTTGCACACATCCACTTTGTAACCTCCACAAATACCAGTCCCCACAAAGCCCTAACACATTGCTCCCTTTTTTCACCTGTTCTTTTATTTTTAACTTAGTATTCTTTTCACAACAATACTGCCACATCTGTCTGGGATTAAATTTGGTCAAATGTTTGCTTACAATAATGACAAAATTACACTCTGAGGTGGGCAGGCTACTTACTACATGTAACATAAAGGTATCTGCCCATTACTGGCAGTTGTATTTCAGAGGATCAATTAGCCCAGATGAAGCTGGGAATGGTAATTTAAAAAAAAAAAAAAGCTGGGAAATAATGAAGACACTTAGCACTTTCTGCTACTGTTGTGACTACCACTTGGCTCTGCTCACACCCTGAAATGAAGTCACAAACTAATCCATTTGTGTTATACAACAGTGGGATGGTAAGAGATGGTTCCCCACTTTTTCTTGGTGTGCAGTCAGAAGGAAAATCAGTCTGCGCTTGTACAAGTTCCTCTGTGGACACAGAGAGGAGTCAACATCATCAGGTCAATCTTCTCCTATGTGCTGCTCCGAGAAGGTATTTGGCTATTTGGTCATTTAAAGATTGTTCTAAAGGTAACTATAATGATGAACTGTAGGAAAGCAAATCTTTTGTGTGATTATTTTCATGGGTGCTCCCTCTTGCCTGTATGTCTGGACTTGTATGGTACTTTTAAAAACTACTCTAAAAAAGGCTAGGTGCACGTGTGTTTGTATAGCTTGTCATCTCTTCAGACAGGAGCAGGTACTTAGAATAGTTTAGACTGAGAAATCTTATTATGCAGGCGTTTGGTGAGAACTTGATACCTAGTATGTGGTCTAACAATCCCATGCAAAAGCTTGGCTTAGAATTCGTACATCAGAATATACTAATGGAAGTATTATTCTTGATATATAGGCATTGGGATTATAGTAGTATAAATGATTTTTGGCAGAAAGCAATATTTGGTTAATGTTTGTTAAGTGCTACTCTCTTTAATTGCTGGAAAAAAAGAAGGAAAAATAATTCCACCAAAATGATTTCACTTTCTGCTGAGTGCTCTGTGTCATTTGTTGGCAAAAGTAATGGAAGGAAAAATATCAGCAATAAAAAGTGAACATGAAATGTTTTTTTTTTTACATTTACAGCACTGGCTCCAGTATTTTTTTTTTCCCCATATTTGGTATTGCCTAAACTGCAGTAAACGACTAGAATACAATTTGTATTTCAAGCCTTGGCCAACTTTCAAAAAGAACTGAAAGCACCTAGTGTGGGAACTTGGATAGCTATGTCCAAAATTACATCCCTGCCCCACTGCACCTGAAGTTACAGGCATCTTCTTTCCATCATACTCTCATCTTTCACCTTTTATGCTTTACCTAAATATATGAATCTACATGTCTCCTTCCACCTGGCCTGGCCCATGCTGCATAGCTTAGTGCCTAGTTAATTCTTAAGTCTGCACAAAGACATACTGCTGTAGGCACTCAGAAAGCTTTCCTTCCTTTCCTCTCCCCTCTGTCTTAGAAGAATAGCACACCCTCTGTTTTTAAAAGAATAGGAAATACATGTCTCTATCTACACAGGAATTTGGTCTCTTCTCTAAAGAAGTCACCAGCTCTAAAGAGATAGGTGGGTTAAAGACAACCTTTCTCCATACTTGCCTTGGCCAGCCCCATCCAGCTGACAACTCCCTGTGCCGGTTGTTCAGAATCTCTATGGAGCCTGGCACTTAAACCTGGAATAGGGAATCAGGCATATACTTCCAACATCCCTCTGGAAAAACCATTTTAAATGCTGTCTGTAAATGCAGCCCAATGTGTACGTCTTCACTGATGTTTGCAGATCTCTGTGCAGATATTGCATGCTATTCACACTTTGTAACTCCGCAGGAGGAAGTATCACTCTATTTGGCTGATGTCAGGTTTCTTGTGCCTTTCTTTGAGCTTACAGTACAAAGCAATCAATAACAGAGGCACACCACCAGACTGGGAGGGTGGCTCAGACTGATGGTAAGTCTCAAGAACTGACATCTGAAAAATGCCAGGAAGGAGAAGTCAGGAGAACACAACAAAGCAATACAAGTTAACAGCAGCCTTGACTCTGCATAGTTTCAGAAAGAAAAGTTTATCAACCTCAAAATGCTTATGCAAATGAACTTCAGCTAGAGACAAAAACCCCTCACTACCCTTCCTTTTAAATGGGTATTACCCATCTATTACCAGATAGAAGATTCTCTGCCTTTTTTTAAAAATCGCAAGTAGAATAAAATGTCAACCTGAGTGTTAAATGGCAGTTGGCAGAGAAGGATTAGGCTGTTGGATAAAACACTGTCAAATAATATTTAAGTATATTTCAAGAGGCTGTTGGCATTTTTTTCTCACTGAGTCAATTCCAGTGCTGCACTTCAACATGCATATCCCGGCTTCAGAGCTGCTCAGCTCCCATTTGATCACGTTATTCCTGCCATAAGGAGTCCAGCTGCTGGGCAGATTTGAGGCTCCATGATGCAATTTCAGTGCTCTACTGTGCATTATAAGAGGGTTCACACAGTACACTTTTTGTTAGACAGAGAACATTAGCAGAGGTTTAGAAAGCAAATGACTTCTAGGCAAATTGAAATTGTCTACATTAACATAGAGCCAAAAAAAAAAGTCTTAAAAATGAGCTGTGAAAAGCAAAACCAGTGATGAGACCCTGCTTAGCACAAGCACTTCCTTTTTTGCACATAGTAGGGAGATGGTAAGAAGGGACAGAGCATTCAGTGTTAGATGTGAGGACGTGAAGTGGCTAGTGAAGCCCACGTAAACCTTGGGACACAGTACTGTAGAAAAGAAAATGGCATGGATCCATTAACTTTTTCTAGAGTCCTAGCAGTGGACACATACTTGGGGGAAAAAAGAATTAAAAAAAAGAAAAGAAAAAAAAAAAAAAGATTAGCCACAGTATGGCTTTTACTAGAGTTAAATATTAACTTCCCCAGAGGAAATGAAAGGCAGCAAAATATCACAGGGTCATTGATTTCGTTGTAACTTTATCCAAATGTCCCACCGTGGCAAGTACTGTGTAAACAAATAGGAAGACAGACCACCTTCTCCAAAGAACCTGTATCACAAAAATCACAGGGCAATGCACTAAAAGACAAGTGAGACGAAGGATAAGTTTTGTTATACTGGCAAAAATAGAATAAGAAAATAATATGGCATAAAATAGATTGGAACTAGAAAAATGGGGAAAAAAAACAGGAAAAACAGGAAGGCTGATGAAAGAAGAGAGCAGAAGGGAGGAGTAGAAAAAAACAGCAAAGGGTAATGATAGTAAAATGGCAGGAGATGGTGGAAGAAACTGTTGTAATGAATTTTTGACATTTTAAAAAGTTGTCCATTCTGTCTGTTCATCCACTACTTTGCTGAAGTATTATGAATGACTTACAAGTTTTACTTGTGGAAAATTGCAAGTTTCTGGCAACAGAACCTGTACTGGTTCTAACTTGGACACCACTGTACATTTAGGAGCCAGTGGCCCATGCTGCAGCTAACCTGGGCAGGTGCTGCATGCCCAGTGTGGCCTTCAGGCTGTGCCGTGCCGTGCCATGCCATGCCATGCCATGGTGTGCCGTGCCATGCCATGCCGCACGCCTTCCTCTGCCACAGCCACGGTGCTGGAGGATCCTGTGGGCAGCTCCTGATCAGCACTGGTGATAAAGCCTTGTCTTTAACAGTGCAACAAGAAGTTCTCTGGAGAATATCCTTCCATTCTGATAGGAGAAATTATGAATAGAGTTGCTTGCTAGGAAATCCTATACAGCTTGAATGACTGGCAGGGGCAACTCACTAGCTCTCTCTGCTGTGAATGTGGTCTGCAAAGAATCTTGCACATGGATAGGAGTCGTGTTCAATGCCTGGTGCTCCCAGCACCTAAAGGGATGTAAGATTATCTATGCTTTTCTCTTCTTACTGTGTTAGCTCTAATAAACAGCATTGTGAGTGATACCTTATAGTGTCTGAGGACTTTTCTTACTGGGATGACAACAGGCAGGGCAAAACCAGAAGCCTAAATAAATATCACTCTAAGTAGCTAAAACCAGCACCTAGTAATATAACTAAAACATAATAAAGTTAAAACCTTTACAGTATACTCCCAAGAAAAACTGACACAATCTCCTCCCACCTGCAAGGTAGTACATATGCATTAAGTATGAATGACATCAGGCAGTGTCAGAAGATTTGACAGTAAATGGAAATAAAACCCCTTCACAGAGATTCCTAGGGCTTTTACTCCCTGGAAAGTTAAATTTCTACCTTACCTAAAATGGAACAACTATTCGGGACAATCTCTCCTTGTGGAAAATTAGTTGAACGTAATAATGCCTTCATCCTTTTTTTCATCTAATTCTTGACTTAAATAGGAACAATGCAAATATTATTCTGATACAAGGCCATTCACACTGACTTTTTCTAAACAAAAATGTCTGAGATAACTCCACAAACAGAACAGTGCAGATGAGGATGCTCATTTCCATCTGAAAGTTGAAAGAAAGCTAAGCATCACACATCCATCACCTTAATGAGACATATCTCTTGCCCCTGTATGCAGTCATATCCTAGTGTTTTCTCACAGTACATCCACAATCTTGCCTAAATTATAGCAGGAAGCCATCTAGTACCCACTACATAACACATTTTCATCTACTCTGTGTAGGCTGTTCTTTAGACCTAAAAGTAAAACAAATTGAGCTTTTAGATTTATTACTACCAGACAGCTAAGACTGCTTTTCTTCCTTTGGGAGCACACACTCTGCTTACTATAGTGATTTATGAGATACTGTAATCCAGACATTTTTGTCATGAGTAGTACAGTCACTACAATTAACATTAGAATATGTTCCAGACTCTTCATATGCACTAAATGGAGATCAAACTACATTACATGCTTACACTGCAAGAAAACCGTCTTATTCTGTGTATCTATCTTCAGCATCTGGGTGATTTCAAAATGTCAACCCAAGGTTGAGGAATTACAAGAGCACAAACCCAGCATCAACAAAGACCTGAATCAATGCAAGAGGTCTGGGTCTCAAAATCCCTTTCTATCGCATATAGACAAGAAAATGCGCCCTGTCATAGCAGAGGGAGAGTTGTGGTGATGGGCAACACTGCAGTAGCCTTCCTGCTACTGCCAGCCCTGCAGATTTAGTCTTGGGTGGCTTTGGATGAGGGAACTGCTCCCCAGCATGATGGTCTTCTGGGGCTGCACATAAGATTGGCGGTGGCCACTCAGGGCTGGTGGGCACTGGAGAAACACGCAGTGGCCTTGGCCCGGGGGGGCACCCAGAGGGGAGAGCGAACAGGGGACATCTTGCACGTCCTGCAGCTCGGCTGAGGCAGGAGGGCACTGGGTTGGGTGAACAAGGTGCTTTGCATTTCTTCTGCCTCAATGCTGTTACCCTTGGTGCGATGGTTAAGATGGACTTCCCCCACCTCCACTCTAAATAGAGCACGTACCTTGTCAGATTAAAAAATCAGAGAATCCTAGATGTCTTGAGAATTATAATAAATGTTAAAATAAGTTTGTTTTCACCAGAAGTCGAAAAGGTTGACAGTAGGGCTTGGTTACAGCCAGCTACTGCTGGCAAGCTAAACCACCAAACACGTATTTTATTTTACGTATCAAAATGTTACCTTTCTTCAGCTAGGCTGCTCAGCTTTAACAGTAGCATTGCCACAAAGATAGCACAATATTTATTCTTAGTCCAGTCACCACAGTTAAGGAAAAGTTAAAACCCCCAGAATGTTTCTTCAGAGAAGGTGTGAACTGACTGACTGCAACAGAGCCAAACAAGGTGTGTGTCTAACAGTACCAGACAATCTTTCAACAGAAGCCTTTCAGCTAACAGTAACCAGCTGCCCCATCTCACTATTCTTTCATGACTAAATTTTTCTTAAATTCCTCCAGTTTATCTTTGTCCCAATCCTCCCAGGATCTTGTAGCATCACATGTGGATGTGCACAATTTTTGCAGTGTGAGCCATTTATAAAAGCTAAAAGTATAATATTTTCACTAGATACTTAAAAACAATGAATATAGTTTTATGCCTTCATTCAGTGTAGACATTTATGCAGTTAATTTTAAAAAATCATGCACTTTTAGGTGAAAACTTTTTATTTAGACTATCACTACAAATTAAACCATTAATAGCACTACTGTCTTCATGACAGAGAAATGGAAAAGTGCAGCAGTGAATGTTTTTGTTTCGTTAGATGCGTATCTGTGTAAACACAAAACATTTTTAAAAAGGCATGATGTCTTGGCAATAAAGAGAGGTTCCATTACACTGTACAAGACAATTTTTCAAATGCCAGAAATGGTCACACTATTTGTTAAGAAAGCCTGGAAAGAATAAAATAACAGGAGGAAGAGAAAACCTTTCCCCCATGTCCCCTGCGCTGCTTTTTATTTCACATGCAATAGCTGATTTCACATACAAGACTGGCAGAAGAGCAGCCCTGCAGCTAAGCTTCTCCCAATGGTGAGGACACTTCCCGGGGAAGAGGACATATGAAGTTGAATGCTGAGTGCCTCAGAGGGACTTTTGTAGATGAATATCCCATTCACAGAGCAAACATTGAAGCTTGCATATTAAGGGGTCCAGCTGCATCAATGCAAAAGAAAATCTGCTTTAGCTCCATCCCTAGGGGTTTACTTGTCGCCCCTGTGCCTGGATCGTGGCTGGACTCAAGCAACAGATAGGTATTGAGCAGCTTGGGTTCAGGTAGTTTTGGGTAGCAGCTGAGTGGCAGGTTTTATTTTTGAGACTGGGTTGTGGAAAGAAACAGACTTCAGTTTGGGGCTCATCCAACAACAAAATGTCCGAATCCTGCTTCACGTGTGCACATCATTTAGTGGTTGTAACTCAAGGTTAAACTGACAGTCCTCTGAAGAAACATGATCCCAAACCCACCAGCATGTCAAGTCCTTTTTTCCCTAGTTTACTTTGAACAAACAAGTGCCATCTACTTCAGTCAAACAGGTTTTCCTTTCACATTTCTCCAGACCTCTGTTTATTATCCTTGTTCTGAATGCAGGAACAAGCTGTCTGGATCAAATTGGTCTTGGACACCATCTCACCCATCACCTCGTCAGGACTGTTGAGGCCACCTGAGATGCCTTTTTGGCTCCAAAAGTCACATTGCTTGGCTATAGTGTGGTGCACAAGAGGACTTTATGCCAGCCTGGTCTCCTAGATGCTACTCTAGGGCTAATTTTAACTCCACTTGCATCAGCCAGTCTTCAGCTTTGCATCTTCCTGCTTGTCTTTGAAAGGACAGACTGGCAGCCTCAGAGAACACTACATGGCTTAATTTCATTTTTCACAGAATTGTACATTTGCTTGTTTCCAGCTCCCTTGCTCTCTCCATCTGGTAATAAATGATGGGAAGTCATGTCAGCAGTTGGAATACCTTTGGGAAGTTTGGTGCCTGTAATTTGTGTCATGTATATTACCCACTTGTAATTTGTTATGATGACTGATGACTTGTTCAAAGACCTTCTAGGCTCAACACTGAATCTGGCACTCACAGGAGCAGACCAAACAGACTAAGGATTTACCTAGTCACCTGTGCAGGTATATTAGGTAATCCCAATCTTGTTTATAAATCCTGGGTAAAGAAAGACACCTGCAGATGTATCCTACAGGGAATGAGATCAATACCTTGACTAGCTCCAGCTAGGTAGCAGTACTTTGTATTCTCCAGGGTTTGCTCTACTCATAGACAGAGAGAATTACTCATACAGGGAAAAAAAAAAAAAAAGGAAAAAAGAAGACAGAACTGAACATGATGGAAAAAAATAACTATCAATATTAAATTAAATTAAATTTAAAAAATCAAGGGCAATCATGATGTGGAATTTTGTTAACCATACCAAAGCAGAGATAAATTCTTCTTTGTTCTTAATTTTTTCATGACTTTGCATCTGGAATTTCATCATCAGTAGATCAGGAAAATTTCTTTGTAGTATAAGAAGGGTCTCGAGGAAGCAGTGGTCAAAAAGAGCTTTATATTGCGAAAGGTGGCTTACTTCCCATCTATAGCAGTTTTCCTTGAGGTATCTGACTTTCATTAGCACTTCACAAGATTTATCCCAGATCTGTCTCTCTTGAAATCAATCCCATGCTAAATTTTTTTTCCTGTTGGTTTCATTTTAAATGGAAACTACCTCTGCAGCAAACCCTGATGTACAACTACTGATTTACCCATATGCAGAAAAGGACCTGTCCAAATTCCTGTATTTAACCTCATTAATGAAAGCCAAGATACAATTGTTTTTCTTGGCTGGACATTGGTTACTAGTTTAGTCCACACAGTGTGAAGCATGTTCGTTTAAGGCTCATAGGAGTGTAGACATCAGAAAAGAAAGCCAAGAATTCATTTATATTAAAAAAAAAAAAACAACTTTCAAAAGTTTAGCCTAATTGTTATGCCAGATAAGGTTTTGAAAAAGAAACAAAACCTGTTCAGTAAGTTTCAGTTTGATACAAGTCAAGAGTCCCCAGGAAATTCCAGTTCCACAGATGTTCTACCAGTACCAGAAGGGTCACTGTACTTGCTTTAACTTCCCTGGCTTTAAAAGGCATGTAGCAGCTTTCTACATTTATTAATCAACATTTACAGTTAACTTTCATAAGAGCAATGGGGAAATGCTAGGGAAATGTGTATACATTCTTAAACATTCTATTGATCTAACCTCTTACGGAGCACCCTGTCTTTCTAGGATAATTTTTTTCAGTCTAAAATTACTCAAATATGTATTTCTATGGACCATGAATTTGCTTTAATGATAAATTAAATCTCAGTGCCGGCCAGCTGTAATAGGTCATTTCAATCCTTAGTTAGGCACTTCAGTCAGTGTTTCTGCATACTGCTAAACATGCTGATGGTAGAATAACAACAGGATACTTGGTTTTGGCCAGGTGTCAGGTTTCAAACCACTACAAGCTACTTTATTGTCCTGATTACAAGCTGGCTCTTTTTCCATCCTTTTACAAGAGGAAAAAAACCCAACTCCCACCCCGAGTGGTCACCCAGTAGCAGCACCGTAAGATGTCACTCCGGCAGGCAGCCACAAAACCACCAAATGACCCCGGGTTATCTAACCCTCTCCAGCTGTCAGGAAAGCTACAGGACCATGGCACGGACCTGCCCGCCCCGAGTCTGGTCCCAGCACTCCTGCTGCCACGGCTGCCGGCGCTGCTGCCATTGCCACGTCTCTTCCCGCACCGTCCTTGGCAGGGACGGCAACGCTAGGCACACCGGAGGGGTAGCGAGAGCAGTGGCACCAGTGATGCCGGCAACAGTGGGAAAATCGCAGGCACCGGCAGAGCTGAGGATCAGAGCAGTAGCAGGGGTGCCCAGAAAGGAATAAAGCTGAACCTAACTGTGAAATCAAATGCTGTTCTGAGTCAGCTCATAACCAGAATAATGCAGGCACCACCCAGCAAGCTGCAAATGGGCTTTAAAATTAATTGCACACAACAGAACATACTGCAATACTGGTTTCAAATACACTTGTTTGTAGCAAACGGCAGCTATTTCTATCAGAACTCTAGTAAACAAGGGGCAAGCACTGTGGTCTTCAAGGATGGGGACGTATCATGAACCATCCCCGTTCTCTGGATTGCTTGCTGACACTGCGGAGTTAGTTGCTGGAGTCTTCTGTATACAGATTTGAAACTTTGTTTCCTAGATTTCTTAAAAATTGAACCTGTGTCTCTGCAGACGCTTTCCTGGGTACCTTATTTTACTTTTAGGTCTAAACCTTAGGCTGCCCGTTATTTTGTTAAGTCTATTCTCAATGAACTGTAACTCCCCAGAGGAAAAATACCTATTTATTATGGACTATTTCCACTGTAAGGGATTAGTCAAAGAAAGGATGGGTAGCAACTGTACCCTTTTTAATTATTTTGGCACCACATCAGAGTCATCTGGCTGTACTTATTTCCAGAAAGATGTCATGCTAGGCCATCCTGGGTGCAGCATTGCAAACATTTGTCACATGCTGTGATTGTGAACCCTTCAAGGAAACAGGTGAGCTGAACTGATAGGGACTACTGTTTGGATGGAGGAATTACCATTTAGTCAACCTTCTTTTCTTCTCTGTCTTTGGTGGAATACAAGTGCTCCATGCCCCATACCCTCATGACGCAAAACGACATTATCTTGGAAGCAACACCCACTTCACAGGGAGCTGCCTGAATTAGAGTGGATAACCCCCAGGAAATGCTATCACACACATTGAGCAGGGAATTCTCATTACAGTTTCTTGTCTGTTCTCATGAAATAGATCGGCTTCTACATCTCTGCTTTTAACTATATTTAACATTCGTAAATACCCTGGCTCTTCCAAGTCTGAGACTCTAGCCCAGCCAGCTCACTTCTGTATCCATCTGAAGGAAATTCACTGAATGTAAAGGGTATCCAAAATAACTACGATTTGGTCCTAAAGTCACTTCGGTTCACTTCAGTCTGGGTGTGAGGATTCAAAGCAAAATAGTTATATAGGCCTGACTACAATGACACAGACTTTCCTCCTCTCTAAATTAATGTGAACAGGAGTAAAACTGGAGAAAAATAACAGTTCTGATGAAAAGTCCTGAGCACATACTCGTGGAAACTTTTAAGAGGCTAATAAATAAGACCATTTGAGTGAATGAGGCCTTTATTCTCAGCTTGAGACTGCAGTGGCTGAAACTGACACGCAGCCAAATTAATATTAGGCACTCTCAGCAGAACTGAACTCTCTTATTGAGTAGTAGTTACTCCTGTTCTGAAGTAAAAGGTTTAGCTAGTCTGTGATTAATATTGTATATTGATTTAGTGTGAGCACAATGAAAGAGGATTTAAAAAGTAATTATATCTGCCAATTCGAAAAAATACTTTCCAAATTCGATGAACAGAGCAGCAAACAGAAGACATTAAGTCTCTGAAAACTGTCTCACATGTGTGGAAATATATGCATACCAAGGATGTCTGGAGGCAGGTACTGAGATAAGTAAGCCAGCTGAGGTTGCCTTTATGCTGATGAGCAGCACTCAGTGGGCTCACCCTCCTACCACAGCCTCCAAGCCAGGGCATGCACCTTTGAAAATATTGCTGATTTTTAAAAACAAATTTATAGTACATCATAACGTGAGAATACTAATACTTTGCCAATAAATGGCGCCTTCCCTCAGAAAATCTGCGTGGCCCTTTTCACACTGGTTAGTACTTAAAAAAGAAATCTCCTGTGACTGCAAAGAAACCCCAGACTGGGTTGTGCAATTCTGTTTTGACATTACTGATAGTACCCCCTGTCTACACCAAAGAACAAAAGCACAGATACACCTTTCTGAAAATTATACACCAAAATCCACACAGATACATTTAAATTTTCACTTGTATTTGCTGGTATTTAGGAACCTTCAAAAGGTGTTAGCTGACCATTTCAGCACTATTGAAAGTAAATTCATGACCAGTGTGCTCACACATTAAATTTCATTCATTATTTGGTCAAAGTCACAAACAAGAAAGAAGCAGAACCACAAATTTAATCAAGGTATTATGTGAAACAAAGCTTCATCTTAGCATTCATACAGACAGCTTCTGCTCGCCAACGTAAGTGTTCCCATTTTAGGAAATGGGAGAGGTTTGCTGGTTGTTTTTAGCTGCAAACATTTGCATTGAGTCACTCTGGAAAGTTTTTGTCGAGATGAGTATCTGCATACTAACTTTTACTACTTACCAGGGTACTCCCCACCTACCAGTAGTAGAAATACTAGCAAAACACCCCGGGGGATGTTAACTCTTCTAATAACAATAATAAGAGATGGCTTACCCCCACCTTTGACATGGAGGATTACTAGTAAAAATAATGACTAAACTGTTAGAAGATTGCAGTGGGACTAGAAGCAAAACATAAAAATACCAATATGATTCACCTTTTAGCTAAAGGAGTCTGAGTGCAGTGCACTGTTCCAGTTAAGCGATTTCTTCTTTAAAAGATGCCAAAGTAAGTATTCAAATTAGAAAGCAATTTGAAATACAATATGTTTGTTTATCCAGACTACATTTAATCTGGTGCTAAGCACAGAGTTGCATTACTTAATTCACCTTTGCTCCTAGGTGTAAGCAATGAGGGTGAGTATTCATGGGGGTGAGTCCATTCAGGACTGGAACATGGTGTTGTGCTGGAGAGCACCAAAGGCAGGTACAGCCAGTACTGCTGCTTATAAACTTAGCAAAGCATATGAATGAGCATATTGCTAAGAAAAACAATAAGTTTTTTGTAATACATCCTTCCGTTGCTCAGCTTTATTTTCTGCCTGAACTTTCCCTCCTACATTGTTAGAGTGTTACTTTAGGGAAAAGAGGACTATGAGTCTGTCCTCCTGAAGGTCTGAGACCCAGGCAAGGGGACAGGCTTTCTGGTTTGCGTGGTCTTGTAAGTTCTTTGTACAATCATGTTTGTGAGGTCTTGGCTTAAGCTGTGCTATTCCATTTGCTATAGCACTACATTAAATGCACCTTTAGCTTAGAATAGCTACAGACTTACTTACCACACAAAGATCTTTTAAGAATAATACACCTAACGTTTATCAAACATTGAGGTGTTCACAGGCTGAGTACCGCTAGTGGGTTTGGGGCCTATTTCCCCAAACATTCTGTTCCCTAGAACAGAAGCAAAAAACCCATGAAAGGTCATTTAATAGGAAGGGTAAGAAAGCAAAACCGAAGGTAATGCATAGAATAATTGGAAAACTACGTAGCCAGTATTGAGATGTGAGAGATCTGAAACTAAAAAAGGTCTCACTGGGGAAGGGCAGAAAGATTTGCAACCAGACTTTTCCTGGGGTCTTTATATAGCTGTAGAAACTGAGCCCAACAGTCTGAATTCAACAGTGTTGCCAGTAGCTACCACAGATACGGTACTGGCTATATTTTCCCCATCTCATAATGACCTGCTTGTCCCAGACAGAAATACAGTTCAGCAAAACTGCAAGCTGAGAGAAGTTTTGTTAGTTTTATTAAAACTATTTCCTGATCTAAATACAAGAGTTGATAGAAACTGGGTAATGTTTCAAATGAAGGTGTGTAAGAAAGCCTCATAATTAAGTATTGCAATACTACTTTCATCAGGTAGCAGACTAATTCCAGACATAGTTTCTATCTGGTAGCAGTTTTCTCCTTAAGGAGCATCACAATAATAGGTAAAAACAGGCTTTCCTAGATTTCACTATAGTTAGAGTGGACTATTGCATTGTTAATAGAATAGCCAGAGAATGTAGGTGTGTAAGTGTACCAGCCCTACACCAATTTTTTACCTATGCAAATAGTTACAACCTATTACACACACTCTCAGAAATGCAAGAACACAGAGGAAGAGCAGGGTTATCCAGAAGGCTAGAAGGGAGCTCAGGGAGGGATGGCAGCAGCTGGACAGTGTACAGCCAGAGGCAGGAGTGGATCTGGCAGCTGGTAAAGAAGGTACTCAAATAAAATGTTTACTCTGAGCAACAGCCTCTCCACAGGCTACCCTGGGAAGCAGAAATAGCCCAAGCCTGGCTTATGCGAAGCAGTGGTGAGGGGAAGACGTTGTTTGCTGCCTGTAAGTTGTGAGGAGACTAAGAGAGGCTTCTGGCTCTCTGAGCCACTGGCAGGTCTTGAAGGCCAATTCTTCTTATGAACAGAAAAAAATTAATCTCTTTTATACATGTATTTACTTTTAAACTGTGATCTGGCTCTACGTGAAGAAGCTATCAGCAGATAGGTGTGGTCAGGTTATCATTTTTCTTGTCAATAGACTCAGGAAAATCTCAGGTTGGCAACCTGGATCACCAAATGACTAATTTGTATTTTGGATTCCCCATGCACATCCAGTTTCTAATTCCTGAGTGAGCTTGGAACAGCTGACAGAGAAGTCTCCCTAACATGAATCTGTCTGCTGATGATCACAGCTACACTACATTCAAACATGTGTTTTCCAAGCAGAGGCACTGAACAGGCACCTGTAACTTCTGCATGTTCAAAGGAATGTGCAGCCAAACTATGTTCAACTTCTTGGACAGAGCTTAATAAAAAAATTAAAAAACACTGGAGACTGGCAGAAATTAAAAGTTATTCATATTGAATATTGAACTCAGGAAGGACGTTTAAATAATCTGGGGTTTTCTTTTCTAAATCCATTAAAAATATTTTCTGGTTTGCCACTTCTTTATCAAGCAATTAGACTTGTTTACTTTCTCCTCCTCTTTCCTCTCTACCAGGTGTCGTCACGGCTACTTGTGTTTACTTCCTTATTTGCATTTCTTCAACGGAGTCAAAATGTCCAGGCGCCCAACAGACTCAGCAATTTAGGAAAACAAAGTCCTAGGTAAAAGCAGCACAACATTACTCAAGATTTTCTCTCTCACATACTGGAACATCTTTGTTTGTCTTCAGCTGAACAGCTATAACCTACTGGACAAAGAGCTCTTCTCTTTGGTCATAAACCTTACCAACCAGAAAATCAGAGGGAGACTTGTCTACCAGATCAGTGGGCCAGCTCCAAAACTGAGACACCAGTTCTTCCCATCATTCAGGACTCAACTCTGTACAAAGAGGAATAACCTCAGAACTTCATTTATTTATTGAGGTCCCAAAAGACCAAATAAACACCTCCAACAATTTTTTCTTCTTCTCTATCAATAGTATGTAATGAAATTGAAAGAACGTATGCAGTAGCAGAGCTATTAGTCACTACACTTTATTTTACCTATTTAAATATTCTTAATCCTCATATATGCAGAGAACATCCCTCACATACACATTGGGTCCTCCACAATATTGAGTACAACATATCTGATTTTGGAAAGGCAGGCTGAGACTGAGTTTAGCTAAAACCACATGGTTTAATAAAATTCTGAAGGGATGGGAATAATAATGACAGCATGATGTTCCTGCCCAGGGTGACAGGCTGCAGCTTACTTTCTGGATTAGGAGGCCACCCATTAGGGTTCAGGAGTGTGTGGACATGTGGAAGGGCAGAAGAGCCTCAGGAAAATTTGAAGGACTATTCTCTTGTTTCCCCTCACCAAAAAACTCTGAGGGGCTGCCACACACCTGCTCAATTCATGTATGCCACATGGATAAGTGGCATGGAAAGCCAAGTTGGTTGAACCAGTTGCCAGTATATGAGGCAGGTTCTTTGTGGCCTCCATGACAGGAGTCCCCTGGAAATCATGGGGGCAGCTGTGAGCACTAGCAGAAGCTGAGTGGCCTCCATGCTGGCCCTCCCATGGGAAAGAGGAAAGTGCTGGGACCAGCTGGGCACCTCATAGATGTCAGAACTGGATCTGCAGAAGTGCAAAGAAAAAAAACCAGGCAGCCCCTCCAGAGATCTTTTTTCCCCTTCACTTACAAAATCTGCCTACAATTCACACTAAGAAGGAAAACGGGGGTGGGGGGGGTGGGGGGGGGTGGTAAGAGATAGCAAGTAGCAGTGAAATGTTGCGTTTCCAGATGGTGAATTACCACTGAAACAAAGTTAAAAATAAAACCACAGAATCTGAATTTTTGAAGTGTACCTGAAGAAATTTATAGTTTTATCCTGTTGGGCATAAGGATGGTCAAGAGTATGCTTTTCTGGCAGACCACAATTCAGGTAACTCAGCTCAAATGAGTGCAGCCACAGAACAAGTCTGTATTTGTATATATTTGACACCCCTTTGCTGTCAGGGGTGTTTGGACTTCCTGTAATAAATCCCTAAATTATAAGCCTTGTCGTACACAGAGGCAGATGCTGGATCCTTTACTAAGGCATTCTGGAAGATGTCTGCCCTTTTGGGCAGGAGGGAAAAGACTTGTGGGAAGACACTGGACAATTCATGTCACAGCAGTTGTCCTGTCCTGCAGGTGCGCCTTGGAGCCATCCTGTTAGCAGCTGGTAAGCTGGGCTGACCTAAGGTTTAACCAGCCCACTCTTGGGCCACTTGTAGAGAGTGCTGTGACCACAGCTAAGGAGAAGGTTGTGTATATGGATAGAAACTACCCTGGAGTAACATAAAAGTTTAATGCTTGGATTAATTTTGCAAAGACGGCAAGCACTGATAACTCACAGTAGGGGCTAGGAGTCAGAATTATATGCAGATTACATCGTTTTGTCAAGAAAATAAATACTGGGACACACTCAGGAAAATCTGAATAATATTAAGGTGTTAAAAGCTTATTGTTACCCATTTCCTCCTGTCATGATTTGACACTAACATGAAAGGATGAACTTTCAATTCACTTACCCTCGCAAACAATTCATTTGTTGTACATGAAAGCAGTTTAGACTAGTTGATCCTTTAACTATCGTATCCCTGGAACAGCTAACTTCACATCCAGCACAGTATCAGGCAGCAGAGCAACAGCTGCAGATGATTACTTAAAGCTGGAACGTAACATAAAAGCTTGAGTGCAATACAATCTTTTTCAACTCTAGCTTTGCTCATATATTTATGCATCTCTACATACGTGTATATATATATATATATATATGCATCACACCACATCTGCCCCTGTAGGTGGGTTGTCACCACCCTGTTTCACAGTGAGCTAGTCCAGGACCTTCAGGTTAATAAAGGTCCTGAGGAACCTTCTTGTGCTCTCCTTGAGATTCCCACTGCACCAGATTCCTACTTCCAGAGAAGGCAATTAACAAAATAGTGCTGTTTGAAATAGAAACATGAAAAGACTAAGTCTTTCATCAGTAGTAATTATTCATTTGAAGTTGGGGTAAAGTTAGGAAGATTATCAATGGAAGAAGTGCTAGTGAATGGTAACACAGAAGTAACGACACCTAATACAGAGTAGTCAGAATAAACAAAAAAAAAATTTATCAGGCTAAAAAACCAGAGACAAAAATCAAGGGTAAGCAATTATGGATGAGAAACACAGAGTCTCTTCTAGATTCTGTTTAGCATTCACAAAAAAAAAGCCCTACTCTTGATCTCATCTTACTGTCTTTCCTGTGCTCACAGTTTCCACTTACAAGACAGGGGAATGGAGTACCAGCTTTGTAGGAAGTGCAGCAGCTGAAATCATGGAGGAAAATGAGAAAGGTATCTAGACAGCCCCAGGAGGGTGATTCTGAGGGCAATTTACCCTGCATTGTACCTCTCTGATTTGGCATTGGGAAGGGGGGGGTGGGGGGGTGGAGTGTCTTCTTTCTTTCCAGGACTTGTTAAAAAGAGACCTCACATATGACTTAACTGAATTGGTGATGACATTGCCTGTGTGGGTTCATGTCATTAGCCTGATACATTTTTACTCACAATTCCAGCAATCAAGAAAGCACTCTAGCAGGTACTGAACATGCCTGACAACCCTCCCATGAGCTGGAGATGTCTACCAACGCCAATAGCATTTAGACCAGTGTCAAGCTAAGCAGTTCCATAAAAGGTAGAATACTTTAATTAAAAGATGCCTGAAGTCAGGTTTGCTAGGCCAAAATGATGCTTATTAACAGCAGCCTGGTTTTGATCTTCTGGTGTACTAGTATTGGCTGGGATAGAGTTAGTTTTCTTCATAGCAGCTTGTGTTGTGCTGTTTTGTATTTGTGACCAAATGTGGATACCACACCAATGTTTTAGCTATTGCTGAGCAGTGCTTACACAGAGCCAAGGTCTTTCCTGCTTCTCCCCCCACCCCACCAGCGAGGAGGCTGGGGGGGCACAAGGAGTTGGGAGGGGACACAGCCGGGACAGCTGACCCCAGCTGACCAAAGGGATATTCCAGACCATAGGACGTCATGTTCAGTGTATAAAGCTGGGGGAAGAAGGAGGAAAAGGGTTGTGTTCTCGGTTGTGATGTTTGTCTTCCCAAGTCAGCGTTAGATGTGACGGAGCCCTGCTTTTCTGGAGATGGCTAAACACCTGCCTGCCCATGGGAAGTGGTGAATGAATTCCTTGTTTTGCTTTGCTTGCATGTACAGCTTTTGCTTTGTCTACTAAACTGTCTTTATCTCAACCCACAGGTTTTCTCACTTTTACCCTTCCAAATCTCTTCCCCATCCTGTTGCAGGGCATGACTGAGCAGCTATGGGGGGCTTAGCCACCTACTGGGGTTAACCCACAACATCTGTGAGATGAGTAAGAAAAGCAGAAAGTTCTCCATCCAACAGCAGTTGTGAATGAGAGACACTTCTCACAGATACTTCCATACAGAGCAGATTCCAAATCCACAGCTACTGAAAACTGAAGAAAAATATTATTCAAAAGGAATTTTTTCCAAAGAAAATTGTTTTCAGAGAAAATAGCAGCAGCCAGGACCTATGAATTTTCCCTCCTGGGAGTACAACGACCACTTGAATAGTGTTACTTTGCTGGTGGACTAGGTTCTGGCAATGGTATGTGTTCAGGAAGTATGGTCATATCAGTGACAGACTTCTGTAAAAACCACCAAACCCAACCCTTCTCTTAAAGAATATCAGACCAGCTTTAGTGGATCAGCAAGGTGTCACTAATTTTGGTGCTTGCTCCCAAAATCTGCACAGTGTTAAATCCACTTGCTTTCCTCACACTGATTTTCTTTCCTTTTAAGTGGTGATGGGCTAGGAAGTGGGTGAATGGATAACATGAGATCTTTTATTGCTGTATAAATCTATACCATTGTACACCGAGACACGTTCAGGAGATGGCAGCTTCTCCACTGAGCACTGCCATTGACCCATTAAATAGCACAGGAATTCTCTTCTGAGGCAATGAGCATTTATTTTTTTTACATTGCATTTCTGGATTCTGTTTATCCTCTTTGGCATAGTTCATCTCCTGTTCTGTCATTTCTCTCCTGCAGCTATTTTCCTCTACGAGACGCTCTCTTCCATATGCCCCCCTATTGCATCTTGCACTTTCCTTTCTGTATTTAATTTGTTTCCTTATTCACACCTATAATGTCCTCTGACTCACGCTTTTTCTGTGCAAATCACTGGGAAATATGTAAATATTTTTTTTCTAAATTCATGCAACATTTCACATTTTTTCCAGCTTCCTCTTCTGTGTTGCCTACACAAGGGCTGAGAGGGTTTTATTCTACACTGAGTGAAAACCAGATTAAGGTACTTGTCTCCAGGGATTCCATAATTTCTTTAAATGAGGAAAAAAAGAACATTCGGAACAGAGCCGACTTGCACTTCTTTTGAGTCAAGGCTCAAGGCAAACAGGGCCTGCTGTGTTTCAGAAGTTCTCCCCAGGGAGAACCAGAATTTGGAAGAAGGCTGGAGCCCCAAGCAGAAAGATGTCTGTAACAATACCTTCCCCCTGGTCATTTCCCTGACCTGTCCTTCCTTCCCCTGTTTTTCCTTTCCCAGACCGAAAGCTGTGTTCCTTTTCTTTTTTTTCTTTTATAAAGCCCAAATCTCACATTAATATTCTCTGTGTTCTTTAGGTTGGCTGTTTAATGCAACGTTACTCATGCTTCAAAGGGATGAAGACAGAGACGAAGTTTTACCGTCTTGATGGCTTAACACACGTCTGTCATATAAAGCCAGCAGTTCATTTTCTGAGTTGTTCTCTCATGGAGGGAGTCTGCTTTACATATCAGGCCTCCAGGTGTGGTGTGGGAAGTACTCTGTGGATTGTTTTCCTGCTATTGCTGGAGGCTGTTTGCTTGCTGCCTATTGAAGTACATTACTTTGGCAGGCAAGAGGCAAGAAGATAAAGTTCTGACATTTCTCATTAAAATTTCAACTGCTTCCTTTGTAGTAAGTTGTGACTTGGCTAAACAGATAACATTGGCAAGTGAGCTTATGCTTTTTATTTCTTCACCTGAATTTAATTCCTTTGATCACTGTGGCTTGATAATCCTAGAGTTCAAGAGGATTTTCTGACAGACTAGATACTGTATGTGAGACACAGTGCCCTTTTTTTTCTGCAGCAGCCCACTGCTGAGGTCACAGTTGGTCATCTCAAACACGAAAGAAACCTCATTCTCTGGAGTTGTCATTTACTTCCAAGACCGTTCATAGGTTACTAGGTAATGTTAGGGCAGGGATGTAGGTCTATTGTTTGGTGGCCTCAAGGCATTTAAAAATCATTCAGAAGTAGTGCTACGCTGGATTCAAATTACTTGTTCATGATACAGAAATATTGGCTTCAAATGTCATTCCTTCTAACTTTATAATCCAAATATGATGCAAACTATAGTGATAACATGATACAGTGCATTCTCACACCTAACATAATTCTGGATTTAAGACAAAAATCTTAGTCCACTGAATCCAACAAACACCTTGCTAACAATGCTAATGTATGCATGCTTTAGTGCAAGAAATTAGTTTTTCTAACAGTATTTATGAAACGACTGTTTGAACTTCTTTCTTCAAAAAGAGATGAAATATGATAAGAGTATTAAATTCTTTTTTAAAAAAAAGTAATTTTGCCTTGTTTTTCCTTCTTGCCTAACAGACCAAGACACTGGATTTTCCATAATGGAGAAAAACGAGGAGATTGCAAGGGTACTTGTAGCATCAGTCATCTGTGTTTTTCCTTAAAAATAATTATCACTACAGAAACAGCCAGCAAAGATAGAGCAAAAAGCCTGTACCAGTCTGCATATTTAAATATACTATTATGTACTATAAGCCTTCAGAGGTGTTCTGCTTTACTTCCACAAAGCTGTGCTTAATAGGGTTATCTTAAGCTGAGGAAAGCAAAGAGGAATAAAAAAGAGGTAGCAGGCTCAGGCTGCATTTCATTTCAGGTTCTCAAATTTGGCAGAGCTCAGCCCAGCCGCCAACTCCACTGCTCCTGCTAAACAGATGAAGCCAGAGTCACTAGAGGGACTGTTGAGAGAAGTCACTCTGTGCAAGTAGCAAGTGATCATTTCTTCTTAAATGGGTGGATCTTTCTAGGAAAAAATAACTGTAAGGACCAAGCACATGATTTTTAAAGATAATTCAGTGGCTTTGTGAAATAGTTTATTTGGGTGAGAGTTTGTATTCTGTAGTAGTTGAGCATTTGTCAAGGCAAAGATTGCAGAACTGTAAACCAAAACAGTGCAAACAGGAACAGCCAACATTTTAACTTCACAGTGCCATTCTTTGACCTTCCTCCGAGCACGGGCAGCTAATCATACAGAACAACATCTACAAGTAAAATAGGTAATAATTTGTTCTTCGCTAGATACTGCCTTCTACCAAGAACCAATTTTTAAATGGAAGTTAAATTACGCTATAAGGCATAACTGCGATTTTGTGATTTCTTCCAATTGAGGACCTGGAAAGTGAAATGCTTTCTTCAATAAAGGATTTTTTGGTGCTTTTTTTTTTCACTTGCAGAAAGCTACTGGTTAAAATGAAAAGATTGTGGTATTTGGCACATGGCAAGACATGAAAATGAAATACAAACATAACAGGAATCAAGAATGATCAACCAGCTGGATGGCAGACCGGTAGCTGTGGTTTAAAAACTAGAACAAGCTCCAACAAAACACCTAAGCCATAAACATTTACCTCTGCCTACTTCAAGTGCTGATGCACAGGAAGTGAGCCCACAGGGGGAGGGGGAGGGGAAAAGCTCACTAAAGGGCAAGCCTGCATCAAAGAAAGGATTAGAAAAAATTAAATGCTTACAGTAACAACGCAGTGCTCTAAAGCCCTAGGTAAGTAAGTTCCCCATACATTTGTGGGATTTATGAGCTCCCCCATGAATTTAGGCCCTTGTTTTAAAGCTCTGTAAACATTTAGTTAATCGCCACCACCTGCCTGCAGGGTAGCTGCATTTTGCATTGGCAATAGGGTGCTAGAGGGGTTGCATGACTGGAGGGACAGTGAATGAGGAGCAGAGCAGAGAATTTCCTGATGCTTGCTCCATTGGCTTCATCTGTGCCAGGTAATATAATGACACCCCTCCTGTCTCTAGAAATAACTATATATGGCTGCACAGCTAACAATCTGAGACCTGTCTTTTCTTCCCACTAGTGGCACTAGTGGGAAATTGAGGGGCATTTCTAGCACACAAAAATTACAAAAGATTATACAACAAACCTGAAAATCTGTGTTTGTAGATTTTGTATTTCTAACAAAATACACTGCTGGCAGTGTCACAAGCCTTCAGCATTAACAAGCTTAGATTTTAGACACTGTAATTTTACCAGCCCAAAGGCTTCAGAGGACAGAAGCAGCACACCAAAATCAGGTGGATCTAAAAAAAATCCATCTACCACACACTTATTTCAGATAAAATGGTAAGGAAGCCTTTTATTTGCCTTCTTTAGAAGCATTTACATTTCACGTCTTAAATGTCTGATCACCCAAGAAGACTAGAGAGGGGGCTGGGCTAGACAATTTTTACAGGTCCTTTCCAAACCAAACCATTCTAACTTTTCAAATTAATTGAAAAGATGAGATTTTCATTTAATCCAATAATTTCCAAAATACCATGGGACTTGTAACAATATGGGACTATTTCCCAACTCTGTATTTGTACTTCCACTTGAAGAATCTTTAATATTTCAAGAAATCTAGATTTCCTTTATTTTTTCTGTAGTTAATTCTAACGCACAGTGATGAGCCCCAACAGCTCTGACAACAGCACTTTCCTGACTTACCAACTACAGCATAACTGTGGTTCTTTGTCCTGTGAAGCTGCAGAAATTTGTAACAGAACTAATGAGATTGGTACAAATGCCGTACGAAAGGAAATATGCATGTGTGTGAACACAGTGGGAAACACAGTAGAAGAAGGGTTAAAAGAACAGCACGGACCGATAACAAAGAACACCGTTTCCAGGACACACCTCCCCAGACACTGATTCCAGCGGCAAAATTGAAGAATCTGTTTTTCACGTCAGGACCATAAGACTTGCACTCTGGGAAGACCAGCGGTTGTCAGTGAAGACCCTGCCACCTAACAGCAGCAGGATGGCAAAAAGGTTATGGTATATCACACACAGGGTGATGCATGTGATAACTTGCCAAAAGAACAAACATATGCCTCAACCAAAGGAAAAAAAAAGTGGCCTCAGATTTATCAGATTGAAGGAAGCGTGACTCTAAAGCAAAAGGACCACCCAATAATAGCTACTGACTCCTAAACTGTATGAAGGACTCAAAATCCCCCCGCTCCAAAACTAGTTTGCTGTCTGTAGTAAAAAAGATGAGAAACATGATGAGGACTTGGTAGCCAGCAGCTCTTGTTGTTAGTGCTTCCAACAACCGCTCACGGTCAGGCCACCCTAGGAACACGGGTCCTGGTGCTTTTGGGCACGTGGGTGTGACAGTGTGAGTGAACGAAGCCTGTGAAAGGAGGAGTGTGAGCAGGTGGGAGCAACTTACTTCAAGATTTTGTAAATAAATATGGTCTCCTTCCATAATATCTTGCATTCAGCTTGTTAAACTTTAGTTCTCCCAGAAAACAATCCAAGTCATCAATTTCTGCTTTAGCTCTAAAGACTAAGCTAATGGGAATATAAATCTTGGAGAAGTGGGGAGGCAGAAAATTAACAGGGTCGGGAAACAAATGATAATGTTAATTTACTATGTGGCAATGGATTTCCCTTTCAGCTGATATACTTTATTTTACACCACTGAAGTGTGCTGAAAATTTATTTCATGACAACCCTCCACTGAAAATCTATGAGAAAAGAAAATATCTTTTTTCTTCCACTCCTGAAGAAACAGCAAATGAGCAGAACATACACTTTAACTGTTTTACACTTTTTTACACCTTTTTTCTTCAGAAAAATATTAAGATGTCACAAATTTTCACAACATGGACTACTTAAGAGAGTATCAGAGAACAGGAAGATGTCAACAGTTAATATTCTAGGATTTTCTTTTTTGAAAATAAGTCTTCTGTGTTACTACTTACCTGCATTTTCAGCTTATCCTTGTATAAATAGCTGTGTCTATTGCACCAGTGTTCTCAGCTACGGAAGACATTAATCAGCACTCTGAAAGCATTAGTCAAATTATTGGAAGACATAAATTGCCACATGGTGAGGCACAGAGAAGGTAAGGAAGAGAAAATATCTGAGCTCTCATTACAATGACTGATGGTATTAGGATGACCCACAGCTCTCCCAGCTACAGCATTATAGCTGGACATAAGTGTAGCCATTCCAGCCCCTAAGATTTAGGGTATAAATGATCCTATACTGCACACCAGAGATCAACTGCCAACAAAACATTTAAACTGTAACTAAATTGTATTGGAAGGACCTGGAGAAAGATAACAAAAACCAAAACACAATTTAAGATTCCTGAAATCTAGCAGCACTTCTTTTGTATGACACGGCCATAAATAAGTCAGCTTCTGAGGCTCAATTTAAGCCCTAAATTGTCAAATTCAATAAATCGTCAAACCCATCAAAAGTCAAGGAGACTATTTTCAACAAGCGTGGAAGGTTAGTTTAATCCAACTTCTTTGACTTTGCACTGAAAAGGTCTAGGAGCATTCCTAGAGTTCCTTGCAGGTGGGGGGCAATTAAGAAGTCATAGGTTATTCCCTTTTAGCTCATATTTGGTGCCTCACTGGCCAATGCTCCAGGTTAGCTGTCCAAAAGTCAGCCAGGTTTACCTGAAGTAGTGGCAGTATTAATTGACCTATTTGACACAGATGTAGATTGGGACAGGCACATGGTACCAGGTAGGTGAGAGGACTGAACGTCCACCAGCTCTGACTCCTTCCTTCACTGCAGTCAACTTTAACAAACAAACTTTAACAAACTTAACAACAAGTTTGTTAAACTGCTCAGGGCGCTTTCATAGTCAATCTGTTTCTGCAACGTAGCTTCGATTTTCTGGCTAACATATGAGATGGAGTGAGACTATCTATGCATTTGATTTTTAGAAAACAGCACAGACACAAATTAGAGAGCAATTTGAAGAGCTCCTCCAGCTTTCTTTCAGGAACAATATTGCTAGCAACAGCAAAGCAAAGATTTGAATACATGGAGGTGGGGAGTAATGTCATGCGTCAGGGCAATTCCAAGCACAAATACCGGCTGGGCAGAGAATGGGTTGAGAGCAGCCCTGAGGAGAAGGACTTGGGGGTGTTGGTTGACGAGAAACTCAACCTGATCTGGCAATGTGCGCTTGCAGCTCAGAAAGCCAACTGCATCCTGGGCTGCATCAAAACAAGTGTGACCAGCAGGTCGAGGGAGGTGATTCTCCCCCTCTACTTTGCTCTGGTGAGACCCCACCTGGAGTACAGCATTTAGCTCTGGGGCCCCCAACATAAGAAGGACATGGAACTGATGGAATGAGTCCAGAGGAGGGCCATGAAGATGATCAGAGGGCTGAAGCACCTCCCCTATGAGGACAGACTGAGAGAGTTGGGGTTGCTCAGCCTGGAGAAGAGAAGGATCCAGGGAGACCTTATAGCAGCCTTCCAGTACCTCAAGGGGACCTACAGGAAAGATGGAGAGAGACTTTTTACAAGGGCATGTAGTGATAGGACCAGGGGTAATGGCTTTAAACTGAAGGAGGGTAGATTTAGATTAGATGTGAGGAAGAAGTTCTTCACTGTGAGGGTGGTGAGGCACTAGAACAGATTGCCCAGAGAAGTTGTGGATGCCCCATCCCTGGAAGTGTTCAAGCCCAGGCTGGATGGGGCTTTGGTCTAGTGGAAGGTGTCCCTGCCCATGGGGGAGGCTTGGAACTAGATGAACTTAAGGTTGCTTCCAACCCAAACCATTCTGCGATTCTGTTAAAAAAACCCCGCAGTTTAAACATTTATTACGATGTAATGCTTCCAGTTACAGATATTAATCTCTGATCATAACTAACAAAAAAGTTACTACTGAATCTTGAGAGAGAAAGACATATTGGAGGAAATCTGAGTTCTACTGAAGTTTTCCTGGCTTTCATATTTGACTTTAAAGAGGGTAAGATTCAGTCAAGAAAACAGATGGACAACTAATCCCAAAAGGGTGCTAGATGTTAAATTTAATGCTCATCTGAGGGATTGTTCCATCTGAAAACTCAACCACTTAATGAGAAATTGAGAGTAAAGAGATACCTACATATATTTATTTTGGTTTCTGTTAATAAAGCAAATTGGCAGAGGGACATAAAAATGTCTTATATTGTTGAAATCAGGATACAGATATGTACTGAAAATTTTGTGGTCTTTTCCTTGTAATGGCAGAAAGGATGTTAGCAGCAATCCCTTAACTGTGATTTTGGGGAAAGGTAATATCAGATACCAACATTTTATAGTGTTTCTAAGTCCTGTTCATTTCTGCACTGACTTTAAGTCGATTGTTAACTAAAACTCAAAAAGCACACTGTTTAATATCAAAATATCGATTTCCATTCATGGGACAAGGCTTTACAAACACTAGTCAAACAAGGCTGGAGGCAAGCTCTGGTAACATTAATAACAAAAGGACCAAATATGAGGTCTGCTAATGGTCTTTCCTGTACTGGATGGCATCAGATTACCAGCCTTCTAGAAATCCCTTTTCTATTACTTCTCTCAACCACAATAATCAAATCTGAATTAATACAAAAGAAAAAGGATAAGGAAAGTACTAAGCAGAAAGAGCAGAAATTGGAGAAGGTGACAAGTTTCTTTACCAACTGGCTATCTTCTGTGTGTCTGACCTTCACATTACATTAAGCTTTCCTGTGATTTGCTTTGCATTATTATGATAATGGATCTTTAAAAAGCCTGGAAAAGTACTTAATTTTTTATCTTAATCTTTTGGATTAAATTCTTCAATTTTATAACACTATAACCATTGCAATTGCAATGGTTAAAAGCCAGTGTGCAACAGCAGAAACACCCCTTTGGATTAGGTTATTAGTTGGAATGTTTCTATGAGGTATTAGGTGTGGTATTTCTACAGAAGGAAAAATTTTGATGTTATTATGAACTTATAAATATCTCTTACTGAACTCCAGACAAGGGTCCTTGCATTACACCACAATTAAGCTAAAGTATAACCACTGAGTTCAAAAGGATTGTAACTAAGCAAACTTAGTCTCTTAGAGGCAAATAAACCCCAAACTTTCTTTCTAAATATTTTTACAACATTCACTATTAAACCTGCCTATTATGGACAGTTAATTAGAAAACACTTGATCTGCTAGTGAAAGCCATCTCTACTTATGCATGTACAATTCATAGGTAGTTCTGGAAGCCAAATTTCAGATCTCAGACTGTGTACTAAGTTAAAAAATAGGTCTTTAAGTTTCCTGGTGAAAATTAACACTCAAAAATTCCTTTTTTACCTTATTAACAGAAGATCAATGTTCTTCTCTGAAAAAGGTTATGTAAACTGTGTAGATGATAAAGTCATCTACGGAGGCAAGTACAGCTGCTTCTGCACATACCCACTACCAGTTTTTGTGTTAAACTAATAAAAACATAAGTAGACATACTTTTTAGGCATACATTTTAGAAAATGCAGTGTGTGCTGACTGATATCAGAGAGCCTTAGTAAACGTAACTGTCTTTCATATTTCAGTCCAGAGTGTGATGATATTAAATAAGAGGCAAGGTTTTTCCTTCATACTTTGCAAATCTTGGAAAATTTTACAAAAGCAGTGTAAATATTTTTAACCAGTAATTTCTTGTTCCTGTGACCACGTAACTGTTTTGGGGTTTTTTTTTACTGCTTGGAGCCCTTCTTCAAATTCTAAAAAGTGAGTATGTTCTAGTGTTTAACATCTATGAATTCTTCAAGATATGCAAGACCTATTAACCTTAATAGTCTGTCCCACATTTACAGACAAAATTTTAATCCTGATCCATTCTGAAGTACCCATAATATAATGGGAAAAATATGCATAATTAACACAGAGTTTATTTGCTGGGTGCACCTGAATCATCCTGCTTAACATATGTTCTCTAAGTTTGTGAACAGAGTTGTATAGATTTCTTGCATGTAACTTTCCCCTGTACATGTTACTGGAGTATATTTGTATGTGTTCAGTTTGCTGGTTCTTTGCATATGCTCCTTCCCAGCTCTGCCAAGCGCACTCCAGTGTTGAGTTTACAGTTAATATTGATGGATGTCGTGAATCAAAATCTTTGCAAAATGCCCAGACCCGCAGCTTGGGTAAATGAGCACAACAGCAGTTTTATGAATACTGAAATTTTCACCTTAATATCTTTTTTTGGTTTTGCTTGTTTGGGCATTGTGTGACTTTGCTGAAGACGACTCATATTTGTTACTCATTCTAATATGTCTAAAATCCTATAGATAAAACCATAAAAGTAAAAATATATTTGATTTCATAAACGTGCTGTCTGTATTTCTGAGCTATTTGAACATCTTGACGTATGACCTGCACTGCTGACATTGTAATATACTTTACATAATTTCATTATGTGAAGAGTTTAAGACTGAGAGCTCTGAAATGTTCAGGATGAATTCAGCTAGGATGTACTATGATGATTATGCTGTTGTTTAATCTATACACAGGTATAACAACATAATGATTTCCCATATGCTTTTAATCCTGGTCCAGTCCTGTTCCAAGTATTTTTACCTAGTGTTGCTCGGTACTGAGAAAATAAGAATCTTGGAAACAAGCAGACGTTTCTCAGGAAGCAGCTGTTTGCTGGTAGAGAAGTAACTTCAAAGAACTGAAAAAAAAAAAAAAAGTTTGTTTCACATTTGTCTTTGATTTTCCACACTGTATGCTTTGATAAGTAATTAATCTGTGTCCAAGGCTAGAAATGGGATTATTGTCTCAAACCTATCTTCTGGAAGACTGCTATATTTCTAAATAATGTAAATCTGCTCAGACACTACAATGCCAAGAGTGCAATAATAACAATAAGGTACAGGCATTTAAGGAGTTCCTTTTGCATACAAAGTCCAGGGACAAGCAGAATGTTCTAGTATATAGGACACTGGTTTGGAATTAAGAACAAGAAAATTCTTCCTGGATTTGCCAACAATTTACAAACATTGAGCAAATTACTAAGCCATCAGCACTTCCCATCTATGAAATTTGAATATTTATCTTCTGTAGCTTATTTTGAGATCTATGAATGTAAAGAGTAATATAGCATATAGGGATTCATATTATGCAGTTATTTCAAGTCCAATGGAATATGTGCTACCCAGGACACTACATTGCAATAGACAGTTGTTTAAAAGTATCACCTATTTTGAAAATTTTTATTTCTGTGCAAAACATGTCTCTTCCCCTCTCTACCCCTTAAAAAAAAAATTGTTACTCTCTACCCCTTAAAAAAAAAAAATTGTTACTCTCCTGTAAATTTATTGCCTAATAACAAGTTAACAAAAACATATTTTCGTTTAGAAAAATTCTTAAGCAGGGCTTGATGCTGAAATATGCTTTTTCTCCTCTATTTCCAAATGCCAGTTCCAGATATATGTACTAACACATTAGTTAATTAAGAATTAATTTCTGCTTAATCTCTTACCAGTATCAAACAAGGAGCATAAGAGGAAAAAGGACTCATTTCACAGCGATTCCTTTTTTCTCCTCAGAGTACTGTTTATTTTTGAAGTTCAGATTCTGCTTATAATTATGCTAAAAATACCAAAACTTGATCACAGTTGCTTAGTTCAAGTGTATATAGAAGGAACTATGAGAAGTGAAGTTTGGACCAGGCTCATTTATCTCATTGTCAGGTGTAAGAAGAGAGGAAAGGGAGATGTTGAAGAAAGTAAGTAACATCATATGGTGGAAGCTGGAAGAGTCATCTATGAAGGTGTCGTGGTTTAACCCCAGCCAGCAACTAAGCACCACGCAGCCGCTCACTCACTCCCCCCCCCCCACAGTGGGATG
>JAVJGG010000074.1:42258037-42282362 GCA_035590195.1 Aviceda cuculoides | reverse complement strand
AACCTGGTCTAGTGGAAGGTGTCCCTGCCCATGGCAGGGGGGTTGGAACTGGATGATCTTTAAGGTCCCTTCCAACCTAAAACATATTATGATTCTATGATCATGAGACACAGAATTGACAAAGTTTCAATTTTTGGAAGGACAGGTAGGGAAATGAAAGATATAAATATTTATAACTATACAAAGAACTGTGATTTGAAACAGTCAAGTGTTTCCATGCACCCAGTAGATAAAGAAAAAAACTTGGAGCTAAAAGGAAATACTTTCGTGGTGGGTTGCAGTTCTTTATTTCTGATTCATAGGTATATATACACATACAATGATATAAGATATCCTTGTATTGCTTAATCTATAATTTAAGTCAGCATAGGTCTTTTAACAAAAAAAAATTGCAACTATTAATTTATATTTGATCTCAGCACTCTGATACACAGTAGAAAAAATCCATATATAAAAGATTATATCTGTGCAATTATATGTACCATATACCTCTTTCAACAAACTACTGATTTATTAATATTGATACATTGTTGTTAGTATAATTGCCATAACATAACATTAAAAAACTTTTCAAAATATATTCATAAGCAAAGATAACCGCACCTTGATCTTGCAATAATTTTTGCACCATCACATTGATGCCCCATTTTGTTTTAATGTGACATTTGGCTTAAACAAATTCCTTCTGTCTCAGGGTGCCACTATTAGTCCACTCACTTTAATAATATTAATACATGTGTATCTTTGCTGTCTAGTAATTTCACACAAAGCCTTTAGAATTAAACTCACCTCTGAGCTGACGTCCACCACTAAGACCACAAATCTCTTATACCTCACTTACGTCTCAAACAGTGCATAAAGCTGTGTGCTGAACCTCTGTTTTGTGGTGAACTTCTCTTTTAGCAAACACTTCTCTCACCTCTAGCAAAACACAAGTCATCTGGCTCATTCTAAGTGGCTTAAACTACAGCTCTACAGAAGATGTGACTTCATGCTACTAAATGCTTTTAATAGTTTAGATCTAGGTGAAGCTTAATTAGCATCTGGAAGTCAATACAAATATTAATCTGTACATAAAACATTATCCCCAATATACTAAGTGACAGCACTTTTATAAGGCAGACACAAGCCAAGATTCAAATATTTGAGAAAAGGTGGAAACTACCAGATCCTAATTTAGGGCAAGGTTATAGAGCAGCAACAATGATCAGCAGGATTAGGCCCTTCCTCTGTGAAAATTAACAGGAACTGACAGAAAGATGCAATACAGCAGGGTAGCTAGTATGACAGAGATACAATGCACCACCTGCCAGTACAGAGCAAGGACTGCAGAGGTGCAGATATTTTAGTTTTGATGCTGGCAGATAAAGCATCTGGCTAGTTCTTGCCTTTCTGACAATTCTGTCAATCTTCATTACAGTAGCTGAACAACTGTGCACACAATGATGGATGCTCGCTTCCTTGCCTGCAGACTACCTTGCAAATACAAGATACAGACTCACAGAGATGGAAATGTGCAAATCACGGAACAAAAATATCAATCTTTTAAATGAAGGACAAAATACAATTTTCACTCTTAGTTTAGATAATACTGAAAAAATCAAGGCTCATGCTGTCCTGCCTTTTGCTTAAACTTTATTCCCCAAGAAAACTTTTGCTTGTCTTCTCTTTCATTAATAATTCTGGACTGGAAGCAGGACTGGAGTTAATGCGCACATAAAAGGAAGGTGCAAATTATCTTGAATTGTCTAATGACTTATTTACAAAGTAGAGAATCCGCAAATGTAATTCTAGGACATATGAGAATCTTGTGAAGATAAGAATAATATTTCAGAGAGCACATAAAACAATTACTTCTGTTAGGACATCCCAAAAGGCAGGTTAGTCAGCAGGTTTGGAAAGTGCATGCGTGTGTTCATTAGGGGAAGAGAAAGCTTTAGTCATATTCTCAATTCTCGTCTTTTTAAAGCAGACTAGTGGAATTCACTCAACGATTAATTTGCACTCTCTTGCAAAAGAGTGGTCTGAGACACTGCAGTTATTTTCCAGTGAATATGATGATTTACTGCAGTGTCTTTTGTGCCAGTACACAGGACAGTAGCAAATAAGAAATCCTTAGGGTTTTTTTCCTTTTCATGTTTCCACTGCTGTGTTCTATGACACAGACAATAAACTGCATTGTAATACTTACTTTTTTAATATTAGATACAATTTGAATAATACTTTGACACCTATTCCGAACAAATGAGTGTGACTCCCAACTGTAGATTTATACATTTAACCTTCAGTTGTTAGTAGGAAATACTAAGTATTTGTTTCATATTCATAGCAGCAATAGCCTTTATAACTGGAGTTAGGATGCCATTTGAAGACTCATGACTTAAAAAAAAAAGTTCTGGAAAAACAGACTTAGAAAACAACAACAACAACAACAACAACAACAACAACAACAACAACAACGACAAATTAATGCTCCAAGGCTTTTTGAATATATGAAAATAATTTACAGGATTAGCTGCTTCTATAAAAGCCAGCCCTAAAATAAAGGTACTAAACTAAGTTATTAAAATAAAATTAATTTCAGTTACTCATTTTTCCTCTAGGAAGTCTGTTTGATGACTATTATTTTTTCGGTACATCAGTCTTTTCTGTGACTGAATAAAAAACTCATTAGGGTTAAAGGAACATGGAAAGACTTTCCAGACAGCAAGAAACAGACAAATTCAAGAAAGTCCTGCATCATTTCTAGAATTATTTTTAAACAATAAAGTTGCTGCTGCTCTGTAATACAATCAAGCTAACATTTACTGTAACAATAACTATTCTGTTCAGTTATATATAAACATGAATATGCTGAAGACAAAAATGAAACAAAAATCCACATCCTCATTGACTTGCTCATGAGGCACACTGTTGGTAAAATGTTGTCCTTTTAAACAGACATTGCACATACACACAGAAACCAATGCTGGGTGATACAGCTTTCCTACTGAAAACTCTGTTTCTGAAAACACCACAAATAACCAGCCCCAAATTCCGCTGCTTCCATGGCAAAAGGATTGGCCCTTCTGGTCTTCTTCAACTGTTGAATGACACGGAAAAATAATAAACCAAACAAAATTAATCCAAATTGGCTATTGCACATCATGGTCATGGGTGTTTGGGTGATGAAAATCCAAGCAAACACTCTTCTTCAAATGCCTGGCAACGATGCTTTCTATTTCAGTGTCATGTCAAAGCTATATATTTAAGAAAAAAAAACAAACAAACAACAAACGAACAACAAAAGATATCAGTGCTATGAAACACATGGCTAGTCATTTCCCCAATCCTGAGCTCCTGCAAAGTGTTGAGCATCCTCACCTCTCATTTACTTAAACGCATTGGTGTCAAATAATTTACACACATCTTACCTACTACATATGGAAAATATACACCTTAATAAGATCTGTTGCTGTTTTACTGAAATTAGTAACTACATTCCTTGCAACTCCAGTCTGAAGTAGACACCAGATGTGGAAAGATCCACTGGTGGAATGACACCACAGTGTGCCAAGATATGAGTGCCCCTAAAAATGTTTTTAAGCGTATGGTTTTGCCAGTTAGTGCAAATCACATATCATCAAATACTTTAGAAGCATTCTTTAAAATAAGAAGTTGTCATCATAAGCATTGCATCAAAATAAAATTTTCCTCACAGAGTACATAACTATTTAAAGCACCGTCAATATTTATGAACTGTTACAGAACACACAGGGTTCTTGCACTGTGAATTATTTCATAATGAGTGATTTTTTTTAAAAGTCACAAGGAAGTGCAAAAGTGGAACAAAACAGAACACAAGAGAGCATGACAATAGATAAAAACCTTTGGAATAGAAATGAAAAAGACAACAGAAGCAAACTAAGAGCTAGGCAGACTCCAGAGAGGTTTCAGCAGAAAGCATACTGAAGAAAAGTCTGTGTAAAACTGCTGTTATCACTGTGGAGGCATTTATATGGGAAATCCTATTTCCTGAAGAAATGACACCAGAAATGAGTGATACAACCACAGGAAAATTATTGCCACTTCTGAAGACAAAGTCGTATTTATGCACAGACAGCAGGAATTAGCATTAATTTGGCCTCAACTATATTTATTTAAGCTAAATAGAAATTCTCTTCTCATATCGCTTTTTCCTGCCCAGCTTTCCTTTTGAGAAAAACTGGAAAATTGTTCAAGCCACAAAACAAAAATCATAAATAAATAGTCTTTAACATCTTATTTATTTTCTGTTCTCATACTTTAAAAAAACCTCAGTTCTCATATTGAGTCATTACAGAATAAACAGTGCCTGAGGAAAAAAAAAAAAGATGCTCAGAGATTTTATGTAAACTGCTCTAGGAAACAGGAATTTAGTTTATGGTTCTAACCTATGTATTAGGTATACTAGAGTACAATTTTTTTTTAAAAAGTGAAAAGAAAAGCTCCATTTTATTTATGCATCTGTTTGCTAAGTGTACTTCTAATTATTTGCCTGCTTATTAATACTCATGACTCGATGATCTTGTAGGTCCTTTCCAACCTAAATGATCCTATGATTCTATGATTCATGTTATTGATGGAATCTTTTACTGAGGATACCACTGTGAGACACCAGTGTATTTCCACGTACCAGCCAGATGGGTAGGGACAGCAAAGTCCTCAATCACTCCTCCCCTGTACACACTGGCCAGGAATACATGCACTCCTGCAACGGCTAGTCCTCTCCTGACACACTATTCTAGCGATGAACTGTTAGTGCTTGTGTGACACACTACAGCTACAAACACCTTCACTGATGCACAGTAAGAGCAGCGCAGGGTTTTCCTTTCGCAGACTTCAGTTATGGTATCAGACAGAGGAACAGCATGCCAGAGGACTGACACCTTTCCATTTCCAAGGGAACCAGTCCAGTTTTGAAAGGAAGACATAAGATACTGGAGATTTAATCAGGGAAATAACTATGAAAGAAGCTGAGAAGCACAAAAAGCAAAGAGAAGGAAGATATCAAGAGCACGACTCAGAAATCAAAGTAAAATATAAGACTTTTAAGCTCTGAATGAGAATGGCAAGTTTACCACTTTACGTTTAATTGAGGATAATGCATGGGACCATCTTCGCTCTGATCACGTTGCACTTTTTCTGTTTTTCACATAACTTAACCTGAATATCCTCAGGCTAAGAATTCTATCTGTCTCTGCTTGGAAATGGTCAAGGACACTTTAAACACATATGCAATGCAAATATAATAAATCCTAGCTTCAGTGCTTCTTCTGCCTGCATATGTTGAATCAAGTTCCTGAAAATAACTATAAAAGCATTTAGGTCTCAAAAAACCTTTATGGAGTCTACTCAGCCTCAGTTCCTAACAGCATGGTTGTAAAATAATGTTAAAATGTAATGACAGTATTAGGCAAAAATTCTTACTCCTGCTCCACTGAAGTAATTTCTGGATCATTGGAGAGGCAGCTAGTTCTGGGTACAAGGAAAAACAAGTAGTAGTAAACATTTCTTCTGTTTATTTCTTTCTCTTTTTAAATATGACATCAAATTTGGGGGATGTAATAACTAACTGTAGTGAGTATCTTTGACAGCACAAACACACAAATGTTATTGACAGGAATGTGGTGAACTTAGTGCCTGCAACACAAATTAGTTTGAGTAGTAATGTTTTAAGCTATTTCTTTAAATTAGGGAAGGGAAATGCACTACAGTGACTTCATACATCCAACAATAACAATAATCAGTGATGCCTCATACAAATATTTAGTTCCCCTTTCACTTCCTATGCTGCAGCCTGCATTCTTTTAAATGAAAGGAGTAACAAGAAAGCAGATTTCTTCCACAGAGTCTTCATTGTCATATACTGCAAGGCATTTGAAAATGTTTGAATAGAAGGGATAGAAGTTGCATTTCAAGGTTGGGCAGGCCTCTTTTCTTTTGTTTAACAAAATATTCAGGTGGTATCAGATAGCTATGTATGTGAATTTATTGCTTCTGAGATAGTCTAACTGCTAGAATCAAGAAGCAGTGGCCAGCGTTTTGGTTATTTCTTTGTGGTCATTTTAAAAGCTAGTATCAGGAGAACCAGAGAAAAATGTGTACTGCAAAAGAAGAAACTTTGGAAAAAACACAAAAGAAGAAGCAGTAAGATTAAAATTCTGAAGTGCACAAGCTAAAGGAAGGAGACTGAAAACAAACTTCAAAACCTCAAAATCTTTAGTTACAAAACCAGCAGGGCGGAAAATGTCATATTAGAACCTACAGACACAGCTCCCTTCTCTGGAATCTTGTGTACAATACACACATGAAAAAAAGTGCACTGGATACTTTCTAAGCTCTGTTCAATCAATCAAGGATTGTCTTTCCAGTTAAGGATTTCTGTAGTACTTTACACCATACTGCCTCAGTGTGGTAAAGTCAAAGCACAATTTAAAGTATCTGATCATCAGCTGACACTGATTTATTAAGGGACCACAGACAATACAATATCATCAAGTATTAATCCACCAGCCTATCCAATCAACACTGGAAAACAGGAGAAGTTACCTACCTACTTTGACTGAGAATGAGGTACAGTAGCTATCCCTAACTCAGTAAATTGTAAAAAAAATTTTTAAAAATAAATACCTTCTAAAAACTTTATGTATCATATGACATAATGGGTGAAGGGTAGAAAATGTTTAATGAACCATTTTAATGGTGTAAAAAACTGATTTCAGTCCTCCCCATGACTACAGAAACAACCATCAAAAAATAGCAAAAATGTTTTTTATAGTGTAAGGGTACGATTATTCCTTACTGAGACCCAACGGTACAAAAGCAGGCTGCTTATAGTGAGAGGGGAAGTCAATTCACACATGTGGCAACTTACACAGTAATTGAAACTACGAGGTGATTGCTGTACCAAACACATAACGTACTACTGCATTCAATCTATTCCTGTGCAACAAGTAAATATAATGCCAGCATCCAGCTGAAAGCTATCTTACTTAGCTGTTTCTGAAGTTTCCCTCAGCTCTTCATCCAGTCTGCGTGAGTAAAAGTTATTGAAATAAAAAAACAAAGAAGCAAGCAGAGCATAAGAGAGAAGCAGAGCAATAGCAGAGCGAAAAACAAATATAGTACATGCTTCTAAAATAGGCACCCAGTATTATGCACTGACCCTAAAGCTCTTCAGTTCAGTGTGATACCATTTGTCCCTGTGCTCAACCCCCCTTTAATTTGTAACTCCTTATTTAGCTCATTTGGAGGCAGAAACATAAAAGCAGCAAGAATCTGAGGCATGCCCAGTGGACGGAGCTGAAAGCATTCAGTTGCTCTATCAGACAGTATTAAACTAGCTGCAGCCTGGGCCAAGTCAAGGACATTTACAGTTCAGTAAGTTTTATTTGCAAGGGAGGCTGATCTCAACAGCTTGAAGGGGAAAGTAAGACTCCACATCATTGCAAATCCTCTCTCATTCAGCTGTTGAGGTCGCCTGCAGGTGAAAGGCTGTCACACAGATTCACTCCATTATGAGCAGCAGCATGGGCTAGAAAGCAAGTTTTACCTCATTCTTCTCTTAATACACTTCTCTTCATCATACCTTACAAAGTAAGAGTGGGTGAAGGAAGAGAAAAGATGTACAAGTTCATATGATACAACAGGCACATTGTATCCCACTTCAGTAAAAACTACAAAACAAGCATACAACCCAAATCCTGGCAAAACCCTATGTACTTTCTAGCGGTGGGATTCCTCATGACCGTAAGTGGTATTTCTGTTCTTGCCAGTGGAGCAATTATGAAGCTGAAAGCTGAATTTTATTTTATTTTGCTACAGGAGTCTTTCTCAATTCGAAGCAGAAAGAAAACTATCAGCTGAACACTGCTCCTCTCCCTGTGGCATGGGAATAATGACTCACAGTGCCTTGAATGCAGATACCCACTAAATCTTTGTATCACAACATCTTGAAAATGCTTGCCACCAATGGGCACACTTGCTACCTTTCTATTTTTTTCGACAGCAAAACCATGATCTCTAATCTGGCTGCTGATGACATGAAGTAGGCAGTTTCCTAAAATTTCTTAAGCTCTAAATCCTAAAGTTTCTTTGGTATTGGTGCTGTGATCATTTCACCTTTGGTCTCAGAGGTGAATGGACTTTCCAAACAGTTTTCAGTCTACAGGGAAGAAAAGGTGTGTGTAACACAGATAAGTGTGCTGCTATAGACAGTGTAACAGTAAAACACAGTGAGAGAGCAGAGAGAAACACATCAAAGTATCAGGTTAAGGTCTGTAGCAATGGGAACTGTAAGAAATTAAAATCTTTACAGGAATCAAAAGAGGAAGGGAAAGAAGGAGAAAGGGATGGAGGGAGCATGAAAAAATTTTAGGGATGTTAAAACATTCTGGACATCTCTTTATCAGGTGACCAACAACCTCTGTGCTCCACATTGTCTAAGGAAGTTACAGCAGCAAATAAATTTGAGCAAAAGTCACTACGATCCCTGATTTCATGACTGTATTTACTGTTCTTAAAAGTGCCATTGCAAGAACTGAGCTTCCCTCTTACTCCCTGGAATTACACCACAAGTATCAGAGCAACCACCAGCTCAATGAAAGAAAATTATGCTGCTTTCACAACTACTGTGAGGCAGATGTGAAAACTCCTGCCTGGGTTGAAGAAATCTATGACAGCCCCAAAAGAAATGTTCTTCATATCTAGTTGCTGACAAACCATAAGGAAAAGGCAGTCATACTTGTGTATTTAGTCATCAAAATATTTTCTAGAACAGAATGTTTGCCTGTTCAAAACCTAGGACATTTGATAAAAAAAATAATAAAAAAAAATAGCATTCCTGAACAGCATTATCTTTTTAATAATGACCCACATGAAAACTATGATTGATTTCTCAGGTTTTCAGTCTTGGTATACCATTTCAGTTTTTTGTTTTCAGGTCTGAAAGAAAGCCAGCTGAGTTGAGCAATTCAATTTCCTACAATTTTTTAACAGGTATCTTTCCTTTAGAAATGCCTGCATTTAAAAAACCTTTACACATAAGAAGCAAGAACACTGTCTTTCAGTGGTTCTGGGTTAAACCATAAGGAACAGTGAACCTATGGACTTTCAGAGGTTTTCTATTGAACAGGATATCTTTGAATTATTGTTTCAGTTCAAAAGTCTTTATGACTAAAACTTAAAACCACTTTTACTTAAATAGTGGTAAAACCTATGGGAAAATATAGCATAGGTGATAACTGTGGAAGGGTTAAATTTTTTTCATATTTTCATTCTGGGTTGCCATTAGTGAGTGAACAGTCTGCTCCAATTCAGATTATATAGTCAGGGGGTTGATGCAGGGACTCTGAGCCTGAAAGTTTTTCTTCATTTTACCAGCAGTATCATTTGGTCCAGTACAAAACCTTCCTCTTCTTATAAAGACTGGTTCCCATAGCAGTATATATTTATTGTGTTTTGTGTTTCCATTATGCAACGTTTTCCTGTTTCTGAGTTTGACAGTGGAATTTTTGTAGAACAACACATAAGAATTTGTAACAATACCAGGAAGGGGCTTTCTGTTTTTCCTACAGACTCTGAAACACTATTACTAGTTTGTGGAAACAGTTTCCGTTAGAACAAGTACACGCTTATTGTACATCACTTACTTGACAATACTGTCTGGTATGTGCATGTATTCCATTGGAATCATCTCACGAAGCTCCGCCAACGTGTTGACATACTGTATCTTACTGCTGAACTTAGAGCTGAAACACAGAAACAATATGTTGACTTTCCTCCCCAAATCTTTTATGATGTATTAAAAAAAAGGGAAGGCATATACTTAAATGTGTTAAATAATTAAGCATTTTGTTATTTATATTTCCATTACACAGTTCAGCTGATCATGAGCATACCTGAGTTCTAGTTAGGCTGAAATCAAGCCTAGACCTTTTGCTGTTCCTTGCTTAGGCTGAATCACTGTATTTAGGACAACCTTATAAATTGTAATGCCTATATATTAGGCAATGCAATTAGTTTTACAATCGAAGAAGATGTGTTAAAATTCTGAAAAGAATCAAATCCTCCACAGCATCCTTACATGTAAAAAGAAATGGGAAGCATTCACTTAACACGGTCATGATGCATTAACATCAAGTGATCGTGATGAATTAGCATTTATATTTGACACTGATTCTCTTTCAAACATAATAAAACTGAACTTCCTTATTTGTTTAGATGAGTACAGATCTGACTGTGTATGTGCATGTCTATTCTACTGCAGGGCCTTCTTATGAGGAAATAGTTCTCTTGTTTATTCCAGCTGTGCTGTATGATCATTTATTGTGTTTGAGAAATGATCTCTCAGAAAAAGGCTAAATTGTTCAGAAAAGACACTTAAAAAAATAAGGCTATTCACTTTTTTAAAAAATAAGGCTATTCAGTTGTCTAATCTGAATTATTTGATATATATCAGCTTATGAGAAATCTATCTTTTTCATCTGGCTCATAAAGCAATTTTCCAAATTTAGCTCTGCTTGTATTTAGATAGTCTTTTAACATCAGTAACAGTGACAAATGCACATTGATCGTGAATGTTCTTTCATGTGACCATGAAAACCAGAACATATTCTTCCTATTTACTGCCAATTTGGGAGTATGACCAGACAACATGAAGCCTTCTGAAACAGGTCTGAGCAGAAGGTTACTGCCCCTCCTCTTACCATACATATCTTCCTAATAAGGTAAAGTGAAACAACTGAAACAGGAATACATGAAGGTACTGTGAATAATTGTTTAAGCTCATCCATTTTAATTTGTCTCTGTACCAGATTAGCATCACTAGGCACACACACTGGAGCAGGCCAATGGTCACATTTTAAGATGCATGAATAACTCACAACTGTCCAGTCAAAGCCATAACATACAGATAATTCTTAGCATTTTATCAAAAATGTTAATCATAGTCTGCATCAACTGAACTGCCAGCTAAAGTAGCTTGGCCAGCTGCAAGCCAATCAGAAGCTTCTGAAGTTGGAGGGTAAAAAAAAAATTAATAAATCTTTCAAATGTTAATTTTTCCCCTTGAGGATTCTCCTGAGTCCACTAATTCCACCACAGTGATTGATTTCTGAGCAGTCTCTTCATGTGGGAGTCTGTGTATGGGCATCCCAAATACATGACCAAAAAAAAAAAGAAGTCCTTGTTTCTTTCAGACTTTAGGGGAGGCGTGCTGCCAATAGTGGTAAACCACCTATTATTTAAATATTTCCATCAAATCCCAAATATCTTTCACAGACAATTGTTTTATTAGAAATCTAATTTCTTACCTAACACAGCTAAGGTGATCTCTAGTGTGAATATCTGGTCCGTAAACAGTATCTAGGATCTATCTTTGTAGCCACTAGTTCTTTCATCCTTTCAAACGACTGTTTAGTGTTTGCCTGGCAAGATGAGTCACAGACTCCACTGAATGACCTTGCCAGTTTTTGAGGTAGAATTGACTGTAGCACACTCTCAGTTACTTGACTGTCCCTTGCCATTCTGTTGTCTTTCAGTTTCTTGATTCCTACTGTTTTGTGCCACATCTCAGCTGAAATAGAATTAAAATTATGTTGCTCATGTTTAGCTATCTCATTGAAATATCTGCTTGCCTTGGGACCAATTCACTTCTTACTCTAAAATTCCCACTGCGCACGTCAGTGATTTGGTGAACAGCTCGGAGCTAGCATACTAAGATACAAGCCATTGGCTTTCAATCTAATCAAGTTTCTATCTCCTTACATTGCTTGTTACTGAACTCTTTTCATGCCTCCCGCAGTTTTTTACTCAGCTTTCTCATAGTGCTCTTCTGTCGTCAGTGAGTGTTCAAGTACCTTATGTCATCTTTCACAAAAGTCACATTGGCCATGTGTCCTGCCCACCTTTTTTCAGCTCCCACTTGCACTTCACATCTTCCACAGAGACTCAATCAACTTGGCTGAAATGGAGAGTTTTAACTGGTCTCTACTGTGTCTAGTTCTGTACTGCTAATTTGCTTTGCCAAACTACTTAAAGCGAACCTTTTCTCCTGTTTGGCAATGCAAAACCTCTAGTCACTGCTGCTCAATATTATCATCCTGAATAAATGACTAATTAATTGGAACAGACATGGCATATTTGATTTTTTGAAATTTTACTGCCTACTTTTCCTCTGGGAGCAAATAGGATGCCAGCAGAAGTATCTCGGACACCAAAGGCAACTCAGTGAATCCCCGTCATTACTGTTGATAACTCCAAATATTGTTTCCTTGTTACTCTGGTATTTTTAATTGTCACTTTCTACTTGGTATTAAAGACACCACATCTGAAACAAGAAGCTCTGTTATGACACTGCTTGTCACACTTTGGCAGTGATGGGAGAACTCTTGTGCTTCCCCATCCCAATGTCATCCTGTCAGGACAGAGCACCCTGTGACAGACACCTCCAGTGTCCTCATCTGCAGCCTGGGGACAGACCTGTCTGAGGTCTGTCATGATATATGTTATTCACTGGGTGGCTTCTGTAGACTATGCTGCTTCTCTTTCCTGAAGTAACTTTTTCTCACACCTGCCAGTCTGCTCTCCCTGATCTCAGGATTTCAACTGCATACTTGCCTATCTTCTTCAACAATTTGTGAGGTCTTCAGGGTCTGTGTTTCTTTGCCTTTTTACTAATCAAAGCATTATTTTTCATGACATTAAACCTTTTTTGGAACCGGAACTCCTACACATTCAAACAGCTCAGGGTGCTGGCAGTCCTCTTGCATGAGCAGCAACCAATTTTTTTTTAAACCCAGAACTGCAGCTTAATCTTGTCCTGTAGCCAGGACTTATTTCATGAGGTGATTACCACTACATGCAGACCCCTTTTCTACATGCCTTTTATTTGGGCTTGGAACAAAGGCTATTTCAAGGAACTAAACTCCCAGTTCTGCATACACATACAGGTTTATGATACCATTCCTGCGATGTCTGCAACTAGACACTCATAAATCACAGGTTTGCTTCCACTCACTTTAGGAAAGTCAACTTCAACTGCCAAAATCCCAACATGAACTGTAAATGAGTACTCTTCAGTGAAAGATTACAAGCCATGCTTGATGATTTAAGGTGTTTCTGTATTCTTAGGGACATAGAAAATCACTGGGATTCACTACATACCTTATAAAAGGTCGTGTCACTGCCAGAATTGTCCTGATAAACCATGATGGATGAACAATTATAAATGATTTCAAATTCTTCCGTAGTCTAAACAAAAAAGAAATGTTTTCTTAAAAAAAACCCCCAAATCCACAAAGCATACAGAAAGATCATATACAGCGAACACTGTCATACAGGGGCGTAACAGAAATGGACAGTGTTTAAAATAATGGCTGTGCATCAGAAAGTAAAATACTACTCACCGCCGATCAATCATCTGGTAACATTTTTTCATCCAACCCAGTCCAGGCATCCTCCTTCTTGGTGTTGCTCCATTCAAGTAGACAATCATATAATCTTCAGCTACCATCAGCTCTAAGGTACTGATTACATAGCTGATAAAAGTAGAGATGTAAGTGAGCATGTACTTTACATTAGCCACTTAAGCCCAAACTAAATCTGTCTACTAGGAATAAATCAAGGCAGACTAAGCAATTTATGACAAGACAGTATTTTCTTTTCCTTTAAACCAAAGCAAACACTTAGCACTGGTCACCATGCTACCTATAGATGCATAACTAGAAAACCACAATCTTATCTGCATCTTCAGAAATATGTGGTTTCCTTACAAAGGTAGTTTCATAGTGAGTTTTCAAATCTCATAGGTGACTTTGCTTTTTCTTAAAAGGGCATTAAATCATGAGATTTTGCAAGGGAGAGCGTGGCAGGACCATGTGAAATTCCAGCAACATCTGAAATGAACTGTTGAGAAACTTCTCTTCACTACTAATCATCATGTTTGCTCAATGTGAAAATAATAACTGTCAGGAGAAGATACTTGTCTATAATTCTTGTGACCCTCACACTAGTGCTACTGAGTCTGTGACTGCCAACTACAAACACTGTGAATCCCAAAGCTAATAAAGCTTGTCCATCAACCTGCCTTTTGACGGGACAGAGCACTCCATGGCATCGCTTGATTTTGTGAGCAAACCATTCCAAACGCTTATTAAATTCCTCCACTTGGTAATGGTAATTCAGACAGAACAGTGCTCTTGGGGCCAAACTCACCCTACCTAGAAGAGCACAGTACTCAGTCAAAAGGAAGGGTAGCTTTAATTCTTGTCGAGGACTATATATGCAGATGATCCACTCAGTAGTCCCTACCTCACTTGAGAATTGTTAATTGCAGGAATGTTCAAATTGTTCTCCCTACTATCCAGCCCCAAGGCACGTCTATGTAAAACTACAGCAAAAAATCCTGAGTCACACCTTAAAAACCTGAATGCCTGAGTGTGCTCACTACAAAAGGCAGCTCTATCCCTGAGCATAATGGCCCCTTTCACAGGTGTATGGGAATGACTCACAGTCTAATCTGACCCTTAAATTCCTTAAGAAGCAGTTTCTTTAAAAGAATAGTAGAAAATCTAGTTCTCACTAAAGAGAGTGATATTTCACCTGGGCATAAAGTAAGCAGCCATTCATTAACTGACCCGTTCCATGCATTTGATAAATCCCATCTAAATCACTACTCACTCAATGCTTTTCGCTGCTCTCTTTCTCACCTTGCAGTTGTGCATTCCTTGCTTTTGCCTGACATTTGTAAAGGCTCATGTCTAACAGTGAAACATCAAAGTGAGGGATTGTGTGGATGTTCTGATGCAAAAAGTTTAATTAAACTGAATCTACTGACTATTTGACAAGTTATGAAATTAGGTCTTCCCATAGGGCACAATATCTGGTGCTTTAAAGGCATTTAGACACTGAAACATACAGAAAAGTGTGTACAAGTACTTCTCAAAACACTACAAGCCTGTCAGTTAAAGAAAGAGAGTCTGGAAAATGTCTATATTTCCCTCGGTGCAAAGGGAATAGTAAGTGTTATGAATAATCAGTTATAATAAGAACATTCACGCATACTTTCCATCAGGAATAAGAGTATTATGACAAAAAGGAATCTCTGGTAGTTTTTTAGTCAGATCTCACTTATCTCATGTACTTTCACTCAACAGCTCTTATTCACTGTGGATGGAATTAGGTCATTTTGATCATTAGATCATTTCAGGGATACTGAGCTCTCCTGCAAACATTACCTAACTGGTGATTTCTTATTGTCTGGTAATAATGGTAATTTCTTTATTATTTTAAAAGACGGACAGAATTTTACTCATTGACTAGAACAATTCACTCACTCTGAAAGCAAAAAGTACTGGTTTTAATTTTCAAAGGGTAGTATTTCAAGTTGTGAAATTTCTTTTTAAAAACTTTTGACCTCTAGACTGTATCAGGCAGCCGCAATGAAACAGCAGAATTTTCTGTGTGGTTCTGCATCACCTAGAAGAAGTGCTATAGATTATGTTGTCTCAAGAGTTTTAGCTCAAACCCAACTCTTCGAAGACAGTTTTACAGGATTAGTCAGGGTAACAAATAGGGAACAAGGTAATTGGGAATGTGAATGGAATCCAGAAGGGCCAGTAACTGCAAAACTCAGGAACAATTGAAGGCAGTTGGTAAACAGAAACCAGAGGTGGCTTATATACTACAAGTGCACAATTATCTATCAGAAACATGCTGTATAAAAAATGAGAAGATATTTAGTGATTTGCAGGTGTCTCCAGACCCCTATATAATTCAACAGTAAAGAATTCACAAATATTTAAATCTATCAGTTATTGGATATGTTGTAAACTGTTACACTCCCTCTACTTCAATGCAATTAATAGGCCTACAACTGAAAGAAAGGGGTGATCTGACTTTCCCTTTTCTTGTTGTCTTACAGAGAACCAACTATCTATAGGCTTTAAAATAAGCTGAAGGTACACAGCCAGCCTGAACTCTCTCTTACACTACTACCTCAGAAAAAGACAGTGAGCTATAAAATTGACTTTAGCAATACCCTCAAGTGATGTGGAAAAGTCTCTTAAGGCTTGAAAAGGCTTTCTCTGCAAAGTCCATTTACCACCACCTCCACCTATGAACAAGGGTCTTGGGTGAAGTCAAAGAACATCTATTTAATGTCAGTTGTGGTTACTCTCAGCTGTGTTCCCTAGTTATCAAGCTAAAACCACTGAAGTAATTCCTCCCCTCTAAATCACTGGGCATTGTGTAAATCAGTCACTGTAGATGACATGGGGGTCTTAGCAGCCCTACCAGACAAATGCTAGCAGTTGGTCTGACTTGGAATGAAAGCACTCAATTTCATTTTTCAGACGTAGACACAATCTTGAAGGCACTGGCTGTCACTACGTGGATCTTCAAGGACTGGAGGTTTAAGGAGACTGGGTCTGTGCTCTTGGGGCCTTGTAAAATGCAAATGGTGAAGGCCAGGCCTCTGCTGGCTTTGGAAATGACTTACTGGGTTTTAGCACAGAAAATGCTGGAATGGTTGATTTTTTAACAGCTGTAAGTGGAAGTAGCTGGAGGCACTTCAGCAGAATGCTGCCTTCACAATTTTTGGCTGCCAAACCAAGTTGCTATTAGGAGTAATTCTCCTGTGATAAATTTGGGTTCATGTGGCCACATATGTGTCCTGCCCCAGTGGCCCCTGACACTTATAAGTGAACCAGAAGCAGCTGGAGTCAGGCAAAATACTTAGAGCTGTTTGTGTCAGCAACTGTCATTTTTCCTGTATTTTTAAAAAAAGTCCCACAAAATGGTCCTTTGACTCCTAAACACAGCCACAACATATATTATAAACATGATATACAGTGATATATCATGATAATATATAATAAACAACAAACAGTGAAAACCAATGTGGTGGCCTAAGTCCCTGCTGATTGTTCTCAGCAAGGGCTGAAAATCACTAGTGAAACAGTGCAATGATTGTAGGTCCAAGAAGCTGAATGTACTGAATTCCTTGACATCTAGAGAGATACTACAGTCAGATTTGGTCCTGACAAATATGCCTTAATTTGGGAGTGTGAGTAGGTAAAGAATACCAAAATCATACTCCACTGAGTAGTTTATCTAAAACTGCTATTTTCCTTGTCATTCAGATCACTACGCTTCTGATGACCAAAATTACCTCTTAATTAAAGACAGGTTATCTCTCACTACATAATTATGACTACTAACTCAAAAGACTCTTGTCACATTGCTCACATATCACTCACAGGAAAAGATTTTCCATGACATAGTTGTAATCAGTTCGACTGCTGTCTGGCAAGAAGCATGCCGCAAACACAATGATAGCATTCAGACCATCTCCATAGTATCCTGTGGAAAAAGTGAAAAGGTATTTTTATCTTTGTCAATGGCTCTTAACAAGATAAATTTAAAAAGAAAACTCAAAGTTCTGGCGTAAAGCTACTGTGTCTACTGCTGAAGAAGACCGAAAATGTACGAGCCATCATCAAGTGATAAGGAAGGAGGATAGTCAGTTATGTGGAATTCCTGAAAAACACACTCAGCACACTATTAGTAAACTTCTTATACAGACCAGCAAAAAACCACTGTAAGTAATACAATCTTACCTGAACTCCTGGTTCATTGCATCTCTACGGCAATCATGTGCTCAATGCTTACCTTAGACTGAGGAATAAGGGGCCAAAGAAAATATCCTACAGTTGTTATCCTGCATCTTTTGAATAAGATTGCACAAACTCTCACAATCCAATCTCAGTTGGCTTGTGCAGCTCCAATGGCCTCAGGATATTACAGTTATGGCTGTACCCCACTATACCTTAAAAGCTCCTGGCAATCAGTTAAATCCTTTGCTGCAACTTTTGTATAAAATACTTTTTTACCTCGGACACTCCAGTAGTCCAACACTGGCATTCTCTGACACCACTCGCTAATGATAGCCATAAACTCTCAACGCTGCAGCACTACCGTTCTGGGTCCAGGACAGTTGCTTGTTACCCAAAAGAAAATTATTTTTTTTTCATGATGGATTAATGTTGGTTAATCTTCTCCACAATCCTCTACAGCTGCTATGTATTTCTGTATTATTAATAATAAATACAAAATACTCCTACATTTTAGTGTAAAGTTTTGTTTAAAAGATACATGCAATCAGGAGGCAATTTATAAAGATGCTGGAGAAATGGTTGCAGGTAGATAGCACTAATGATACACAGAGACAGAAGCTGAGTATACTTAGAGAATAACCTGAAAGCCTTTCAAAAGAGGCTAGAAGAAACTAACTGTGAGGGAGAGGTGATAATGTTTGTGAAGGAAACCCTGAATTTCCCTCAGAGATTGGAACACATTCCTGACAAAATTAAAGGATAATATCAGCACCTATACAACACTTTCATATGGAGATTTTAAGACTTTTACAGTGCTTTTTGGATACTAGAAAGCAGTATCCAAACCTAACTCAAATGCTTGTACAACTTCTTGCATTGTAGTCAGCAAAGCAAAGCAAAATTCTCTATGGAAAGACAGAGAGAACACACAATCCATGTGTGCTAACCAGGGAAGAGTGAGAGACTAGTTTGTTTTCTCCTTTCTCACTCAACACCTAAGCTGAGTCTCAGCTAGCTGAAATAAGGTGAACACGTTTACATCAAGTAAGTAATTTCTTACATGGCTTTGTAGAGATCTTCAAAGAACCCCGAATCCCTGACAAAATGGGTGCTTCGAGGCACTTGCCCATGAAGTCCTCCATGCCAAGGAGAATCACAGCTGATTAATCTCAACACTATCCCAGTCATAAGGACATGCACAGAGGCACTCGCTGTTTAGGACTCTCAGCTGTTCCTTAAAGGACAGAAAAACACCACTGCTTCCCCGGTTACAAAGAGGAGCAGAAGAAGGAAAGTCTCTGAGATAAAAATATCTATGTCAGAAGTAAGTCTCCTGCCTCAAGCCATACTGTTCCAAATCGAGGCTTTGCAAGGCAACCTGCTGAAGGATTATGTTGGACTTCTTTCTTTTTGAATTTGATTTGGTAGATTTGAATAAATATAATGCATTGGATAAGATGATAATACATACTGTTGATGGTAACACCAATATTGAGTTGAGAATGCTAGCTAGCCTAGACCTCATCCACTGAAGAATCATTTGGACACTGCAGGAAGCTTTCTGTCCTTAGCCTTAACTCCACCCTTCCATGATCTTGGCATGTCTTGTCTTCCCAGGACTGTGAAGTAGCTTTTTTTCTGGCTCCCAGAGGCCAAAGGGCAGCTAATATACAGCTGGGCTTCCAGAGCTAGAGAAGCCACTGTACAACGGCAGCCTAGCATATCTCCACTGTCTTCTCTAGGCCCACAGTGCTGTGTTGCTCTCCATCCTGTTGGAGGACATGGAAAGGCAGAAGAGCTCAGGATTAGGGTTTGAGTTCAAGCCAAAGGGCAATATGGATATAATCACTTTAAAACATGTGCCATGGCATGGTGTGTCATAGCTCCCGCTCATGTTAGCATCCAGTAAACATGAACAGTGTATCTATAGATATAGATATGGGTGGTTGACTTTTGTGTCCCAGTGAAGATGTCAATGTCAAATTCAAAGAGTAGTATTGCATTCTCTACCAAAGATGTATACAGGGAGGGGAAAGAAACTTCAGTCCTGTTTTCAGCACCTTCACCTTTTAAGAGTTTGACATGAAGGAATATACCAATCTTCTCAAAAGAAATAAAAGAAGTCCACCTCCCACACTTATCACATAATACTACTTTCTGTTATGTTTCCATATTCTTAACAGACCCACATTCTTTCAAAGAGACATTACTCATTTAACCTATCCCATCCTAGCTGAACCCTCAGCTAAATCATTATGTAATAAAGCAGTATTTTTTTCCCCCCTCAGCTTTACAAATGGGGAGGAGATTTCCTTCCTTCCATAAATTTAACAATCCTTAAAAGACTTTCAGGACAATTTACATCATGCTGCCATAAAGCAATCTGTCCAGCTAGCTCAGGAGTTTGGCAGCGAGAGCACATTGTGGTAGGTGTGTCCACTAAATTACACAGCACGATTTGCAGTTCGTGTAAGGAACTGGATTATGTGCAGATGCCACCTAACAGTACACAGAAGAAAAAACCCACAGACAAATCTAAGCCACTTTTTCTTACACATGCTTGTAGACAAGGAATGTTTACCTAAGGGAGAAGTTTTTTTTAATTCATCACTAGAAGCCAGTAAAAGCCATTTGCCCAAATTCTCAGTCAGCCTATGCAAAGAGACAGATCACTAAAAAATTTCTCCATCAACATATGTGGAAGGCAATCTCACACCTAGACTTCCAAGTCTACTTTCCCCTTTGCTATTTTGTGGCTACCATCTAGATTCTGTATTTGGTGTCATCTGTCATTTGGCAGGAGGAATGTTCAGTTGGTTACTGAATCATCAAGAGATGCTTGACGTGACTTTCAATTAAGTAATTTTAGCCAGAATCTGTTTTTAATTTTGAGGTGAAAGGAAAGATTCCTGGCCCTCTAAAGCACTCCAAAGATACTAAAGTATTGTCAAAGGGAACATCATATAGAATAGGTCTAGCCACCATAATGTAGAAACTGTTCAAGGTGTCCAAAGTTTTCCCATGATCCATGCATCAAAATGATTTTGTTTCCACATCTTCAGTCTGCCATTTCACAAACACCAAATTTAATCCAGTCCTCAACCGCTTTGGTATGGCTAGGTTTCAGGCACAATTTCCAATCTGGCCAGTGGTGGGCTGAAACTTGTTACATCTCACACTGTTTCTTTTCCAATGGCTGTTACTGACCAGCACCCATTCAAAAGTAAAGGAAATGTAATGTTCTTTATCTTAGATTCGTGTGATCTAACAAAGCAAGATGTCAGACACATAAAATTTGAATCCTGATTATCTCACACTGTGAGCCGAGCTGAGTGACCTAGACTCCCATTGATAACTGTGCATTATTATGTACTTCATAGCTGCCATCAGAGTTGTCTGCCGCTGGAACTAGTCCTTGTTCAACAGTCAAGCAGTGCTCAATTAAGAGCTACCTCTCCACCCGCTAAAATGGACTGGTATTTGTATTTCATAAAAGCTGGTACAAATGTATATATCAGTATCTAGCAGGAACTGTACATGACAGTTTTCACCATAAGTGTACCTAAACTAGTTTACAGCATACAAAAAGCATATAAACAAACACCATTAGCAAGGCCTCAAAATATTTTATGTTTGTTTCCTAAATTATGCCATCTGTGTCTGTTTGCTAAACTGTGTCTGAGGTGTCATCACATTCATAAATCTTTGATGGTGTTTTTATAGTGGGAAAATGCTTGGAGGTTTAAACGTCTTTATTAATTCCAACCAAACCTTCTCCACACTGGCCACTGTGAACATCTGTAAGCTAGCATTTAGCTGCTTTTAATGTAAATGTGCAAATTTGAGTACCACATCCTCAGGTAATATATTTATTACCATACATTTATTTATGTCAACTTTTACCAGACAGAGATTCAACACTGAAAGTATACTGGCAATGATGGTTTACCTTTAAACGATGTTACGGGTCAGCAACAGTGTGACAGAAGAATCCTTATATAAACTCACAAATCTTAGCTCTGAGATGCTAAGTTACCTGCCTCAGTTTCTGCAGGAATAGAACAACTCATCCTTACTTAATACCTTATTTAACAGCTGGCAAACAGAGTCCCCCAAACATATATAGAACCCAAAGATAATCTAAACCAAACACCAAGGAAAAGGCACTTAGAAAGCTTTGTTTCCTTTTCTTCCTTCAGTACCTATAGTAATATTTATCCATTTGAATTAACTTACACAGAAGTGTGCTAGTAACACTAGAACTACACATTCTCTGAGGAGGTTAGGGAGCAGATGAGCAAAGAAAATATAGCAAGCACATGAGGTCATTTTCCTACTTTAAATGTTTTCTTTGATATGCTATTTGATAATTACTAACAAATTATGTGAAAAAAAATGTAAACCAGTAGCTGCTGAAATGCTATCTGAAATGATAACTATAAACGGCAGGAAAAAGGAGCTTAGCCAGACAAATGGAAGCCCCAGGGAAAACTGTATTTTTTTCTTTTGCCACTCTTGTGGCAAACTCTACTTGTTTAGATCTGTGCACTCACATACGTCATTCAGCAAATCACAGAGCACTGTACTTCCTTGTGCAAGAGTTTTTGCCAAAATCCACGGAATAAAGTTTTCAAATTTTTTTTTCTGTAGGACAAAAGCTTTTTTCCTTACTCTAAGACAGTTTTAGCTTACAATGACCAGGTTGTTACTGACACATGTATGTCAGTTTACATGTCGTTCCTGAAATTCCCTTATATTTAAAATACTCAGCCATGGCTGAAAAATAAACTCTCTTTTCCCTTGCCAGTATGATAACTGAACTAAACCAGAAATAAATCATGCTCAATAAACCATGAATTTTTTACATCAATCTAAAAAATGTGTTCAGGGGTTTCCTACCTCCATGTGAAATGACCTTTTTGTAAGGTTCAATGACTTTCATATCAATTCTTTGTTCTTGTTCTCCAATAACCACTGTTCTCCACAACCTGTTGTCCTCTCGCTCCTCTTCAGCGGTGTACTCAGGAATTGATTCAGACTCCTCCTGGGCAGCATCCTTAGTAGCAGTCTGCTCTTCTGAAAAACAGAATTGTATATATTACATCTTCCTGTAAAATCTCTAAGTATTTTCTCTGTTAAATACATGTGAAATGGGTGACTGAAACCAACTGGATTTTTACAGCACTATACTGAATCTGCACTGGTATAAATAAGAGCAGAATTTGATAATCTAACAGTCAGTAAATGAGAAGTTTCCATTTTTAAAAACTTTTCATCGTTATGAACTTAAAAAGAACAGCAGCAATTATCACTATGCAGAATACTGCCAGGGGATTTTTGCATCCAGTTAGTAAAACTGATCAGCTGCTTGCTAGATGTACTGCACTGTAGGTCTTTAAAAATCTTTGTGTTGCACGTATGAGAACTATACTGAAAAGCAAAATAGGGAACTAAAAGTGAACACAGTGATGCTTCTTGTCTAGAGAAGAATTACCACAGAACTACAGCGTCTCAACTTTCTCCCAGTTTGTCTCCAATCTCTTCATGTCTGGCACCAGCAAATATGAAGAATGCCCATCTTCCTCTGGTTCAGCCATGAGATAATGCTGACTCCTCACATAAGCACAGTATTCGCCTCCCCCAGGGCCTTTCAGTTGAGGGTAAATACCAGTACCCTCCCAGATGTGAAGTACAGAGCAGCCAGGCAATCTGGCCTGTTCATATCAGCACCCATGAGAGTACAGGTATATGTAGTCCACAGACACAACGATCACAATAAATAAACTGCATGGCTGACAAGAGACTATGAAGACTTATAGCACAGCTTCTCTGCTGGGTACTCTTAGTTTCAGAAGAGCTGTGAAGTAATTAACAAAATCTACATTTCCATTGCACATTGAGGAGATGGCTCTTAAAAAAAATTTGTCTGCATTCTGGTTTTTCAAACTCAATGGATGATTATAGAGAAAGTGACATGAAAAGTGATTCTGTTCACAGCTGGAATAATTTCATTTCCTTCTTTAGTTACTGTTAAAACATACTGGTTTTTCTGTGGGGAAAAAAATCCCTCTTTTGCACTATTATTCTTGCTGAAGCACCTTTGCCTTGTGGCTGTGTGCACATTATTAATTTATCTTCATAGTAAAGTTTCTATACATTTTATGCATTACACATTCGAAGTAAACAAATAAAATCTACTGTTCTTTTAAAAATACTATTCTGGCTCTGCAGTCATAAGAAAGAGCAGGATTGGATCATATAAGTCAATAAATGATGTAACAATAAATAAAGGTATAGTGAGATACATAATGACACACATGTGTGTACATAAAAAGGTGATCAGATATCTTACTTGAAAATACCAAAGAAATCTACAAGAGTTAAGAATAAACTAAAAGAAGTGATTTCAGTTGACAAGAAGTAAAGAACACAACGATTCACAGAAATCCTCAAATGTTTCTATGTATTAGTTTATCTTTGGATGCCTCTTTGATTAATATAATCATAGAATCACAGAATCATTTAGGTTGGAAAAGACCTCTAAAATCATCAAGTCCAACCATTAACCTAACACTGTCAAGTCCACCACTAAACCATGTCCGTAAGCGCTACATCTACACATCTTTTAAATACCTCCAGGGATGGTGACTCAACCACTTCCCTGGGCAGCCTATTCCAATGTCTGACAA
>JAVJGG010000074.1:42233960-42257799 GCA_035590195.1 Aviceda cuculoides | reverse complement strand
CAACTTGGTTGCCCTTCTCTGGACACGCTCCAGCACCTCAATGTCTTTCCTGTAGTGAGGGGCCCAAAACTGAACACGGGACTCGAGGCGCGGCCTCACCAGTGCCAAGTGCTTCTTAAACTACTCACACGAATGGAAGTATATGATCCTTAAAACATACCAGTTTATCATAAGAATTAAATCAGTTATCTTTACGAAATCAGGAATAAGATAGTATACTGTGTATATGCCACATATATCTACACACATAGAACCTACTGGCACGTACACACACATATACTGGCTATTAATTTGTAAAACTGATTTGTGCATTAAAACCTATCAATAATTCCACCAAATTTGTTAGGAATATCAAGTTCCTCAAAACAAAAAAAACCCCTCCGAACTTAAAAAAAAAAAAAAAAAGGTTAAGCACACATTTGTTGTTACAGTAGGACTAATGAAGTCTGAATTTCTACTGTCACCTGTCTTTATTTCCTGTCTCTAATACAAAGTATTATTAGGGAATAATACAGGCAGAAGGTCTCCCTCTCTGAGGTAGATTCTCCCATGCGCAACAAAAGCTGAGTCTATCGCTAGTTCTTTTCTTTACCTAATTCCTGCCTACTGGAATCTTGCAAGAAAGCAGTAATATTTCACCTTCTAACTATTTCACTGCCTAACCAGCCAATAAGTTAAAAACATATTCAAGTTAAATTGTATTAATAGTGGAAACAGAGATGGAAGACCAAGAAATACATAAACGTGCACATATTATGCGACCATGTAAGCCTTTTTTCCTTAGGGACTGCAAATAAAGGGATTTTCAGGAGATCTAAGGTTGGGAAGAAGAACAGACTGCAAAAGGTGATTTTTTTTCAAGTATACTATTTCAAATTGGTTTAACAGTTGGTGCTCAGCAGATTATATATTGTGAAACTAAAGCATGTATTCATGCCTTCTCAAGGTACAATGCAAGGTACAATGATGTTTAATAATATACTTAGCATTCAATTTTGAAATATCACATATTCTGTGACATTGGGAACAAGCTTACAAAATGCATAACCCCATTCCCTCCAAACCTAGATATCTTAATGCAAATTTGTATGATAATTTTGCAAAGGTACCATGGAAACAATATGAAAACTACATTCACACAGTCAAGCTATGCAAACTTTGACAGGCGATCACAGGGTGATCCATTCCTTTAAGGATACAGGGTCCTCACAGGATGCTATTACGCAGCTCAGGTGCTTTTAGACTGGATAGATGGGATTATCAGAACAGCCTAGGAAAACTGTCTCATCAGCTAGTTCCTCGGAGTGTAGAAAGAACATGGCTCAGTGAGAGAACAGCTTTAGGGAAAAGAGGCTGGGCTAGGTAACTGGCAGACTAATGCTGGAATTGTATTTGGGGTTTGATAATTTTTTTTTGCTGGTGAAACTGCAAATGATGAAAAATGATTAAAAGAGATCCTGATAAAACTTACGATGCTGGAATTGGCCAAATGAATTATTTTTGGATAGAAATGGTACTAGATTGCCTCTTCCTGACAAAGTAGCTATGCTTTACTGCCTGGAGTGTTGATTTTGCAGAGAAGTGTGCACCAGTGTGAAATTCCGAAAGGAAAGAAACATCTGCAGATGAAATAATAAACACTCTTACACTTTCCAAATCATGGTGGTCTGGGGGGAGGCCTTCACTTATATGCACATGTGATTTTCAGAAATGCAATTTTTATGTCATCTAATGAAATAATCATAAAAAACTCATTTCAGATACAAGAGCAGGTTCTGAAAGAGAATGTTTAAATGTAGAGATCTGATTGATCAACCAATCCCTAAACAAGTCAGGTGCTAGTATAAGACATGTACTTTAGTATTTCCGCTCTCATCTATTTTCTCGCACATTGCAGTTGTGATGATTCTTCTTCATCATTCTTTTAAACAAGTAGGTTTCAGTATTTCTTACAGAGCTATCAGTTTTCCAGTGATGAGGTGGACCTCTGAATCATGACAACAGTTTTGCTTTTCTCAGTTGCCTTTTTTAGTTCAAACGGACCTTCAGGTCTTTAGGACCAAATGCACCTCAGCAGTCTGAGTGTGACAAGCTAAAAATCACTGTTCTCTACGGTCTCGACAGCTACATCTTCTCAGTATTTACTTCCCTGTGTTTGGCACAACAGTCTAGAAACACTAATCTGTGGGAGATTATGAGAGCTGCTAACACCAGAGCACACAGTGGTTAACAGCAGTGACAGAAGTACAAAGACAACAAAGGCTATTTACCATGCAAAGAAACCACTCTGCACTAGTTCTTATGATTATACTCTTAGCTATCAGATTCATATAATACACAGCCTACTTATTTTATTGCTGGCTTATTTTGGTAAAATGTGATTTTTTGCCTTTTCTATTCTCTGTTCCTGGCTTATCTAAGTGGAGGACATTTTGTCAATTAAGTATGTCTAAAACCAAACTACACAACTGTAAAAATGTCAACAAAACCACAAGCACCTTGACTTATTCTTCACTCATGAGTTCAGGGGAACTCATCTAACTTTAGCAATTGAACAAATCATCACATATAGAAAGCAGCAAAAAAAGCTGGGGAGAAATGCTTGCCACAAATAAAACTGCCACCAAAACCACTGGAGTTGCATTGTATTTACTTGAGGTCTTAAAGGCAAAATCTGTTCCACTGCAGACAGAGATTTTCCCTCTCACACAGTGGTCACAACAGCCTAAGATTGCAAGTACACGCTGCTCTGCTGTGAGTGTGTGTATGAGTGTGTGTTGGTTTTAACCTTTGTTACGAAATATTCTAACCATCAAGCAACTCATCACTATGCTTTGCATCTACCCATAAGGAAATTGGCCTTCTAATGAGAAGTGACATTAGAGATGCTTATGCATGATTGAGTACACAGTAACGCTTCTTTGGCAATATCACTTAAACTGATGCAACTGTCCTTGTATGCTCAAAAGAGCATATATTTTTTAAATTATAGTGACCTCACTAGCAATAGAGAATTTAAATGCAGGGGAAAATTCAGTTTATATTGATCCATTTTTAAAGTTTCTTTCTGTTGTAGATTGTAAAATGGTCACACTCATTTTCCCTCAAATAGCTTATGATCTTTATGTATTTACATAAGTGAATACAGTTCTTAAATGGTCCCCACAGTGCTAGCAAGGAATGAGTGTTAACACCCTATTTTGTACATCATGAGGGTAAGTAAAATAAGACAGTGCAAAACACTTTTACACCACATGAGAGAAAGTCATTAATACATGAAGGAAGAGTAAAGTACCCATTGCACACTTCAGGGTGTATCTATACTGTACAACTAGTCCTGCTAAGAAAGCACATTTAAATTGGTGGAATGAGGAATTCTGTTGCTTTTATCATGCCATGCACACACGTTCCACATTTCAGCTTTCCAACCATACATGGGAATAAAAAAAGAGCTTTCTCACTAACAGAGGACCTCCCTCACCATGCTGTGTCTACTTCATTTATACACTGCTCTTTGCTGCAGCTTGTGAGCCAACTTATTTTGCACAAGGATATATCCCCAAGTACTACTGACGTAACTGTAACCTAGAGCTGGCCAGAGCTGCATGAAGGTGCAGGTAGCTAGTGTTGCCTACAACAGAGAGCAACTGCTTTCTCTTTCTTGAACAACTCTTTTCAGACAAGTCCTACGGTACTGGCCAAAGACAGGACTCTGAATTTTATTCTCTCTAGATAGCTCTTATTTTTTTTAATGAGCTGTACTATGTCTTTCTGCACTCTGCATAAGTAGAAATTTATTACTTTACACAGGGGAAGAAAGGTTAAAAAATAGCAGACTGTAAAAACATCTGGACACCTAGCATTAACTCTCAAATGCTTTAACCCTATTTATAGCCTGATGGACATGAGACTGATCACGTAAGTAGTAAAGAAAGAAACAGAGGTGAACCCTACACTTACAATCTAGAACATTACCTTGTCCACTGTATTCAAAAGAGTCTGCTTCATCAGGAGTGTCAAGGTCATCTACATTGATGTCAATTTCATCTGGTGTATCCAAATTATCATCAGAAAGTACAGACCCTTCGCTCTGGTCCAAAGACAAATTGATATTTGGAGCAGTGAGCTTTATCCTTCTGGGATGGGAAACGTTAAGGTCAAGAGAATTGGGAGGTTCTGAAAAAGGAGGAAGAAAAAAAGAACTTTATCTCCTCCACATACTATTAAACTCCTAGATACTTAAGAATCCCCTTCAAACACACTGGGATAGATCAATTTTAGTAACTAATTAGTTACTATAATTTTACAATTTAGTTACTAGAAATTTTACAATTTTAGTAACATCAAGTCATTTAAGACCACCTAACATAAAACACAAATATCACCATTAACATTTAAAGAAATAAAACAAGCATCTACAGGAATGACAGATGTAGCTGGGAGGTCTTAAATGATGCAAAATACAGATTCACTATTTTACAATCATCAGATGAAAATCAAGCCTTGGACATGCTATGACCCACAATGTTTAAGAATTTAAAGAGCAATATACAAATCATTTGAGTTATGAACAAAAGCACTGCTAAATCCTGAAAAATTGATATGAGTTAAAATCCCCTCTAAGTATTTGTTTTCTTACGCACTTGGTGCTATTCAAATAGTGCTGATCTGCAAGTACCCATGTCTTTAGTTTTAACTATACAATATCTTATTCAATACAGTAACAGAAATAAAAACACCTCTGAGTCTCATAATCAGTCTTAAATAGGACTTCAACAAGACAAAAGCTAGGTATAGCTTTGCCCCTTGTCACTGCATTGTGTGTCACGTTTCAAGCTGTTCCGTCTGAAGTATTCTAATGCTTAGTTCACTTAGACAGTAGTCAAATATAAGATAAATAATAGAGACTACTTAAACTTCACAAGGACTAAACGAGTGATGACAACAACGCACAAGAGAAAATGGTACACTACAATTATAATTTCTCAAGCGAAGAAGAAAATCGACTAAATAAAGCGAACTTAACACTTTTTAACACTGAACTGATTCTTTATCAGCATAGAAACAGCCTTCTCACTGCGTAATTAAATGCCAAGGAATAAGATATAATTAAGAAAATTACTAAGAGCTTCTCCTACCGGGTCTCATCTCTGCAGAACTGGGGCTTAGTACACCCTCAGCAAAGGGGATATCCATTGCCACATCCTCTTGTACCAACCTGAGAGGTAAAATACAAAGCAAAATCTTAAAAGAGATGCACAGGTTGACCTTGCCATCAATACAGCTCATGTGATCTCATACTGAACTGAAATTTTCCTCAACACAGCTGGTTCAGAAGTCTTATTACACACTGATATGAGAAATGAACACAGCTGTTTTAATTCTACTGTGCTGTTCTTACCCCTTATTTATGCACACAGCTGTAGAGCCTTTGGAGACTATAGGTCACACATAGCCACTCTTACTTGGATCAAGACATAGCACTGAACAGGCTGGCAAACAGCAACATTTCTCATTTTATACAAATGAAGTTGGTCTTTTGTCACTCAGCAAACCAGACACATCATTGCAGGGAGCTTCAGCTGCTCTTTGCAAACTGCACACCACAGTTAAGAGTTCCATAACGCTCCTTTCATTGCTGTACATGCAGTTACTGTATAGCAAAAATGAGATCATGAGCGGGTTTTGTGATTCTTTTGATATCATTTGTACTTTAGAGCAATTCTGACCCAAATCAGTCATTTTGTAATACTGAAACAGTTGATGTCCTGCATTGATAGAGTACAGAAAGCACAAAAGTGAGACCAAAACTACACCACATTTTCAAAGACTAAAATGTTGCAAAATATCCTAGACTCCATTTTTAGGAAGATACTAAGAAATTACATTTAACATAGCTACATTAGACAAGTAAAAGGCATTAAGTGGTGAAAATAGTAACAAAGGTGTTTGAATGTTTAAAGCAAATTGACTTGAGCTGTTTTCATGTCTATTTCCTTTTCAAGAATTTCACAAAATGCTTGCTGGGAGGATGGTTCAACTGCAGATAAGAAACAACATTTTACATTTTCAACACACTCTTGACAGCTTTCAAACTATTTGCACTAAAAATGTATGACTCAAAAAAAGCTTCATTTATTTTATTAAAATAATTATAGCATTTTTTTCTATATTCCTGTTCCAAACTCTTTATTTTTAAAAAATAATGTATTCTCTTTTCCACAAAAGCTGAAGAACAGACAATTTTTACACTTTGATTGAAAGAGCTGTGATGAGATCGAAGTAGGTACTTTTCCCTGCCACAGCATCAACTAGCTCTGCTCTGAATGATTCAGCTGAACAGGTCTGAATAGGCTTGGCTTGTTGCTCCTGCTGTTGCTTCCTACCTGCACTTTCCCCATGAGGACTACCCTCATTATTTTACTGTGTGCAGCCAAGAGTCTTCTAGCCAATCACTGCATCAGAGTATGAGCATAGTTTCTGTGATTTCTTGTTAATTTCATATAGATTGTATATAAATGTGTACATGTAGGCCTGCACAGAAGTGAGCCAAAGGCTTCACTGTGCTTAAAGATGTGAAAGATCTTTACCTCAAGCCCCATACCATCAAATTCCCAGTACAGACAGGCAAACTAGTGAACTCTTACTTTTCCCGTGAGGCCAATGAAAATACAGACAATATAAAGCTAGAGTCAAACACGTTTGTGCTGCTCAACTCATGCCCAGGCCTTGTCTCTCAATAAAACCAGACACATATTAATCTTGCTAATTTTACTAGATTTATCCCCACATACAGCAGAGTACATCTTTCACAAATACAGAAATTAACTGCTTAATGATTTCTAAAAAACATGCCAATTCTGGAATATGTTTAATTACTGTCAAATAAAGCTTGAAATATTCTTTCTCTTTGGATACACAATAGAACAGTAAAGAAATTTGATCGGAGTATCCTGCTCATGAATAAAATGAATGGCACAGATTGTCTCTAATGTACCATTTCCTTTTTTTCTGCTGTGTAGCATCAACTGTGTTCAGAAGCTGTACAGAAAACTGATACACAGAATACCATCACAATTTACTTAGCAAATGTAAATAAGTCATTAGAGTCTTTGGCTTCTTTTGGGTGTCTGTTCAATTAATAGCAAAATATGTGTAATGATGTCTAATTTATTCATCTGAACTTAGCAGAGAAAAATCTGAATTCTAACGAAGTGCTGTAAGTAACAGCCAGATAAGGTAAGAAACCACAGTGGTGGAAACAGTGTGGGAAGAGGATGAATACTTCTAATCCATTTTGAATTCAGATCAAGATTTTATTTGGGGTTTTATTAACCTTTCCAAATACAAAACTATGAAAAGTTCTCAAATTAAAGCAGCTCAGGACTAGTCAGATGATGACTTATGGGTACTCAAGGGTGGTTTGGCTGGACAGAACAGGGTTCTGATCCTAACATATAAACCATTCATTTATAAAATCTCTTACAGCCTTATCACACAAAATAACAATTCCTTACTGAACAAGCTTCAGAAATCACTGCAGGAAATTATCTGAAAGGAAATGCTCTTCTTTCGAATTGTGTAAAGAGTGGAGCTACAGGAGGACAGTGACTTTTCAGGCTTTCTGTATTAAAAAGAGACAGTATTGTCTGCAGTAAGCCTGTAAAAACGTTTGAGCAGAATGAAGATCATCTTCTCCTCTGTATGTATGTATGTATGAGGAGAAAACTCCATGACTGAGTTTTACATACTGTACCCCTACAGAAACAGTGACAATTATAATCCGAAAAAAGCAATTTCCCACAAGCAATTAATTCAGAATTTTGAGAGCTGCCTAAAATTTTTGCAATGCCTGGGACAGAATTATCCTAAGTCATGACATTTCTAGGATTGCCTCAAGACTGCTTTTCTCCCTGTGGTGTCTTTATCTTTTTTAAAAAGATGTGTGTGTACTTGGAGCTGGCATTGCTGCTTTCTCTAGAATCTCTTACACTTTCATGACATAAATTTCAAATGTTTATCTGCTTTTAGTGAGACCACTAAAGCTGAGTTAAACCAGAATTTTATATTACAGTTGTGTTTGCAATAATAGTACATTTCTAGGGGATTGAAAGATAAATGTGTTTCATACCCTTTTGTTTGAATTTCTGCTGAAATACAGCTACTGCTACAGGCAATATACTAAAAACATACTCCTCGCTTAGGGATTACAACAGCATCAGAATTTGTACGAGACTCTCTGACTTTATTTTGATGGCACAGTGGTTTTAATGTCAATAATCCATATTGTTCATATTGGGATACTTGATTTCGGAAGAAAGATGCTGCAGTCCTGAAAGATCTTAGACAAGGCAGGCAGTTAAAAATCAGTTCAAGCCCAGTTACCAAAAGCATTACTGACACAAGGTTATCCGTTGTATTTTCAATTACATAAAAGATGGTATCACTTTTCAGAAATTTTTTAGCTGAGATTCGATTTAGTCTTTTTTTTTTTTAAATCGTGTCAGGTTCTCATTTACTGTCAAATAAACAGTCAACAGGCTTTTTGAAGAGAGAGTCTGACTCTGGAGTTAAGTCATATTTTTTCTAGATCCCTTGTACTTTACCCAAACAGATTAAAGATTCCTTGCCACACATACATACTCTGTGTTCAGTGAAAGTTCATATTTTTTAAAAGCCATAGTTAATATTTGTTCAGTTGTAAATTAATAGGCAATACAGCCATCTTTCAAATCTGGTGGGTTCAGAAAGCTTGTCACAGAGCATTGCTCCTGTGACACTGTACCTCAACATATGACTCCAGACTCCCCATCAGTATGAGAATGAGCAAGATATGGACAAAGTTTGTTTTCTACAGACATGGCTTCCCATTTTCCAATGGATTATGAGAGCATGCTATGCTGAGCAGCTCAACACCTTGCAGAGTAATTTCTGTCTGTGCACAAGATCTCAACCGATCTCAGCCAGAAGCCTGATGGATTCCAGAGACTTAAATTAAGCAATGACCTCCTCTTCCTTTCCCACAGCCTACTTCACATGCTTCCAAAATTCTGGCTTACAAAATTCCTTGCCTGCCATACAGGTGCAACTGATACCATGGATGATGTGGCTAAAAGTATTAGAAAAAGAAAACACTTTTTTTTTTTTCTTCCCCCTTTTAATGAATGCTCTTTATTGAAGAAGTAAATTAACTTACTTTAGAAAGCTCCATTCTAATAAGGTATGATTTACTAGATTGATTAAAAAAAAAAAGAATCTTTCACTCAGAACAGAGGTCAAAGCCAAACAAGCTTTTTGTGTCCTAAATGACTTCTTTTGTGTGGTACACAGACCAGTCATTTACGGATCAGCTGCACTGGGAATCAAGTTACTGCATATTTGCTTTGATAATTCAGGTCTACATACTTGTTCAGAAGTAGCTAAAAAAACCCTGTTTCTCAAAGGTGGATCAAAGATACTGAATTCTTCTGAAAGGAGGAGAGAGAGGCTGGAGGCTGTAATCCTTTCCTTGCTCTTTCTTGGTTCAGACATTCTTACAGCTCAATAAATTAACAATCTTGAAATAATTCTTAGTGCCCTCAATCAGTATTTCTCAGAATAAAAGTTATCCTTCCTGACTCTTCTAGGTACAGCAGCATTCTGCTATTCTGGAAAGAGCAGCTCTGAATATTCACAGCAATATGTCATAATCCCTATGGGCTGTGCTGCCTCACCCTTGTGTCACATGTGATACATCACCAGTTTCCCAAGCTGCTCTGCAGCTATTACATATCAAGAAGTTAATTTCTTTAGTCTAAAACAAATAATGCCTCCAATGGGTTACTCTGAATGAACACCTACAACCTGCAAAAGAAAGCAATATCAATGCAATGGTGACCGTCACATTTCTAAAGTGAATCCCTCTACTCCAACACACTACAACTTGCTCACCAGTCAGACTTTAAATTGTATACATTTTCTAGGCTTCTGTATTCACTAATGCAAAAGTTTAATCTGAAGTGAAGCCCACAACTTCCAAACACTTTCCCTAGATAAGTAAATCATGTTTCTTCTGTGCTGTTCCCTCTATACACAGAAATACTTTTATACTTAAATTTCCACAAGTTGATGAAGGTTTTTATGAAGTTTCAAAGCATGATTAGTAATAGGAATGACACGGATGAAATCACCTCGGCTTATATTAATACATGCCTGTTTTGGAAATCAAATGGGAGGAGAGGAGATGAAGTACAATGAAAAGCATACTCAGAGACTAGACATCTGGCTTTTTTCATATTCTCAAATTCCACGCATTATGCAGTTACACCTTGGTCTTGGATGAAATGAAAGCCCTGCTTATAGCCCACTGTCTCATTAGTTTGCAGTGAAAAATTGAGCTCTTTTGAGGAAGAATGCATGAACTGTGAAAAAACACGGTAAGTGAACTTAAGTGCCTCTGTGAGTTGCTTTTGCAGAACACAGGCAGCACAAAATACTTTTTCTTTGAACCCCCACCCCGTCCCCACCCTGTAACATCACCCTTTACGCAAGCAGAGACCAGAAAAGGAGAAACAAGAACTTAAGAGACTGGACATGACAGTACAGTATTTTCCTTGGAAGGTATGAAAAAGCCCTTGGCGTTTATCCATTAACGCCTGTCCACTGACTCTCAGCATGGCTCCATCTGAAAAGCGCCTTTATGATGAAGCAGGGTTAAGTGCTTTGCCAGGCCAAGGCCACAGTACACAGTACCTTGTGTAAGCCCATCTTTGGCCTTTCCACTCCCAGAGGCAACCTACTGATGGCTCTCAACAGCATTTTGATTGCTCCATGTGGAGGATGTCTAACCTCTTTTGGACAAAATGAGAATGCTATTCTTCCATACTCAGAAGCAATAAAAAGACTCAAAAGTGGAGCCTAAAGCAAATCTTTAAGCACTCCACAAATTGGAATTTACATCAAGAGTTGATATGAAGTGTTTTCTTAATTGCTATATTCCTCTTCAGTTTACAGTTCCGTGCTACAGAAATTTATATAAATTTGAAGCCAAAGTATCTCACCAGATAGCTGACTTACAAGGGGTGTTTGCTATCATCCATCTCTGTAGTTACTCCAACATTCACCTCACCTCATATAAAAGAATAGCAAACCCCATTCTGTTATCATGAATACACTTGACACATTATTCTATTTCTAGAACAGAAACTGTTTTGCTATTTTGCATTTATAGCAAATTAAAACGTCTCTCTCTTTCTTTCATATGTTATATATGTGTGCTCCAAGCTTGTGGCTTGTAATTGCTGTTACATTTCTGTTCAGAAACAGCTAGAGATTAGAGATTTGCAGACCCTTGCTACAATAGTATGTTTTAAAATAAGAATTATCTGCTTTCTGAAATCATTACTCTTTGCTGGAGTGCTCAGAAAGTCAGAATATAGTAATTCTGTCCTTTGTTTTAAATAGAGGATGGTTCTTCTGGTTATAGATGCAACTCCATAAACTATGTTATAACTGAGACGTGTTATTTCAGGGACCTTTAATGCTAATGGACTAATAACAAATCCTAATGTGCATGTGTTTGTGTTTTGATGCTTGTCATCCATGTAAGACGGGTAGAAATGTTCTACAAGCAAGGTCATAGAACTGTTGGACATACTTCAGCATCAACTGTATCTCTAGCCAGAAGGAGATGCTATAGGAAATAAAGCATTAGTATATAAAGTTGAAAAATGAAACTTGAAAAAATATGGGCTTTAGTCCAAAAAAATTTTGAGGAAAATACACAGAAAGAAAAAGAAAGAAGCCAGGAACATTGGTCCCAAAAAACTCAACTGGATTGTGCACTAAGCGAAGAAACTCATTAGCAAATGCACCCACTAAAAATAATCCCCCAAATTACTTCCTAAAACTAGTCCTTTGCTACAAATCTTCCAGATAACAAACAAAAATTTCTACAGTTGCCTATTCAGAGATAAAGGAGCCTGCAGTGTGAATTTTTTAGGTTCAGCGGAATTAATGATCCCTAAACTGTAGCAGAGTATGCAACAAATCAAAGTGACATACACTGTGCAGGATTCAGTCAATATCAGTCAGAGACTATGCTTCAGCTATATCCACATACCAAGAAAATGAGCACACTGGAAGAAATCCACTCCAGGATATCGGAGACTAGAAAAAAGTCATTACTTTTACTCACAGCTGTGTAAAATAATCATAATGTATACAGGTCACTTGTAAAAATGGACTAATTTTATAACCTCCCGAGAGCTGCATTTAGCAACCATATGTTAGTATACTAAATTAACTGTGTTTCTATTCCTATGTATTTGGTAGCTTTTAATCACAAATTAGTTCAGAAAAAATCTACAGACTGAGCACTAGAATTTATGCATAGCATGAGACTTTTATTCCCATCTCTGGCTGCAAACAAAAAAACCAAAACAAAACAAAACAAAATTATCTGTGGTGCTTTGTTTGAGCCAGCTTTATTAATCAAACATCTGTGCAATTGTTAACTAATCATTGTCATACTGCTGCACAGTAGATAAACACATGCTGATATTCCCATTGTACAGAAAAAACATGACACTTACTTTCTTGACAACCACAGAATAAATCATTGCTAAAAATTAGTAAAAGTCATAACTTCCTAGTTTTTCACACTTCACTCTTCAGATTTAAAGCTTCTTTTACTGATTATAGTGTTACTTGATTTTTTCCATGTGCTGATTTTTTACTCCATTTTCAGTGTCAAAATTGGATGAAAAAGTTAGGCCTGTCTGTAAAAGGTAATATTCTTTCTGTAGGAAAATCACGTATTCTAGCCAGAAGATTTAAATTGTTTCCATGTCAGTATGTTAACTGAAAACATGTTAAAGTTCTCACTTTCGGTCACTGAATAAATTTTTTAACCATTCTTTAGGAACATATTTCCTAGTCTCTAATCAACTTTAGTGTTTAGTATCTGTTTATCTAGCCATCTTGTTCTTTTCTCCTCTTCTTAAATCTATACTGTAAGCCTCAATTTTTTCCAGGTAGCTACTCATAGCTCTCCTGACTGCTCTTAACAGTTTGACTGTTAAAAAATAACAGCTGCTATTCTTAAGCAGACACCCCTGCTTTCACTGCTGCTAGGCAGCCATAGGCTATCTGTCCTGACCCCTTGCCAGTTCCCTCCCCGTGTCACAGCACAAGAGAAGCAGGCAAAGCCAGGGAGGGATGCAGGCAGCCATGGAGGGACAAATGTAAGTAAATAGATGAGTGGCAACGGGATTCACTAGGCTATTTCAGCAACCTTATCCATATGCCTATGGATGAGGAAGGCTTATGGGAGGAATCCAGGGCTCCAGGCTTCTTCAATTATCTGTGACTTCCAGCTGTATGAAATAAAAGGGCATCTCAATACAGAATGAGGGAAACTGGATTTAAGTCCCAAACCTAGATGTCCTGTTGAAATGGGGTCTTAGGAATGCAAGCCAGGCTGATGCTGCCTGCAGCAGATCCCAGAGCTCACAAAAGTGTCTTCCTAGAGGTTTGTCACCAGCAGGTCATAGGATGTAACAGGAAAGACAGTGCAACCCAGTGAACAACTATTTAATACCTTTTATTGTCCTTGTTGGATCCCCAAGCAATTAACCCTGCACAATTCAAACACCACTGTAGAGACAGGACAACCAGTCCTTTCTGGTGCTTTTCAGAGCTGCTAATCACTTGAGTATTGGGCAATTCCAAACATTATTTAAAATGCCTTGGACAACAGCTTTATGAGTTAATGATAAGGAATTATTCACTGTTACAGAAGAAAAACAGAGAAATTAACTTTGAGCATGTCCATTAATTGTCAGTTCCGTGTATGTGATGCCTAATAACCTTTGGGTTTTTTTTTCTGAATACGTAGCATTTTATAACATCTTTTATATGCCACTACTGATCCTCATGTCTAGCTGCCACCGAAAAAGGCTGGCATAGTCAGACCTCAGTGGCTTCACTTTGGCATCCAGAAAAAGAACAAATCAGACAGGGGTCAGAAGAGAAGGACATGTGCAATTCAGTCAGCTGCTGACTCCTAATGACCTGCCCCATACCAGTTAACAACTTCACGGCGGGGACACGGACAGAAGACAATTCTTTAGGGCAGTGTTATCTGAACGTAGCCATGAAATAGTGCTGTCTTCAACCGTGCCTCTGAGAGTGTAGAACCTGCTAGGCATTTCCTAATATTACCATTTTAATAATATTCTATTAACTCAATATTTTGTGTGCAAAAGCAGGTAGGGAGTAACAAATTCTAAGGGAGAAGTAACATGCCACTTGACATCTATTGCTCTGCTTTGGCACTACATTCACGTACCACCACGTGGTCCGGCCCTCAGAGCAGCGGCTGTCCTCTGTTATGTGCCTAGCTCAACGCTCCTTAATCTTTACTGAGCCAGTGGAAAATTACCAGAATTAACAACACAAAGTTGGGGAGCCTGTTGTGATGGGTGCTCCTCCATCAATGTTGGAGGATCACAAGGTCTCGCAATGAGGTATGTAGGTTCAGAGCAGTATTAGCATTTAGAAGATTTGTTTAAACTTACCTGATCTCTCTCCTCTTAATAAATGTTGTTAATATTCTACAAATAACATCTAAATGATCTGTTAATCAGCAGCCACTGTTGAACAAACACTACAAATGCATTGTAACAAGGTAATGCCAGCAGAGAAAGTAGAAGTTAAATCTATCTGATGTAAAAGATCCTTAAGTATAACCTGAAAATACACTTTGTTTGAAAATTGTATTTCTAAAAATGTATTAAAATGCCAGGCCTAATCATGGATCTGGGACCCGATTCCCACCCTCCACTTCCATTGAGCAATTAATTATTCCTTGAGAAAACTCAGTTTTCGTTTACCTCACTTTAAAACCAGTTTTCCTTCCAGCACGTGCAGTTCAGTGACCATTTTCCTGCCACAATATGCTGTCAAGATTATTCAACAGAATACCTGCGGCTCCAAATGATGCAATTGGCATATGAACAGCACTTGAAAAAGCAGCGTGCACCTTACACCCAGTGCAGCCATCTGCACTGTCAGGAAGTACGCTAATGCTTTGAGAGTAGTTAGCGAGGTGGAGGTTGCAGGATCAGAAGCAGAAAATCTTTAGGAAATTTTACATCGTACACCCTACTGACATTCTCCAGTGGAGTTATGAGAACTCCCCTCTGTAGTCATATGTTTGAGTTACAGCCTAGCCATGGTGCAATTCAGGGTTAAACATGATGCACTGTCCTTTAAGAAGCACCATCACTCAATAGCTTCACTATGCAATCCTGATTACTTTGTATAAACGATACAGGCTTTGCTAACGACTATGCCCTTGAAGAGGGAACTAAGGCAGCTGGACAATTGCCAAAGCATGAACGGGGGAAAGGTAAAGGTGGCAGGGAGAGATCTTGACCTCCGACTCAATTCCAGGCTGGAAAAACTTGCCCCACCCCGCCCCCTACCAGGAGCATGCGTGCTAACTTACATAGCAAGCCAGGCTAATTTAAATATAACTGACCAATAGTAGATGAGAGGGTCACTATGAACCAAAGAATGTAAATTTAGCCTTTTTTTACTAACCATATAACAGAATAAACACATTGGAGTTCTTTGGTGTGGGGGGCCAGCTCTGTGGAGTCATCACCTGGCACCCGTCTCTGCGCAGACATGAAATAAATAAATATCTTGGCTCTGTGTGTATGACTGCACAGCAGCTACTGAAACCCACTTGTGGGACAACACTTCCCACTATTATTACAGTCTACACCTTATCAAGCACATTTCCTTCCAAATGAAGACATGCTGAAATGCCTCAGACTGCTTTTAACCATTAGTAATGACCATTCTGCAACTGAGCTAACTTCTGAACTTCAGTGGCTATTTCCTGTTTTCTACTTGGCTTTTCGGTAATACCGTCAACTTTTCGCAGTGCTTAATGGATTTGTTTCTCTGCGTGTATGAATGCTGACATGATGATGATAGTTATTACCATACTATACTAGCTGGAATCAAATGTTTTAACAAAGCATTTTACAACAGGTGAATTCTGTCTTGCTTGCATGATAAAAGGTGTTCAGGGATGATTTTCAGAGCTGCTAATCATAACACCTCACTTAACATCAAGATGTACAGATTTATTCATCTGTTCATTAAAGCACTAGGATTTTTCTAGCACCCCTTTGATTTCAAGTTCAGCCTTTGGCACAATTTATAATACGGTGATAGACAGGATACATGGCAATATTTTTTTCATACTCTATGACTTCTATCTTTTCCTCCCCTCATAATGCTTTTTTTCAGGTCCTTTTTATGACTTAATTCCTCATCCTTCTCAAAAAACTTCTATTCCTTTAATACCTTAAATCTTGTGAATTTGTTTATCTTCTCTTTTCTTCTCACTTCTGTGTCACTGTACTGCCAAATTTCCAGGTTTCCATCTTTTTTCATGTTAATGGAACTACTATTTCACAGCTCACTGTGTTCAATGTTGTTATAATTTAGATTCCTATCTTACCTACTGCAGCAAACCCACAACTAACAGCTACATTTTCCTTATCTTGGCTATGACTGAGCTAAAGAAAAGGCTCTGAAAAGACATCGATGTTAAACTTCAGTCTCTCTTAAAGCTGCAGTTATCAGAGATGTATTAGACAGCAGGGGAATGCAAGTGACAATGCGGAATGTGGAGTGGGAATTTCAACTGGCAGATTAAAATGGAAATACCCTAATGGGTGTAATTTGGTAACTGAAGAGTGCCCATCTGTATTGAATCATAGAATCATAGAATCATTTAGGTTGGAAAGGACCTACAAGATCATTGAGTCCAACCGTCAATTGGGTGATTTGCAACTTGGGAAAACTACAGGAAAAGCCCAACCATGAGCCAGAGGAGACACCTAATCAAGGCACATTGTAAGCTCTACTGAATCAGTAAAACTGGCACCAAACAAGGCAGTCCTGCAGCCTGCTTGCAGTGGCAGGAGGTGTTCAGAGCAGGAAAGGCTGCCAGACCCTGCCGTAGGCAGGTCTAAAAAGGCATGTGCGAAAGGAGACAGGAACTCTGTCACTGAGTTGGAAGGGCCACAGAAACAGTACGAAGATAAAAACCAACCTAAGCGTGGGAGAGATGATAATGTCAGACAGAGTAAAAATGCTGTGAAAAAGCCAGAGCAACGGGAAATGCCAGACCGAAGAAGTAATGTTCAGGAATGAGGCGAGAAAATGGGGCTCCTCCTTCCCCCCCCACAGCACTCCCCACACATTATAGCCTAGGAAATACAAGGGCAAGGTTAGCTATATGCTCTACTGCTTTAGACAAGCAGACAAAGGTGTATCCTGCTGGGCTGCTGTCCACCAGTCAGCCCTTTAGGGTTTGCTGCCAGTGTTTTCTGCTAAGGAGAGTGATCTTGCTCTTGTAGGACACAGTCAGTCTTCATCTCATAGCCTGAAATAAGGAAGTCTGATCCGCTGCTGTCTATTTTTCACAGCTGCAACGGCTATAGAGGAGACTGCAATCTACAGGATACACTAGGAACTAATTAGTAATATCTGAAATGAGTTAATTCATAAAATCCCATAACAGCGAAGCCATTTCCTTCAAAGGAAAAACAAGTAGATAAACTAAGAAATCTGTCAAGCAACTGGACTGTCACTCCCATCCTCTCCTCTGCCTTGGTCTCATTTCTTGTTGCAGAAGCACCATGTTTTTCTGGGTATTTGTACAGGGTGTCACAGGAAGTGTCTCCAGTCCTGAAGACACTACAGTGACAAAACCAGCTTTATCAATATTCACATGTGCTGACAAAATCGTATACTCACCTATACGTTATTTCTTGGTAAGTTTGAGAGCTACATCTTTTGCCTGAACAAAGACTGTTGCTTAAAGTTTGATTTTTTTTTTTCTCTACCTTTTCCTACAGATGTATTACAATCTGTTGAATAACATTGCTCCCCCATTACTACTGAACACTACAGAGATGCCACAAAACCACAACAGACTGCTTGTAGCAGCATCTAAGTTTCTAAAGTAGTGGACTTATGTGAAAGTTAGAGTTGTCTCTAACTACACAGATATTCTCTAATATTGTCCAGATTTACGCAGGGCCAAATAACAGCCAGACTCACCAAAGACAGGAATAAAAAGGCTTATTTTAGACCTTAGTACTCCTCTGCCACACAAGAGACAGCAGTGGAGAGAGTGGGTGAGAGTACTGGGAGGAACACAGCAGCCCTGCAAAAAAAGTGTTTTGGCAGGGTAAGGATTGGTGTGTGCTTCTCCCCTGACCCCTACAGTTGCCTTAATGCCTCCTGACAGTTCTGCTAGAGCTGTGTGCTTCCTTGCTTTCTCAACACAGCTCTGCTTCCCAAGAGTATTAATAAAGATAAGTCCAGAAATTACATCTCTGCCTGCCCCCCACTTAGAATGATTCTTGCTAAATACACCTACCAAGCCTGCATACATTTCCTTTCAGTGTTGCTCTAAGTAGCTGATATTTAGACATGCTATACATTTTCAATGTCTCCTGTACATCACTATCATTTGTTTGCTTATCACGCTTAAAACTGAAGAATTCTTTCATTCCTTCATCACAAACAGAGAAGCAAACAGCTGAATGGAGACAAATCAAGCTCCTATAATTAAACAAAAACACTGCCTGTACAAACCAACTTTTGCAGTAATTTTTCAGTCCTCTTACCACCAAGATTATTGCTGCATCCTTGATCCATTAACCTTCAAAGATTACATATTCTGTTCACTGCAACAATTTAAGAGGACATTGCAAAAAATTCAAAAATCATATGCTTCAGCTGATAGCAAAAAACCCGAAAACAATACCATTGTCCAGTAGTCTACAACAGCTATCACAAACAATCACTATGCCAGTAATTAAGCAGTCTTAAAAGCAAGTTATCTGCTGTCAATGCCCACCGTTCACTCCCTTTTGTCCCACTGTATCCTCAGAGCTAGGCGAACAAGCTTAAAATAATCTAACATGCTAGGTGACTGCAATGAAGTTTTGTTTCCTCATTACAAATACCGTGCCTGCGCTCAGACAAAAGAAATCCCATTGAACTGATGTAAGCTCCTCTCATAAAGAGCTGCAACAGAATTAAAATACAGCTGCCCGGTTTTCAGTAATGAGGTCCTGGGTGCTTCACATCATGCTGACAAACATTTCCCCTTTCTAAGGAACTGCAACAACAGAACCGTTAATCACAAAACCTTCTGCATATCAGCCTCGCTTACCTTCTAAAGACTTGAAGAGGCCTTTCTACTGGGAGAATAATAAAGATGCTTTACTGCTGCACTTCAGCATCCCTCTTTCTGTAGCAGTTTACTAGGAATACAGATCTTCCACCATTTTCTTATCACGTGGCTAGTGGTGCTGCTAAATAAGGGTGATCACCTGCCTTCAGATAGCCGGGTGTGTGAACCAGCAGCTACTGGGATTTGGATAAAGAAGCCCTTAAATGAATGCAGAGCTGTGCTTCAGCCGTGAATTTATTTATTTATTTATTTATTTATTTTTGTTACATTCCCTGGGGAGCTTTGTTAGCACATCACCAAACTTTGATACAGCGAGTCAGCTGGCAGTAGTGAAAAGCTCCCTGCTGCTTCATTTCAGAGCCTGAGGAAAGCCTGTGATGAGAGACTGCATGACAAAAGTTCTTATGGATTCAACCCGTCTCAGCCCTCATTTCTGTTTGCATCGATGATTATAGAGCACATGCATATTCAAACATGCTTTACATAATTTGTTCGGTTTGCAATTCAGCTATGGGAATGCAGATGCAAATTTAAAAAAAAAAACAAAACCAACCACCAGTTCAGAAGGCAGAGTGAATTCTGGAAACAGAAACTGTACGAGCACCAAGAAGCAATGCTTATGGCCTGTGCTCTTGACTTGTGTTTCTTAGGGGTGCACCTGAAGGAAGGACACTTCTTGCCATGCAGTGCAGTCCTACAGTCTCCTTTTACAAAAGCCTGTTGGGGGTAGGGTCCCTAGAAACTCCAGGGTTCTTTCCAAATGCAAAACAGCTTTCCATCCTATTCCTTTGCAGTTCTGTGGGGATAAAACAGCAAGGCAACAGGCCCTAGGACGGCCTAACCTTCAGCTAGTTTCCCCTCCCTTCGCACTGCGTAACTCCCCCTTGGAAGATGAGTTACGTGAAAACTGGGGATGCTTTCACATCAAATTGCTAGGCCATAAGCAGTTAAAAACAAGGAAAAGCCTGACGCCATTTTCATTTGTCAGTACAGCTCCACGCACACCTACAGCACAGTGTAAATAAAAATTCAGTGTCTCCCACCTTCTTCTTCATTGTATTGGTAATCCTACAGGGAAAGTTCTCATCATCTGCTGCGATCTCCTGAGAAATCAGTCCCCAGTTGCTATTTTAAAGAACAACAGAGCAACATCAAGCATTTAAAAAATTTAAAAAATCATCACCAATATGAAAATATATTTCTAAAGAGGACACTGCTGCAGACATGTGATCTTCGATGCTTGTGTCAGCTAGCTCTACATAAAATTTCCAGTGATGGGGATATTTTTTAGCACTTTTTCAACTGGACAATCTTTAATCCATTTGAAATCAAAAGTCCAGACAACCAGAAGCTGTATCCAGGAAATAGAGTTATGAAGTATTTATGTGCAATAGAAATTACTGGTAGCATGATTATGATGAAGCTATGAAATTAGTAACATGGCAGAAGCTACAGCCTTGATCCTCAATCCTCTGAATTACACAGAACATCTTTGAGATTTTAGGACACTCTGCTGGGACCCACTGAACTCACTGGGGCTCACTGGCAAAGTCAGGTCTGCATCAACAGGCTTAAGTTTCAAAGCTCATTAACGCTTTAGGCTGAAATCTCATGTCATTGATCACATTGATTGGAATAAATTATGTAGCGAATTAGCTCAGAACACCATGGGGTTTTGAAAAGTGGGGGAGTTTTTAATGTGACTGCTAAACCATACTGACATAGTCCAGTTCTTGCTTTAAGAAAGTGTCTCTATCAGCCCAATCCCACAATTTAAGTAAAATTTCGGGACCACAAGTGAATAACAGCAAGTAGGGTTTTTTCCTTTTAGAATTGTTTTTCAGTCACTGAAGTATTATTCTCTTCTTGTTAAAAGGTTTTTATAAAGTACTTGGTATTTGGCATGTAAATATTAATGCTGTTTTTAAAAAATGAGATTATCACCATATTGGCTGCTGCTATTGTTTAACAGCTGGCTCTGCAATGGAAAACTGGGTTTTTAGTTTTAATTAATTTTCAACCTCCAGATGGTGATGGAAAATACTGTATCACCCCAAAATTGGTAACAAAAAAGACGGTTGTCAAGACTTCATAGGCCAAATCAAGTAGAGGGCAAGAAATGCTGTTACTAAAGCCCATGCATGAACAGCATTATGTTGTTACTTCCATCAATAAAAAAGGTTAGCAGTGAGATTCACTGAAATTAGAGTATTACTAAATTTAAAAAAAAAAAAAAAAAATTAATTTACAGCTGTGTTGTTCAAAAGTTCCCTGCTCTGAATCTGTCCCAGAGATTTTTCTATTTTCACAGAAGCAACATCTTCACAAAAGCTAATATATAACATAGAGCTTTCAATATGTAATTACTATAATGATTATAATGGTATGATATATAATAATGTAAAATACATTAATTATATAATTTCCCATCCTAAACTCAGATGAACATTGAAATCTCAACTTCTGAGCCAGCAATCTTATAGAGTTCTTGGTCATGCCATTCTAAGTGTTTTGTTTAGTTTCAATTCGATTTTTTTACTTTTGTTACAAGGCATTAAGTTTCATTTACATGGACCTTCCTACAAGCAACCTTCTCAGTTGTTGCTCTTTTCCTTACATGTCTGTTTTTAACCTTTAAAGCATGCTCCTTGTGTTTAGTCATTTGTCACACTTTGTGAGGCCAACTGAGAGACCTGAGTTCAATTCCCATTTGTCCTGGTTTTGGCTGGGATAGAGTAAATTTTCTTTCTAGTAGCTGGTACAGTGTTGTTTTGGATTTTGTATGAGAATAATGTTGATAACACACTGATGTTTTCAGTTGTTTCTAAGCAGTGTTTATACTAAGTCAAGGATTTTTCAGCTTCTCATGCCCAGCCAGCAAGAAGGCTGGAGGGGCGCAAGAAGCTGGGAGGGGACACAGCCAGGGCAGCTGACCCAAACTGGCCAAGGGGTTATTCCATACCATGTGATGTCATGCCCAGTATATAAACAGGGAGGAGTTGGCCTGAGGAGGCAGATCGCTGCTTGGGAACTAACTGGGCATCTGTCGGTGAGTGGTGAGCAATTGCATTGTGCCTAGGTTGTTTAGTATATTTCATTCCTTTTATGATTATTATTGTAATTTTATTATTGTTATCATTTTTAGTTTCTTCCTTTCTGTTCTATTAAACTGTTCTTATCTCAACCCGCAAGTGTTACTTTTTTTTTTTCCCGATTCTCCTCCCCATCTCACTGGGTGGGGGGGACAGTGAGTGAGCGGCTGTGTGGTGCTTAGCTGCTGTCTGGGGTTAAACCACGACACCATTTCAAGTCCATAATCATGTAGTTCAGCAGGAGCTGGAAGCACCGCTGAAGCAGCATGCCTGTCCCCAGAGTGCCTGGAATTGCTTTCCAGCAAATCTGGCCAATTAATAAACAATCTTGACAGAAGTGAAAGATGACAGCCCCACGGGTATGCAAGGGAAAAAGGAAGCAGAGGCATCCAAAGGGAAGTAAAGGTTACTTTGCAGAATGCAGCCTCTTAAACTTACAATAGATTATCAGTCCTTTAGGCTTCCTATACATAGCAGCCTGCTTTGCCCATTAAAGCAAGAAGCAAACCTGGGCTCCCTAATTCATTGCCTTATCCTAGCTTTACGGGTAATAGAACAGACATTTTGAGAAAATACTGGGTGAAACCCTTGGTCCACTGGAGTCAATGAGAATTTTTTCCCTGGTTGCATTCTGTCAGTATTTCAGTTCAGTACTGAACATTGATATTTGACTTGAATCATTAATGGCTTTCAGTTTTGCCACCAGTTTTCCAAGCTCGCTCCCAAACCTTCCAAACATCAGTGTCCTTATCTCTACTGCTCTCACTACTTAGTCCTCAAGTTAATATGTGATTTCATAGTATTTCCCTCAGCTCCTTCTAACTCATCCTACTAAGGAAAAGGGTAATCCTTCCCTACAGCAAAGGTAAGAGCAAGAATGATCTGGTATACACAAACACTAACACACCCTGAGGAGTGTGCTGGTAGGTAAAAGCTAGCATAGTCATCTGCAGTGTCCTCCCCCTTCATCACCGCTGAGCTTCATACAGCTCTGTAAGAGAGCACAGCTTCTATCAGGAAGCAAATGACCTCCAGTCCTCATAAATTTTACTGCTGGCACACCTCTAGCCACAGCAGCAGCAGTGAATAATAAGGATAACTATGTTATCCTGCCTACTGAACATTCCTATAGTGCTCCATGAATTCCACTAATTCTTCTTTTTTAAATGTAGTCACTCTTGGCTGTTCACATATGGAAAGACATATAAAAGGCTATTTTCTTTCTGGAAAGACTGACATTAATAATGTGCTATCAAATCTTTTTGTACTTCTGTCGTGGCTTACGCCCAGCCGGCAACAAAACACCATGAGGCCAATCACTCACTCATCCCTGCCTGGTGGGATGAGGAGGAGAAAATACAAAGAAAAGCTTGTGGGTTGAGACAAGGACAGGAAGGGATCACTCACCAATTATGGTCATGGGCAAAAGACAGGCTCAACTTGGGGAAGAAACAAAATCAATTTAATTTACTAC
>JAVJGG010000074.1:42141132-42227495 GCA_035590195.1 Aviceda cuculoides | reverse complement strand
TCAATGTGCCTGTGTAAAGGACATTTGCATATGCTAATCGTTTCCTGGAAAACTAATGAATATGTATAACATTTCTCGGAAATCTAGTGAATATGTACATAGAACATGTACTTAACCTGCACAATTAGACCCGATGGTGTCCACGATAGGTGGAGCGATCCCCCGTGCATCCAGCACTGCCAATAAAGAATACCTACTTAATAGTTAATCAAACAATTGAGTTAGTTTCTTTGAATCAGACATGAAGAATGAACACATTGAAATCCCCTCTGAAATTATGGACGCGGTGGTCCCCTTTGTGTGGGCGACAGAGAGGCCTGGACGAGCTAAATCAGCCAAACTGGTGAAAGTGGAATTAAAACAGGGAGTGAAGTCATTCTGGACCTAAATAAGGCCTTTTTCTGTGTTTCTCTGGAAGAACAGAATCAAAAACTGTTTGCCTTTCAGTGGGAGAGTCCTACAATGGGATGCAAGATGCAGCTATGTTGGAGAGTACTTCCCAAGGATTTAAGAATAGCCCCACCATTTTTGGTATTGTACTGGTGAAGGAATTAGAACAATGGCAAGGTAAGAACTCATTAATCACCTTGCTACAATATGTGGATGACATCCTGTTGGGGACAAACATCATTAAGGAGTGTAAAGCAGCAACTATTAGTTTATTGAACTTTTTAGGGCTGGCTGGATATTGAGTGTCTCAGAAAAAGGTGCAGATTGCACAGAAAAATGGGACCTCTCTTGGTTTTGAAATTTCTCAGGGAGAGAGGAAACTGGGGATTGAGAGGAGGGAAGCAATTTGTCGGATTGTCCCACCCAAATCAAAAATAGAGTTAAGAGGATTTCCTGGAGTGGCTGGATGGTGTCGCCTTTGGATACCTAACTTCAGACTGATGGCTAAACCTTTGTATGAGGGAGGCTATTAAAGGAACAGGAGAAATGTTGGAATGGACTCTGGAATGTTGAAAAGGGTTTGACAATATAAAGGTTGCTCTTATGAGGGCACCTGCACTAGGCCTCCCCAATCTGACAAAGCCTTTTGAGCTTTAAGGAGGACATCAAATGATGCGAGTGCTTGTGCAGACTTTATGGGACTGGTAAAGACCAGTACCTTACTTTTCGAAATGTCTGGATAGCATAAGCTCTGGATGGTTGGGATGCTTGAGGGTGGTAGCCACAGCAATTATGTTGATACAGGAGGTGCGAAAGTTAACAATGGCACAGAGAATCACTGCTTATGTGCCACATGCAGTTATAGCTGGTTTGGAAGAAAAAGGACATCGTTGGCTGTCTCTGAGCAGGATAGTATTGTACCAAACAATAATGCTTGAACAAGATGTAGTAACGAAAATATCTAATACTTTAAATCCAGTGTCATTCCTGACCTCTTGAGAAGAAGAAGGATTAACACATGATTGTTTACAGACCATCGAGCAAGTATATTCTAGCCATCCAGATTTAAAGGACTCCCCTCTACAACATCTTGACTGAGAGCTACTCACTGATGGAAGCAGCTTTGTAAATAAAGGGGAATGAAGGCCTGGTATGCTGTTGTGACTTTGGAGAAGGAAACAGAAGTAGAACCGTTGCCTGTTCTATAATGAAGGAGCTGAGGGAAAGGACACATAAAAGTACACATGTGGGAGTTGAAGCTTTGCTTGGGGTAACCAGATGACATGCTGTGGAAATTAATATGTTGTTAGTAGCTAAAAGGATTGTACAGAAATGTGAAGTTTGTTTAAAGAATAGACCTAAAAATTCAGAAAAAGGCCCCCCCTAGGAGAGGTAAGAAAAAGTTATAGACCTGGAGATTACTGGCAAATCAATTTTTTTGAACTACCTAATTGTAAGGGATATAAATATCTACTGGTGATTGTGGATACTTTCTCAGGATGGCCCGAAGCTTTTCTGTGTTGCACCAACAAGGCGAGGGAATTAGTAAAGGTTTTATTGAAAGAAATCATTCTGAGATTCAGGGTACCAGGAGAGTTCTCCTCAGATTGAGGACTGCACTTTGTAGCAGAAATAGTCCAAGGGCTATCCAAATTTTTACAAATCAAATGGGACTTGCATACCTCATGAAGGCCGCAGTCTAGTGGAAAAGTAGAAAGAATGAACCAAACAATTAAGAGATAATGGAATAAAATTTGTCAGGAAACTCTGTTGAAATGGCCAGAAGCTCTCTCCTTAACATTACTGAGTGTGAGAATTACACCAAGATCTAAGGAAAAGGTTTTGAGATCTTATATGTGAGACCTTATCACAGCATGAATCATGAGCCAGTATCTATAGAACTAATAGGGAGAGAATATCTTAAAGAGTATGTGATTTCTCTAGGGAAGGTTCTGTCTTCTCTTAACCTTATCTGCAATTAAGGACGCCTCTGAGCCTGGATACTGCAGTTTATGACTTTCAGCCAGGAGATTGGTTTTACTTAAAAACCTGGATAGTTTTGTTGCCTCAAGTCTTCAAAAGACTGATTAATAAAGAAGAAGTATGTGACACTTTAAAGAAAAAAACCTAAAACATTAGAAGTGTGGTATGTTTGCTATTCAAGGACTGTTTAGATTATGTGTACTCAAGGTAAAACTTATCTAGTTTAAGATTCTGCTTACAACAGAAGATGCTTAAAGAGTCACCAACTTGCTAATTAAGGACATACATCCTCTGAGGGGATGGCAAGAGAAACAAAGACCCTGGTGTCCTCAGATGATGCACAACCATAATAGGACAAAAGGAGTAGGGGTATTCTTCCCCAAACAACTGAAGGAGACCCCAGCACAGGTATAGAAGAGTCTGGGATGATTGCTCAAGAGAACAACACCAACATGTCATGCTTGCTCAACATAATGAATATGCAATAGTTAGGCAGAACCTATGTATTAGACAGGTGTGGTGTTTTAACTGTAGTGTATAAGTATGGACTGAAAACCTCAGTAGGTGTGCTCCATTTGTGGAAATCTTCCACCTTGCACCTTGTGAAGAATGTCTCTTCTCTAAACATACTTTGTGTGTTTCGGGAGTTGCTTTCTGATCAGGTAGCAGATTCAAGGTCAAGCACTCAGCACTTGATTTACTTCAGACTGTACAGAACTGGGGAGAGCTCATCTTCTGGTAACCCTTCTGAAGATTAGCTTCTTTCTTGAAGGCAGTAAATGCTAACCTGCATCAATAAAAGCTGTCACTGCCCTACCAAAACAGAGACCCTCTTATCTCGTACTCTCCTCATTGCTGCCTGTCTGGTTAGATTGAAGCAACTTCAGCCAGGGGCACTTTGTCTGAGGGCAAAGTATTCTCTGTGTATGACTCAAAATTTTGTCTGTCAAGAAAACCTAAAGTCTGGTACACTTTTAAGCCTGCAAGTTTAAGCATGCAAGTAACTTCTTCATATTTCAGAGTTTATGAGAGTGGGGTTTCTGTTTAGGATGGAGCCAGCACTTACCATGTATTAAAAATAGCTCAGCTATAACAGTGTCTAGTCTTGTAACAATGCACTCTTTGAAAAACGTGTGAAAATGTTTAGAGGGGAGGCATTTTAACATCTAGGGGAAGACAAACCACAGCTATTGAACTATTCATTCCTGAAATCTTAATAAAATGTGAACTGTTTGGGGTGGGGAGAAGGGCAGCAAAAAGCTGTGCTTTTCTATCACAGATTATTTGTACATGCTGTTTTCAGGGTTATACTATAATATACAGGCATGCCACCGTTAAGGGAAAAAAAGCCTACTGCTAAAATTGCAAAACTGTTAGTGAAAATTTCAAAAAGTAAAGTCTAAAATAAACTGCAAACTAATTAAAACCTGGTAATAGAAGTTGTGAACATGACATGTATTCTACACTGAGCTGACAAGTACTTGAGAGAAACTTGAAAAAAAGTAAAAAAACAGTCTTGCATTTCACAGAAATAGTATGTTTCCACATGTTTGATACCACATGTGTTCTTTTGGGTAAGTGCAGTCTGAAAGGAGTAACAAGTACAAAGCAGTTACACCTCCTAGTTCTATTTGTACTGGGAAGTTTCTTTTGCTGGCCACAAGAATTTCACTGTATCAATGCAATGCCAGGTTCCTCTTTGTAAAACTGCAGCATGTCAGTTGCAGATGCCCAGAAGAAATGAGGTCAGACCTCCACACTTGCATCTCTGGAGCTATCCTATAAGTCCACTGTAGCAGTTACAACCTCCTGGTTGTAAAAGAAGAGGAGTCAACAGCAGAAGCACCCTCTCCAAAATGCTACAGTAAATGGACTCAAGAGGGTCATCTCTCTCTCCATCTGGTGACACAGAAGAGAGACAGCAGGCAGTACTAATGATGATAGCACAGACGCTGCAATTCCACCCAAAGGTAGGTGCATACTCAAACTTCCTCAACTGCCAGTCCAGTCCAAACAGACAAAAATGCTGCTCTGACCTGACTACAGCTTGGAAATAACCACAAAGACCATGATTTTCCATCATCCTTTTCTCCATAAGCAGCACCTCTTTCTGACTCTGGGCCTCAACTTCCTCCTATCTTTCTTCCCAGCAGTTTTGCATTAGGCAGAGATTGCACTTTACTTCGACCCCTCCATAATCTCATCACTGTCACTGTATCTGGACAGGCAATACCATCAGTACCTGGCTTTGGCCTGCGTTCCCTGGCCACATGTTTTAAAGGTAGGTTATGAAGTCCGTGGGACTCCATAAAAGGAAGACAGAATATTCCTACAAGGAAGTGGCCTTACAAGCTTCCTGCATTGCAAAACAATCCTAATCTGGCTCATACCAAGCAACCAGGGACCAAGACTCTGGTTTTAGAAGGGGAGAAGTACAGCGATACTTAAATCATGTAAATATAATTAGTAGTTCAGACCTGAAAGTCCTCCCATCTATTCATAATATCATACTCTTCAAAAGCATTGATAACAAGTGAACAGAAGACTCTTGAAAGGAAACAGGTTGGTTTTTCCTTACCCTGATATTTGACTCAGTCCTCTTTCACTGTTGAGAAGCACCATTTCCTCCTTCATTTCTTGTTCTGTTGCTATGTTATTTCTGAGCATCTGTTGAGAATTTGCTTCCAACGTACCATCACCACCAACCACCTGCAACACACGTGTTGCTGCAATGGCCAAACTCTCGTTCTCAGTGGTCAGACTGTCTGAAGGAGAATAGCCCCTATGTTCAAAAGGTTTCTGAAGGGTAGCTTCTACCTGGAATTCTGCTGGAGTGTCAAGAATCAATTCCTGTGCTACAACAGCTGCCAGTTCTTTGCCAGAATATCTGGACCCTGATTTTGGCATCTCTGACTCGGCAGAAATTTCTTCAGGTGGTATGTCACTGACTTCATTTTGGCCCAATATAATCCAGCCCTCATCTTGCCCAGAGCTTTCCTGTGATCTCATTTCATCATCCAGTTTTTGAGGCACAACAGAAGAACTCTTCTCTTCTAAGTGAATAGAGTCCCTTTCAGTCCCACAAACAGAGTGATCTTCCCTTTCATTTGTAATGGAGATTGGCTGAAAGGTATCCAAGCAGCCCGGTGAAAAGCCTTTATGAGATTCTGTTTGTTCAGCTACATTAGCTTCTTGAAATGCAAAGTCACTTTCACTTCTTTCAAAGGTATCCTCCGTTGAAGGTATATTTTCTTCCTCAGTAACAAGGATGTAATCCGACTCCAGTGAAGTTGTATCTCGGTGCACCTGCATCCTCACATCTTCCTTACCCTCTGTATTTTTCAGTTCAGGGCTCTCAGAGGAATTTCTTGGCTTATTCTCCCTACAAAGTAGGGAGTCAGTGCCAGCTTCTAAAAGAACAGGCAAACAGAAACTCCTTTTAGTTTTTTAATTACTTAGTCACTATGATTTCTTTAAATCAGTACAGTGAGATAAAGCTCTTCTCAGTTTGCTTTGCTCTGTTAATGTGTACTTGAATTTTATAACGTCATCATCATCATTATTGTTAAAGATTATACATTAACACTGCAACCATTCCTAAGGGACAAATGATTCAGTCTCCCATATGCTAGGCCCTGTACAAACAACAGAAATAATGTTCCTACTTCAATGTTTAAAAGCTTTAGATCTGTCTAGAAGGGTGATGCTAGAGGTCTTCCCAAAGTACAGAGTTTTGTACATCAGGGAGACACACAAACTTCAAACTTCACTCAAAGCCTCATCATTCAGCAGTAATACTCCAGACATTTCCTTCTTTCTTTGTCCTATGAACTTGCTCTGGAAAGCAGGTTTTCTTACCATCAGGTGATCTTTTATCTCCACCTGGCGGTGAGTCGAGATCAGTTGTTTCTGCTTCAGATTTTCCTGTCGAAATCTCAGAAGCTCCTAGAGTTATTTCAGACTCGGAGAGTGAAGGTACTGATATGTGATTTTCCCGAAGGCACTCTGTGGATCTTTCAGACACCTGATCTTTAATGCTGCTGTCTTTGGTCATTAAGATGCCTTCTGTACCTTCCAAAGGAGTTGGCAATGGTAAGTGTTTTTCCAAAGAAACACTGTCACAAAATGGCTGCTGTAACAAAAGGTCATCCTTTGCACACTCTCTGCTCCCAGAGGGTTCAGCATCAAAAGATACACAGGATGCTGGAGTACACACCACTGGTGATTGGTCAGTGGGTGTTTCCTTAAACACAGGAACATCATTTTCAATTACATCTTCAGATTCTTTTGCTATGTCATCAACCAGTTGATTATTTGAATTAGATTCATGGCCTTCATTACCACCAGGCAGAAAGGATTTGGGAAAGAATATCTGTTTATCCGTTGGTTCCCCTTCTGCTGCTTCACTGCCTGCTACTGCCAGTATGTTCATTCCACTAGATGTGCTTGCTGGGACATTAGTCACTGATGTGTTCCTGACGTTACGTTCTACACCTGTCTCAGCTTCATTCACGCATTCTTCTAATATGTCTAGCTCATCACCAGTTATTGCTGTACGGTCAATATCAGAATATTTTCCAACTTCAGCCAAGGCACTGATTTCTTTTAAGCTTTGTTCTGCCCTATCAAGTAGAGTGAAATCCACGGGAACTAAATGCATTTGGGATGTCACTATTTGAGCTTCATCATTTGGTGCTCCTTGATGGCTTGCAGGAGTAAAACCTTCACAGAATGTGTCTTTCAGACCTAAGGATGTCACTTCTAAAACTTCATTGGTAATATCAGTGGACTTAGTTGGGTCAGTAACAAGTTTATTTTCTAGAGCATATTCTTCCAAAACTGCAAATTCAGGACGCTCCTGAGTATTGGAAGAGATTAGCTGATAGGATTCATTGGTCTTTCCCTGTTCATAGTCCTGAGGGCTACCACTTTCAGACTGTGTCTCTAGCTTCTGCATTACTAACTGACACTTTGAATCAAAACGTGCATCTTTACTCATATTTGACCATGTGTGAATCAGCTGATTATCTTTGTCTTCAGGCTCCACCCCAATCTGAGAAGATGGGATAAAGGCATGCTTAGCTTCATACTCCTGGCACACATCAGGACTGCTTGATGCCTCTGAACTATTGTCCTGGTCACAGTGACTTAATATATCAGGATTTTTACCATCTGATTTCAAAGTGACAATCTGTTCAGCATTAGTCCACAGGTCAGGTTGCACTGAAAACAGCTGATTACTTTCTTGGGTGTTATCCTGTAAAATATCTGGGATAAGTGCAGTTTGGGGAACTAATATAGTCCACCCTGGACTTGACTTCTCCGTCATTTCAGAAGATAAATCTTCTAGAGTAAAAGCACCTGGCAGGGAGTTGTGCATTTCTAATCTTTCACAGGTGTCCTGCTGTTGTTCTTGAGGAATGAGACTTGCATTTCCTTCATTGTCTTTTGGTAGATCCAGTACAGTGACTTCTTGAACCGATGTATTTGGCATACCTCTTTCCTCATCTGAAAAAGGATTCTGTGGAGTCAGTTGTTTTTCCTCATCTGTAGGAAACAACTGCTCTTTCAAGCCCCTTTCTTCTTTATCCAGTATGAAAGGATTGAATTGTTTGAACTGTACAGTGTCTTGATTTATTTGACTATCAGGAATATTCATAGGATGTACTAGCGTTTCATTTTCTTTTTCATCACAGTACAGGGGGGGAGGCTGATTTCCATCATTACTTGCATTAGTGCGATGTGCTTCTGTTTGTTCTTCATCTTGTGAAGGTGATGCCCAGGAGTCCTCCTTACTATTTGTTAACTGGTTTGTTGCAGAGTGACTTGAAATAGAATACTGATCTTCCAATTCCTTTTCTTCACAAGGTTGTGAATTCCACCATTCTGAACTGTCACCTGGAAAACCAAATGTTCCTACTGTGAATTTTTGATCAGTTCTTAAATCAGCTTCCAATGACATACTCCACATATCTACAGCTTTTGAAGAATACTCTTCTTTATCACCAACAGCAAAAGTTGGTGTAGTTTCTTTGTTCATTTGGTACAAATATGAGTCTTCACTGTTACCTGTTTGTTCACTGAAAATGCTCACCTGACCTTTTTTCTGAAGTGCTTCCCAGTGACCTAAATATTCAGAAGTCTCATTATGCTCCATTATAGTCAAGTCCTCCTGCACTACTTTACTAGCTTTAATTGTTTCAGGATTTTCATTGAAGATGCCTACCCGGACCTCCTCTTCCACCTTAGTTTTTGCATCTAAATTGCCTTCATTTGCTTCAGGACTTGTTGCCTTGGATTGAGCATAATCCTCTCCAATTTCAGACACTTTGTACTGTTTGTTTTCGTGTGTGGAATCTTCATGAATCACTTCTGGACATGCCTCTGAATTCTCTGAATCCTCATTTATGTCAGGACTTGATAAAGAAGATACAGTATCATCATCTACATGAGCATTCCAAAAATCTAAGCTTTTAGGAACTTTGTTCTGTTCAGTGCTTGCTTCAAGTCCTTCTTCAAATTCATTCCCAAATTCATTCCTTTTATAGGCATCTTCAAGATTTTTGTTATTTTTAATATCCCACATATCCCTACTTCTTTTGGGATGACTGGCAACTGGAAGGTCTCCCCACACATTCACAGATGCATCACTTAAATCAGGACTTGTTCCACTTGACTGTGCATAATCATTTATTGAATCACTCCACATATTACCTTCTTCCAAAAAACTTTTGATCTGTATATCCTTTGAAAGGCTACTTGTGGTGTTTGCCATTTCAAGGACTTCACTTGCCTCAGGACTTGTTTCAGGAGACTGCAAATCTTCACATGGCTGTGAATTCCAAGCAGTTTGATGAAAACTGTCATTAAGCATTACACATGGCTCTCCACAAAGATTATGAACAGGTTCTAAATTTTCAGAGTTTTCATTTCTCCCAGAACCTATTTCATGTGAAAATGAATCTTCCACCACAGACGTATCTGTAATGTCAGGAACACTGACATATCCAGAGGAAGAACTCTTCTTAAACTCATCTATGAAACACTTTTCATGAGTCCTGTTCAGTTCTGAGCTATTTTTGAAAGATACTAACTCAGAATTACAAATGTCTGGATGGTTAGAAACCACTTCATCTAAGTCCTCTTTCACTTCTCCCAGCAATTCTTGTGGTTCATTCATAAAAGGAATTGATGTGGCTAGGCGACAACTACTCTTTACAGATTCATTCCACATGCCTGAGCTTCTGGGCATTTTAGAAGAATTATTTTCAGGATTATCACTACCCTTATCAGAACTTCCAGAGACACCTTCCATCTCAGGACTTGTTGCATCCTCTATCACTGTAGTCTCCTTTTCAGCTTTCTCAGAAAGCATCTGTGATGTTTCACTATAATTGTAATTTTGTGGTCTGGAGTCATCAAAACTTTCATAATTTCTGCCTTCCTCAGAAGCACTTGAAGAAGATTCTATGTTATTCTGTGACAAGTCTTTTCTCTCTTCCTGAATAACTGGATTACTTTGATCAGAAAAGGACACATTCTCTGTGACTAACACATCCAAACTAACGCTATTCTTCATTTTTTCTGGGGAGCTGGGAACTTCAGTTGTTGACCTGTTTTCTTCCGAATCTACGGTACATGAAGATTCACTGTCCTCTTGCACTGGTTTATTACAAATGTCACTAATCATTTGCTGTCCACTTGTCTCATCTGTTCTCTTATATTCCTCTTTTCCTTCCTGAGAGATGACAATGGCATTGTCCCAGCCTTCCTCACAACCCTGCTCACTCTGTAAACTCCATGAGTTCAGCTGCTGCATTGATTCCTGACTATCCAGCTTTTCATCAACATCAGCAGTCTTTTGTGCTGCCTTCTTACTAAGTATCTCACTCCCTAAGTCACATATTTTCAGATCCAAACTATTCCCAGTGTCTGAAGTTGGTGTAGATGTGTCTGTGTCATCTACAGGAACACTGCTCACTGTTTCTACAATTTCAGCTACAATCTGCCTAGTATTTAATTCGTTCTGTGGTGGTGATAAGTCATTCACTGTTTGATTGTATACTGGTGTTATTCTTCTGTTTTCAGATACAGAAAAATTATTTTCACTGGTATATATCTCAGTTGAAAAATACTGATTAGGTTTAGCAGAGGCAGAAAGAGCAGAAATTTCAGAATTTCTTTCTTGTAACTTGGTGACATTATTTAGGGGAGTGTTCCAGATGACTGTGTTTCCAGTGCTTGAAAAAGGCATGTTTCTAGGAGATAATGGTTCCTTATTTGCTTTCTCGAGTACTTTTGGGTCAGCCAAATTTGGGTTTATCAATTGATCAGTAACTGTTTCTTTGTCAAAATCTTTGTCTTCATTTTCTCTTTCGTCTTCCACATATGTAGGCGATATATATGAATCAGATGTTGAATAATCAGTGTCTGGTGGAGAAACAACTAAATCTTCACCTATATTTGATGAACTAAGATCTGAGTGTTTATACAAGAAGGTATCCTCCCATGGCACCACTACTTCTGTTACTTCTTTCCTGATGTTTTTATCATACATATTCCAGGTCTCTACATTTTCAAATTGTTTTGGCCTATGTTTAGAGTCACCAAATACAGTTTTTTCCTCTGTTTGCAGCTTTGAATTATTTTGCTTATTGTCAAAAACAGAATTTGTATTTTCAGATTTTCCATATTCTTCTACTGAATAGTATCTTTCTTTATCCCAGGCTTCTGGAGGTACCTGCACAGGTGGATTTTCAGTCTCATTGTCTGCTGTGATTTCTAAAGAATCTGACAAACTAGTTTTTGGTATGGCCCATTCCTCAGGAATATTCATTGATTTTTTTTCTCTATCCAGTTTGGGCATGTTCCATACATTTTCTGAGGATCTAGCAATATCTCCTGCATCAAACTTAGTCCAGACTTCATAAGAGTCTCCAGCTAGCTGACTACCTTTCCCTTCACTGCTACACCATGCATCTGACATCATAGGTGTTGGTTTACTGACCTTCCACGGGTCAGCAAAGCTCTCCAGTTCTTGCTTTGTCTCCTCTAATGAAGCAGTTTGCAAACGTGGACATTTGCTGTTTTTCTCTTGATTCTCATGGTTCCAATTATCTTGTTTAAACTGATTGTCCCACAGACCTGCTCTCAAGTATTCCTTTTGCTTTGGCTGTTTTTGGAGAAACACAGAATCTGAGGCTCTTCTATCAACATGTTCTCGTACCAAGGGACTTTCTTTACCACCTTTCCATAAGACAGGGCTCTGAAATACAGATTCCTGCTCACTTGAACTCCATGTATCAGCATTTTTGGACTCTAGGTCAAAGCCATCCCACCAGCTTCCATATCTAACACGAGACTGAGAATAATCTGTGCCATCAATTTCATTAATTTTTTTTATGACATCTTGTGGGAAAAATAAAGGCTGGCCATTATCCAATGGTGAAGTTTCTACAAGACTGTTCATAGGAGTTGGTGGAATTCTTGAATCAGCAGATTTCAACATTTCTGGTGAAGAAGAATCACCTTCAACTAAATTGATCAAACTTGAAGTCTTCTCACACATTTCTCCTGGATTCTCATCAAATTCAGCTGAATTGTCTTCCTCTTTTGTTGTCACAAGCAAGTCAGTTGAATAATTAGCTGTATCATTTTCTAGAAGGTTTGCCTCATCAAGTTCTTTATGCACAGTGAGTTGTTGTCCTTCTGATGAATCACTATTGAGGAAATAGTCATCTGCTGGGGAACAATCAACAGAACGAGAAGATGACTCGGATGGAGCTGCAACCACAGGTGCTAGATCAAAATTGAAAAGATCAAAGTTATCAGTACTGTCTCTAGACTGAGGTTTTTGTTCTTCAGCTATTGCTCCTTCAGGAATAGGGCTATAGGAATCAAAGCCTGGCAGAAGACTGTGATGGGTAGCAGCACCTTCTGCAACAGGGCTATCATCACTAAGGAAAACAGAACTCTCCTTGGAAGACCGGCTGCTTCTAATGGTAGCCAATCCACTGTCTGGACTCACAAGGTCTACATTAACATCAACGTGGGCTTGCATAGATCCATTTAGATCTTGAGGATTTTCTATAAAATTGGCAGAACTAGGCTGTGGTTCTACATCAGAACCATATAACTCCATAATACCAGAAGATCCTTGTGAAAGTGGAGCACTTCCAGCAACAGCTTCAGTAGAAGAAGTTCTACTGTTTGACGCCATTTCTGGTTGTCTTCTATTTATAACTTCCTTAATTAGAAGAAAAATTTGATCACAGGTCACCAAAGAATTTTCTTGATGATAAACGAGAATTTCATCACATCCACATTCTACAGGATCCAGCTCCAAACAAGGATTCTGACATTCTTCTAATTCACAGCAGATCTGTTGAAAAATAGGATGTTTCAAAAGCCATTGCAATCATGAGCATAAGGGCACATACTGACTACTTCACTGTGTAACACAGCCATACCTATCTATTCCTATTAATCTATTTCTTGGCCATTACGCTGTAACAGCCTTATTATGATCCCTAAACAGATGAAGTACTAAAATAGAAGATCAAGATATAATATGTATTGTGAAATTGGTCAGAGTATTTACTTGAAATAGTACCATTTGATTTTCAAGATCACTTTTCATTAGTAAAAGAAAATCCAAATAAATGTTTAGTTGTTGCCTTGAGAAATCTGAGTAAAATATGTAAGGGTACATGAGAAAAGTATCTTCAGAATGTGATAATTAGCTTAATAAAATAAATACATTTATATTGACCTTGAAAGCAATAGAGTCATTTAGTCATCTGTCCCTAAAATCAGAAGTTTTTAAGACTGAGAAAAAGGTTCAAAAAGTTGCCACTGAGATGGTTTCTCCCATTTGGGGACAAATACAGTAAAAAGAATGGACAGCACCTAGCTTTGGATAAATGAACATCCTAGTAATAATTTGGCTTCATTTCAGAGCTTAAATTCTTTAGCGATTACACACACATAGATGAGTTCTCATCATTGCCATTTACAATGTGTTTGCTCATCCCTCAAAGACTCATTTGTGTACATCACAACAAAACCAAGCTAAAATCAGTAAAAAAAAAAAAAAAAAAAAAAAAAAAATCTGTTTTACCTAAACTGAAAAATCTTGTCTCTTTCTGTATTTCTTGTAACTGTACACTTTTCCTATTAGGCTGGTCTGAAACAATTATAAATATCACAATCTTTCATTTTGCATCATAGAAATAATGCAGCCATTTCAAATAGCTGCTCAATTGCCAGCCAACTGTTGCTACTTTTTGACCCCACCTAATTATTCAACACTTTGGTATATACTATTTTAAAAAAACATATTTTTTTTTTCAGGAAAGATATTATTTGATTCTTTTTCCAGGTACTTACTTGATTGCCTAGCTCTAAGTGTTCCGAGTATACTGCTATTTGTCGCTTTGTTTGCTTCTCATCTGTCAAACAGTTGGCAAAAATGACAAGTACATCAAACCCATATTTATCTATGAAAGCTTTCAAATCACCAATGAGACTCCTGTGTAACACGCAGTCCTGAAATATGGTAAGAAATTAAAAGAAATATCAGCTTCTTTGCCTTGCTCTTTCCATCCAAATCTGTGGTGAAAATAGCCAGACATGTTAGTAAGCATCAGTGTAACTGGCAACAGAATTCCATTCCATTTGTCAAAACAGCTATATGCTTAAAAAAAAAAAAAAAATCAAGAACCAGTCTCACAACACAGTAATGGACTTTTATTTCTGAAGAACTCTAAAACATTAAATGTAGTTTTTGCCTTCTTCAAACCACTGCTGAAACAGAATTCTTACTTGTTCCTGCTATTTGCTTTTGCAAGGTTGCTAATAAGTATTGGGCTACTGCTGTTTCTTGAATAAAACCCCTTTTTTGATAGAAAAAGTATTTTATGAAATTTGTCATGTCAGTATTTCATTTAAAATAACAGATGTTAAAATAATAGTATTGAGGGCAAAATCAGGCATTCAAAAGGAAATTGTGTGTGCTAACTTAATTTTGCATCCCTTTATATGTATCCATTATCATGTTACATGATTGTATACAATTTTACCACAGATTATTCCTTTAGGTTCCTTTATTTCCTACGCTTTGAATTCTGTGCAAGTCTTCAAAACAATAACACCCCGAAATAAGATCAGAGTAAGGCAAACTAGTTTTAAAATCTCTTTGTGTCCAAAAAGTGCTTATTTTCACATACATCCCACACCAAACACACAGGAGATAAACACTGCATTTGTCATTCCTATTCTCATTTATATTTGGACTCGTCCAATGTTGAATTGTCTAGATTTTGCCACATAAAACATACAACACTCCTTCTACCTGGGAACATAATGCACAAAGTATAAATGTCTCTCTTCAGTCCTCAGTTCTGATAACTGCTGGTGAACAAAGTCTTAGAAATTTTATTTTCTCTTTTATGTTTCTGCTATTTGTATTTGAGATAAATTTTTGCCATCATCTAGCTAATAATTCTTCTGATGCTGCCAAGCTACACTGGCCCTAAATAAACAGCAGTTCATCATGAACACAACACAACTGTATATGCAGACTGGCATGTAATTCCCCTGCATCTGTCTCCTACCTAATAAATTGCTGGTTTGGTTACATATATACAAATACTATTTATTAATCTACTCAAATGTGTCCACAAAATGGCTCTTCCTCCCTGTAAGTTAAACTTAAACCAAAAAAATCAGTTTGTCAAATGCTTAGGAAGTGGATTCTTTTTCGAGATTAGAAAGGAAGTTCCACTTTGATGTTTGCGTAGCACCTAAAAATGAGTTTTATGTCAAATTCAGGCAGATTAATGCACAAACAATAGTCAGCTGTCAGTTTCCTGGTGGACATTCAGATATGAAATCTGAATAGGGGGTTATAGTGAGGAATTGTGGCGAATAAGGTTTGAACATCCAAATCAGTAACATTTTTCTGAAGACTCAAGTACTGGATGTATTAAAAAAAAGTACTAAAATGTGCTTAAGCATGGAAAAGTTGGAGTAATTAAAATCTATTTTTTTTTTAATTTGAACTACAGCAGATTCAAAATGATCTAAAAATCCCTGGTAATTCCTTATCTCAGTTACCCACTCAGAGCCAATTCAAGAAGATCGGGACGTCACAGGGAAGGACACGTATCAATCAAGGATCTAGTCTGCAAGGTTGCTTATGGCTGTACATAAGGTAAATAAATGATGATTCTAAAAAATGTCCAGCCTTCAAGCCTCATGATGCTTTATCTTCCATGTTGGTTGTATCAGCTGAAAATGCAAGGAATTAGAAATTTTCTGTTAAAATCACAACTGAACTGGAAGCCTCATGAAATTTACTGAGATAATCATCTCAGCTTGCATTTGGCAACCACAAAGTGGTAGGTTGGGGAGTGCCGAAAATCCTGCTTTCTGCGGTATTTAGAGGAAGGAACCCCTTAACTCTGCTACGTGGAAAATTCCCCTGTCAGAACCATGGCCAGCTGGAGAGTCTATGTGCATACAGGGCAATCGCAGGTATATTTCTACAGTTTAAGGCACAGAAGAAGATAAAATGTTCACATGCCAGCAGCTCTTCGTTGGTGGGAAGGGTTACCACAGCAGGGGTGTGGCACCAAATGCCATACAATGAATGGTCAGTTCTACCAGTCAGAGCAGGAACGAAAGATGCAAATGGCCATGGTAAAGACCCTGAAGGCGCTAAAATCTGAATTTGTCTCGTGCCCCCTTTTTTGCTAACTTACATTGTACGATCAAGAGCAACACTGAGGAATTGATATAGCAGCAGGTGATCCAGCAGCCTGCTGCTCTAAGTAGGGAAGTTGCCAAGTATGTATCCCTGGGGAAGCAACTGGACTGGAGAGCTCCACATTGGGCCACATTAATATAAACAGTAATGGATCTGTACTATTTATGTAATTACCTGATCCAGCTACTTGAGGTTCTCCCATTTCTTCCATGCTCTCAAACCTACTACTATTCAGAGTGTGTATTTTTCCTTCTTGAGGTTCTCAGGATGTTGATGACTGAGGGAAGCACAAAGATTAACTCTGAGCAGGCTACCTGTCCTTGTCCCTCTCCATCAGGTACAAACTGCAGAAGGAGATCAGCTATGTACTACATGTTTTTTTTCTCTGTGCTTCACATCCAGCTTGGCCTTTGGGCTGTGTTGTGCTATACATATTCCTTGGGCACAGAATGAACTTGGCCACCTAACTGTACCAGAGAAGCCAGTAGGCAGCATCAACTCAGTACTAGCAATTACATTACCTGTGTGTCCTTGCCTTCATCTAAAAGTGCAGCAATGAGTTCTCATATGAACATCCTTTCTGGTTGACAGCAGAAATGAGGAACGGATGTGTTTCCTTGTAAGAAAATCCTACAACAGCTAAAATGACCAAAAGGTGGAAATTTCTTCTATGAACAGGGTGTGCCCAGAATGCTGTGCACAAATTGGGGGCTTATTCGATGCTATACCCCTCGAGGGTTCCCACCACCTAAGGGGATGTAGGATTATCTATAGACATCTTCTCCTTTTAACGTTAGCACTAATAAACAGCATTTTTAAAAGTTCCTCACAGAGTTTGCATGCTTTTTTTACTGGGATCATAATGGACCAGTGCTACATGGTGCAAAACATTATTGGCTGATGAGATATTGCTCAGAGCAGCATGGGAATGGGCTTAGGTGTGCCAGCACCATACACCACACCGAAAGAAAACATCTTTAAAGAAAACATGTAAATTATTTGAGGATTTAAAAGTGCAAGAGGGCAAGAGATGTTCTACAGTGACATCCCATCAACAATAATACTGAAGAAGTCATTAAGGGATGTCACGACACAGTCCAAGTCAAGCAAAATTATGCTGATCACATCCCGTTTATTACTTTACCCCATAGCCTGTCAATGAGAAAACTTTCTGACAAAAAGGTCGTTATTCAGTGAAGGTATAAAACCCAACACCCTATTCATTCTGTGGCATAAGGAATAAGGTACAAGCTTCTTACATTACCATTACTAAGCAACAATTAATATTCAAATAATACCTGACAACATAAGTTACTCAGTTTTTCCATAAACGGTCATTTTAATAATCAACAATAAATGTTTCTCATGAGCTGTTACTTCTCTAAGTGCATCCAGAAATTAAACACGAGGCAAACAGACCTTGTTAAAAGAATAGGTCAAAGAGTAAATTTGCTGGAAAATGCTGTTGACTAAGCTATTGAATAAAAGTAAGATCAGATTACATGTCTTACAGCATCATGATTCTACTTCACAAATTTTTTTGGTTGACTGGACTATTAATCAAAACATAAAATTAATTATTAAATTAAAAATAAGCAAAAGTAATTTTATTAATGTTAACAAATATTAATAATTTAAGTAATAATTTTTTCTAAAACTTAGTTTAATTCCATCCCTGCCCCCCAGACATCTGTAAGTTTTACTCCTTTAAACTAGTACCAACAACATAATTCAGATACTCTCTTCACAAGCATTCAAACGTTCAAATAAATAAAGACAGTTGCAAACAAGAAACTCTTATAAATTACCAAAGACTATATAGTGAAATATATGGTAGACATATGGACTCTTCCACAAATTTGCTAACCTAAGTAAACAACCAGAATGTTGCATGCATTGTAAATGCTAACAGAAAATAAAACATTCCCTTCAGAAATGAAAAAATGCTAATCATTTCAACAGTTAAACTGCTATATCCCAAATTAATTACAAGCACTGTAAAATACACTGTTGATGAATTAGTATAGTAGGAAATACACTGACGTGCAGCCAAACCATGACAAAGGTCAGTCAGCTATTCATTCTTATACTCCTCTTCCTTACTTGATTAACATGTGCTGGCTTAAATATTAATTAATATTTGCATAGCATACAGCAGGTAAACAGTTTATGTAAACATTATTAGCTGTCATAATGCCCTCTAAGTAACCTATAACCAAAAAAAAAAAAAGGACTCTTAAGTATGCTTGAAATGTAATATACTTGAAATAAATAGAATCTAGTAAATATAATTTGCAAATGCTGTTAACTATGCATAGTTAACAGCAATATGGATATTGGAGAAATTTGGTGTCTTGGCATTTGTAATAGAATCGTGTATTTGTTTTGTCTAATGCATATAAATAGTTTATACAATGCTACAACATAACAATATGTCAAACATTCTGAAATGACAAATTTTTTTTATCATCTGGGTAAACAGAATGATACGGTTTAAGAAATCCCCAGACTTTTGAAGGATTTTTGAACATGACCTGTTCAGTTATTATGTATTTCTGTTGAGAAATACCATTTTATGTAGGCTGTATATTGTTGTGAAACTTCTTTCTCTGAAACTCAATTTTCTTATAGGAATCTCTTTTTTTAATTGAGTAGTTAATGTGACTACAAACACAGATGATCTTTTAAAAGAAGCAAAACCTCCAAGAAATATCCCAAGAGGATTTGTAACTTCTCCATCGCTAGCAACACTTTCTGATTCACGAAGCCAATAGCCAATTACCCAAATGATCACTGTAAATGTACACTGCAGATACTTCTGATTCTTCTAAGCTAACTGTGTCAATATTAACCTGACCAAATTAAGAACAAACTGTCTCTTTTGTTCTTCACACTCCTCACATGGAGAGCACAATATGGCTTTTGTCAGAGGTGCTCCATCATTTTGGCTCAAGGAAACTGTCAGTACAGTTTGGGATTCGTTATTCATGGGCAGATACCCTGATGGGTCTAATGAAGCCTTTCTGCTGACAACTCATTTGCTAAAAATACCCAACCATCACAAAATATAAATGAGGAATATCACTGTATCCCATTACAATATTCACAACTAAAGCAATTATCACAATACAGAAGTCAATACATACTGCTTCACGCTGTATTCTCTTAATATTTCATGGTCAGCCCTTCTGCATTCCAGTTTATTTCTATGTGATCACTGATAAAACTTTATGACATACTTAAATTGCAATATAATAGGGTAAACACCAATGTTATAGCACACATGCAGAGCTAACAGTCTGTGTGCCATTTGTTGTAAATCCAGCTAATTACTAGAAGCCCCCCTCCTTAAAAAAAAAAAAAAAAAAAAAAAAAAGGCAAAACAGCAGAAAAAGACTCAATTTTTTATAAAAGTTTTCAGGTAAGGTCACTAAAAATGAAAAAAACAGTATAAAAAGTATGGTGTTTATAAGTCTTCATTCAGAAACACAGACAAGTATATTCACTATTTTACCGCTTTTTTATATCAACGCCACTGGTGAAAACACTCTATACAAAATTCACCATCTTTTCTGTAAGGAAAGACTGCATTTCAATCTACCAAACAGCAGCTCTGCTGTACCAATATTTATGAATCTTCTGAAAAGAACAAAAATAGCAGCTAATTCTGTTTTCTTTGTGTTGCTGTCTAAAGTTTCCAAAGAGAAATAGGAATTAGGTCCTAAACTGAAGAGCAGGAGAATAGGCATCTGAGACCTTGTGCTACCCTGCTCTATAGAGACCCCAGTCACACATTATGTTTAACTTTAGGCATCCCAAGTTTAACCTAGAAGGAAATTTAAACAGGAAATTCTACAGCACTGTGAAACACTGCATATAGAATCAAGTGATGAATGCCTGTTTAGCTCTGATCTCACTCCCCTTACCACAGGTGATGTCTGTGTTTTTACAGTATATTATTTTCATTAAAAGCAGAATAACAAAAAAAAAAAAAAAAGCAACGGAGAAAGAAGGATTAATCTATAACAAAAGAAATTATGCTTTATTCAATGAAAGTGTGTTTAGCAAGTTTCACACTGGAAACAGTACCTTTTCCACAGCACTGGTACGTTTTATGATAGTGTGTCTTAACAATGATCCACTCTTTAGGAATTGAGATTACAGCTAAAGAAGTTTTACTTGCACTTCATACAAGTAAAAATTATGTGTATTCAAATACAGGCTTGTCCATTTTAATCTGTGTTTAACTAGAACTTATAAAGATGTCCATGTTTTATATGGATTTAGCACAGCACATGACTTCCAGGAAAGACTGGGAACTCTAGATTCATTCATAAAATTAAAAAAAAAAAAAAAAAAAAGAAGGTTGCTCAGGTAAACAGCCAAACTTCACTTCCATTATTCCACATATTCAGAGCTAGCTGAGACAGATTGGAACTTAGCAGCTGGGGTACAGGGTCTCCATGTATCTTAAGAGACATTATGATATCCACGTAACATAAGGATATCATAATGGCCCACCTGGCTTAGAAAATTCTTCCTCCGGCAGGAATACCTGCTTTTAGTGGCCATCATTGCCACTCACCTGAAGGAACACAAATTCTTATGCCTAAGCAAGGCAGCCTCCCCTGACCAGTGAGGTGTACAACTAACTGCCTGAAATAAAACAGCCGAAAATGCTCCCTGGTTTCGGTGGGGTCTGTGCACGTAGACTCAAAGAATTTAATAGATGGGGAGGGCTGGAGATGAAAGTCCTGCTAAGGCACTGCCCTACTGCATGAGGTAAACAGGAAGCGCGTAGCCTAAAGACATAAACAAACATAGGTAATGGTGCGCATACTGTTGTGGTCTGCACTGGAACGACATGGTAATATTAGATGGCTGTGACCACCAAATCTAGAAGAAAAAAGGTTCTGCAGCAGCACAGGAATCAAAGAAGGGATGTACAACATCTAGTCTGGTGAGATAAAGGTAAAAGCACTTATTTATTTCCATCTTCAAGGGAAGAAATTCAAAGCGCTTGTAATTTGTCTCATTGTTAATGGATGTTTTCTGTAATAAGAAAATCGTGACTGATACAGCTGCCACTTTCCAGCATTTTTGGCAGTTGAAGGATAAGTAGTTTGGAGTGAAAAACACAAAATACAGCAAAACATATAGATGTGATTTTCAAGTTTAAAGGCTTAAATGTCACCTCCTTTCTCAAGTGTATCTTTAAAACTCTGCCTCTGTAAAATAATTAAAGAGACAAACTAGAAAACTTGCAATCCTAACAGTATGACTTTTGCTGCAAGTAGGGAACTACAGGGAAACATACAGGCACTATGTTAAAATGTACTCCCTCCAGGTCATTTTAAAGGCTGAAGTAAGTATGCACATATTTTTCCGGAGCGAACTGCATGGAAAGGAAAGACTACTTATTTTGAAATCACAGGTATGAGTATCCAAAGCCTAAAGATAAATGAATCCAGGGACCTGCTTATGCACCACATTTATAAGCAATTGTCACCTGTACAGAATATGCACAAAATATGTACAAAATGAAAAGAAAAAATCTCCATACTAAAGTACAGCATAGTATATAGAATCTAGTACATTATTTACCTCAGAAACTTAGATGAGAAAAACAAACACTATTTTGTGTCTTAGTAATCAATAGGCCATGTGGACATAGCATGTGATACACTTTTTTATTCTCCCTTAGACTATTCTGCTTTCTGACTGTAGGTTAGAAACTTCCATCTGATTTTTCCATAGCTTGTAAACCAATTAAAAAATACTGAAAAAGACACAACCTGCCACTTCAGTTACAAGGTTCATTTAATCACATACAATATTTGATTTCACTGTTGACTGATTAGCAAGTGGTAACAAGCAAAAGGCTGACTTGCCAGAGTGATGAATTAAAACATAAGAAACATCACAACCACATATATATTGACCAGGAGCTGTCTATTTTAGCCAGCTAAGTCTCAGGTGTAAGTTTATGTGAAATAATTCATACCTTACAAAATAACTCCCATGCAAACATAGCAACACAAAAACACATTTCTGGCTGTCAAGCAAATTTCTGGCAAAATTAATCAACCATTCATCCATTCAGGCTCTTTGCATACCCTTTTGTCAAAGAGGGAATACTAAGAGATTTCTTTCCTCTTCCACGCACTCATTGCAATGGTTTGTAGAATCCATCAAGCCTGAGTTGATTTATTGAACTGTCTCTTATCTCAGCAGTATAACTATAGCAAATGAACTGGTAACTTCTCAAAAAACAGCAGTGATTCAACAATATCTGGTTTATTTAATTCCTTCTAACTTCAGATTAGCAATTTCTTAAAGGCACTGACTTGCATTCTTTAGAAGTTCTATCTGCAATTTTATGCCAGCATGGTTTGTTTCCATTCCTTTTTTTTTTTTTTTGACATTTGACAAAGGTATTTTTGATTTACAACTGATGCTAGAATCTACCTAAATCTTCACACTAGCTAGTGTACTTCTACTGCTAGTCAACAGAGCTTTCAAATTTAAATACAATACTGCCATGTATTTTTATGTGAGCCATCTTATTCATTATGCTATGAATACTGAAAAATAATTACCCACTTGAAGTCCCCACCTATTTCTTTAATTAGAAAACTTTGCATGCATATTCAACTATTTTTGTATTTATCTAATCCCACCACTAGTAATGAGAATTGTTATAAAAAGTAGTTAAGGCACAAAAAACAGAGCTAATGCCAAGCCGTTTGAAACACTGTTTAAACATGGCTTTTATCACTAAGCATCGTCCATTGAACCCCATGGAGCACATTTATCACCCACCAGCTTTGTATTTTTCTTCATAAAGATATATGACCTTTGCCTATTAGATTTCATTAGCAGGGCACCATACAAGGCTCCTCTGCAGATGACAGGATAGAAAGCTAAACAACCTCGCCTGAAGGATTTGTGAGAACAAGCCCATCTTCAATCTTTGTCCCTGGGAGGCACTTCTAACACCTGCCAACCACAGCACTATCATCAGAAAAACATTTAGAGATTTATCTTCAGGCTGGTGATTATAAGAGATAATTTGTTTGGAGTATGGATAAAGTTGGTCTAGCATAAACAAACTACAAGCTCAAATTATACGACGAACCTCATTAACTATTGATTTAACCACTGCAAATCCATGAACAAATGTTGTATCAAAATGTTAATTCTTTCTGAAGATATAACCAAGGAAAAAAACAAAATGCCAAGGCAGGATGGTGAGCTATTCTTACGTGCACTTGTAATGCTTGCAGTTTAAATTGGAAATAGAGATTTGCTTCATCGTAACAATGACAACAGTATACTATTGCCATTTTCCCATAAGCATGTAGTTTTGTCTGGCAAAAAGTGCTCTATCTCTTTAGTTGATGTCATTATAGAGTGATGAAACATAGCTTTTTCTCCTACTTTCAGGAACATTTCTTTTGTTTGGAGACAGCAAGGCTGGATGTATGATTAAAAACACTTTCAACAGCAAGAAGCTAGAAATATTGTAAGTGGACACCATCACAGGCAGATGGTCTGAAATATGATATATACATTTATACCTTCTATATTATAATATCACACACATCTTCTGTGTCTGTAACAGAAAATAACTTCCTCCTAATCTTTGAAAATTCCTTTCACTCAAGCTAATAAATCATCAGTCTTCAGCCAAGAGCATATTTAGAAATAATGTAGCTGAGTTAGTCCTGAAGGGTTTTTTTTGTTTGTTTGTTTTTTTTTTGCTACAACGGAAGCCAACCCTGTACCCTCTGTGGTAAAGGAGAGAAAAAGGCTGCCAGACTTCCTACTGCAGCCCAAAGAGAGCAGCCGGCAAACGACTCCACCTGATGTTGTTGGGATATGGCCTAGCAGGGTTCCATCGCACCATGCCTCCACCAGCATCCCCGTTCCTTAACGCCACTATGCTGAGGGGGAAACCTCATTTGTGTATAGGCAGTGGAAGAAAACCTGCAGTTCTTCCTCCAGTGTGGCACTCTGAACAAATCATTCAGTGCAAGTTGCACTTAACAACAAAATACCAATGTTTTTAATGCTAATGTAGGCTGTAAAAACAGCAAAAATCTTTTGGATGGAACTCAAAAACTTGCAGCTAAAGCAGTCAAAAGAAGGAGAAGAAACTTTGAAAATATTTTGTGGGATGACATTATCTTCCAGCATTAATTCCTTCTAAAAGGGAATGGTATTTAATGTGAAATGATTAGTTCATCGGCAAAAAAAGAAACAAAACCCCCCCAAATCTGCTGGGGAATCTGTCTTTTAGTCTGAATGTTCCTCACACAGCAATGCAGCCATGCAGATGCAGTCAGTCACACTTTCCTGTTTTCTGTTTTAGTTACCAAAATTTTTAGTAATTTATAATCCCTCGAATCTCTTTAAGATGATTAAAGGTTAAATGGTATTTTTAAATCCCATGTTGCTGACTTTTTCATTTTTTACCTTTTTTTTTCCCCATTACATTCACTTTGCTAATTTATGTAAGCATCTCACAATGTTACTACAGGAATAAACCAAGTTACTTAATTCTTGAAGCTATTTCATTCTATTTACATAGACAGGCAAATGATTTTGTAAGATAATTGATCTAGAATAAAAAAAATAGACCACTCTTACTGACACGGGCCCATCAGGCATCCAGATTTGTGCAGTATCCAAACCTCTTTTCCCCATTAAAAATCCTCCTTTGAAAGTGATCAGCTGATGATAAATCAAACCAACCATTTGTGCAGAATTCAGATCTATGGCTTTTAATATATTCTAAATTGTTAATGTGTTAGTTTTGGACTGTTTCATCAAATTTTAGTAATTGGTGAAGCCTTCTGTTTCATCTAGCCACCTCTATTTCTGCCTTTCTAAAGGAACTGTTTGTTTCCACTCTTGGTCTTTTGACTGCAAACCGTTTTTCTCAAAAACTGTACTTCTTTCCATTCACTCTCTTGACTCCAAAATACTACTTTCTCCTACAAGTTTTCTTCCCCCAGTGCTGCAAATTCTTGATGTACATTATTTTTTACTTGCTCTATTACCTGTTATGATCTCTCTGTTCCCATTCCAAATTTCTCATTCTCTTTCCTATTGCAATCACATTCTCAGCAAGAACCACTGACTCCCCTTTAAGAACTTAGTTTTAGCTTTTTCCTATTGCCCCAAATCTCTCTAATTGCAAATACAGTTTCCCATTGCAGCAAAATGCTCCTTGATTGTACCTCAGTATTTGTTACACTTTTATGATTAGATTCACAATAAATGTTTTCCTTTCAGCAGCACAGATCCATGGCTTTGAAATGCCCCACTCTAACTGGGGTCTCTGCCTATTAAAAAACACAAATAGTAATTATCACCTTTAGGTGTTCATTCTGCAAGCCTGAATGAATAGGCCAATTCAGAATCACAAAAACTAGAAGTTAATGGAAAGCCTCTCTCTGACTTCAAAGGATTTGGCATACACCACTAATGTACCTCCAATTATTCTGCCAATCAGTTCCCTACACAGACGATATTCACGCTATTTCTCAGGCACTCAAGTTTAGCAAAATACCCTTCCAGAAAGTAAAAGTTCTCTGCTAAGTATGTAAAAATTTTAGAAATGCATTTTTAATTATTTTGATTAAGCCAGTTTTGCACTGTATGCTAAGTCACTGGCACCTTGCTTGGCCGCCCATGCTGCCTTGTCAATATGGAGTAAACCTCATCTGGAATACAAGTGGAGACAAAAGAGTAATCTTCCATTCATTCAGTTCACCTCTCTGCTGAGGAAGCTGAACATCTTCCTCCAAGACACACAAACAAACAGGAGTCAATGTGCTTTCAGCAGAACTGGCTTTAGTCTCACCTGCACTGGCTGTTTCTGAACAGGAACTAGGAATTGAAGAGAGACAATCAAACACCACACACTGAACTTTGCCACCAAAAAAATCCCAGTCTTCTTACAAATACAAGTAGCAATTCAGTTTCTTGTAATTCACTTAAGTTTTCCTAAGGATTCCTCTAATAAGCACTTACAGATATGCAAGGGAAATGCCTTTAGCAACTCATTTGTTAAACAGTCAGTTCCTTCACAAGAGATAAAAGGAGTCATTACCACACAAGCAAAACCAGGATAAAATGAAGTTATTTGCAGATGCCTGTCAGGGGACACACACTTGGTTACACCGGGCAGAAGTTCAGCTGTGGGACCCTTCTCTCTGTTTTACATTAACAGTAGCTGAGACAATGGTTTTTACCATTGAGATGGTTCAAGTTTCTGAGAACAAAATACAAGCTGTGTGTAAGGTAGATTTTGGATGACAACTGGCAGGACTGAGTTCTCCAGTATATGTGCTTTATTCAGGTTGTATGCTTCAGAAAGTTGTGCTTTGCTCGCTCTCTCTCTAGACAAGTAAAAGTGAAAAATGGGATGCAAAGCAAGACAGCACCCTGAATCCAACTCGGAGTTAACCACTCTGAGGCACAGGACCTCTGCTCTGCAGACACTGACATGTAAATCTAGTTTAACAACCATTACCCCTCAGGACCCAAAGCAGCTGGAATACATTTTAATATGGTTCTATTTTTACTTGATACTTACATGGAAACCTCAAAGTTTAAAAGAAATTATGACTAAGAGTGCATAAAAAGAAAAAAAAAATTGTTTGGTTTTTTTTTTTCTAAAGAACAATAATACAGGGATTTTGTTGGGGTTGGTAAATAAAAAATGCTCTAAGTTTTAACATCACAGGAAGACTGGCATGCAAAATCATTATTTTCCAATATGTTCAGCAGCCAGGCCAATTAGTTTCCAAAAATTTTTGTTGGTGCTGATCACGTTAGGTTAGTACTGCCTCTGCAGCTTTACACAAGTTTAAAATGGGCTTTACCAACTGTTGGCAATTCCACCCTGTCCACTAGTGACTCCAGCTAGCACAGCTGACTCTCCTCACACCGTTACAGCTTTATTCCAAGCACTTAAACCTTCAGCCAAGTCTGATCTGTCAGATGAATTGTGTAGTAAGACTGTTAATAAAGTAAATAAATATATTTAAATATAAACTCAATAAATAACAAACTAAAATTTTAACAACAAAATAAATATATAGCAAATTAACAGCACATAATTTGAGTTTGCCACAGGCATGCCATGCATAGCTGTAATGCCTTAAAAAACATTTGTTTACCCTCTGCTTCATGAACACAGCCATCCACTGTCACTGAAGCATCTTTCTAACACAGTAACAAAAGAAACAAGTACTTCACAGCATCGTCAAAGCAAAATTTCATCTAACAAAGCGAGCAGTTTATTTACTAAATTTTGTACTGCTACTGACTGATTTCACTGTAGCCTGCCAATAATTTCAGGTTTCAAAAGTAAGGTGTTGAATACCATTCTTTAAATGTTGATTTTTTGTTGTTTGAACACTGAAATAAACAAAGTGAAGATAGGGTGGTAGGGTGGTCAAAGTGCTAATACACTTACAGATAAAATATATTTAAAATATATTCAAATCTTACCAAATTCATGGAACTGAAGTAATTCATGGAAGTAAAAAATGCGTGCATGAGCACCTTATTAGTTAGGCCCATCATTAAGGCTTTCTATCCTGCTGGCTCATTTTTAGAATGCTCTCACTTCAACCTCTGTGAAATTAATGTCTTTAAATTCAGGGCCTCATTTATTTCTGAAAATACTGTTAATAATATTAACATGTAAATGAGAAAGCTGGGCTCCAAATAGCATCCAGTCTTCTTCTAAACCATGAAAAAAATCCATATGGAATGACACAAGGGTTTTACCACCGCTACATTGTGCCTTGCAAAACTATCTATTGCTGAGTGCTAAAAATCCATATGGAATGACACAAGGGTTTTACCACCGCTACATTGTGCCTTGCAAAACTACCTATTGCTGAGTGCTAGAGAGGCATATAGTGGAATGCATAATATATTATCACAACCATGCAGTAGCTGATAAGTAGTAAAGTAAAGGCTCTTTCAACAACTTGCCTGTTAAATTGTGCAACTACTATATTACTCTAGTTTTAGCCTCTTGAAACTCTGTTAAGACAACACCAGAATAAACAGCGGTATCGTAGATCTACAGCTCTTTTGATGAAGATATTTTGTATCATGATCCTTAACTAAAAGAAAATTTTAATCCCCAAATCTGCAAAAGAAAATAAGACAGAATGGTCCAGAGCTAAAAGAACATAAAGGCACTGACTTATTTCTCTTTACACTAAAGCACGAACACTTCTATTCCTCCCTCTTACAAAAGGAACTGACCACGGCTTTGCTGTATACTTCAGCAGAACAACATTCTTACATGCGAGGTGTGGTCTGCCTCCACCACTGTACTTCCATGAGGAAGGAGAGGAAAAGTCACAAGAGGAAATAGTATAAGACATGGCACCCTCTGCTAGTCCTTTTAGCAAAAAGCTGCTTGCAGATATCAGAGAGAAGACAGAGGATATGGCAAAGAAACTGAGAACAGGTAGAAGGAGAGGGAGGGAAAGAGGGTATCCATAAAATTGGCATATGAGCTTATATCAGAATAATTCTTGTAAAGTATACCCTGTTGAGTTCATTGAATAAAACACTGAAAAACACAAGCTACAGGAGAAGTAGGAAACAAAGTATGTACAATAACAAGCATTAGATCACTTGACTATGAGCATTACAAAAAAAGGGAGCAGACAAAAAGTCTTGATGAAAAGAGTTTAAACCCAATTGCTCTGTCAAGCTTTAGTCTTTTATTCTTGTTCGCCCACCAGATGGTGCCCTTGCAGCATCCACGAACAAGCCAAGAGCAACCCTACCTCTGCCTACAGACACACGGACACATACACACTTCACTCTGTGGGTTTTCATACCTGCCTCTGAAGGGGCAGTTTAGATCTAACACTGACACTTGAACTGTTCTTAAAAGAGGAGAGTTTTCAGATAGTTCCTGGCATACAGATTTTTCAAAATCTCATTAGAAGTCTGACTAATTTTGATAGCAGCATGATCTACAGGCCATGACTATCCCTATGGCAGCTGGTATCCACTGTGTATCTGGACCTGTAAGCAGGAGGAGAATGACAGTGTGGCATCAATTAGGAGAGCACAAAAACTCTTAGAAAACACTGGAGATTTATTTTGTTGCCTGAAACATAGGTTTTAACCTGGAAATACTTCATCTCTGCAGAGCTGTGTATTTCTCCCACAGTGATGGAGAAAGCTTTGCAGCTGTTCAGGTTAATGTGTTCCTGTTTGTCCATTGACATCTAAACTGGAGGATACAAAGCATTCTTCAAAGCTTGATTGGCACATGGAAGTAAAATGTGTAGTCGGTGTTAATCTCCTAGTTTATTACTACTGTCTTTCATAATCTACATATATTTTACAAAATTCTTTAGAAAGAAATGCTGTCAGAGCAAATGATGCATCAAATTCAAACAGGCCATCAAGATTGCTAATGGATTTTAATAGCAGCTATTACAGCATAATGGTATTTTCCCAACAGCTGTTTGTTTATAAAATTTTCAGTTTACAAGACCTTTATGTCCAATCCCAGGAGACATCCCTCAATTCATTTATAATCATTTGGTTCAACCTACACATAAATGCTGTCTTATTCACATTGGGTGTGTTTGTACATGTGTGTAAGACATGATCAACTACCACAGCAATGAAAATGATGGGGAATCTTACAAGCTAAACTAATTAGTGTGTATCTTTTGACTTTAACAGCAAATGAGTGTTTTACATGTTTCTTCCCTCTTCCCACTTTTGAGCAGCTCATTGCAACTAAGAAACAGCTGCCTGGCTTATAAGCTATTTTATGTCTCAAACTGACATATGATTATTTATTTAGTTCCATGTAGCTACACCTGTTTAAGACTTTGAAACATAGTGCAAGGTGTCACAAAGGCATAACAGGGGCAACTGGCCAGCAGACAATGGCACAATGTGGCCTGCAGAAGTGGTGGAGAAGCACAAGAGGAAAAAGATCTTGACAGGCTTCCAAAGTTTGATCTGAGCTGGAAGACTGCCAGTGATAAAAACTTTTCCAGGTTTGGGGTTTGTTTTGGTTTGGGGTTTTGTTGTTGTTGTTGTTGAATGTATGGTCAAATATTTTTGTATATCTATTAGATGTGAAATTGGAAAGAAATAGGAAAATAGGACCCTGGCGTGCTTCTTCCATTGAGTCATGTTCAGAATTGATCAAATAAGATTTTTTTTTAAGTATGGAGAAGATAACTAGGAATGGAAGCTAACTATGAACTGAGCAAAAAAATTGTTAATTTTCTTGAATGAGTTTTTTAGACATTGCACATTTGCAGATGGCTGCTTGCCCAGCTTTCTTCCTGATTCTCAAGCTGCCTATGTAATATAAATGTTTAAATAACAGTTAATGCTGAAGTCTGGACAAATGTCTTTTACACAGGTAGTAATGGATAAGTTTTTTCCAGAAACATCTAGATTTTAGTAATTTTGCATCCATGTTGTTAGCAAATATCCTACTAACAACAAACACGGGAGAATTTTTGAGGATATAAGACAAGACAGAAAAATCACAGTTAACTTTAAATGATGCTCTCTTTGGACAGTAGATGGCCCCAATTTTCCACAGAAGAAAGCTACCACTACAATTCTCAGCCAAGGCTGTCACTTCCACAATACAGGAACAGGGGAGTTGGTATGCAGTAGGCAAGATATGAATAAACAAGCTGTTTGTGAGTAGTGTTAGGTAGCCACCTTACAAAAAGGCACGTTTCACCCATACTGTAAATGTTTATCTGGATAATTAGCTTATCGTAAATGTCAACTACAGCCAGGCTCTGTAGATTCACATCCTACCTCCATGCTTGCTAATCTCTGTGGTCTGATAAGCACTTAGCTGTCTCAAGTAATCAGGAAACTCACTGAAAGAAGAATCTTTACATTTTTTTTCACGGAGTGCCATGACATTCATGGAGCTTTACATGGAAAGCCACTGCCTTCTCTTCCTAGTCCTTTCAACACCATACCATCACTTACCACCCCTGTTTGGTTTACTCTGTTTTTTCACACCCATTCTGCAAAGCATAGCTATTAGCAGAAGCTTTCATGCCAGAGGAAGTACTAAGAAGTTAACAAAAATATTGTTTCTCCCAAAACACAATGTCTAAGATCTAAGGCCTTTTGTCTCCCCCCATGTTTGCCAAGAGAGTTTTGTTCAGATCTAGTTCTGGCCTTGCAGTTGATAACAGGAAAGCACAGACATGATCAAGTAAAATAGGAGTACTTTCTATCTCTAATCAGCTATAGAAGAGTTGGGCTTAAAAAAAAAAATCCAACAATGAGATTAGACTGCAAAACCCACAACTGATATTTATAAACCAGCTGACATAAAAAAATAGAAAAAGTCACCTCAAGCCTGACTTACTGATTACTAGTAACTCACTACCATCATACCGGAAAGAGCCTAATTTGTTGGTGGGAGAGTTACTCTCCGAGAACAAACAGTGATACTTTGAAGTGGTCTACACAGAAAAACCTAAGAAAAAATACTGATTCAAGAAAGATATTTTTGCCATTTACAGATGAGCCCTCCTATCTTACATGAGGACCTCATGCCTATGGATACGACACTGAATGTCTTTGATTGGTTTTAACTGAGAAATTCACAAAACTATAGAAGATTATTTATCTGTAGTTTTGGAACTCTGAGAAACTGCTTGGATTTGAGCTTCAAGAACTTACCCATGTCACAGTATTACTTAATTTTGTTGGATGGCATAAAAAAGAACATTGCCTTAACCAGTCTGAAAAGTGCACAGTGTATATGTAAGTACCTTCATGTTAGTATGCAAAAAGTTTCCCAATGCCTTATTTTTCCTTTATCTCATCTATGATCTTTCCAGAAGGTTGGTTCAAGGACTTTGCAATAAGTTAGACATATTCTGAGATATCATCGTAAGTGCCCCCTACATTAGAAAGTTAGGAAAGACTATAAAGTCTTCTGGCTTACTTGTCTTGGGTTGTCATGTCACCACAATGATTGGTGGATTTTCCACATTTGGCCAAAAGGAAATTTCAAGCTCAGCTGAAAACATGGCAAAGAAAGCTTAAGAAATCCAAATGAAGGCTTCAATGGGAGATGAAAGATGACCAGTCCTCTCCATGAAGCTTTCTTTTAAAACTCTAATACTTTTCAAAGAACAGTGAGAAACTGAAAGCATAGTACTTAAAGAAAACACCTGAAAATTAGTAAAGGCAACGTTCAGACTTGAGGTCTAAATTTCTGTTTACTGTTAGAGCTGCTTGTGGAAATAAACTTGTTTAAACAAATCTAATATATATGTATTTTGTACTGTATATGTACTGAATATTTTATATATACTGTACATAACCTGTATATATACACTGAATACTTCATATTTCAACAGTGTCTATGTGCATATATACATTGTCAGAATAATACATTGGTAAGTATATAATCACACATATACACTACTGTTTATGCATTTCATTTCAAGTTGATCCAGTACAGCCAATCAGTAAGTAGTCAGGAAATTGAGACTTTACAAATAGTGTAATTCAGAACACTTTTTATCCAAATAGTACAAACAAGCTATGGGTCAGCAAGTTTATTTAGATTAGAGAAGTTACAGTGAAATATTCTCAAAGGAAAGATAAGCAACAGAACACATTAACTTATCTGTGGGCATTTTTAATTTCAAAAGTTTGGATAAAGGATGACCTATTATATACTTTAGGATTTAATGCCTCAATCTTTCCTAGCTGGTATAACTGTTACAGCAAAGCCCAGCAATAGCCACAGAAGTAAAAGCTATGTAGACATCCAGGGAAATTCAAAGGTAGTTAAATAAGACACTCTTTATATAAATACAACTTATGAGTTATTAAATATTTTCTTCATAGTGTTCTCCTCACAATGTAATAGTAACTTCGTAGCTACATTCTCAGTTCTGACAGAGCTGTGCTCAACACAGCGCTTGCACCTGTCTTTATAGTAAGTATTCTGGCTGATATGCTTCACCCACAGTTAAGTTCCCACAATTTAGATTTTAAAGTACAGCCATGCTCTGACAAAACCATAGCAGAAGCCAAGTAGCTATTGCAATTAAAGCTGTTCTGCCACCTATTTGGGGGACATATATAATACTCAGCCATTCCAATTACTCCAAGAAGGTTAGAAGACTTTTTTGAGTTTAAATTGCTATTTAAAAAACTCACAGTAACAAATTTAATTCTTGCTGGTGTTGCTGGCTTCCCACAGGATCTCCAGCATATCCTGCATTCTCCACCCTGTGTACCATGCTGACCCAAAGAACTGTCAGTCAAATGATAAAATTAGAGATATTCCAAAAAGAATTGAAGATATAAAGTATTTGACAGATACCTAGTCAAAAGCAATTTTCAGAACTTCAGTATGTATACCATGTAAGCTTACTCTCTGAATAGTTTTCTGTATAATAAATGAAGGGGGGGAGGGGAGAGCCAATACTCTTCAGAGTGTCCTTTGCATGTTCTTTGTACTTGCAGTGTAGTACAGAATAGTATGCAAATTTACTATACTATATACATATAGGAATGCTATCTCTTCTGTATAGAATACATATTATTAAACTCTTTTTCTGAACGGTGCATTACATTTCCTTGTACTACTGAACAAATACTGCATTTCTTGATGACACTGACGAGTGAAGTGAGAATTATGTGCATCAGATACTCATAGAGGAGAAGATTAAGGGAGTACCGAGGTTTTTTGGCTCAATTCATAAATCATTATGTGATCTTTCAGGATTCATAATGATCCGTATGAATAAAATTTCACAGAACTGGCATAAAAACTACGTAAGATGTGGTACTCCCTCAGACTTTATATGTCATTAATACATATCTGCTCAAATGTTTTGCCTCAATAGTAAGAAATTTGTCTATTCCACAGTGGGAAATCTATGTAAAATAATACGTAATGCAAAATTTCTAACAATGCCAAATGGATGCAAAGCTGGAGCAGAAAATACAATGTATCACTTGCTATGGCCATGATAAACTGGTAGCCTTTAAAAGGAACAAACATTATCTACATTTTTTAACACAAACCAAATATATGCTCTGTTTCCACCAATCACTTGAACAAAAAATTCTGTTGTCTCACTGACAAGAAAGGTAGCACCTATTTAAGTGTATTAATTTCTGTTAACTTCATCTTAGTTATTTTTACTGAACAAATTATGCATTATTTATTTTACTGTTATGAACTCCTCCTAAGCTGTTCATAGAACTGTCTAATGAATTGGAGGTAATCTACCACTGCTATCATCAAGTTAATAAATTTAGCTGTGGTTTTATTAGTACTGAGCATTATTCTATGAAAGACACAAGTACAGTTGTTATAATGCCTGATTACACTCAATCTTAATCTTCACGGAACTTACGAATATTGAGTAAACATGTTCTGTATTGTCTCTCAAACAAGTCTACATCTTGTGCTCTCACCAAAAAATGCCCTCTTTTATGTATAAATGGAACTTACAACATTGAATAACGGGCTCTCTACTTACTAGGTCAGATTTTGATTTCAGTTATAATTCTTAAGATGAAAAATGGCTTCAAATGAGTTAATATAAGTCACTGGAGACAATTTATATTGAAGAAATACCAATAACCATGCACTGAAGAGATACCAATACATCTAATCAAACATCTTTCCAGATAGGATGAGTTTCAATGTCTTTCATGTTTCTCCCTTTTTTTTTTTCCTGTATTATTCGAAGAATTACTTAGGGCCTTGTGAATTTTAGTATTGACTTATTTCACGTAAATTAATGGATACAATATTTCTATATAGCAAGATATTTCATCAGAGAATGCAAAACAATGTCCAGGATCCTAATAAACACCGTTATGTCTGAAATGAGTTCTCTCAGTAGTGACTCGGGCTCAGATTTATCGTACAGTTCATCAACTTCTCAGCATGCTGGATAATGAATGTTTCATTTACATTGCTAATTGCCAAGACATGGTTCCTTCAACCTTTAACCCTTACACTTTATCACATTATCACCATATGTCAATATAATTGCATTTAACATTCCAAATAAGTAACTTCTTCATGAGGTCAATAGATCCTTTTTTAAAGCTTTACCAGTGAGGTATCTTTAAAACTACCAAGAAAACGAGGATTATACAGATACAGCAAAACTAAAGCATTTTTTTCTTCACAAAACAAAGCTTGTATCTGCTGACCCCAAATAAGCTCTTTTCTGTTAAAATCTGCATTTGCCCATTGTAACTAGATCACTTGCACATCTGTGAAGAGCTTCAACTTTACTGTCTGTGATTATGAAACACTATTAACCAAGACATAATATGAGATATCTTCTGTATCTTCATGAGATTCTTACCTCTAGTTTTCTCTGATCTGTGGAATTACGCAGATCATATCATCTTGACCTTCATTCTGCTTTGCCCAAATAGTAAAATATTTTACTGTAAGTGTCATGCAAGATGCTGTTTCAGGGTACATCTCTGGTATAACAGCATTCTTACTCATCTGCTTACAATTATACTTTCCCTCAATGGAAACTGGACTGTATCTTCCCTCTAGAATATCCTATGGACAATGTTAATTCACTCTGCATCTGAAAGCCCCATTCTTTCAGTTGACTTATGCCACAAATTCTTCTTCCAGCTCCAAAATCTGCATTGGCAATAGCAAAGTTTTAGCCGAATCATACACAGAATGAACTGTTCTGGAAAAGGCTTTTACTACCGAGTGTAACTGAGTCAGTTTTACTGCTTGTGCAAGGTCAAACTTAAAAGAGAAATCACATTCTTGGCTGGTAACAGTTACGTCAGCAGAGACTCCAGCCTCTCTCCACTTCTTTGAAACCAGAAGCTTTGGCAAGGTGCTTTCTCAGAACAAGTCTGAATTTCAGAAAGTTAGAAATTTATTTCTCAGGATCTGAGTCAGAAATCTATATGCACCCTCACAGACAGAAATGAACACCAAACTGCTTTAGAATAAAGACAATAGGTAATTAAAGATAAAACAAAGTGAGCCTAACTAATTTTCCATGTAGCAAAAATTTCAAGTTACACAGCAGGTAGATAGTTCCTGCTTCTCACAGCTCACATGTTCTTCCCATATACATGGTGCTTATATATATACACACACACAGAAATGTATGGCACACTTTTATGTGGCGTGCAGTGCCACAGATTAGTAGCCTCATGCCTAAGAGCAATCCTGGTGAAGCTTCAAGCTGGTTTATATCACACCTCATACTGGTTTATGCCTTTATGTTCTGAGCCATAGTAGCTCGCTCTCCTGCCATCATTTCATACCTCTTCTCTGATTCTTGGAATGTCCTTTCTGACCAGGCATCTGAAAGCTCCTTTCTTTCAGTTGCTTCCACCACCCACTTCTACTGCAGAAACTTCACCTGACTCTGTGCACAGAACACCACAACATAATAACCATACTTTAAAATGATAATGGAGTTGCAGGCATGAAATATCCAGCATATCTTACAAGGTTCATACAACCCTCTCTTGCAACTACAAAATAATAAGTTTTAGCACATACTGCTGTTAGCGTGGCCCTCTTGCCAAGCCGTAAACAATCCCTTTTCAAATCACCTACAGTACACATACACCCAGTAAAGATCCATTTGTCATTGCCCGACTGATCACCTTCCTGGATGTTACAGAGAAGGACTGTTTCTGCTCCCTGCTAGCTTGGACAAGACATAACCTTCTGATTTACCTATACATAAAACATGAGAAAAGGCTGGAATCAGAACCATAAAACCCCTCTGAATTAGATTAGGACCAGAAATGTACGTATTTTTTTCTTCAAAGTGTTTCAATCCATTAAATATGTATAAAAACTGCAACAAAATCAAATTCCATGTTACCACTGGGAAATGAATATTCCTCCATGCACACCAGCTGAGAGTCGGCACAAGTATTTCACTTAAAGAATTACTAAATATAGGGAACTTTTAGCAGTATATGTCAAACAGTGTGTTCCTAAGACATTTAAGCATAGTGTGGTTATCCATTTCCAGCTGCTTCTGTGGAGTCAAACTTTGTTTTTATGTTAACAGATAACATTACTATCACATTTTGTGAAGAACAGTGGCATCAAGCACAGATACATCACTGACTGTGCAGAACATGCCATTTGAAAATATGCTTGTTTTTTGAGTCTTTAGTAATGGATCAAAAATATAGCCAAATTCAATGCCACTTTAAACGTATTCAGAATGTGAGTTCACAATGACTGAGCGTACAGTACACAAAGGATTCCTTATCACTTAATTTATTGTAACCTCCCAACCATTTCCAGTTGACAGAAGACACTGTAAATTAACATTTTTCTAAAATGGTTAAATCATAAAATTCAGAGTCCAAAATAGTCACCAGTGGCACCTGATTTCAGCTGGCTGTTATTCACAGAAATTTAAATGCATGAATAGGAATTAGTAAAATGAGTACTTTCATGGTTCTCACCAGCTAGGCATCTTGAAAATCTCACTTTGGATTTTACTGCTACACTGATAGTACTAGAAGTCCACAGGAAGTGAGGATGAGGTTTGACTTCTGAGTAAATATTAGTTTATAGTACAAAACACAACTCCATTACCTCAGAAGATCTGTATAAGTGTAACTGACTGGAACACTGTAAACAATTAGGCTAATGATATACATGAAGGAAGAATTCATACTAAATGATAAAACAGCCAATATTTTCTATTTATTCATCTACAAGTATTTACAGATTAGGTCATGGAGAAGATCAACAAAATGCAGCACAAGCATACTAGAGGAGTATAAAATACCCAATAATAAGCAGAGAAACAAAACTGGTCATTCCAATTAACCCCTGTTCAAAAGACTGGACAAGGGGAAATGAAACACAATTCCAAATACTAATACACAAGTTAAATATGCAACCTGTGGCTCTCACTGCCAACTTGTGGAGATCACACTGAGGCAAACATTTAGCAGGATCCAAAGAAAGAGTTTTGTATTCACTTGAACTAAATACCTGCAGGTGTTGTAAATTATTTCCTCTTGAAGATATAGAAAAAATGTTGCCTAAAGGAAATTATACCATGATTTTTCAATGCAGGACTGTTGCACTTTCTTCTAAATCTGAATGATGCACAGTATTCAATTATTTGGCTGAATCCTCAGACCTGGAACAGGAATGTGCAGGTTTCTTGCTGGAATAGAAAGTACCCAGACAGAAAGGAAAGTATGTGCATTACCAAGGTCTATTGGATCTCCATAAGGCAGAAGGCAGGGCTCAAACCACGGCTTTTTTAAAGCATTTTCTTTTGTAGCCATTTTCTGTTTGTAACTACAACATCAAGTGTGTAATGGCAGCAATTTCTGGTTTTAGAACAATGCATTTCTTTTGCTCGGATATGCCTGCTCCTAACCGTAAACCAGATTTTTTTTTTTTTTTTTTTTCTTTTTTAAATAGCAACGCAAACCCTCCTGTGAAAAAACTCATTCCCTGAGCTGGAAGCACTGATGAAGGAGTGGTCACTTGGGTTGCTGATACATGCTTAGTACTTTGTGTTGCTCTCCAGTGATTTTCCATGCAGGCACACTAAGGAGTGGGGTTGACCAAGTTCTAAAGAGTCCCCGAAGGATGGTTATGGCAGCAAAGTCCCTAGAGGGAGAAAGTAACCCACAGAGATAAAGAAAGCACATATGCAACAGCAAAAGAAAGCCCCAGGAACTTTTGGGAGATGGAAGGTTTTCAAAATATTGATGTTGTGGATTTCCATGTTGTAAATCTCAAGAAAAATCCATACCATTATTTATTTTATATCTCTTTCTTTGCCTGTTCCAAATCCTAGCAGTGGACCAGAGCATCAACACATTCACTCAGTTGGTGATCCTCCTGTGGAGGCCCAGGGAAAAGCTAAAGCACCCCATGCCACAGCAAAAGCAGCGATGTTTCCACCAACCGCCCTTCATGGAGAGAGCACAGCCCTGGGGGGCCTGGCAGCGTGCCGGATCGGAGCAGGGAAGTTATAATTTACAAACTGCAATTCAAGCTCCAGCAAATCAGTATCATGGCAAGAAAAGTGCAGCATCTCAGTATTCATGAACTCCCAGCAGAGTGGCAAATACATACATGCTCAACTAAATGTCACAACTATATGGGCTGAACCCGAATATGTTTAGTTCAGTTTAAAATAATGGGGTGGGGGGACAATATTAATATTTTCATTGCCTTTTTTTCCTGTTCACTCACTGTGTGTTTACCATAAATTAGACCTGCTGAGAGTGTGATGCTGAGCAACCCATATGGCAAATACTCAACTGAGAGATGTGAAAGGAAAATCACTTTTTTGTTTCTGAATTATCTCCAGTCCCTTTATTTAGAAAGTCTTGTTTAATAGCAAATGATAAGAAACAACCCTTCTAATGCTATTTATACAGAGAAGAAAAGACAAACTTTTTAGACCAAAACAATACATTTTCAGTAGAATATGATTCAGTAAGTGATGAAATCTGACAAAAAACAGAGCTTAACTCAGTGCTCAGTTAAGATTTTTGGTTTTAAAACACAATTACAGAGTTCTTGGTTGTACAATTGCCATTTATTTAAACTTGTCCCCAAATTCTTCTTCAGCTAAGACAATCCACAGCTAGTGTAAGTCCACGGTGTTCTACCAACTGAAGAGCTGACCTAACAGTTCCTATTTTGGGTACAAAATTAATCTATTCCAACCTTCTTCCTTTTTAGTCTGTGACAAACACTCAGAGAACAAACCTGCATACACAGATGTCCGGCATCCATGAAACTTAAAAAAAAAAAAAAAATCAAATTCTGGATGCAGAATCCAGGCATAGATTGCTGACTACATCTCTCTGGCAGTCTTGCAGTGGGGGGAAAAAAAAACCAGAAGACTGGACCGCAAGAAGATTCCCTATGGATTCTGTTTACTCTTACCTTTCTGTTTCTGCAAGTCTACATCTTTTTTTCTTTTCTTTCTTCTCCTCTGCCCTCCTCCCTGCCCCCTGAAGAGGGAGGAGGAAGGGAGAGTCATGTTTTATGAAAATTCATTGGAAATGTGACCAAGAAAAAGGCAAGAACAGCAAGACAGAAATGCTGAAATGCAGTGAGTTTACAGAATACCTAGTAGTGAGATTTGTCCTTCTCTAAAAAGAACCAGAACTGGCAATAAATAGATACCATTTAATAGCTTTTGTTGGCAAAGGTAGAATCCAGGGTAGAAGAGATTACTTTCACCTAGTTTCATTGTTCATGCAAAGGAAGAAGAAAAATCATCTGGCAATGAAGACAGATAATTCTGCCAGGTTCTCCGATTTTAGTACTAACTCTATAGTCCTGCTTGACCTGAGCCAAAGAACCAAGCAACCCATATTCAGGTTCATTATTTCTTTCTTATAGAACTGACCATAACATTCTCCCAAGTGTGAAGGGGTTGTATATATGCCTGAATTCCCCCTCTCTACAATGTTAATATGTGGGTTTTCTTATTTGGGGAAGATAATCAGCTGCCATAGCTTTCATTTGGCATAAACTTAATGGCCTCAGTAAACTTTTTCCTGTTTTGTATCAGCTTAAGTGCTGTGTTTATCTCATGTTCAGAAGGAAAGGGGACTGGTCAGAATCCTGGAAGACAGCCGTCTGATGTGCATGAGAAATTCTGATGCATTGAGAGCTACATGATCACAGCTGAAGAAAATATCCTGTTGTACCTTTTTTTACCTAAACAATAATGAGAAGTCTGTGGCTTTGTATAAAACCACAAGAATTATGCTAGCATGAGAAAGGAATATCTCTCCATAGCTAAGGTTTCAGTCAAAGCATGATTTTGTTATTAACCACAAATCACAAATATGGAGAAAGTTATGAAACTCATATTACAGAGATTTATTCTTTAGATAAAGTAATTAAAAAAAAAAAGTAAATAGGAAAAAAAGAAATGCTAAAAACCTATCTAAGACCTTGAACACTTCCTATTGTCTTTATCATAATAAATAAATTCAATCTGTACTTAACAACTTTTGTTAAAGGTATTGTAATTATTTCAGAAATGGGGCAATTTCTGAACTAAAAATATTATATTAGTACATAGAATTCCATAAAATTTCTTACACAGAATAATAGCAAAAGTCTCTAGCCTCAAAGCAGTGCAAAATCACCTTGAAGGAATCTTCATTTGATACTTTATTTATCAAGTCTATACAGAAAAGGAAAAAATGGTCAAAAACTAAGATGGTGCAACATTTGCAACATACACAAGAGTTCCGAATGTCTGGTTTTCTGGGGTCAAAGAGTCTGCAGGTTAGACTTAATTTGGATTCACTTAAATCCAAAAAATAAAACTTAAACAAGCAATCTAGCTATGGAGTTGCAGAAAAAGAGGATATTTTTTGGTGAATAACATTCATGCAGCAGCTTTACAACAAAAATTACATTTCATTAGAAAGGCACAGAAGCTGTAAATAATTCTGAATACAGAAGCAGTGATCTTTCTGAGAAAAACTTTATCTGCCTCCTAGGAAGAGAGAAAGAAAAATTGCATTCTTTGATGGAATTACAGCTAGTGTTCTCAGCTGCTCTGAATTTGAGTACTCAAATAGGAGCTGAAGGGTTTCAACTTGAATAATTGTTTATTTTTTTCATCCCTGTATTATAAATAAAATATATTAAAATGTATATAAAATTGAATAAACCCTGACTTTTTCAGCAGACAAACCACTTGACTTCAAGTAATGCTGAGAAGGTACCCAGTTACACAGAGTCAAAAAGAGGTTCTTCCCTGTCATCATCTAACCAGAGAACATAAATGCTGAAAAATCTTACAGAGCACTTGATCTAATTCAAAATTCCAAAATGTTCCTACATCTTAAAATAACTGATAGCTTCAGAACTAGGCACCTGATATGTAGTAGAAGGTATAAAATTCAATGGTGTATCCTAAAAACACAGGCTATTTTAATGTTTACAAGGTGTTAAGCATTCACTTACATTCCAGTTCAGAAAGCATTTGGCACATGCTTTGCCAAACAAATGAATAAAAAGAGTGTTTCAAGACAAAGCAGACATATTTTGATGGTTTTCTGCATCAAAATATCACTATTCTAAATAAATATTGCATGATTTTAAAGGGGGGAGGGGATATTTATTTTGAAATGAAAAACACAAAAGCAGTCACCAAGACAGACATTTGCTCAGAAATGCCTGTATCTCTCTGTCACTTCCTACAGGCAGAATTGCTGTCTTCTGTAGTAATGCAACACTAACCCTACCAAACCCCAAAGAGTTCTTTCACTTCTGGCTGGAATTATATTGTAATTTTGGATCAACAATTTAATGTTTTAATTAAGTTGTTTCCCACAAAATAGCAAAGAAAAAGCCATAAATTAAATAGCAGAAAATAAAATTTAACTTTTCTGCAATATTTATATTGTTGTTATCCCTAACTATTATCAGCTCCTATATTCTCATGCATTATGGCCAGATCTTAAAATAATAAATGTCCAAGTTAGGTTTTACATTGAAATTTTTAAAAAGTGTATTGTATTTCATAGAAAAAACTGTTTTTATGCTGAACATTTCTCAAAACAGCACCTCCCGCTGTCAATGTCTATGCCCCATGAGCAGCTGAGCTGAGATGCTACTGACAAGAACTAGAAGAGTACACAAATGATAAATTAGTCAGCTTTGTAGAAGTCAGGAATGCAGTCCAATAATGATACTGTAGATGATAGCATTTTATTTAGCTGAGTGTATATTATACAGCTGCATTTCATAAAGAAAATATCTTAGTTTCTTTAACACATTTCATAAATGATACAAAAGAAAATACAGACTATTTTCTTGAACAATGTACTTGTAAACACAAGCACATTTTTATTGTGATGTTAGTAGATTAATATAATGTCTATGCTTATTCCTTTAATAATTTGCATAGTTATTTTACTTTGTTTATTAACTTTTGAACCAAGATTGAACAAAACCAGTAAAGGCAAAATCATAAACAATAGCATGGGCTAAACCTATAATTTGTGTCACATCTGGTCTAACAGATGAAGTCTATCCAATTTCTTCAGACACCAAAATAAACTGAAATCCTACATACATACCATTGCAGACCTGATATCACTGTATACTTGTGCATTCTCAAAGAGATACTGCAAGTACCAAATCTCTGATGCTTCTGGTTTACTATGAGTTATGACAGCAGTATAGAATAAAACAATGAAAAACACCTTGCAAAAATGACAGTTGAATAAATAATTATTTAATGATTTAAGCACAGGAATTGGACTGATTGATAAACATAATGGTCTTGGCCAGTTTTACAAGTTTACATTTTTCTTACATCACAAGGGACCATAATGAACACCTTGCCTGACATCTTACATGACTTCATGCAGAAACATCTCACTGCATAGGGGAACTTTAGCTCATATGACCCCCACATCATCTTCTGGAAGGGATCTGGTCTTTATTTTAAAACTATAAACAATCCTGATAATCACTATAATCAGAGAATTCAGCAGGTCTGCCTCAGGTCTCCACACCTTTGACTGTACTCACCACAACCGGGGTACTTTGGCTGACCTGGGGCATCAACAGAACAGCTACCCTGCCCCAGAACACAGCAGTCTGACAATATGAGTATGGTATTTACATTAATGCATGTTTGGCTGCATTACTCAGTCCTATAAGGTGATGACTTGACCCTCCTAATACTTCTAAAAAAGCAAACGAAAGTATGTTGAAGCTTTGTGTATTATGTATGTTATACATTTTCCTACAGGCAGATCTCACACACTGACATTTTAAGACCTTAATTAAGGTTGATTTATTTACAAATGGTATGTTTTCAACTCTCAGAAATGATGTATTTAATGTTTTATTTTTAAACACAATTAAAAAATAATATATAAATATATACATACTGCAAATGTAATACAGATAACAAATTCATTTAAGCCCATTTATGCACATTAGTGACACACCATGTGGCAGAAAGACTAGGACTACAAGAAGACCCCTTGGCGATTTATTTTATATTAAATCCCTAATGGCCTCTTCTCATCTTTGCAAAAATATGCACAAAAGTCCAGACTATGCAGCCATTGAAATGAATGGTTATTTATTTGCTAAACGAGAATCCTATGTTTAATGTTCCTTAGACATAAGGTAGTCTGCAAAAGTCGCATTCCTACAGCTCCATACATCATTTATTTTACATACCCTAACTTCTCACAACAGGCATCAGAAAAATACTTTTAACAGCATTGCTATTGTAAGTTACTGAGAATTTTGTTTCCAATTCCATTACTGGAAGATTAAATGTTAACATATTTACTTGGGATTTTCTTCTTGTTTTGTTTTTAGCATTAAAAACAAATTCATGGACCAATCTGACGCCATTTAAAATATGTTTATATTTATACTGCAAGAAAAAAGTTCCCAACTATGTAACTATGGTCCAATCATTACACACAGACAACAAAAGTTCAAACCTTCAAACATGTTGTAATATCACTTAACTGTGTGCAATAGTCTACCTAGCACTTGTTTGACATGCTCCAGCTGAAATAGAGATTCTTGATTTCCTTTACAGACTTATGAAAAGTGATGCTTTTAATACTACGCAAATAAAATTGTCCAAATTAGTAACACAGTTGCACGCCATACTACTACTACAAAACAGCCTGAAAATTAAACCATGTCTCTGAGATCAGACTATTTATTCACTAGGAAGCAGATCCACCGTGTGCCCACACATTTCTTAATTTTCTGTTACTGTTGCTTGGAACAGCCACTCTGAGTTTCTCTGAGACAGAGCCACACAGAGGAAAGCTGTTGCAAGAGCCAGAACTTTCCCTTGGTACCATCCTCAACTCATTTGGACTACTAGATTCTACCTAAGGACAGTCAAGCCGGCATGAACTTGCAGGTCACTTTCTTGGGGCAACGACACTGATGACGGCAGCCCCCACTGAGGCTCTGACATTTTCTCTTGGTTGATAACCCCACAGGGGTGGCTCCAACCTTACAATAATAAAAGCTTACACAACCCCAACGACCTGCAAATTGCCTTTATGAACTATTCAGATACCATGGCCAGGAGCATGAACAAGAACCTCAGCAGGTCAGTCAGCCTTCAGAACACACATATTCGCCTGTCTGCAACAGTCAATGGCAGACAATCGTCGACCGTTTGCCTTGTTCTCAACTGACTACCCTACTTCTCCCTGGAGAAACTTGGTTTTCTGTCTTCCTAAGTTACTGTAAGTTCTGTCAGCAGTTAGAATAGATTTTCATGAATCAAAAGATTAAGGATTTAGTCCAACAAACATGTTACTAAGTTACAATATCATGAGCCATTTCAACTAAACTGAACACTCATGAAAACTGGATTGTTCTGGTGCACTAGACTTGAGAAAGCAGAGAACAGAGTTCAATTTACAAAGGCAGTATTCCTTTCTCAGGAAAAAAATGACTTTCACAGAAAGTCACATTGAGAAGATATTTCTCATTTCCAGGAGAATTCCAGCAGGGAACAAGCAAAATATACTCTCAGGGTATAACATAATGTAACAGAAATTAACTGTAACACATGCACTGAATTTTGCTACAATATCCTATGAGTAATCATTATTATGACTTGGGGAAACTTTCTGGCAAAGGCAATAAAAATAACTGTGATCTGGGCACTGTCACTTTTCTTTTGTCGCTTTCTTGAAAAATACTGCTATGCATGCGAAATCCAAGTAGTGTACGCTCTGGCAGCCAGTCACTTGAGACACAGGTCTGATTTCAGCTTACAGCTTTAATGCCACCTAAATCCAGGAAACCCAGATCCAAAGGTAGTTATCTCAAGAAACGCAAAGCTGCATATAGACTCCTGTAGAAACCTGAACACATCCACACGAAATGCCTTCCCTGCCTTTATCATTATGACGACACTGTCGGTTCCTTTAATATCTGAAAGATTCGCTTTCATCAAGACACTCTGTCATGGTTTAACCCCAGCCTGTAACCAAGCACCACACAGCCACTCACTCACTCCCCCCACTCACCCAGTGAGATGGGGAGGAGAATCAGGGAAAAAAAAATAAAGAAGTAAAACTTCTGGGGTGAGATGAGAACAGTTTAACAGAACAGAAAGGAAGAAACTAATAATGATAATAACGACAATAAAATGACAATAGTAATGATAAAAGGAGTGAAATATACAAAACAAGTGATGCACAATGCAGTTGCTCACCACTCGTCAAATGATGCCCCGTTAGTTCCCAAGCGGTGATTCACCCCAGCCCCACTCCTCCCAGTTTATACACTAGACATGACATCACATGGTATGGAATACCCCTTTGGCCAGTTTGGGTCAGCTGTCCTGGCTATGTCCCCTCCCAACTTCTTGTGCCCCCCCTAGCTTTCTTGCTGGCTGGGCATGAGAAGACGAAATATCCTTGACTTAGTCTAAACACTACTTAACACACTGATGTTTTCAGTTGTTGCTATCAACATTCTTCTCATACCGAATCCAAAACATAGCACTGTACCAGCTACTGGGAAGACAGTTAAGCCTAACCCAGCTGAAACCAAGACACTTAAAAATCAGTCAGCTGACAACTAGTAAGCCAACAGACAATGGATGTAAATCATACACTATTGATTGATATCAGTATGTACATACAAATAAAGCACTGAGATCAATCACACTACTACTTTTGCATTCTTGTCTTTCTTCATGAGAAAACGGAGAGTAGGAGCATACCTGCATGTGTCCCACATATCTGAGTACTGCTATGCAACAGTACTGGAACTAATTATGAGTATTAACTTAAAATTGACTTATTAGTTACCATCATTTCTCTCCTTATAAAGTACAGAACTTAGAAAACATTCCCACAAACACTAGGAATCTGTAGCAATACTAATAAAAATAGGGGTTATAGCAACATATCTAACACAAGCTTCAATTAATTTAAATACACTGCACATTTATGAAATTAATATCCTCATTTACAGAGGGGAAACTGAGGAAAAAAAATTATTTATTTAGCATAGGAAATCAGCAATAGAGAAGGGAAAGGAACATAGCTCCAGGTTAAGACTTTGCTGAAAAGAGCATCCACCCTCTCAAGAACAGAGAATTTTTTACAAATCTACTTTCAGTAAAGATCTGTAAAACTTGCCATAAAACCAGAAATAAGGAAAGCTTAGAATCATTTGAGTATGTGCTGCTGAGGTGTGACATGTGTTAGACTATCAGACTTAAGTGATCTCCATCTTTACTATTGAGAATCAGAACTTCAGTGTTGGGGTGCAACACTTTCACTCTTCATGACACATATACTATGCAGCAGAGGATGCATGCTTGTGAACAGCTTACTCTACCCAACTATAATCGTATAATCATCATCTTTGTTCTTAGCAGTATCACCTACATGGTAGACCATTGAACCAAAGCAAATAATCAAGCCTATAGAAAGCACTTTAATGAAAGATACTTTTACATACCTGTTGATTTAAAAAAAAAAAATAGAGAGACCTCAGGAGATTTCTGAAGAAGCAAATACATTAGGGATTCAACACCTGCAACAAAGCCAAGCCTGTTCCTCATGTTCCCTTACTGTTTAGTCAGGTAACTTGTAGAATCATAGAATCATTTAGGTTGGAAAGGACCTACAAGATCATCGAGTCCAACCATCATCCATGACCACTAGACCATGTTACACAGTACCTCGTCTATGCGCTTTCTGAACACCTCCAGAGATGGTGACTCAACCACCTCCCTGGGCGGCCTATTCCAATGTCTGACAACCCTCTCAGTAAAGAAATTCTTCCTAATAAAGTTTGTGTATTCTGAGTTCATAACAGAATTCTAAACTGAATAGACAGACAGGTCTGGACAGTTTTGTCTATAATTCCCTTCCATGTACTATGTTTCTGATAGTGAGTGAAGTAACAAGTGCAGAATGTTTTTACAACCCATCTGCTTTACCATCATGCAGACCATATCATCCCTGGCTCTAATAAGAGGAAGTAAAAAAGGTCTTGTGCTGGTCAAGCACTGTAAATCAGGGAGTTCAGAAAATGTTTGAACAAAAGGCAGTAATGCAGCAAATGCAAAACTGACCTCCATCCCAACTGTGAAATTAAGAGTCCTTTTAGTACAAAGTGGCACTTTGTAAAACATTATAACTAGAAAAAAAAAAGCTGCTGCACCCCTGAAAAATTAGCTCTTTCTGAAGCAAACTATTCACAGAAGAACAACAGAGAGCAGAAAGTAGATACACTTCTAACTTCCAGAAAAACACAATCAAAAATGCTAGTAATAAAATTACTTTACAGATTGGGATTAAAAACCACCTAAGATCAGTAAAACACTGATCATTTTGTCCTTTTTACATGCAAATGAATTTCGTTTTTCTTCCCTGATGACCACTAGATACGCCCTAACAAAAACAATTATGAAATATTTATTGCTCGACCACCAGACTTGACACTCCTTGAACAAAGGATGTCAGCACAAAATGTTACACAGTCACCAAAAGAAGTTTGAAAATTTGCCTGCTTTTAGGACTATGAAAGCCTAGTGTTGACAAATTCAAGTTGTGAGTTGTGGCCGAAAGGAAGACAAGTTTTAGGTTATGATTTACTTTGAGTATGTAGAATAGTAAAGATGAGTTCACCTACATTTAGCTGGAGCTTAGATCTGTGGAGTGCAAGGCCTGCATTCTATGTAGTCTATTAAACAAGATTAAAAGGAAAATAAATGAAAACGTAATGCTAGAGCTAGCTCCTAATCACTAGCCCTGTGTGTCCACCATCCACTGGAACTGACAGAATAAAAGAATAAGATTTAAAACAAAAGAACAGGAACATTTTATAAATAATTTTTTAAAATGCCATTTCCTCTTTTGGGGATTTATCTTGCAATACTTTTCCCCCATCCTCTTTCCTCCCAACCTTGGCATAATATTCAGGAGAAAAATTATGGTTCATAAAGCAGTGCAAGTTTGGTGGCTGGTAAAGATTGCCTGACACTGAGAAACTAACCAAGAAACTAACAGATTTTGCTTCATTTCTTGAAGCTTTGCTAGCCAATTTGCTTTGTATATTTTAGTATGCAAACAGAAATCTATGGATAATTATTAGCTGGATCGCACCACAAACTTCTTCAACCACAGAAGCACCTTATTTTTTGTAAAACGCATCACAAAAGACATGTTGCAGGAAATCTCATAGGATATACACAGGGAAGAACTATTCAAGTGATTTTTTTTAAGGTTTTTTTTTTAGCACCATTTGAAGTAAACTAAAGTTTTGATTAAGTAAAATGCAAAAGTAGATGATGACAACTACTTTTGCATGTCAAAGACTTTTGTATGGGTGACTTTCAGGCAAATGTTGAGACTGTAAATTGCAAATGTATACTACGTAAAAGTCTCTCTGTTGTTGAGATTTTCTTCAATCTAGTTAGTTTTATTATTAATCAGTATATCAGTATGTAAACTTCCATCAGATGTAATACTGCCATGTCATACTTGTTCAATGATCTAAACATTAATATTTTTAATTGATATTTTTACATATTGGCCAGAAACATTTATATCTACTTCAGGTTATGGTAAATAAACTATTGATACTCATAACACAAATAATCTTGAAATAATGATGTGCTCACTGGTAAAGTATATATATTTTTGCCAGAAAGACAGTACAGAGCGCTACTCACCGATTCCTCTGTAGAAGTTACGTTTGTATAAATTGTGGTAATCAACCTATTAATTTTTTCATAGGCTTAAAAGATGGAAAGTGCTTAGAAAAAGCCTCCATCCGCATCCAGTGAGAGGAAGGAAGCTCACTTGCGGTGTCACTAGCTGGAGGTGTCTGTCAAAAGTAATTTTGAGAGTGGAACTGAATGGCCTATATACATACACTTTTTATATTTCCGAGAGGAGGGAACCAGCTATGATCTCATCAAATAGTGTTTGGGAATGTTGTCTTTTTGATTATCATGATACCTACTTAAGTAGTTGTCAAAAACATTCTTGAGAGCTCTTCAACACGGAGAAGGGAATCGTTGTGGCTTCAGTCTGCTGCAGTGGCTGTTGTAAGACTTCTTAGGAAGCTGTACTTTACTTTTTATTTAAAAAAAACCAAAAACAACCATGCAGAATGTTTTCTGAAAATAACTTTTAGCACTAGCTATGGTATTACAGTTGAAAAGAAGAATGATTCTATTTCCCTGCTGTTGTTTTTCTTAGCTGTGCTATGCAGGATATTGTTTCCCATCTGGCTAGATCTACGTGGTATTAATAATTAGAGCTGTTTGCAAAGCTGGCTAATTTCGTTTTCATCTTGAATACTTTCTGTTTTCAAACTGAAAAGTTTCAAACTTCCTCCTGGGTCTGCTTTTATCAATTTCAAAACTTGCTGTAGTTGTGTTGCGTGTATGTATGGGGCCTTCTCATTTTGGTTATTTTTTTTTAAATATGTGGACCTTCTTTAACTAGGCTTTTATAGATACCTCACCTTGGACTTCTCGTGCTGCAGGTTTTAATAGGCAAGTGGCACTGATCTTTTTGCTGAACTGCCCTGATGGATTACATAGTGTAGGAGTCTGCCCTTCAGCAAGTGTGTGTTTGGGACGCCCATTTTACTAAGACTTGCTTTTTAAGGTGGCAAAATAAAAATACTTACATTGCAGCACTCAAAACCTGGTGATTCTCATTGACAGTCCAGCCTTTAGTCTGGGGAAATGTTCATGAGTAACTTGTCCTAAAACTTAGGAAGAAGGAAGGTTAATACAAGGGGAAGGACGACACCGAAACATTGCTGTGTAGGTGTCCCATGTTTTCTTTCCCCTGAAGTCTTCTGTCTGATCACTGCTCACTTAGGCAGGAGCAGCTGCTGGTTTCTTGGGGTCCGCGTTACAGAGCAGAACAGCTTTTCCTTCCCGCCTGTTAGCAGCTGGTGGCCCCTGTGCAGTGAGCAAATGGGTGGTTTGCTGGCTTCTGGTTACTTGTGCACCAGCAGCCATTTCTGCGTGTTAACCAAATCGTTTATTTATGAACATCTTTTATGTATAAAGTATTTGGCCCAGCGTGGTCACAGGCTTGGGTAGTGGGCATGTGTGGCTTACTAAGATAGAAGTAGAAGAACGTAATAATACCATCAACACTTTAATTTTTGTCAGAAGTACTTCACACTTCATAAGCCTCTATTTAAAAAAAACAGGAAAAGTAAATACCACTACAAAGCATGTTTTGTTGTAATCTGATTCACATAAAGTTGGGCTTGAGGAGACATCTGTGTTTAAAAATGTCTGAAACCTGGTATGCTATTTGCTATTGGCAGAGCTATTATTTTACTCGGTTGTCATCTAGTGGACAGACTAGTGGGGTAACACCCCATTACTGGGTGTTTCTGTTGTTGTTTTATGTGGCAAAGAATCACCTTGTTTGATGTCAGTTAGTGATCGCGGGAAGCCAGAGGTGGGAAAGAGCGTGCAGGTGTTTGTTGCGGTTACAGGGGTGAGAAATGAAAAAAGAGCCTGGGAGAAAGGCAGCGCTTACTGTTACAGCTGCCGGTAACAGAGACGTGGAGGCGAGCGCTTCGGAGGTTCTGCCCCGTGAGACAGAGCAGTAATTCCGAGTTTTGCGTGTTGGAAGCAGGGCAGTGCGTTGCCGCGCCGTCCCGCGGGGCTGGGGCAGGGTGGGCGCAGCAGGGCGCTGGTAGCGGGCTCCGTCCGTGGTCCCACGCTGGCAGGGTGGTCTCTGGGGTCCCAGCTGGGAAGAGCAGGAGTTGGGCTGGAGATGGGGTGGGCAGCAGCCGGCCCGCGACCTCGGTTGGGACCCATCCCTGCGGCACTGGTCCCTTCTCTGGGCCAGAGGCGTCTTCAGCGGGGCAGTGCCCTGCGAAAACCTCGCTTGGTACGTGAGCTGGCTGGTGGGACGGGAAGGACGGACGGACGGGAAGGATGGACGGACGGGTGCAAGGTCATTTCAGTGTTTACCCAAAACTCTCGTGCCGTCTGGCAGAGCTGTTACGGTGCGGGTGGTCAGGGTGCTCGGGCCTTGGCTTCTGTGGGGACCCCCGAGGTCTTGAGTAGAGCGTTTTGATTCCCTGCTTCTCTTCCTCCAGTCATAGCAATAGGACACGTTTATGTATATGGTATATCCTAAGTAACTATATTGCGAAACAAAAGAAAGGTGATGAAAAGACAGTCTAACTTGAATCTACCAAACTGGTAGATTGCTGGAAGAAAAAAAAATTAATTCATTGATAAATTTATGGTGTTTCTATAATCGTGTTGTGCAATTCTGTCAGTTTACGCCTGCGGTATAGCTGAGAAGTTATTTTAAAAAAAAAAACAAACAAAAACTTCTTTAGTTTTGTAGGGTCCAGAATATAAATTATTTTAAGTAATTGAAGATGTTCTTGGAATGAGGAAAGTTTTGTATCTGTCTCTACTCTGTAGCTGTAATCTAAGTTCTGGCAGCCTGTGTGAGGTGGACAGTCTGGTTGTCTCAGTAGAGACCCCAGTGAGATATTAAGGGCAAAGATAAGGAATGAATTGTAAATAGATACTTAGCTATGGTGTGACTGTACAGCAAGTTTTACTGGTACAAATGTCGTAATAACTGAAGTACTATATAGAAGTAGATCCTTCTGTCTTACTGGTTTTGTGGCATGAAAAGAAAAATAATAAATTAGGAAAGACCATAGTTTGGGATTTAGTGTTGACATTGGGGCGGGGAAAGATGTTGATGCACAAGTTGTTATAAGAATTAAAACAGGATTATTTTGCTGTCTTTTTTTGGTGCAAAGTGGATGCTAAGTTGAAAGCTTCTGACTGTAAACACCTACGTTCTCGTGCCAAATAAAGCTGCGTTTGTTTTATTTGCAGGATCGGTCAGGTTAAATTTCCTGCCAATAAATTGTTTTATTAAAACCGCAATTGCGACACATCAGAAAAGGGGGACAGGGAGCAACAATGAACAAGAGAAAATTAAAAAGTAGATTTTAAATAGAAAATACCACCTAACCCATGTACAGGCTAATTGTAGACTTACAAAGTCTAAACACACATTAGAAGAAATTAAGCTAACTGGCCTTCATCTTCCAAAATGTACCATTACATTGTATTAGAAGTGGATCATTTAATTGTGACATCATCATTCGAGTGTTTTCAAAACCAATTAGAACAAAGAATTGCCTGCCAAGCATGTGACCTTCAATTTCTTGCATTCACCATGTATTTACCTCTATTGAGATAAATATTGAAGAGCTTTATTTTTAACCCAATGTACACACCCACACACGTGTTAACTAGACTATGTCATAGCATGAAATAAATCTGTATGCCAAAAAAAAAGTCTGGCTGCATGATTAGATTTCAGTGTGGCATCTCCCACAGGAGAAGATTGTGAGTGTAAATTCAGCAATCGTGGTCAACCTTAGTACATTTATGCTACTGTTCACTTGTGCAAATAATTGTTTCCTTTTAGAGCTTGTTATGTTCCGTGCAAATTATTTCTTCAAGCTCATCTGTTGTTATCCACTTTTTAGCTAAACATTGCTGTTTTGATAAACTGCAAGTACTCACAGTTTCTCATTCTGCTTTTTATAAATAACCCAAAAGAAATTACCACTGAAAATGATTCTTCCATTATCGTTGGTCAGTTTATCTTGGCAGTTTAATGTCATGACACTGGATTAATTTGTCAGAAGTTATGGTCTAAAGGGTGCTGTATTCCTGCAGAGATGGTAAAAACAGGTGATGCCACAGAATGCAGTAAAAGCTTACCCCATATTACATTTCATAAAATTCACCACTCTTAAGAGGGAGAACACTACAATAGAAACTTGCATCTTGATAGACACAAGAGAATCTGGTCTCTAGGCACAGCCCCATACGAAATGAGGCTTTTTTAGTGCCCCATAGAGTTTTTTTCTGAGTCACTTGTTTGAAGAATTTGAGTTACCAGAAAAATAAGATTCTGTGGGCCAGATTTCTAGCTCTGCCCTTACACATGAATGAGAACAGAAATTCACCGTGCAAAGTGCTACAAATTCAGGTGCAAGAACTAGCAGCATGTGTGTTGCATTCCCAGATATTATACAGAGGCGTAAAGGACTAAAATAATAAACAAATGTTGCTTTTTGAACCAAACAAGTAGCTTTTCTTATGCTGTGATGGAAGACCCATACAGGCCTTTTAATAGAAGTTTGTGATTTTTGACAAATAGAACCATGTTTTTTTGTTAAAACATTTTAAATTAATTCCTGCTGGTTTTGTATAGTGTTTTAAAAGTGTCTGGGCGCTGATTTTGAATCACTAACTCTACCACTTACGTGCCGGTGTTGAACTTCGTTCTGTATCAAGTCAGTCTTCTGCAGGTGGTTGAAGGATTAACAGAAATACTCGTAAGAAATGTCATTCTTTAAGTATGTGTATTTTCTTAAAAAACGTCTTGGGCCAGTGTCTCTGATCTCTGAAACGAATTCAGGAAACAGTCAAAAGCAGACAGCGTGCCTGAAGAGTGCGAGTGCCTGCGTGTGTCTAACGGCTGTAAAATGGCTGTGCCCAGGAAATTCCAGCCAAATCCCCGTGGTCTGACTTAAACACATCTCGGCCCCTTTCTCTTTGGGCCATGAAGGTCACAAAAAGGGGTGGGAGAGACCTGTGCAAACTGGAGTCTCCCTTCATCCTGTGTAGCTTTGCTACACGTCGCTGCCAAAGGTTAGGTGAACTTTGGCAGAAAATACAGAATACAGGACCTGATCTCTGTGCTAAGCACTACTTACTGCAAAGCTTACTGACCCACGCTGTTTTAATTGGCTTTTTTCTGTTGGCACAAGCGTGCCCCGAATCCTGGATTCAGTGTATGTGTTCCTCTTTGCATATCATTTAAGCACTTTGCATACAGCTTAGTCAGTTTGTACAGGTAGCTTTCACTTCTGTTTTATCTGTTAGTTTTACATATTTTTGTAAATCTTTTGTGAAAGCTCCAAATTCTTACACTGAGGGGAAAGAAAAAAGTCCTTTTTTTTTAAGGCTTGGAGAATCAGTAGATGCACAATCCACTCATCTCTCTTGTGTAGAGGACTGTTGGTTTGGGAAAATACCTTATTTATTTTGCAGGTTAAGAGCTCCACCTATAATGTGATTTGTGTTCTGAATTTGCATAAACAAATAAAACAATTTAGAGCAGCAACTCGGTGAATAATCCTCTGAGAAATTACAGATTAAACAAAGATTTGTCTTTTGCAGTGGTAAAAAGGCAGACTTCATCTTTTTAATACTTTTTTTAAGCACTGAAAATCCACCTGAATACTACTTAAGAACATAGGTTCACATAACTCTTTCAAGGGACGCAGAAATGATCAGCCTTATTTGTGCATCAGTCCATCTGCATACTGTCCGTTGCCCTTGAAAAATACTCTTTCAAATACTAACTTAATAGCTCTAATGCTTTCTGTCTGTTTCCACAAAATGCAAACGTTGTCTTTCCACCAGAACGGAGTGGGATTTAGGCAAGGCGGGCAAGACCCAAGGTATCTCAGCGTTAATAGCCGTGACTATGTCTTGTTGTCCCTTCGCAGTCTTGGACTCCAACAGGCTGCACCAGCTCCATGCGTAAATTAGGTTGCTTCTGTCAGTGTTAAAACAATCTCCGCTTTGGGGTGTTTCCTAGAGATCTAGAAGCTCTAAGTAATTCAGACCCTTTAACATAGTTCAAGAGTAAGAGTTGTATGAGGTTCTTGCTTTTGGAGCCTTGTGCTTTGGGGGGGCTGTTTGTTTTTTAATAGAGACAATTAACGTTTTCCATGCATGGTGGCTAATATTAAATAGTTGGATCACAAAAAAATCATTATAAATGATCATACAAAGATGCATTTATTACATACAAAAGGATGTGTGTGAATATAATATTTTTGTTCTCTTTGGGGCAGTGAGGTTGCCAGTGCCTGGTCAAGTCGCAGCAGTCTGGCAGGTGGAATTGCATGCGCTGAAAGCTTCATGTCTGGTGTTCCCCCAGAGTCAGCAGCTCACGGCTAAAGGACAGGTAGAAAACTAGGCAGAAGTTGTAACAAGGACGTGTTAGGCTCTTGACGGTAGACTAGAAGGATTAGATTCTCAGACAAGATCAAATCACTGCCTACGTGACAGAGGGAAAAGTTCGTGTTCTGGATTTAAATGGGCAAATAGTTGGATCTCACCACTAAGTTATATGATTTATTAAGAATTATGTCTAGGGGGCAGGACTGGGACATCCAAAAGCAGGAGCTGTGTGGAATACACTTTGATAAACTGACCAGAAACATAGTTAAAACTATAAGTCTATACATAACGCTATTAATATGAAGTACCTTGGTGTAGTACACCTACTAAAATGCAAGAAAAAAGGTTAAAACTAATGGTTAATTGTAAAAGCTTTTCCTCCCTATGAGGATTTACTGTACATGTTCCTAGAATAAATTGGTTTGGGTTTGATAATCAATGGATGTTCTTCTCCCTTAAATAAATCTGTGGCAAATATTATTAGTGTGAAGCACCATAAAAGCAACGTTTTTAACTCTTGCTCCTAATCATAGTCAGCTCCACAGAGGATGAAGTTCACTTGGTCATGTCTACTCTGGATTAATCGGGTTTTTTTTTCTTTTTTGAAGCTTTTGACAAACCGCAGCGAAAACTTGCTTTCTACCCTGGTAGCTACGTCTATGTGGACTAATACACTGTGTCAGTGATGGACCAGATAGGGGCAGAGCAACGCAGAGGTTATTTAGGTTAGTCCTGGATGGGTGCATGCCATGTTAGTAAGTCATCAATGCTTAATTCTTTTTTTTTATAGAAAGATATATAAATGGAAAATTGCAAATGGATTCTTCTTTCGTTAAGTGCTCTATATTCACTTTGCTCACCACAAAAAACAGAAGAGAAACACCCTAAAAAGCCTTCTCCAAATCTTCAGTCATCCCTGCCTTAATGATGGAGGACAGAGTATAGTGAGAAATGAAGGTAATGTTTAAATGTTAATTGTACTGTCTTGGAAAAAAAAAAAAAGTAGGCGCATAGTGGAAATAAAGGGCATGCTGGCCACCCTTTGCCTCTCTGTAAGTGTTGTTAGAAATCAAATATGTTTTCTTGATACTCTAAATAATATAGCCTTTCTACAATTCGGAGAAAATCCCAAGGCACAGATATTTCTGTTGCAGTTTCTATTAAATTTAACCTGAAATGAAGAAAATGTTAGACAAAGGACTCGGCAGAGCCATCCCTGTACATACATGTGTAGTGAGTGGGTTGTTTAAGGTCAATGCTACGCTGTACAAATTGCCACCCCTGAAATGCTCATTCACCAAGCCTCTGTCTCCCCAGTGTAAGCCCTTTATCTGTAGATAGTAACCTTGTTTTATCATTTCTTCAGTGATTAACCTTAATTTTTTTTAATGACAGTTAATGAGACTGTACTGACAGATCTCTGTATTTTTACTCAAGGCTTCATTCAGAAGAACGCTTTCTGGCTGAAATCGGTTTAGAAGCAAGCTGTGGTTTTGCCATGTCACACTTTTTTGTATGGGTACTTTGACATGGAGGTTAATTAAGAGTTTCGTTACAGGACTCCTTTTTGTCTCTACCAGTTGGACCGTCCGCAAGCAGTTGCTCTCCTGCGGAGGCCCATGGCCGCCTGCTTTGCCTTCCAGCCCGCAGGCTGGGACCACACGGGAAGGCAGGGGGTACAGGGACGGCTGGGGCTTCCCCCCAAACGCTGTCCCGTGACCCCCAAGTTACCTGAAACTGGAGATTTGCAGCTGCGCTGGACCAGTGCTGTGAAAGTTCCTTTTTGGACAAAAGGAGTTCTGGCAGCCGAATAATGGGCGTCAGCGCGCTTCAGTGCCTTGAGCCGGGCAGCTCGACATGTGCTCCGGGCTGCTGCCAGGGTGGGGAAAATCATCCCCGCTTTCCTCTTCGCTGTGAAGCACAACTTTAACGAGGGGTCCCGGCTGCCGGGGCGGTGGGCTGCAGGGGGGTCTGGCCTGCGGCTGGAGGCAGCACGGCCGCCCGCTGCTGAGGGGGGTATTACTGGGGACGCGAGGCCAGTGACACCGAGGAGCCTGAGCGTGAGGGCAGGACTCTGCCCAGTACGCTCGAACTTTTCGGAGTGCGCACGCTGGGTAAGCTCTTCTGTTTCCTCCAGACAACCTTCCTTGCAAATACAGGCTCCTGTACCCCTTGCTTTTAAATCGCGGCATCGGAAGTTGCTGCGAGGGTTTGAGTTAAGTGTTCATCGTTTTCGGTGGGGAAAAAAAAATAAATCGCAGTAAAAGGAGAGGAGTGGGGCACCTCAGCTGCAGGTCGTCTCCTTGCCCGTGTGGGGGCTGTGCAAGGCGCAGTGGCTGTAAAGACTTCCATGAAAGCTCTTGCTGCCTGGATCTGGAAAAGCAGTTCTGTGCTCTCTCTTCACTTTTGATGCCTTCATGCACTTCAGCTACCATTTAGGAGAGCAACACAGCGGTGAAAATTGTAAAACCACCAAAGCGTAAGATCACTATTCAGTGCCATACACCAGCAAAGCCAATTAACTTGAATCGGAAGTGGCTTTTAATGTGCATTTGGGGATTACAAGCTAGCTGGAGGTGGGAGAAATGGATACTTACAGTTTCCATCTCATTTGCTGATGCTAAAAATATCTGAATCTCTCAGTGAAACGCTGGTTTTCACTGAGCTCTGGTTATCTAATACCTAATAAGAAATACATAACATCAGCAGATGTTGATACATAGATGTGTATCGCAAGTCCAGAAACACTTTTCATGAGGAACTGTGTGCTGGACTACACTATAGAAGCAAAGTTGTTTGTTTCTAGTTCATTTTTGTAACGAAAATTGTTGGAAAGAAATTGAATTTTTTTTGTTTTGATGTGTATGTTCCTCAAATGAAGTTGTTCAGGTTGAATTTACTGAGATGGAGAAACAAATGTATATGATCCTAGAACATTTCCCTTGGGTAATTTTGGCAAAATAACTGTGACTCGAGGCTTACTACCTTACAGTGAGGCTTTTTCTTGCGAAGGTTATAAGGTGAAGTGAACTAGGCAAGCAGTGTTTACAGTGTTTATAGATACTTTCCTTCCAGCAAACTCGTTTTCCATTTGTTATGATAGTACGTGAGTGATAGGACCTCTTTTCAGACTTGGGTGGTGCTTCCTGATCCTAGCAAGATACTTCCATCTTTTCTGTTTTAACAAAGTGGTTCTGCTGAAGTCAGTGAAACTAGTCTGTGCAAGTTAGTAAATGCATAAATCTTAAATATATGTTGGGGCAATTGCTAATTCAGGATATATGCAGTGAGTGAACGAAAGAAGAAAAAATTTCTGTAGTAGGGAAAAGAAATTGTTTCATTTGTAATGTTTATAGCTTTAGGGTTTGGGGGTTTGCTTGTTGTTTTAGTATATAATTTCCAGCTAGTGCCAGCAATTATTCCTTGGTGAACTCTACTTCCATCTAGTTTCAAAGTGTTAATTGTGAGTCAGAAACAGTATTTGTTATTCCTTTTTTTTTATCCATTCCAGAATGGGTAGCCTTTCCTTCCAGAAAGTTGCTGATTTGATTCCTGCCCCCACCCCCTTCCCCCACACAGAATTTTAAGTTGTTTTGTTTTGTTTTGTTTTTCCCCTAGCTCAGGGAACAGGTTTGAAAAGGATGGTTTTCCTTGTACACTGTGTTGTGTATGTAGGATGAATCCGTTATCAAGATAGTGTCATGAATGCATGAATTCCTTTTGGATTACACTCTTCTCTTGTTTCACTCCTCATTATAAATCTTGTGTAGTTAGGAATTTGAAGGGGGAAAAGGCTATGTTATTATTTTTGGTTAATATTCTTGAGGGCTTTTTCTGATAATATAATTAAAGTTGTGACCAGGTCAATTTTAAAAACCATACTTTTCCTACATCTTAATAAGTGCATCTTCAAATTCGATTATCTGTCTTTTCACTGAGAATTTCTGCTTACTAGAAAAATTATTTTTTTAAAGCAATAGTTGGGAAGAAAAAAACCACAAAAAACCCAAACCCAAAACCCCAAACCCTAATTCTCCCAAAACCCTCTCAACCTCCACCCCCACCCCCCTCAAGACCCCCAAAAAGCTCTGCTTAGACTATTTTAAAGGATAAATCTTAAAGATCATTCAATCATCATTGTGATTCTGATGTTGCGCAATGTCCTTTTTTTAATAAAACGGCTCTGGAAATTGTCCATAAACTTCGACCATACTGCAAATGTGTAACTCAAATCAGTTGCAATTAGGAAAATGACTAGACATCTTGGTAACAACAATTATAAATAAATTAAAATCTTCAGCCCCCCCCCCCGCCCGTTTTCTCCTGGAAGCACTGCTGCCTCAGGGTGCATTTCTGTATAGGCACCGCGCACCAGCCCCTCTGACCTGGACCCATCTTTTGCTCGTCGAAAATCAAAAAAAAAAAAGAGAGCGCTCGTGGTGTGAAAACCCGGACACGCCGTTAACAGAAGCGTCTCCTCGTCGAAGCCTTTCCCAGGCAGCAGGCGCTGCTGCGGGTGCAACTGGTTTATGATGCCCCTTTGCACTCATACACAACAAACTCCGGGTACCAAACTGAACCGCAAAACGTTGCCCACGACAAGGAGAAAAAAAAAATATAAAGGTCTTGTTGAACTATCCCCACCTGCCTGCTTATTGTCTTAAGTTGCGGGTTTTTTAATTAGCTGGGTGCAAAAAGTCTCGTGAAATGTAAGCGCTGGCTCCGTCGTGCTGGGCTACCAGTCAAAGTCACAAAACTATAATTGATCATCCTCCTTGTCATGAAATATTCATTTTCATTGTTATTTGCAAACTTGAGTATTCTGAAGGCTAAATGAATTCAATTATTATACAAGGCTACAGCGATTTTGCCGAGAGAAAAAATAAATAAAAAGAAGTACAGTTCTTGAAATAGCCTTTTTCCCACAGACATTGGAAACTTCAGAAATGGTAGGAGGTCTCAGATATATTCTTAGCTTATTTGTGTTCCCTTGTAATTCATTATTGCCAGTCCTGATAAAATGTACAGTTTTCCCAGCTTGTGCTTAAGTTGCAAATCACATCACACTGTCATATTTTCACCAAGCACAGATGACAAAAATGGCATTGTTTTTACTTTACTTAATTAAAAAAACCCACAGCAAAATACCCAGTGACTACAGAAAGCCCTTCCTACAAATGATTAAATTAACGGTATTGCTTTGCTCTCATGACAAAAAATCCCCCCTCATTTCCTTCCCAATTATACGCTGATTCAATGATAAAACTGCAGTAAATTATTAAGATCTGGGGCAAAGGTGAGTACCTCTACCCCCTGAATAGTCAACTGTGAAATAATGCCGGGCACCTGCCTGCCTGGAGTGGAGTTGGTTCTTATTAATTATTATCTGTGGATCCATGGTTGGTGGAATATTCTCCTTCAATACCTGCTTATAATTGTGTTCATTGACTGTGCCGAATCCATCATCTGGTTTTTTTGAAGTTTCATTCACAGCTTTTATAGAAATGTATTTACACTGGAACATTTCATATTGCTGTTTTGGATATTTTGACCTGCTCATGTTGTTTCTATTTTCTACATTTCCATTTCACTGCTTTCCCTTCAAATTAGCAAGTTAACTGATAAATATAAGCTGTGACCTTAGTGGTGCTCTCACCATACAAGCTTTAGAGATTGGAGAACTTAGTGCACTGTAGACAGTGCAAGCAATAGGTAATAACAAGAGAGTCCCCCAGAGCTCTTCCACGGCCGTGTCCACAGTACAGCTTGAACTTTGCTGGCAGTTCCTGCATTACCTGGAAGGGATGCCAAGCACGATTCCAACTACCGAAGACTGCAAGGTTTCAACAAGGGTTCCCCATTGCTTGGGAAGAAATATTTTTTTTTTTTTTTAAATCGAAGTATCTAACCCCAGCCATACTCTAAACTTACTTGTTAGGATCCTTTTTTTTCACACGTTTTAATGTGGATTTTTGAGCATAGTGCCCAGAAGAGGAGAAAGGCGAGGAAGGCGGTTGCAGTGGTGGTGTAGTTTGGAAACGGCGCAGCCTCAGCATATGAAAATGAAGCCTGTGAAACCCAGCCAGCACCTAAGCTGCTCTCCTCAAAGGAAAGCCTGTCTTCTGAACATTCCCTAGTAACTTTAGCAATGCTCTCCCCTAGTGTTTTGACAACACGAAAGAATTGCACAAACACCTTTCCAGGGGCAATATCTGAGCACGCACACATTATCTGATTCCATAACAAACCCATACAAAGAAAACCCTCTTTCAGCTGGTAAAGTCTGCGGGTCTGCTTGACCCAATCTGCCCTGTTGAAATGTCCGTCATCAGACTGCCTCCTCAATCACTGCATTTCCCCTGTTTTCAGGTTACTCTGTACCTAGTCTCAGCACTTCCCAAATTTTGCCTTTTCTTCTTCAAAGGCCATAATTCAGAAAGTTCTGGCAAGCCTTTCAACAGCATTTGGGCACAAATTTCCAAATCCTGATACATTTTTTAACAGGACTGGAAGGTATGGCTGCCTGCAACAAGAAGGAACAGAATTCAAAGACCAAAGCCTTCAAGCCCTCTGTCTTTGACTTTCTGTTGGATTCAGCATTCATTTTACCTCCTTCTCCTCCTCCTTCACCCACATTTTCTAACTATGGTCATGTTTTTATTCCCTGTAATTTAGATTTCTTGAAGAGCTACTGATTTTGGGGCCCCTGTGATTTGGAAATCCAAAATTTAGTCCCTCCATCGTGGCCCTGAGGAAGAAAGAATTTCTTTCCTTGCCGCCAAAACTATGGTACTTGCTGACTTACAGCAGTTTGCTACTTTTCCAGTGGAGTAAAGACAACCAAACTTGTATGTAAACAGTGCTGGAGTTTCAGCAAGCCAAGGTTTGCAAACCAGTTCTCACACCAGTTCAATCCCTTCTGCTCGACCCTTTGGGAGTGAATGGCCTTACAGCAGCAGATCAGCCAAAGCTGTATATAAAAGAGCAAACTGCACTCCAAAGGTGTGTTAGCGTGAATGGTGTTCTATATAAAGTATATGTACCCTATTAATTTTTTATTAGAAATCTTCCTTCTGTGCATCTTTACTCTTATTTTTTGCACAGTCCTGTATTTGTTTTCCAGTCCATTCTCTCTGTTCCACTTCTATCCTATTTGTTTGCTGATTTTTTTTTCCTTCTCAGCTTCTTTTCCTTATTTATCCAGTTCATCCTACCCAGAATACGCCCTCAATAGCGTAAGCCACTGAGTCAAACTCCTTGAACTTCTGGGTTCATTGGTGCAGTAATTCTACAATGGAATGAAGCAGTGTGCCCTCTCCAATTTTGCTAGGGCAGTTATGAACTGAGATTTTGGTTTTTTTAACAGAGGAAAACCATGATGGTGCTCTGTACCAGCTCTCTGAAAAGCTCAAGAGATCTGGGCCAAATTAATTCCTGGCCCAGCTCTGGGCCACAGGCTGCTGTCTGAAGAGCTGTATATTAGAGTCCAAAATAACTTTCTCTGAACAGCGATGCGTTACTGACATTACTGACACCAGGCTGAATTTTGCCACATCTGCCTCCACAGACCGAGGTCTCAAATAAACAGCACTGAATGCCAGGGGAAATCACTTGCTTGTTCACATGCAAATGGACCTGACTGTGAATATTCACTATTAGTGCAGATCAGCTGATTATCAGTATTAACCAGGCTTGCAGACAAGCAAGTCTTTGTAGTTCTTGTAGCAAAACCTTCCAGGAGTGCCTAAGTGAAGCATGAGCACAGGTACACGCTACAAGAAATCTTCCTAAATTTTCTCATAGCTCCCTGAACACCTCCCTCTTCAGATTCATATTTCACTTACTCATTATTAAAAAAAGAAAAGCAAAGCTACTCCAGCTGATTACATAAAAAATACATTTGTCACTTGTTTCCCCCCAACATTTGGAGCATATGTTCTCCAGGACCCACATTTGCTATGATTTGCAGGAAAATCCAGCTTGTCAGGTCTGTTAAAAGCAGCATGAACAATGTCTTTCACTCGGGAGTTACTGTTTCGCGGAGAGACTAATCTGTAAAAGAGCATCTACATTTAAATTTATTGCCCCTATATGTTTGAGAAACAGAGCCATGTAAACACATCAGTTTCCTGGGGAGGCTTCGATGCTGTTCGAGCGCAGACACCGAGGCAAGCCAAGGAGACAGATTCCTGTTTTGCAACTTCTTGCACATTGGCAGAGCAGGCAGGACCACATCAAAAATCGCAGACCGTTGCAGATCTTCATCATCTCTCCTTTACTCACCTCACTGCTGATATTTCCTTGGAACAAAAGAAATAATAAAGTTCTTCTTTTCCCCTTATCCTTCCACACGTGCAAGTCCCCGGGAAGAGACCAAAACCTCCTCACATCTGATATTATCAGGCCCAGGGAACTGGCTTCTGGCATTCCTGTTCAGCGGCCAGGGGCATCCCCCCCCACCCCACTGCACTCCGAAGCTGTGTCCTTCCTCTCCCCCTCCCAGCCTCGCTGGGATGCTCATGCTCCTCCTGGGGATAGGCAATTGTCTTCTCCAGCTTCAGCCACAAAGGGGAGAACCTAGGGAAGCTTCGGGGGTACACCTTGTACTTCTAATTCTCTGCAGGGCCCTGGAAAACCCTTCCCAGATCCTTCTCATTACCCCTATTACCATACACCTTGCACTATCTTCCCTGGGGCACCTGGAGCCCTTGTGTCCTGACTTGTTCATCATAAATATCAATCTAGTTTCTACCAACTTTTTCTGAGAAGGACCTGAAGAGGGTGATCCCAGGAACAACCACCATGGCTTCAGTATCTTAGGGTACAGAAAAGATTCCCTGATGCAACCACAAGAGATGTGGTGGGTGCCGAGGCTGTTTGAAGGCTACCGTCCCCCGCTGAGGCTGCCACCCAGCTGTCCCACTGCGTTTGGGGCTTGCTTTGCCACCTGGCCATTTAGCCACTGAGCCACCAGAACCTCCCAGCTTGGAGGGAAGCTGTGGTTCCTGGGCTGCCATGGCAGCGCAGGAGAGCACGCTCCCTGCCAGATCCACGCCAAGGCTCACAGTAGCTAGTGGAAGAAGAAAGTCCCCTATTTCCATTAACATAGCCTATCTGCTCTCTAAAATGGCTGGGAAGGCGATTGCAGTGGAGCACACGCAAGTCTGCAGCACCGCACTGGAGAGAACAGTAACCTTTAAATACTCTAAAATCAAATCTTGTTTTACACAAAACTGCTATGGTAAAGTCGATGTGAATGAAGCACCTTTGAGTGAAGGAACAGAGGGAAAGGCAGTGGACAGCTTTAGTGCCTCCTAGCAATTTTTTTTAATAAACTAGAGATGACAGACAGCCTTACCAACACATCTCTCATCTTCAAATAAGACTTTCTTCAGACAGAGCTCAGTGGAACTGAGTCAGCCTTTTTTCTTGGGCCTAGCTCTTGGCATTTTTCATATTAAAACAAAGTATAATGTGGAAATAATTCTGAACTGTAGTCATCTGATGGGATTTTAGCAACACAGGCCACAGATTTGCTCTGCTACAATTCCAGGCAAACAAAATAAAATGAAGATATCACACAAAAGAACTGGAGGGGGTTTTGTTTGTTTGTTTGTTTTTAAATCTGCTTATGCACCAAGTCACCCTTTATAGGGTTATGCCCGGCTGCAGAGGAGGGCGAGCTCCTGTGGAGACTGCTGTCAGCAGGCAGCGGAGCTTCACGCACGCAGCAGCCAGCACTCACTGCTTGGCCTCTGACGGTCCTGGACCGCAGCGAATGTCCCCTTCCCCAGCTGCCCAAAGCCCCCGCACTCTGTTTTCCTGAGTCAGCCAAGGACAGGTCAAGAGGAGATGGGGTCACCTCAGCACAACAGCCAACACAGTCTCACACAGACGAGGGTCCTGAAGGATCAGCTTCTCCTGCCTGACCTCTTAACTAGTAGCTCCTGCCAGCCAAAATTGAGCCCTTAAGTTATTTTTAGCCAGAACCCTTCATGAATTGCAGTTAACTTGCAATATGCAAACTAGTGACTAGTGCTAGAGGAGTCCCTATGGGTTTTGTGGTTCCACTCTCTGCTCAAAAGTCCAATTATTCATTTTTCTTGAAGCTGCAATATTAATCTAAAAAAGTTGCACAAATGGCAAGAGATGTCATCCTCCCTCCATCCCCAATTCTGATAACTGAAATAAAGGAAGATAAGCATTTAGCCCAGGGGTTATTAGCTGTACAAAGTGCAGCTGTAAACCTTTGGAGGCTGACCCTTCTCCAGTGATGCTTTTGACGAGAAATTTGTCAGTACTTCCACCTTTGACTCAGGGCCAAACAAACTAGTACAGAGATGGAATGGGAGAACTGCTAGCCACAGAAAGGTTTGGGCTGAGTTATTATTTTATTTTTATTTTGTTTCATTCTATTCTATCCAAATCACTTGCCTGCATACCTGTACAAGAAAATGCAGTAAAGTACAAAGGGGTTAAAGTGGCTGGAAGGGGTGACTGCTCTAAATCCTTTGGAAGGGAATGGGAATTTTTGAATGGATTGAGGCAGACTTTGAATCGGACCTTATCACAGAAGATGGGACCAAGACAGTTCAAAGCAGAAAATCCTCCACACATCTCCACCTTCTTTCATTTTTATACTACTCAGGCTTCCCCAGCTTTCCCCTGTGAATGGAACAGGGATAAAGCTCTGAGATTTCATCAGCTATCACCATTTTGGAAATCTTTGTTCCTGAGAAATTTAGTATTTGCTGAACATCCTTTGCCCTGGGGCACTGGTTACTCTCATAATTATTTTATAAGTGCGAACCATCGAAGATTCATACCTCTTCCCAAAAAGAGTTATGACTGTACTTTCATTACTTCATGCCAATCAACAGATAAGACAAGTTTGCTACTTTCAGGTTTGTCCCTAATGGGTCTCTACCATCATAAAATTTCCCAAGAATCTGACACAATTAAACATTCTTTGCTCTGTCTCTGCTCTGTTGAACTCCACATGCAGAACAGAAAGCCAGGGCAATGCATTTAACCGAAAGCATTGAAAGGACTGTGTAGGATTCACACTGAAATAGAGACTTCACCGGAGTGTACCTTTCCCTTTTGCCCATTGCAGGCTCCCCCTTCCTCTCTGAGGAACAAAGAACCAAGTAAAAATAGGAAACTGCCTGAACGGAAGATTATTTTAATTTATGTTGCAAGTTGCTATGCGAAAAAACGCTCTGAAAAAAGAGCAACCAACACCAAAGAGCACTTCATCATAATATTATTACCAATTTATTAAACCGAGATTGCATAGACTGGAGAAATGAGTGTGACACATCCCCAGGGGTTTTCTGGAGGTAGACCTCCAGCTGTTTCATTCTCACATGCACTCCTGTTTACAAAGACACGGAAAAATGTTTGCGCTTCAGTTCAATGCAACGCAATTTTACATTGTTTGCAGGTTTTCTTTAAGGCAGGGTAGGAGCGTGCACAGCAAGCTGGAGATATACACTTGGGAAGGAAGGGCTACCAACTTCCAGGGAAAGTGGGGGAAACACATGGCGGTTGTTAATTTATATCCTGGACAATGCTATAAATCGAAGCATCACTGACAATTCCTGCCCAGTAAACATGCTCAATTTCATCTCCCGTAAAAAGGCGAGCAGGCACTAAATAGCAACGCATTTTGATTTTCATTTAGCCACTTTAATGATAGGTGATGTTAGCTGAAAAGATCATTTATCTTCAGATTTATTTTATACAAGATAAAAGGCCTTGCCAATTTTTTAAAATTCATTTACACAAGTGAATAAATCTTCCCAAACAATAAGTGGGAAAGTCATATTTCTTTTAACTTTGCTAAAATCTGAAAATGCTGATCTTGGAGTGAAATAGACAGCACTGGCATTTTAATCAAGAACAAAAAGACTCCTCTTCTAAATAAGAGGCACAGCTTTACTTCAGAAAAATATATCTCCAATTCAGAGAACAGCCTTTTTAATGCATTTTGTCAAAAATCTCTGAAAAATCAGGAGAGACACGTGCAATTTTTATACCACCTTCATTTTTAGATCAGTCCCAATGTGAAGGCTACCTAAAAATAGACCGAACCTAACCTTTCAAATATCTATACTGCTGCATACCAGAAACGCAAGCTTTCAGTGCCTCTCATGGCTTTCAGAGCCTTGTGCTGTGCCTGTCTTCTCCTCTAGCACATTATCCCATGTTGCATATTGTGCCCAGGCACCAGATGAGCTGCAAGTTGCAACGTGCAGCACATCGCAATATGAGATAGGTGTTCATTCAGGACATGCAGCAAGATCATCAAAAACGGCCTTCCCTTTTGGCCGCTTGAGTTTGCCACAGAAAGGACACCGGCAGCATTGAACCTAGTAAGCGGGGATGTGAAAATGAAGCTGTGCTGATTGACCCAGCAGCTCTGCTCAGAAAAAGCAAGCTGTCTGGTTTGCAACATACCACTCTTAAAAATGTGAAGGGGAACAATAAGCTCTTTTGTCTTATTGTTTGCTACAGCGCTTGCAGACACACTTCTACCCATTTAAAGATGAGACTTTCCAACAGAGCACTGAACTCTGAGTGACTGGTGTAGAATTACAAGACAGCAGAATACACGGTAACTATTTCTTTGCATTGCACTTTCTAAATTGTGATTCTGCTTGGCCTTAACAGTATAGGTCAAATTCATACCAAGCACAATCCAAGCAACTTCAGGTCAGTGGTACCTGAAAAATCAATAGCATTTAAGTTGATGAAGTTATAACAAGGGTGATTTTGGCCCAGGCTGTACAAATACTTTTATTGTATATATTTTTCACTGAGTATTATGCTTCAGTGAATTTATTTTCATGTTCTCTACTGCTAAACACTCTGCTTAGCAGGTCCTGAAGCCACACCAGGAGCTGGAACAGGAGAAATCTGTACTAAACCAGGTTGCGGGGCTGCCCTGGAGGCTTTGAGTGATTGCGACTTTTGCTTACACGAAATAGAAAATCACCTTTGTACCAGTTGTTAGCTAGCTACTCCTAGCAGGAACGAGCTCGAAAGGACTTGCTCTTCTTTCTTTACTTCATGTTCTGCTCCAACAGAGTCAAAAGTTTATCAAGGCATTTTTCTCTATCAAAAAATGAATGAATAACTTACACTGATCAAACAATGAAACAAAGCAGCAACAGACTAAATGAGTTCTTTCAAAGAATTTTGGATGGAAAATGTCTTACCTGCTGACAGGGAGGCAAGAATAGCAAACAAAGGCATAGGAATAAAAACTATTCAATAAAATATCGATTTCATTATCACCACCTATTCAACTTAATTTTCTTGGCATCCATATCCCTAATGCAGGTTTGTGATAGATCGTACAATCACTTTTTAATTAAGCCCTACTGTGCTTTGTATTAAGAACAAGGCAGTAGACATTATGGCACAATATATCTACCAAAATATTTAATGCTTATCCTTTTCATTTTGGTATTTAAAAGTTGTTCTCTTAGGAGGTGGTATCAGTATTTAACAACATTCTTGACAGCAAGTATAAAAACCAGAAAGCTTCATACTTAATCTAGCCATGTCAAAACTGAAACCCCTTAAAATAATTGCTTTCTGAATATATGGTATTTCCATTGCATTGTTTTATTATTACCCAGCTTTCAACATCGTAAGATGCAAAACTTGTTCCCTCTCCTACATACTGATGAGATACAAAGTGGCACAAGGATAGAAGACTGACACTTGACCAATACAGTTGAATGGTACATGAAACATGTTACCGTGTTACATGAGATATTTAATGAGAAGCTGTAGAAGACTGGAAGCTTCCTGGGGTGGTAGTATTTCCTTTGTTTTTTAGGTCTCTTTTGGTATATTGCAGCTCTGCTGCTTGTGATGGGGCAGATCCTGTAGAAGAATAGCAGCTCTTCTTCCAATAGAGTACTGGCACTTTTCAGAGGGCAACATTCACTTTAATTACTAAAATGTACCCACCTCCTTCTTCCAAGGAAGAAAAGACTGTTGTTGCATATATAATGTGGTTTTAGTTTTTAATGCCAGAAATGAATCAGTAAACATAGTTACATTATGGTATACTATTTCTTATTCTGTACCCATAGTAACCAAATTAATCTCAAGGCGCTGCTGGCATTAATTCAATCTGAAGCTCATATTTTGGATTTCACATAGGTGCCTTCATCCTATTCTTCTTCTCAATTTATAAAATGTTAATATACGGCAATATATTTATTTCTGGTTCAGTTCAAGTTGAGGAGTGCAGTACTTTGCAGAAACCTAATTAATATCAATCATATATTACAACACTGTGTGGTTTAGTATACAAAAAAAATGGTGCTAGCACATGAGGATGAAACAGATGACCCAAGAATTAATTTCTATCTCTAACTTCTCTGTCTCTAGGATAGGGATGGCCAGTTTTTCCTTACCCTTCAATCTCCTTTTTAAAAAAATCCATAACATACGGCCAAAACTACACATAACCTAAAGAAACAAGAGGGAGGAGATCTTGGAGCATGAGATACTGATAGCTCCCTCTGTACCACTGTGAGTTGGGCACATGCTGGTAATAAGCTAGATCCCATGGTAACTCAGCACTGCTGTCTTCAGCAACACCCACTGGTACGTTTTTTCCGCTGGGACCTACCAGACCCCAGCCAAAAAAAATCCAGTTGTCAGTGAAAATGTATTTACACAGCCCAGGAATTGTGCTTGAACTGCTCAGGAGACATAAATAGCTCAACAGGCATGGTATGGCCATCCTACTCTAGACCATGGCAAAAAAGAAATGCAGTTCTTTTCTCAGGACTTAATTTGGGCAACCTGAGACCCCAGGCACACTACTAACCCAAAGTCTGAAAATCTGCTCTGCAGTTTACATCTCTTGGAGCCATTTTTCCCCAGCTGCTTGCAGTCCCATTGATTCCCAGGAGCACTAGTATCCCCAAGTATTTTGGTGCTTTCAAAATGCTCACCTACAAGAAATTATTGCACTGAACCATGCCTAGCTTGATCCAACCACTGCCAGAGCAACAGGGCCAGATTCTGTCATCCTTATTCACCATGTACAACAAGCAATCCCATCAAAAGGGTGAGCTGGTGTGAGGAGTTAAGGAGATACTTCTGGACAAGCAGCAGGAGTGTGGGTGAGCTGTGGCTCACCGGATGAAAATCCCCGCTCTGAAAAGAAGCGCCATTATGTCAGCGCTGCTCTCCCTGGAAGCTCAGGCCTCAAGCTGTACATGGGTCATAAAGCTGTAGCAAAGCTTGACTTTGGCTTACAAAGATCCTGTGTCTGGCAAGTCACAGAGACGTTTGAGCAAGCCCACAGCCTGGTTGCGCTGGCAGCTGCATGCCCACCACTGCAGGACACAGAAGAGTCAGTAGGTACCTCCGGCAGGCACATCACTCAAGGCTGTATGAAGGGATGCACAAGCCCAGGACTTTGCAAAAGGACCTTGCCCCATCTCAAACAAACCTGCACACTCCAGGACTGCATCAAACTGGGGTTTACAGAGCCCTCCTCATCATTTCAGATTCTGCCTTGGTAACAGAGCAGTAAAGCTCCCACAGGCCCTAGTGTGCCCCTGGGCATTCACACAGGGCTCCCACCGGCCTTGAGCACTGCTTGTGTACTGCATCCAAGGGCACAATATAGTCCTTCACTTTATACTAACTGCTGCAGAATAAGAATTCCTAGAATGGCTCAAACACATACCAGTTCAAATATGGGTACTTTCAGACTTCTTATTTTCTATTCCAAATTATGTGCTTTGCCAGCTTCAAAAAAACAGATGGAAAATATGTCCCTAAATGTGCACCCTTGTGATCATTCCAAAAGGAAAGCAGCACCAAGTAGTTTAAAACGTTTGCTAGAAAAACTCTTTTCCATATCATGCAAATAGCAGACAAAAATAACTGCTAGGCAATTGATATACGTACAAATATTGGTTATTTTAAACAGTAATTTGTTATTGAGGACATCTCACTGAAATATTATAATATTCAATTTCCTCTGCATTTGCATGGAAAAGGAGCTGGAGAGCGCATGATCATTCATTTAACTATTACATAAATACGTCTATCATAAGATCACACAGCTTTCAAGCCAGAGTTCAAACACATGTTTAATGCATGAGAGTATGATGAAGAAACTCGTGAACTCACAGGTCTCGTAGCCCAATCTCAATCAGATACGGGCTTGGTGTAAATATGTACAGTATCATGTGCTTTCCAATAGCACTATGTCTCCAGGGAGCAGTCTGACATCAGCAAAGGAGACAGGTGGTTCCCTTTCCAACCCAGGAGGGGGAAAAAAAAAGGAGTTAAGACACTGTGTAAATATAGCAATATTTTTTCCTCGGTGTTTTGCTATGGTTTTCATCCCTTAATGAAACTTCAGTGCATGAACAATTCTCATAACATCTTTGCTACAAATCAGTGAGTGGATGTCACGTCCTAAGATATTTATAACCCTAAAGGTAGTGGTAAGTGATACTGTTTGGCAGCCTTGGTTTAGAAGTGCTGAAGATTTTTGACTTTTGGTTTGCTAAGAAAGGAGTTCCAAGAAGCCACAAAAACCCAGTTTCCTTGCTCTAAATGTATCCCTTTCCTATAGCAGGTCGCTGTTAGTAATAATGCCTGTAAGAATGACAAACAACAGTCAATCACGGGAACAACTGCTTTTAGCTAGCTCAACTTCGTAAACTCTAACAGTGTGAGATATGCTAAACCCTGCACAATCCACAGTTGTTTGATTTTGAATCTCACATTACAAGAATTCACACATACACTAACCTGCATATAGAATAACCCAATTTGTCCTTTCTTTCCTATCTGTACATAGATACTTTTTTTACACAGTGACAGCCACTGCCTCTTAAACCATTTTCTTTTGTTGCATTTCCTTAGAAACACAAATCTTGTTCCTTGGCAGCAGTTGCTGTAAGTGCTGTACCACATGCCCAAACTAGTTCTCACTCACAGCTTTAATTCACAGTAAGTGGCACGAAAGGAGGTCAACACTTCTCAGAAACCACTTTCAGTTCTTTGCTGCTTCAGTATCTATTCTATAAAGCCATCCACACTAACAGAAGGGAAGTTGTTTCTCATATTGCGTTCCTTGCTTTTTTATTATTGTCATCTTTATGAAATGGGCTGCAGAATATATGACGAAATAAAAGAAGATTATTCCTGGAATCACATTCCTGGTCTCCCTTTTGCAAGATCCTTAAAATATAGGTTAAAAAAAAAAAAATAAAATAAACTAATACTTTACCCAACAAAAAACAAATGCCCCTTTTTTTCTCCATACAAAAAGACTTTATATGAATGACATCTTGCAACTCAGTGTCAATCACTGCATCTTACTTTCAGTTCAATTTGCTTGCTTACAGAAAGATTATTTTTTTTTATCAACCTGACCAACACGTCATGGATGTTGAAAATCAAAACAGCCTTCTTTTTGCTGTGATACATCACTGGCAAGAGCAATGGCCTTGCTGACAATATTTTGCTGTCACATTTGCCTCTACAGCTTCACTGCCTTCTCTGTGATCAATGAAAACAGATTTTGACCTCATCTATTTCATTTCAGACCATATTCTGCCCTGAGGCACACGAGTACAACCTATCATAGTTATAGTGGCAATTGGGACAGAATTTGTTCCTTTCCTGACAATTCAATATGTGATTCATGAACCAGAATTGAATCCAACTCTCCTTTCCTCGAGCTCCTTTGGTTCTTTGGCATTAGCATCGGTAAAAAAGCAGCAAAGATGAATTTATGTTGGTTGTATCAGCAGAACTGGCTGGGTAGTCAATAATCAGACTGCTCAGCAAGATGCTACCAGATCAAAAGTTAGTTACTGTATTTTATTTACACAGCTTACTCTGTAGTCTGTTTTCTTTCTTCACTTATCCCTCTGTTGTTTAACCAATGGGATCATAAGACCTGGAAAAACACCTCTTAGTCTTGAACATTTCTAATTGGCTTAATAAAGTAAACAGAAAAAAAGATAATCCTCTCCACAACCATCACCTTAAAAAACACAAACCCATACCACTAGACGTGGAATACTTGTTGTATTCACAGAGTATGCAGTTGCAGGCAATAACCGGATGATCAAGTTTCCCATTAATCCCCAAGACAATGGACCACTTTAGAAAACACAGACTCCATTTACATTCACACATCCGTCCGTGGGCCAACACCTGCATGCATTCTTTCATACAACTCACTGCACGGCAGAGCTGAGAACACTGCAGCACACAGGGTATGAACCAGACACATACGAACACCATCTGAGATGTGCAGCACTCCGCTGATCAATGTATGTTGTGGGGCTCTCTCCGTGCACGGCCTACAGAAGCAGGCGAGTCTGAGACCACCCAGGGAGATGTGGCACTACAGAGCCAACACCAGGAGCTCATGTTTTGAACTGCGGAGGTCCCCAGTGTCTCACTCGAGATGACAGGCATCGCTTGCATACATTGTACCATGATTTTCTGCAGGACTGAGTTCCCAAGCAGAGGCAAGGTTGACATCACTTTGAAAACCGCATCCAAGACATCTAATGAACTGCATACAGGAGACTAATCTACAGTAGATTTGGCGTACGGTAAAAATAAACTCCTTAATATAACAAAAGCACTAATCAACATATTGCATATTAGGCCTGCAAAGCACCAATTATCTGATGAAGAGGAGTAACATTAGATGGTTCCAGTTCCCTCAGTTATTTAACTATTTACATCAGTGGAAGTTAAGGACAACAATGCCTACACAACCACACATAAAAACACACATGAAGGATTTGAGCCAAGATTTGAGTTCAGATTTGAAGGTAAGAGGAGAAAAAAAAACATTCAATGACAAAACAACAACCACACAGCTCAGGACCTCTGAATCCTGCTGCATATTACTACTGTACTGGTTATAAGAAAACTTATTGGGAAGCAAATTATTTTCACTTCCCCTATCAAAAAATGCATTCAAAGCAAAACACAGAGCCTCATCCTGCTCTTCTGCAGCCCCATCAACAACAGCCTTACCACGGATTCCAGTGAAGCAGGATTTATCCTTTCCTGTGGGCGTGCTCTGAGCCTTTGATTCAGTAACACCTTACCCATCAACTAGTTCAGTGAGATCAGCTGTCGTTTCAAGTATTACTCATTCCAAGTAAAGGGTCTACAAGCACCCTCTTGCTCTGTATTGCCAAAACAAAGCAGATACGAATAATTGGGGGAACATTTCCAAAGGCCCAGAGAGAAACTGAGCATCTTCCGGGGCGCTTTACCTGGAGTGAGAGACCTTCCTGGGTTTGAAAATCTTCCTTGTAATGAAATAAACACCAGAACTCCTTTCTTTTGTAGGTAGCATAACCTAAAAGAGGATTTGCAAACAAGCTTGCAGAGGGGAGAGAGCTCATGTGTTCATTGGATTTTTGTTTATTTTCTGCAGTTATTCCAAAGAGTTTCTCAAAAATTTCAAAGATCTGTGAATCTTACAAGGTCCGTCTTTTCCAAGTGCAATAGGCCTAGTTTCAATTTCTTTTATTTCTTAGTATATTTATTACACTTACTACAAACTATCTGAATGCCCATACAGTGCTTTAAATGAGGCTGCAAATATCCCCTCGATCACCATCAGCAAAAAGCTTCTCCTCCTAAAAGGAAGTAAAAGCCAGCAGGACTTTTTGATCTACTATTTGCTCTTTTGTAAAACTGGAAGAAAACTTCTGCCTTAAGGGCCGAGCCCTGCTCCTTCAGCAGCAAACGAGACCAAGAGGGGTCTCTACACCGCACTGGCGTCGTGCTTGGAGGCAGCGCACGGGAGGGACGAGCTTGCCAGAAGTGCTGATTCACTGCAGCGACCCAAGAGGTTGCTTAGTAGCTAAGCTGGGGGGGAGAGAGACGGCACAGAGCAGGGGGGTGCATCTGGATTGGTGCAAATAAATTAACAGGAGGGAATGCCAAAGTTGTTGCAGAGACTGGATCCCTGAGATCTCTGCTTAATACATGCGTGTTAGGTCGTTTGTTGGAACAAAATGTGTTAATACAGCTCTAGCCATAGGGGGAAAAAATACTTGCAAATGCACAGAAGTCATGTAAATCAGAACTGCTGCTCTATTTTACAAGAAATTTTCTCCATTAATTAATTTCATGACTTAGAGCAAATGTGCATGGTTGGAAACAGGGGACCCTGCTGATACCAATCTCACGGCATAGGATACTTTCGTTTTTCTCTCTGAGATATATAGCAGATGTACTCCCTGGCTCAAATCCAGGTTCAGACTAGGTGCTTTGTGGCTAAAGCACTGCATTCTAACCTGGTTAAGTCTACTAGTAACTTCTGGTTTGGAGTTGCAACATATCACATGAAAAAAAACGGGATTTTAAAATCCAAATTCTCAGAGCTGTCACATTTATAATTAGAACGATCTGATACGACTGGCATTAGTGTGAGGTAGGAACATATCACAGAGGGCCAAGCAGACAAACTAAAATATTTCTCACCCTTAAAAAGGGGATTCTTCCAAGTAGAAATGTCAGTAGAGTCACAAGGGCTCTGTGCAAAAGTAGCACCTCTTCATCCTCATACCTACTCTTAAAAAGTCCCGCACTGCTGCCTAACTTAGCCCAGCAGACCACCCCACCCACCGAAGCCCTGACAACAGCCCTGGCTCCCCATGCTAACCCCAGATCCTCCTCTGAGTAGAAAATTACTTTTCTGGAGGTGCAGGTTGTTTTTAGAGCTACCTGTAACACCCCCAAACTGTACATAAAGAGACCACCTCTGTTGATATTACACAGAAGAAGAGATGCCCCCACACTGAAAAAAATTAAGTTTGATAAAACACTTTGTCACGGAATCACTAGATACAGAGCTGGTTGTAAGGATAACCTTTTTATGTGCTGATGAAAGTATTTTTCAGGTTGTCTGCCCTCATATTGGGGAAAAAGACAGAAGGAGAGAAGGAAGGAGGAAAGAAGGAAAGAAGGGAAAGAGGGAAGGAGGGTACACTAGTGTAGCTATTGAATCAGCACACAAGCCAGCAGCAGACAAAATGAGAACGACTGTAAGGAACCTGGCAGCACCAGCATGTTCAGTGAAACAACAAAAAAGAGCCTGGAAGACAAGAGAAACCCTGAATGCAGATACTAATTTTTTTTTTCCTGGAAGAGGATTTATGATGCCAGATTTTGGTTGTTTCTTAATACCCACACCTGGCTAAATACAAATGAAATTAATTTTACAGCTTCAATCTTTCCACATTTTGCACATGGTGATTTGCTGAAAAAAACCCTATCACAAGGTGTCAAAAAGGAACATAAAACATAACATGTAACATTTTTGGAGAGATATCAACCGTAATTATATGAAACCTAACAAAGCTGCTCCAGGGAGAGGTGGATGGAGTTGCACAGCAGAGTGCCTGGCCCCCATGCAGATGGCAAAGCTTAATCCAAGCGAGTACAGTGGGAAGGCCACAGGGGCTCACACGTATCAAATAATAATAGTAATATGTCTCTTCCTTCTGCTATCCATTCACTGAAATCAGTGTGAAGGCGGCATGGAGATGAAAATGCTATTGTCATGGATTAGGCTAGAGCTTCCTACATGACCTGAAATGACAACAAGCACCCCTCATCCCTCTTACTTCCACATGACAACCCTCACCCCTCTTATGTCTTAAACTAAATCACCGGTCTTGAAAGTTTTACTAGCATAGTATGACCAATCCTCATTCCAATGTATATAGTTTTTCTTGAAAATCAGTACAAACTGTGTCCATAACATAGACCTGGTATTAATGCTTCCCAGTGGCTAGCATTGTGTCAGTGCTGTGTGAGGAGAAGGTGATACTACCTGATAAAATAGGAAAATTTTCAGAAGACTATGTCTGAGAAACAAGGTGTGATACTTATTTCAGAGTTAGGACAGGGGTAGTTTATTTGCTCACAGTCATTACCCTCCTTACCCCATGCCCAGACTCTAACAAAGTTTCCTGGTTTAGCTCTTAGGAGAACGAAAAATGGTGCTGTCCTTTAGTCTCTGTACTACACCTATAAAAACAGATATCCAGGAAAGTAATATTTTCCGGATTGCTTTCTGCTGGTGAGGGTCATATTATTAATGCATTTGGCTCACCTTCCTGGAGCCAGGCATGCCCACAACAGGAGGGGAGACCTCCTAACTGGTCACAGTTGTGCTAAGAAAGCATCAGGTCCTTCACAACACAAAATTCACAATTTCATAAAATGGGTCAAGAAAAATCCTTTTTCTTGGTATTAAAAGGGCAATTTGCTTGCTGGTATTTTACCTGGCCCCATAGTATCACAAACATGAAAAATTAATGGCTGTAACTATGTTACAGCACCAGAAGGTCCCAATTTTTTAGATTTTGCCCTTCTTTGAAACTACTAGGCTGTACACTGGCATTAACACTTGGAAAGGTAGTACCCCTTTGAGAAAGCAAACTAGTATACAAGCTTTCCTGGGTAAATTAGGGGTAAACTATGAAATATGAACAGATGTCTTTCAGAGTATGAAGAATGACAACCAGTTTTTACAAATGCGCTGAAGAAAACTCTTTGTGATTTTTTTTTTTTTTTTTTTGCTTTGGTTTTTGGTATTAACACTTGGGCTTGCACCCGATATTAATCCCTCCCATATTTCTCAGCTCTTGTGTAGAAAACAGCACAGTCCTACAGCTGCGGCATTTTGAAGTCTGCACAACATGCTGTACATGCCATTGCTTGACATTTTATTGACAACAAAGGCCTGCAGCACGGCAGCGTTTTTAGAGATGGGATTAACATAATGAACTCCATCTCCATGGGTTTTTCATGGCATTTCTTTACATATAAGAGTGAAAAAAGACCCAAACCAGAAACAAACAATTTTCTACTCTTTTAGGACACAGTCCCCACTGAAATAAAGGGATTGTGCAGTCCTAAAGGAGAGAAAAGTCTGTGAGTAAAGGAGCGCATTTGTACTTGGAAGGAGAATGTAACTGCTGAAGAACTAGGAAAAAAAACCACTGACATTTCTATGAGGCAAGAAGAGCCCAAGTGTGGGGCCTGCACTAATATGACATTATAGCTGATAGCGTAAGCTCCAGCATGAGATGGCAACATCAACACCACTGAGCCTTCCACAGGGGATCTCCCACTGCCCAGGACAGACTGAAATCATCCATATGCAGCAACACAAAACATCAAGGTTTCAAAACTCCTAAAAATATACAGACAAAATCCAGCAGGTATTGCTTATCTCAGTCGCAAGTCACATGGTCCTTGTGCATGGGTAGCACTCACAAACACAGCCGCTGAACCCAGCCTAGGTTTGCCAGATGCCTAGTCCATGTTTGCAGCATGGTCCTAAGCACAGGGAAGAGAGCAGTGCCCTGAACAGAAACCAGCAATTTTGTCTGCAATGCTCTGATCTTCCCTTCTTAAAGCTTCAAGAAAACTCTTCAATGAAAAAGTGCTTGGCAGAGTTTCCATCTGTTCTCGACCGGACTTGCTAGCCAAGTCTGAAGCACACAGAGCTCTGCCTTCTCTTTTTTTTGATACATAAGTAAAACTCCACAATATTCATGTTTTTTACTCAATGAAATGGAGCAATCATACAGCCATCAGTCCAGACTAAACATAGCTGCTACAAAATGAAGTTTAGACAATTAGGAATTACAGTTTCTGCTTTTTGTGAATTTTCTCTCTTTCCTTCTGTTCTGCCCCTTTCTGGAGTACTGCATCCCAGTCTGCCTTTTCTAAGCCACCTAGAATAACTTAAAAAACTACCTAGTTATCTACATCACTAACTTATTCACACCCTTTTGAGGATGACAACAGAAGAAAATGGCAATTTGGTATGGCCTCAAACAAGAATTTAATGAAGTTAATGTTGCAAAAGTGCCTTAGTAAGAGATCAAAGGAGAACCGAGCAGTAAATAAATCACAATGGCCACCAATTGCAGCAATAACCTGTCTGCAACTTAATTGTTGGCTTTAAGTTAACACATTATATCCACTTAGAAATTAAAGGTGCAAACTCAACATGCCAACTGCTTACAAAAATGGGAGAAATGTCCCTGGTCACTGTGGAAGTAGCAGGTATTCAGCACCTTTCCTAAAAGTCCTGGCAGCTTGCAGAATCATAACTCAATTTCTCTGGGAAGCTCTGAGGCGCTTTCTGAAAACCAACCGCATTTTTAGCCAATGTCCAATCCTTCCACCCTGGTTCACAACATTTGCTTAAGGAAGACAATCTACATTGCGGAAGGAGACTGCGCTCATTTTCCTGACATACTTCTCTGTGACCTGAACCCGCAGTTATGTAAGAGTGGGAAGCATGGACAATTCATTCTTAATGCTAGCTCAGTCCTGGCCTCTCCTGGGCACTGGCTGAAAATAATACTAAACCATGCTGAATCATTTACAGTAGCTTTATGATGTGGATTATCATTCAGAGAGGACTGACCTGACCCCATCACACTCGACTCATGCAGCAACACAGACTGGACTCCAACCAGAGTCTAACGAACATGACCCACATTGGCACCAACACACATCATGCATTCATGTAGGAGGCTCACACATAGAATAAAGTTGTTTTAAATTTATCCTCGTATTAAACCTTCAGTAACTGTCTTGTTCCTGCCTCTTCTGTCAGCATAGGCAGTGCTTTAAAACTATAAGCTGCCAGAACATACATGCAGTTTTTTATTTCAAGCAGCTTCCCCACTCTTATTTTCAGAAGGATGCTAGCCATTATGGGAAAATAGTTTGTTAATTAATGCTTCCACCAGTTGCACAGATTTCTAATGCCTTTGCTAAAATAATGGTCCTTTATTCTGCTTCTTTCTTCAGACACAGATTCTGGTCACAAGGCATGGGAACAATTTACCTCTTCTTGGACACATGAGATCCTGTGCCACGGCGCAATGCAAAAATGTGAGCTTCTCAGTCATGCAGGACCTGGTCATATGGCTGCCCACTGAATTCCTTCGCTTTCCACCATCATAAAAGGGAGTACAAGATGCTGTTGCCATTTATATTCCACTGATTACACAAGCTATTTTCATGGCAGGACTCTGCTGCTGCATTCCATCTCACAGGCTGAACAGATTGAACTTTTTTAGTGGATTCTGCTAAAATGGATGTTGGTTCCAATAGGACAAATTCATCAGGTAGGGAGCTTTTACAATGAGTCATTTTAAGGTAATCTTTGTACACATCCTTTTCAAATAGCTTGAACTCTTTGAACAATAAAAGAGCACAAAAACAATAGTGGCTGTGAGTGGAGGAGAAATGTTTAAAAAGCTCATTTTGTTACATGTTAACCCAGAAAACTATGCCTGATTTTAGATTGCGTTTTTCTATGTGTATTCCCATCCTTACTGCTTTCTTTCTACAGATGTGCTTTTAAACTAAGGAAAACAAAGGTTTTAATTGCAGGACACTTTCAATTTTACTCATGAACTGTGATTATCAATCATTTATGTTTTCTAGTGAACTCCTACACTAAATAAAAAGGGAATATAAGAATAAATCTTTTAAAAGGAATCAATTTGCTGCATATCAATCCCTGCAGGCCATGTGCTCATAAGTCAATAGTTTAAAATGAAAACATCTGATCAAGGTAATACACCTGTTAAAGGAGCATAAAATTCCAAGCCCAATGGTAAAATATAAAGATTATGAAGCCTCTTAAAGGAGCCATCAAAGTAAACCATTACACAGATACATCTGCTTCACACCAGCACCCGTTCCATCAGTGCCACTCACAATAAATGAGCATTAGGACATACATTTCATAGAGCCTCTGCAGAAGATAGGTTTTTCCAAATGTGAGTAATTCATCTCAAGAAAAGAACTAAGTAATGGTTTAGCCTTCCGTGCACTTTCTAATCAAGGATCTCCAAGCAATGCAAAATATTAATAATCTGAGCTCATCACAAATCTGTGCGTTAGCAATTTATCAGTCATGTTTTACAGATGGAGCAGCTGCGATACATGTAGGCATGGTGAACTGACCAGCATGGCTGAGCACATTGAGAGCTCTGCTCAAGTACTGACCAAACCTCACAGGGAGTTAGTACTATTGCTGCTACTACGACTATTACTATTACACAGTTCAATCAGTTCTCTTGTTTCCTACCCCTTGACTCTACCTTTTGCAGTTTTGCTGGAGGAGGAAGCAAAGTCACTCACCAGCACGGACATCCCTGTGCTTTTGCAGTTTCCCCCCCCAAAGCAATACAAATCCCACAAGGATGCTCTCTGCCAACAGACTCACTTGTGCATGTGTTGTCAGTAGAACCAAGGGTGGTTTTGTTTCTCTTTTGTTTCCCTCTCTCTTTTTTTTTTCTTTCTTTTAATTTAAACAAAGAGTGCTCAGGGCCCCACCTGAGGGATTTTTGAGCCCCCTTCCAAAAGCTTCTGGGCCTTTCAAGTCCTACTTGTAATTAGTCTCAACCATGTTTTGTAGTCCTTAATCCACGTGATCGCAGTTGGGTTTGGCCCGGAGTTTAAAATGGAGGGAAGGGTTGGTACCAACTGCATGTTCCTGCTCCAGACTTTCCCAACCTTTCTGCCTTGTCTTTTTTACCCTGAGGCTGAGGTCTCGCAGACACGAGAGGAAGAGAAATGTGGTTGTGCATATAGGGCCAGGGGAGGGACATGATTTCTCCTTCACACACTACCTTTCTGTTGGGCTTCCTCCTGGTTCCCAACCAAGCCGGCGGCGGGGGCACAGGGCGGGCTGCAGGCAGACCCCGAGGGGAGACAGCGAGTGCCTCCCGCCCAGCCGGCGGGTGGGCCCGCATGAGGGGACAGGCTGCGGCCCCATCCCGCCAGCGTTTCACTTTTCGCTCCAGAGGTCGCTGGTGTAACATTACCCTCTGGGTTACCACACGAGCAACACTACTCATGTGACCAGAGTTTCCAGGCGTGGAATTTAAATTCTTCGCACCTTCGAGGTTACCTTGTGAGCCGTGGCCCTGACCCCCTCAGCCTGCCTGGGCCAGCATGCCGCACTTCACCGGGAGCCCAAGCTTTTTTGCCCGGTATCCTCACACATGGCATTTAACGCATCTGTCAAAGTGGTTTAACAGTCAAGGCCACTGTCACACTTTATATAATGCCACATTTTTGGCATTGTTTTCGAAATGCTCCACGCAGGTGTCAGCCTGTTCAAAGGGTACAGTATGTGTGCTTGCCTCACCTTCCCCGTCAGCGCCCGAATCGTTCGTTACCTCTCGGAAAGTATCGCCTTGGTGCTGCTGACATTTATGTAGAACAGTGAGGTCTATTTTGCCAGCTATGACTTCAGTGCTGTTCTCAATAACTTTAAAGATCAACCATAGCAAAACACAAAGGGTTCTGAATTTTATTGGCACGTGCTGCCACAAGAAATACAAAATACGGGCACCTGTCACAACTGATCCTTTTTTTTTTTTTTTTAAAAAAAAGGAGAAAAAAATCAAACAAATAAAAATAGCAATCACAGCCTGCAGAACTGCTCCAAACTGTAAAGCCATATTAAGACAGAGGAATGATTAAAAAATAGCCTTGTCTGAAATATGGCACCCGAAGTAAGCTCGGTGGCAGAGCGCTCCCAGGCTGGGAAGAGCAGGGTGCCTGCTGCAGGTGTTGCTCACAGAGAGACAGAGCTGCTCTGGAAAGCATGGGTTAATATTAGCCGCATGTTGTACTCAGCGATGCCTTAAATAATCATCACATGGCTCCTGTAATCTGTTCCATGCTGTCAGCACTGGGTTAGTCATAATAATATCAGATAAGAGCTGTTCAAAGTGACATACTAACCAACATGAGAGCCACATGACTTTCTGGCTACATGGCTGCCCTTCACCTGAACTTTGGCTTAGATAGTTTTACACCAGCACAAGGTGCGCTGGCGTTACAAGCCGCTTCCCTGCACCCGCGGTGGAAAACCTGCTGCCCCCCACCAAGCACCCTGTGGCCCGTCCTCTGCAGAGGGGAGGTTCGGCTGCTGGGGGCACCCTCTGGACATCCCCCGCCATTTTCTATAAGCTGCCTCCAGGGCGAGGGAAGCAGTTCTGGCAGGGGGCACGCAGGGTGACTCTTCCTTTTTTGACCACTGCTTCCCGCCTCTCCCCGGCCTCCTGCACTGCGAGGAGGCGTGAACTACCCCGGGCCACATGGAGGAGCAGAGAGGCAAGGGAGAGGCAAGGCAGGAGGACGGACCCTAGCTGGGGAGCAGGAGGGGGGCAAGGGCAGGGGAGAGGTGGGTGGAGGGGAGCGGGTGCCATGAGGAAAGGCAGCAAGGCTGGGAGGATCTGCGGTAGGGAGGGCAAAAAGGGCAAATTGCAGTGGTCAGATGAAGGAAAGGAAATGCTAGAAACAGAGAAGTTGGTGCCAGAAATTGAGCTTAAAAAAAGGAGGGGGGGGGGGGGGCAGAACTGGTTGTTGGAGGCCTTTAGAGACGCCAAAACCAATGAAAATCTAAGAAAAGTCAAGAGCTCCAGCTACAAATGCCTAGGCTATTCTGAACCCACTCACAAAGTGCCCATAGCCAGCCCCAGAGACAGGGAACAACCTCCTCTGTACCCTATGAACCACATCTCGTACCCACCGCTTAGAGGCTAGGTTAGCTCAGGGGGAGTTAATGTCATCTCCCCATATAGCTGGTTTATACTGCTTTTTTTTTTTTTTTTTAGGCAAGGGAGCTCCCTTTTTCGTTTGTGGGTGTAAAGTTTCCTGCACAATGGTGCCTTGGTGTTCCTGGATGCTAAATAAATACAAATATTTAATAACACCAAGCCCAATCCAGCAGCAGGCTATGACCTGGCGCTGAGCAAACCAGGGAAATGGTACAAATACCCTGTTTAAAAAAGAGGTGAAGGGAAACCTGTTGCAGACCTACAGAGATGTGAAGACATCCTTCCTGACAAGTATCATGTTCTCCTGCCAGAACTCCAGTGGTACAAGACTGCTCCTGTCCTACGGCTCCGCTCTCAGGCTCTACTAGGGCGCGCCTCAGCAATACGACAAAGCTCGGGCAGCTGCCAGCCTGGCCATGCAGTGCAGACTGGAGAAAGCAAAGGGGACAGCTGGACCGCCAAAAAATGAGGAGAGCTGTGCAAGGCTAGTGCAGAGGATTGGCTTTGGGAGAGGGCAAGGGGAGGAAAAGGAAATGTAGAAAGGGATTGCTGTGTGAAGGAAGGGAATTCAAGGCGAAAAAATGAAAATGAGTGAAACAAAGGCAAAAAATATGAAAGGGAAACAGCATTAGAGAAAAGTTAAAAGAAAATGCAAAAACAGTGACAAAATTTATTTTGCTTTATTTTCCAGAATTCTCTCTGCCCTTATAAACTGCAAGTTTTGCCCCCTGAGGAGGAAATCTGGATTTTGAATCTTACTGCTAAATAGCCAGTGAACATTAATCTCTGTAACATTAAACTGCCACTGGGCACCTAACACATCCCCGTATTAGCCTCCCATTAAGCCAAAAAGGATGGTGTCAAACAAGCTCGGTGAAGCCAGGGCATTCAACATGAAAGGGAGAAAAGGGCAAGTGTTTGGTACCCATCTGCCAGCAGTCAGCTCAGGACGGCTGAAGAGGTTGCTCACCCAGACTGTATTCTGAAGACAAGAGAAAGGGGCGGCTGGATCAGGCCCCCTCTTGCCAAGAATGATGATCTGTCCCTCACTCACTCAGCAAGACACCCTCAGCAAAGAGAGAAAAATGCACAACAGAAGAGACATGCCTTCCCTGGCACTTGCAGGTCTCTTGGGTATTACATTAATACCTGCTTTCTTGGGTATTACATTGAAGGAAGAGAGGAAAGGGGCGCTCACATTAAGACTTACATACAGAGGCTGGGTTGCCTACAGTCGGTGGATGTAAACTGGCACCTCTTGGCTCAGTTAAAACCTGAATCACTTCATGGACCTATCTGTCTCATTCTCTTCACTGCACAGGTGTCATGGTTTAACCCCAGCCAGCGACTAAGCACCACACAGCCGCTCACTCACTTCCCCCCCCCCCAGTGGGATGGGGGAGGAAATCAGGAAAAGAAGTAAAACTCTTGGGTTGAGATAAG
>JAVJGG010000074.1:42109991-42141032 GCA_035590195.1 Aviceda cuculoides | reverse complement strand
TCAGGCTGTCTCAGGGATACTCATAAACACAAATCTGTAGTTTTGATCCAAAAGATCAAAATTCTAGGAACTTCTGCCCCTTTGAGGTGCTTTTGTTTCTACCAACATTTTCATTCAGACAATGTGGCAATGGACACACTTCATTACACAGTTTCAAGATAGGTTTATAGAAGGCATAAAAGAATATCCCCTCCTCTCAAAAAGCTGTGAGAGTGTTAGACTGGCTTTATAAATTGTATGCTATACTGTAAGTGAAAGGTAGGACGAAGTCCTAGTTAGTACCTACCTACTAAAGTACGCCAGAAAGCTCACACCTTCAATTCACCCAAAGGCTGCAATTTGCTGCTGCCATTGTTTTAACACACCGTGGTACAGACTAACAGAAAGGAACAGTCAGATGCATAATAATGTAAGTCAGACTACAAACAGCTACTGCTTCTCTCAAAGTTAATTAAATCACTGAGAATTCTGCTTATGTATAATCTTGAGAAAATAACTGGCTCAAAATCTTTGTTAAAGAACTGTCTCTCTACACAATAGGGCTGCTTACCAACTATGATGTTTTCGTTTCCTCTTACCTCTAGTGTCATGTACACAGTACTAATTGCTACTTTGATTTCTCCATCTGAAATCTCCTTGAGATCCTTCAGCATAACCTCCTCAATACTTACACCTGTTTGAGAAGAGAAAGGAATTTCAGTACATACAAGTGTCTACAGCTGACCAGATGCAGCAACATAAATTAAAAACACAGCTTAGACCTTAATGTTGAGCCTTCTGTATTTTAGACCATGCTATGAGAAAATTAAAACCAACATTAATATTTCAATGCTTAGTGTTTCTAGAGGGATTTTTTTAAGCAAGGAAGAGATTTAAGGCCAGGGGCTGGGGGGAAGCAAAGGATGAAGAATTAAGTCTCCTGCAACGAAGCTGTGTGAACACTCACATTTTTTAAGCTAACTGAATTCCAGTTGATGACAAATGTATAGATAGACCATTGCTACGGTATAATACGAAATCATTAATATGAAACACTTCTGGAATGAGTAATATATTGAAAAGCACACGTGGAATACTATGGTATTTATAAAATACTCAGAAGCAAAGCACTTAAGATATTCTGTAAACACAAAGTCATTCAACCTTTCTGACCTTCCTCACAAACTGATACCAGTACCAATGGGTTTTCTTATGTACATCAAATGGTGAATGAACCAACTAGATATTTATGTACCATAGAAACAGAAGTACATATTGTCATCAGAAGCAACAGTGTAGAATTGAAATTGCTTCACATTGCAATCAGACATGTTGATATGTTTGAGTACAATGTATTGAAAATCCATGTGACTAAGTTTCTCTAATGGGAGATGTCTGCCTAAAATGCTGTAAAGATTCTCAGTTATATATCACGTACAGGAACACGGCCATATCACACAATCAAGTTACAGACATGATAGCCAAATCTCTATATAAAAAAGAAGCAAGCCACTTACTTCAGTGCAGGGTGGCAATTAAAATGTCCACAGACTTTTAAAGCTTAGCAGTGTAACATCCAAAATGTGTTTGCATGACTGATTTTTAAGACGGAGCCAAATACCAGCTTAAGCCAGAGAAATGAATCCTCTCATTACTCTTCCTGCATAGAGTCCAGCTACTGCATTCAATCTAACAACAAGATGAACTGGCTAACGTTCACATATTTATTATATTTATGCATCTGTCCTTTTAAAGTTATTTATGGGTAATTGGTAGACTTTCCGGTGGGCTACAGCCCACTGTGCCTCAAATAACAAATGAATTCATGAAATCAGGCCAATAAACTATTATTTCTGCATGAAACTGAGAACTTTTTTGCTAAATTGTCCTAATACTGCCTGAAATAACAGGTATATAAGGTAAAATATTCACAAGAGGTTAATGCTTTCAAAGGGCTTCAGAAACTCAACAGCACCTTACTAATACAAATGCCACAGGAATATATGCAGCGTTAAGTATGTACCTTGTAATACGCAGCAAAGAGCAGCTATGAGACAAAAAAAAAAAAAAAAAGTGTATGATGTTGCCCTCCTCATGTGGCATATAAAAATTATTGATAACCAATGCCATGCAGACTGAATCCATTGTATCTACTTGGCCAAGTTTTGCGTAGGATATCCGGGTAAACTTCATGGGCCAAGTCTATGACAAACATTACTAAACCATCTTCCCAAGCAACTCACAGAACTAAGCTCCATAAAAGATACTTTCACTGGGTCTCTCCAATCCAGGCTGCATTCAGTTAATTTCTGAATGATGATTCCTTGACTAATGTCTGGAGGAACTTCAGGGAACTATGTGGAGATATATAGCCCTGAACTAATTTAGCTTGCAACCTCACTGAAAGAGGAAGCAAAGGAAGCAGCACCTCAAATTCTGTTCTTAACCACCAGCTAGGGCAGCCATCTCAGGCTGGCTGGCTGAATTCAGATGAGAGGATTCTGTGGATAGGCACAGAATAGTAAAAAAAGACTGAGTCTGCATGGACTCTGTACATACCCGATATATCTAACAAAGAAATATCTCAGTAATTCAGTGCTCACTCTTTGGTAACAACTTGGTAGCCAATGCCGTCTAACAAAGAGTCACAAATGTGAGAGTCATTGTAACAATTTTCTCCAGGCTTTCAGAGCATCCCTTCAAAAGCTTGCTACCAAATTTTGGGTTCAAACATTGGCACTTTCAAGGACTGAAAAAATGACACTGTATTCAGCTGTTTCTAGCAGAAGAAAATTAAAGAATTGCAATTTTCCCACTGCTTCCTTAATCTTAGTCTGAAGTCAAATTCACTTCACCTGTACACAGACTTCAGTAAACCTGGGAAGGTTCAGAAGATGAAACCCACACCATGTGGGAAATTGCAGCATAATTTCTGCACATGGGCTGACACATTGATTATGCCCCTATACTTCATCAACACAAATTCTCTACTAGCATACACTTGTAAAAGCAATACATGAAATAAATCCATGTTTACTTTACCTATAAAAGCAATATAAGATTATTTAAAAGTTCAGTAGTTCCTCAACAGAAATTGCAATTCCATGATTCAGAATGTGAGCTGCTTAACTTGAAACTAAATATAATACATGTAATTGTCAATGAAGATAGCATGCTGCAATTATTTTCACCCCACACAACAAGCCAACATATTCTGATACAGTTACATAACTAGATTTGTAAAAGGTCTGAAAAATGGAAGCAAGTTGCACTACCTTGTGGGTTAAACTGAGTCTCCTGGAGAACAGAGATAATTTCCTCTCGTGGGGGAAGATCTGGAAACTTTTCCTCTAGGATCGACAGGACTTTCTCCTGCTGCTCTGTAATTCTGTCAGCCTCCAAAGACATGCACTTGAAGAGAATGCTTCCTGAAACATTGAAACACAAAAGTCAATGCCTCCTGTGAACAGCAAAGAGGTACTACAGAAACAAGAATGTTTACTGCACCGCCATGCAAGCTCTTTCCTTCTTGGAGGCTGTTTCCACCGACAAGTTCACCCAATTAGATATTGAATGCTTTTCACACAGAAACATCCTCCTAACACGAAGACAGGTTCTAAAACCTGAGCCGGGTGGCTTGTCAGTGCCTATGCTACAGCTAACCGGCTGGTCCCAGCGCTGCCACGGCGTGCAGCACGCTTCTCTATGTCCAACACAGCTCTATGGCACGGCCACCAGCGAGCAGTGGGACACCAGGGCTTGCTCCTCTCTCGCAGCACTAGACCACCCGTCGGTATGCTTGGAAAGAGTAAATCCACATTGGCAACCTTCCTTCTACAGATGTGTCAATGAACTGCTACAATGGACATAAGGAAGAAATTCTTTACGTTGAGGGTGGTGAAACACTGGAATTGGTTGCCCAGAGAAGCTGTGGATGCCTCATCCCTGGAGTGTTGAAGGTCAGGCTGGACAGGGCTTCAAGTAACCCGAGCTAGTGAAAGATGTCCTTGCATGTGGCAGGGGGGTTGGACAAGATGATCTTAAAGTCATTGGTCATTTTGGTGTAACTGAATCTAGTCAGTTCCTCATCAATGAACATATCAAAAAAGCACAGCATATTCAGCGAAACAAAACAATGCATTCAATTTTAAAATTTAAGAGAAACATAATCCAACAATAACTTCACCATAATTGGTACGCTCCTACAATACAGAGGTGAGTTTGATGTCTTTTCAGACAACTATGTGCTGCATATATTTCATCCTGGATGGAGCATTCCTGGTGGTTCAAGGGTTAAAGTCACCCTTTCATTCTCTGGAGTCTGGGATCCCATTTATTAATATATCCAGAGATAGCCTTGGCTTCCAATTATTCACACTAAATTAAGGATAATACTATACTTCAGCATTTAAATTATTTATTACTGTACTGTGCACAGGGATTTCAAACAATTGTACAATTGCATTGCACCATGCTAGCTCAATGAGAAAATCAGTACAATAGTATATTGTAAGCCAAAATGTTTAGACTTTAGCACAGAGCCAAGAGAGAAAAAGAAAAACTTGGACACAGCCATCCTCAGTCTCACTAGACTGACTAGGACCCAAACACCTAGTATGTATCCGTTTTTCTCCTACACTGCCATCACATAAAATAACAAAAAGCCTTTCTTCAACATTCATGAAGAACTGGCAACATAAAACAATTTTGCTGTGCTAAGTACACACTTCTTTATTAGACAAACCCTATGTGGATTAAATAATAGGTAATGCTTAAAAAGCCAAAAGCTGTTCCCCATCCAATACTAATTTCTGGAAATTCACATGTATGAAATTCCATTCTGTGTTTCTGTTACAGATATTGTCACTGCCAATATTATTTTAATTCTCAGCATCCTTTTCTTTATGTCAGTCTTACCATCACTTTAAGACAATGCTCCTACCCTATCTGATAATATTAAAAATATTAAAGAAATACAGACTGCATGAAAATCACGTATACTAACCCAGACTAACATTTGCAAATTTAGGTACACGAAACATGGCTCTACAGCAAGCAGATTTCAGATGTCTACAGGTAAATAACTGACATATAAAGCACCCAAGATATCTACATATATAGATATAGATATCAGCAATGCCTATTTTTCAGTCCCTTTTATGTGAAGCAAGTTTCTCAATCAGAAGCCTCCAGGATAATTTATCTAACAACATCACTTCGTAGTTCCCACCTCTAACCAGGTAACAGCACCTGTGCCGGCCCACGGCACACCCTCAGCCACAGTGTGCAGAGTCAGAGCTGCACCTGGATAAATGGCAGCTCAGGGACCAGGTTCCATGAATTATTTTAGCAATAACAATCTTCTGCTTTTTCAGCAACCTTTTCTTCTTCCTCCAGGAGCAGACAGAGAAATTGCTCATCCACACACAGAGGAATTGGAGACTCCAGCAGAAAGCACCGGGCCTACACTGCGTGCTCAAGTTCAACACACAATTAGGTACGGGAGGGAGGGAGGCTGGAGCACAGCCCGTACAGCCTCCCAGCAGCACTAGGATGAGCTAGGCAGTCTGTCCATCTGCAGAGGTCCTCAGACATGCAATGTGTCAAACTTTTACCACAGCTGTGCGTGCTTTGGCAGGGAAAGTATTTGGGGAAGACAAAGAAGGGAAAATCTTAACAAAAACATACTGGAAAATGCAGTAAAACAAGAGGTGTGAGTTCTATATCCAATCAAGCTCATCAGTTCTGAAGTCAACATGGCATGAGCTTCGTTGTCTGCCTAATTATACAGAAATAACTACTACGTAGTAGGTTTGGTGTCAGGTCAGCAACTTCTGATTGATTTTAGCTCCATATACCACAAATCATTTCAGCCTAATTACAGGATTGATTGTGAATTGAGCAATAACTATACCACAGTTTTTATCTAGTCAGTCCTGGATTTCAACTAAGCTGTAAGACAAATGCAGAAATATGTCCCTCCCAAAACATAATAAAAGCTCAACCATACAGAAACAGTCAAATGAAGATAGTTTCTGAGTCTCAGAATTCAAGGAAAGGTATTTTTTCCTGTTTCTCACAGAAACAATTCCCATACTATTACAATAAAATTAAATAGATTATTTAATTAACCTTTTTTTCTATGTCAGTACTTCAAAAACAGGTAACGTTCCCATCCAGCGCAGACAGTTGCTACTGTAAAGTTCAGAGTTGGGCCACCAAATTAAACTGACTAGCTCCAGGCCCGATGTCACCCAGCCTTTCTAGAGCCAAGCAAAAGCATATTGGGAGGCAAGACAGCAAAGGAGTTGAACGAAGAAGAAGAGTCCTGTATTTCTCCAACTGCAGGAAATGGGAGAACTGGCAGCAGAAAGTTGTGGTTACACCAAGACATGTTTTAGCAGCCAGGTCAGTATCTGGCTGTGATTTTAACAAGTGCCTAAACCACAGCAGCTACACAGCACCAAAAATCATAAGTGTCTGTTTGTTAAAGTAATACACGAATTTCTTTCATACCAATGCAGTTCCACTATACTGTTGCAGCAGCATTGCTCATGTCAATAAAACTAGCTTAATTGTCCTAAACACATGGATTGGGGGAAGGAAACTTTTACATTTTTTATCTATTCCCCAATGAAAAAGGATGGAAAAGACATACTACAGCAGCCTACCATGCAGTTCTACAAGTACTAGTGTGCATTTGTCTCCTGCTTTCACATGTGTGACAAATTTTCGGTTTCTTCAAAAGGTGAGGCCATCTTGGATTTGATCTCACCTTTGGCAGGACACAGACATTACTGCAAAGTTGTAAAATCAGAGTATGTTTAGACACGCACTGTACTGCAGCATCTAACTGGAAGCCTTTACCTTTCACTGCTCAGTTCAGCTCAGGGTCAATCAGTTTGCATGTTTTGATCAGGGGTGACATCTTCAAAGAGCAAAGCAAACTTAGAAATTTTGGGATTTATCGCTTAGTACAAGAATGAAATGCAGTCAGCCTGAAATAATGCCTCATCATAGGCAGACATCTTAGAAAGGTTTTTAAAGGGCTATTTTTCCAACTTGTCACAGCAATACTATAGTGCTTGCAATTGCTAACTTTTCTGCTAGGATGAAAGCAAGAAAATGATCCTTCTCAAATTAATAGGGTGTCAGCAAGCCACGAGATCAATATTTATTCTTCCTTCATTCTTTAATACTATTCTCATCAGCAGGAAAGAAAGGCACACATATCTTCTCTCCCAAGCATCCTCAGCATCCCTGTGAGGGTTAAGACTCCAAGTAGTTTAAAAAAACAGTTCACTCAAGGTACTTTTGCTTGGCCAAAGGTCAGTACTCCTTTTAGTCATGTGCTCTCTTGTAAGTACCTACTATAAAAAAGATACATGGGCTCAGAAATCTCCTGCAGATTTTACTGAGTGCTGGTGCAACTCCCCCAGGGTTTCTGAAAGCATAATGGAGGCTGCTCTGTCTGCTGACAAGCACAGAAAAAAGAAAAATATAATAGGCAATACAAGATTCAATATTATTTCTTGTGTACATCACACTGCATTACAGATATTTTTTTCTGAACGAGAGGTCACTAGAAAATAGGCTAGGACTCTTAAAAAAAATGTGCATTTTATTCTTTTCTGCAAAGCAGTTTGGAAGTGGAGCACTAGTTTTGCCAAAAGCAATTGCTGTGCATTAATATTAAACATGATCTAATGAAGGCAGAAGTCGTTTTGGGAAAACATTAAGAACAGCACAAGCATCTCCTGAATTACAAGTTTATGGCTGGGAGAAACAGTACAATGAAAATATAGGCATTTTTCCTGTCGAGGTTTTGTTCCGTGACCTGGAAAAATAAAGGACAGGGAAAAGGGGAAAACCAACTTTCCCTCATGGAAAGTATACTTCACCACTCTCCACTCCCAAAAAACCCCACGCACCAAAACTGTAAAACGGACCCAAGCAAGCAGTCTTCACTGTAATTAACAAGAAAGCCAGAAAGCTGGAATAAAATGTAATTTGGGGGGGAAGGGAGGGGGGTAAGCATTGCCTCCAAGAAAACTGTTTCCACACATAAAACCAAAAGTACCAGTCTAAATAAGTGCAGCATTTGGTGCAGTTCAAAATGCTTCTTTCTTTCTGGCATATGTATTAAGGATGCACCAATTAGGGAACATGTGAATCATCTGGTCGATGTACAAGACAGAACAAAAAAAATTTTTTAAAAATGGCATCATTCCCAAAGTCCTTAAAAGGGCATTTCTTAAAATTTATCTGGGTGGCTAGAATAACAAACGAATCTCTACTGAAAGTCAGACTGCCCCAAAAGGGCATGAAAAGACCCCAACGATGCAGCTCATAACTAGCAAAAGCAGATTCATATGAAAAAAAAAATTGCTGATGTTCTTGCTGTAAATCCGTCTCTATTTACATGTTGCAGTGTGCACCTTGTGGCATCCTTCAAGGCCTTATACAAATAAACATAAGGAGGCATTTTTGAGAGTGCACTGACCCAAGGTACCTGACAGTGAGTGCCTGGAATCGCATCCTTGCCAGCTGGCTGCAACAGAAAATGTAATGATTCAGCAGTTTAATGGATCTTGAGTTTGGCAACAGTCCCCTTGTAAACATCTCTGGGGAAATAAAATAATACAGGCCTAAGACTCTGGCAGGTTCTATAATTGTTTGCTTCTGGCACAAATCCAGGGACAGCACAAGCTCTAACTTAAGGCAAATATGGCTGTACAATACTGACTCTCCAAGCAAGCTCTATTCAAAGCCCAAGGGTAGAATTAACTTATAGCATGTCTGACAGGGAGACAAAGATACCAGGAAAGCATTCAACTGAAAAAAAAGTCCTTAAATATTAAACTGCCTCAATCAAAATGCTCAGTTTCACAGGAAAAGTCTTTTCTCTTGACTTCGTTTTTTTAAACACATAAAAGCAGGTGAAGTTTGTTCAGAATTGAAATACAGCAGGTTATAAACATCAGCCTTTGTTACTGAAATTTAAAAAATTGCTAACAGACTGTGAGAAAAAGAACTTTGAAAAAGAGGCAACAAACGAAGCTGTCACAGCCACTATGTGACTATTATTGTAACATGAGATATTTGTATTATCTTACTAGTCTTCTAGCAAAATACTCACTGGAAAGCCAGAAAATGAAAGATGAGTTCCCAGCTCAGAGACTCAGATGTCAGGTTCTCTCAGCTGTTTTATGAAAATAAAGTCCTAATTCTTAACACCTTGATTTCCACCTCGGCCTTCTGTTCTGAGCTTGCTCCGAAATTTACACATACTAACAACATACAGATTTACATTGGCAGTAACATAACAAAGTGGGAAAAACCCAGTAGGACCTCCTCATCAGCTCTGTGCCCATGGAGTGCCACCAGACAGAAGGGCCATCCTATGAACCTCTACACACGCATTGACTGGTAGTGAGAATGAAGCAGCCACCCCTCCTTCCAGACCATAACATGTGGTCCCTTAATTTCCTATGCTCACAGGTGAGATGAATTCAAAAGCTACACTTTATGGGCAAGGACTTTGACAGAAGGCCATAATATATACAGAGAAACACAAAAGCTAAACTTGGGTAGGCTGTATTTGACCTTTGATTTTCAGACGCCTTGTAGTTTGATCTGCAATCTACATACATTTATATCCAGGACTTTTTTTTTTTTTTTTTTTTAATCTTGCCAAAACCAATAACAGGATTCACTGACTTTTCTGAATTTGCAGTGGAAGGTTCTTAAGTACTGAAAAACTTTTCTATTTTAAGAGACCCACAAGACGACTCACTGTATTGCTTACCCTTCTATACGTACAAACTGCACTGTGGGGAGAAGTAGAAAAGCATCAAGTCACAAGCGTTGCTGTGTTTTATTGTTTAGTCTTTGCCAATCATTTCTCATACCATGCAAGGGAAGGTACAGAGGGACTCCCATATACACTAAGTTCCTCAAACATGAGCTACCAAACACAATAATTAAAATGAAGTTACTAACTTTAAAAAAAAAAAAATTAGCTCCCGTCTCCCTCAAAACTGGAAACGCTATCTCTAGTGCAAACACTTTCAGTATTTCTCTAATAAAAGCACTTTATTTTAATTTGGATACAGACCAGAGAGACAAAACACACAGACACTTACAACCATGTAAGGTACTTGAATGTGTTCTTGTTCATAATTCAGAGTACTTCCTCCTGACTCTTTCCACCACCAAACAGGTATGCTGAGAGATCCCCAAAAGCCCTTTCTGGTTCTGCCTCTAAAATTAATGACTATGCTTGGGCATTTGCCTAGATTCCTGGATAGATACTCAGCAGAAATTTGGAGCTTACAAAAATATTTCATGGCAGGTTTACTAGAGCTTATTAGCATGGAAAGATACTAAAAGAGCAAGCTAAATGCTGTGTTACTGTTAATGCTTCTTCTATGGAAACATTAAAAAAATTTAAAACTACCTATTGTAATTTCTCATAACATGCTCATTACACTAGTTATCACAGTGATGAATACAATGACAAGCCAAGACTCCAGCAGCTTCTGAAACCTAAGTGTAGGCAAGTTTTCATAATCTTCATTAAATATGTCCACATTAATTTCTTAAAAGGGCATTTCACAGCTGCACATCAATTAAAACCAAGAACCTTTAAAATTCATTAAACTCTATTAAAATTCAGTAAATAACTTAAAAGCAGCAATCAGTTCTTTTCAATCCCAGTTTTGTTTCCAACTGAAGAGTTCTGCTGCAGCAAATAAACTGAAGAAACTAATACAAACGATAAACTATGAAGACAGAAATGAAAATACTTCTAACTGTTGAAGCCTCATCCTTTGTACCCTACCTGGCATATGATACAAAAGAAAAGGAGAGCACAATGAAGATTTAGTTACAGTGTTTTTGAACAGTAAATAGTTTTAAACAGTTCCGCATCACACCATTAAAACATCATCCTATAAAAAGGTACCGCCATCGGGAGAAGCTTTAACATGTAAATATTAGATTCCAATCCATATTGTTGTCCACAGTGCCTCTGGAATCGACGAACTGCACAGCTTTTGCAGCTACCCAGCTGGTGTGTCGACAGCTCCATTTAATATTCTTGTCTAGTGATACAGCAAAGACCTCGCATGCCTATTTTTAAATGCACATTTTTAATATTCAATATAATGTTACTCTTTAACAAACTCTTTACTCCCTGCTTCTTTTATGAAGCTTCCTGTGGTCTTTAAAGGGATTGTTAACCAAAGAATGGATCACACTCTTTCTGCATGAGCAGATTCAGAAACACTCCATTAAACCTTTCAGTATTTAATATAAAGAGTAATCTCTCACCTCTGAGGAGATAAGCCAGTTGCTGAGTGATTAACTCTGGTGCCTCTTGAAGAATCTCCTTTACTACTAAAGAAGAAGACGATGCTTCTAACTCCGGGCTGCCTTCACATTGCTCATCTGGATTGATGACTTTGACAACAGCTGATTGCAAACTTTCATCCTCACTATCAAGCAAATTTAAAAATTATATATATTTATTTATTTCTAGCTGCTTGGACAACCCAGTAAAACAGGGCAAATTTTTTTTAAAGTTCTGGACTATAACACTATTGTTATTGCTACTTGAAGTCTGCTATAAAGCCAATGAATGTCACAATGAAGTCCTGAAACTGTTATTTTTTTAATGAAGTGTTCACGATGGTTTTATTGCTTGATACATCACTAAGTACTAAGACTTAAATGTTTACATTTCCATTATCAAAATCTTTAAAAATTAGTAATTTGAAAAAAAAATTTCTACATGTATTGAAATCATCACTCTTTATATAGGGGAGATTTTCCCCATTGAGTATTTTGAAACCTTACAAAAGATCTTTTTTTTTGCATTTAGACACTTTATGTTTCTGTTTATAATAGCAATAACAAAGCCAAACTATATTTAATAATATGAAACTATAATCATAATTCTGTAGAAGGAAAAAACACAGGAAGGGACAGTAATAAACAAAAAGGAAATCTTACGGATAATTTTTACGTTGGAAAAGTAAATTATGTACTGAGCTGACTGCAGTTAAAGAATCAATAGCTATGAGATTTATGCATATTTCTCATTTTAGATTTTCTCTGCTTTTATTCTAACCTACAAACCCCTCAGAGTAGGATGGGGCCATAGCTCGACGGGATGTTACTTATGTTAAATGAAGTTCTAAAGAGAGTTGGAAGTAAACAGCATCCTTCACTCTGGGTAAGACAGACAGACCATTATAAAGAGGCTCCCTATAAAAGATTCACTACGGACTTGTAAATATTCCCTCTTAAGGACAGGTATATGGGCTGTGGTCTTTCACAGTGCAACTCTGAGCCTCTGGTATCAAGGACATTTTTAGAAAAATGCTATAGTTTGTAAGGACTGCAATAATCTAGCATCCAACTTAACAGCACTTATGCAGGTGTGCCGGCCATCTCCAAATCAATGTCAGAGTCTTAATGCCTTTAGTGAAAGATAACGAGGAAGCAGGACAAAAATCTGATCTCTTATTTACTGGTCAGAGGAAACTTCCAGACTATCTAAACTAAACTGAACTAAACTATCTAATCTAAGCTGGTGAAAATGCAAGGTCCTTAAAAAAGGGAATTCCATTAAAAGTGATGGAAGGATGACTATTTAGTTTGCTACATTTATTGGTAATAATTAGAGACAAAATACATTTTAACTTCTTTTTTCTTCCTCTGTGTTAACATAGCAATACCAATACTAATGCAGAAAATATTTAAAATACAGTTTTTAAAACAGCTCAAACCTGCATAAGCCATCTTGTTGCACATACAATGCAATACCTTGTCAGCATGTTGCTGTTTACAAGCGTTAAAGACAATTTCCCCTCAGCATTCAGCTGGTGCAAATTGATTTCATCTCGGAAGATATGGAATGACTCCGGGATATTCAGCTCCTCCAATATAAATCTTGTCTCTGTGAAGTAGCTAAAATCTCTTCTTGGTATGTTCAACACGGGTAAGCAAAGAACGTCAGGAGGACTGACCTGTAAGGTAGGTGTGCATTCGTCAGAGCTGCATAAAATAAGACCTGTTTTTTATTAGGAAGATGTTTTAATAGAGAGAGCAATTAGAAAGAGTCTGAATTTTGGTTCCTCCCCCCCGCCCCTTTACTTCATTATTTAAAAAAATCTATTGCTTTTTTTCTTGTTCTTCTTTCTGTGTTTGCCTCCCACAGGATCACTGGGAAACCAAGAAGGAGAAAGGAAAAAGAATGATGTACAGGGGTGATTTTTTGCTGCTATTGAATAAGCCACCTAATACCCACTCATTAATTTTTCTATAGAAAGAAATGTAGGTTGTTTCTATTTTAAAATCTCACCTCTGATTATAATAAATTCATTGTCCAGAATAATGTTTTTACAGTATGTTTTAACTGAACAATAAGGTGTCTGTAAAAACCTGGAACAAATGAGTTAAGACCACTCAGTCCATTTTTACCATTACCTTGTCAAGAAAGTAGGCATAGGCCAGAGTAGAAATGAGCGAATCCAAATCACAGGATTTATTCCCAAGAACAACATGGACTTTCTCCAGGTGTTTGCTCCTGTTCTGTAACACATTAGAAGACAACTGCAATAAGTGACAATGATGAGAAAAAATGAAGCCTGATCACCAAGACACTTCAAAAGACAAGTTAAATATCAGGCATTGTCCTCAGTTGTAGCGCTTTTCACCACTGGCTGAGAGAATGCACTTACCGTTGGGTCAGACATGTTTCATAGCTGGATTCATAGCTCCCAAGAAAGCCAAGAAATCTGGATTTCATAAGAGGCCCCAGTTTAGAACCCAAACAAGATTTAACCTGACAGCAAGTCCCTTTAGCAGCAAAGTAACAGATAAGCAGCTTCATGTGTATGTGGAAAAAGCTTTTGAAAACACCTCACTAGTCTAATAAGAAAAGCAGTCCCAAAATACACACAGCAAACTATACATAGCAAGTTGTAATTTTAATCTTCCATTTTTTCTTTGCCCAGCTGAAATCAGTAACTAGACAAAGAAAGTGGCTTTCACCCTGACACTTCAGAAGCTAAACACACTCAGTGAAGCACTAAGGGCTTTGAGTTGTTCTCACTTGCAATGGGAACTGAGTCTGTTCTGCGTTTAGTAAAATTGGGAGCCTTCCAAACACAAGAAAAAGTAAGGACAGACAAACTGTGGGAAAGCAAAATATTGCAGGGAAGTGTCTACCTTCTTCATAATTGCACACACAAAATATAAGGTGATGTTTTCCTCTTGTGAACATCATTAATGTCAAGCTAGCTGCATGGAAATATTCCAGTTTATTTTCTTTTAATGAGGTATGTTCCTTAATTTGAGAAACATCTGACTGATGTTAAGGTAGAGTTTCAGAACCAAATATGTGCAATTAAATACTTTTGTTGTTGTTGTCATACACAAACTGATGTACTTTTTGGTATTTTTAAGTAGGATTCTGGGTATCAAACAAAATCTTTCAACAGAAGTATATAATTAGTATATTATCTTCAGTAATTATAAATGGGCAATTTTTTTTAAACTAACTTTTTTTTCTCTGTGTCTAATCTTACCTCTATCTGGATATAAGGAAGAAACTTAGTTCTCCTTCCCTTATATGGGACACAGCCATCATAATACCTTTGGGTAACGAAACCAGAACACCTATCCTCCATTCCCTATGTATTGGGAAAGACAGACAGCTTTCTGAACAGTACAGTGTCTGGAACAGTATGTTCATTTAAGCTGTAGCCCTTCACCAGCAATGACCTGTCTCCACCTTCCTCTTTTCAATATATTTTTTTGTCATATTGCTCTTCTGCAGCATACATTTCTGATTGATCTGCTACCCTAAAGAATGAAAATAAAGTTCATGAGCTCATAATTTTTTTTGTATTATTCAGCATATAGATGTCTTTTTCTTTAGGTTCATCATAACTGCATAGCAAATGACTTAACCCTGAAAAAGAAGGAAACTGAATGAACTGACAAATTGATTATTAAAACTACAAAGCCACCCACCTCCAGGAATCCAGTGCAAACAATGTAAGAAATTTCAAGCCATCTGATGCTGCTCTATATCTACATATTCTGTACCTATAAAACAACTTGCTTCCTGTTGCTAATACTCCACAAAACACCATCCCATATAGAACTAGCAAGGATCCTCAACAGTCATCTGGGTTTCAGTGATGAATGTCAGACCTATTCATGTCATCAGGTACTCGAGTGTTTTCTTTTGAAAGAAATTTTTTGTGCTGTGTTTGGAACCCACTCTCTCAAGCACTAAAATCTGCACACTTGTTTTTACAACTCAAATGTTAGCTGTAGCTTTGTTAAACTCACATTAGCTGTAGCCTTGTTACACAGGTATATTGCAGTTCTAAAATCTGTAGAAAATCATGTGGGAAGAGAACTACCAAAGACGGAAAACCCTCTTTGTCTTAACAGCTGCTTAAAAGAACTCACATTTCTAAAAAAAACTAAACCACCCAAACAACCCAGCACCTTTCCCTCCTTTGTATGTGCCATCATGCCCCCACACACTCCCCCACCCCTTATTACCTCTTCAGGAATGGAGACAGAACAATTACACAAAAATTGAAGATTTCCAAGGCTGAAAGTTTCTGAATCCTACACTTGATTTCTGAAGACATGAAAAAAGCACAGCTATAAAAGTGCAAAATACAAAAAGAACATAGCAGAGCAAGAAAGCTCTGGAGAACATCTCTTTGTAATCCAAACAGGTCAACTAGCCATCTTTTTAACTCCAGCACACCAGAATTTCATCAACCCATATGAACCAGAACAGACTGTGGAAGAACAAGCCACCTCCTCAGACTGTTCTCAAGAGATTAACAAGAACTCTGAGATGGAGTTTATTAAGCTGAGTTTTCAATACGACAGTAAGCAGACTAACAGTGAGAGGGTGCATTTCTTGGTCAGGCTGTTAACATACTCTGCCTCCAAACAACTGCTGGTTTCTTCCAGAGTATATCTGCCTAAGACAAACATGCAGTTGAGGTAACCTACTAGCTACTGCCAACTCTTTCCCAAATTTCTGAAGACATTCAGGGGTTTCTGTTGCACGCTCCCTTTCTCTGGTCACTCCAGAGAGGATATATTTTTGTTTCGTCCACTACAATTGGTTGTTTTAATCACTCCACCCCTCCATGAGTAAGCATCTGTTCATTTAAACAAAACTGCCCCATTTCACTCCCTAATCTCTCATTTGTGACTTTTATCAAAGTGTTTTTGCAATAGGTTTTTTCTAATTAAAAATGACAGCTATTCTACTAATGTTAAAATACAAAGTCAATCTGTAAGCTGCCTTAACAAGTAATTCAAGTTTCTATTTCACAGATTTCAAGGCCAAAATTGGCCAGAACAAACATCAAAGAAAGTGTGCTTCACATTCTGGTGATATTAGACACACTGGCAAGAGAGAAAAGTGATAGTCCACATCTTGTTTCATCACTCTGAATAATTTTCTTCATTAAAAGAAGTGTGAAAGCATGACTTTTGAAGAAGCGCCTTTCAATACCAAATCATGTATTACCAAACTAATAATTAATAATAAAATAAATTGATACTATTAATAAAATTGATTCATTTCCTCTCCCCATGTGTAGCTCCCTGAGGGCCTTTTTAGTATCTTACTATTGCTTATTAATAATACTACGACTACTTATTAATAATAACCTTCCGAAAAGTATATTCTCCATAAAAGCAACCCTGAAGTACGTCCTCCCAGGGCCATCCAAGCTTACTGTTTATCTTATAGGCCTGAGACTGCTTCCTCTCCCATCATCTCGGCTACAACTAGTTTGCACAGTCTCCTGCTTACTAATCAGCCAGCTAGGAGAAAAGCAGGCACATGTATGTGAGGCTTCCTCTTCCAGGTCTTTCCAAGCAAAGACCCCAGCAGAGAAGCCCACAATCAGGTAAACGAGGCTTTAGATCCATAAATGCTGTGAGACTTAGCTGCCATAGGACTAAAGTGTGATTAATTTCTGCAGCTACCACAGCTAAACCCAAGAGGAATCATGAACCCTCAAGTTCTCTAAAAATTAAAAAATTTAAGCAGTTGATGATGAAACTGGAACTCAAATTAAACTACAAAAGAGACCACTGATCTCTCTTACTGCTGATGGGTTTTTGCTTAGCTAGATGAAAGATAAGTTGTAAAATGCATAAACACTGGATGCCTGGGATAAAACAAATTAAAGAAATGATGTGTCACTCTCAGATAACATCAGTCAGGATAACTCAATTCAGATCAGACCTGCACAGATCAACATTCACTTATCATGCACAAAAAAGAGATTTATAAACATTAAGCTACTTCTGCAATCTAGTAAGAGATCTCTTCTGATACTCTGATAATTATGGTGAAGGAACTCTCATTATCTGCCCAGTTTTGTTGACTTTAATAGCATAAAAGCATTAGTGTGGCAACTGTATCTTTATGCAGCTGCAGTCAAAAAAACCTTTTGTTGGTTCTTACTTGCATCAAGCAGCTGATTCATTCAAACATACTGCATATACTGGCAATCAGGTTTGCAAAAACTTTGTCTAGGGCTTATTACTACAGTGATTCATCAAATTACAATATCCCTGACAAAAATTACATTGTCTCTTTTTTTTTTTCTTCTGTTAATGCAGAAGCTGAAGTGATCTTGCAAGGTAAGAAATACTGAAGACATTTTCTAGTATAAATAGGAACCCCTACAAAACACTCGCTGTCTTAAGGCAAAAATTTTTGTTCTTCTCCCTCGCCTTCACACACCCCCACCAACACACGCAACCCCCACGCGCAGCCACACACAGCCTTCCTTTCTGAGCCACAAGTTTCTTTTGCCTCAAATCTCACTGGATCTTCTGTCCTTCAACTGCAACAAAATCACTACATTTTACTGCATGGGATGGGACGGTACTTGTCAAGGATAGTAATTCTTTGAAGGAAGAAGCTATACGGCTCAACAGAAGCACATTAATAAAGAAGCTGCAGAGTCACGTAATAATACAGTGTCAGATACAACGCTGAAAGCTTTTCCAACCTTGTGGCTGAAGCACTAACAAGGGAGCACGGCTGCACAGACATACGTTGCTTTCCTGGAGATGCGTGGGGAAAAAGCCTAACTACCTGGACCAAGACAGTAATAAATACTGCAACTGAGATTTCAAGTCATTTATTTACATGAGAGACGATTTTTGTACCTCTTCAGTAGCTCTGGAATTGTACCTCCAACCCAGAGATACTATTTATTGAGTAGTCATCTTGCAGCACATCCTGCATTTGCCTCATAGTATCAGGCAGTATTATACTTCCATCAGCCTGAGAGCTTTTAAGCTGACCATCCTTCTCGGTTGTCAAAAAAATGGCTTTAAGCCAAGGCAAAGTTAATTTAATATTTTATGCAAAGTTCATATTAGTTTAATATTTCATAAGTCTTTTCACAAGAAAGCTTCATATTGGCCTGGAAAAAAAAGAAGGCCTCTTACCCTGTTAAGTCTTTGTTTTCTCTTATTTTTGAGGACAGAAAAAACCCTATTATATTTCTCTGCCCCTACAGTATCACATTTATCATGTACAGTACATAATATATACTGTAGTTTACTGTTGTAAAACACACAGTTACCTAGTGGATTCTTCCCTAAGGAACATAATTTAATAGAGAAAATTTCAAATGCAACATATTTTAATCATCACCTGTTAGATCTTTATTGTACAATGTTGCTTTACTTATGGATCTAAAAAAAAGCTTTTACAGCAAACATCAATCCCACTAGCATAATAAAATATAATGAAGCAAAAGGGCAATTTTCTAAATCCACACCATCTGCTTTTGTATGGAAGACACAGCCTTACAAAAAAGATAAACAGAAGTAGAAGGGTCATAAAAATTCAATGTCGCTGTTAGAAATGGTTGGATAGGCATAAAATATCACCTGATACTTTGTGTTGAATGAGATCTGATGACAAAAGACTATGACTAGTCTATAACAAAGTTGTCATACCTTAGTTGTCATGATGTAGAATTTACTTGGCGCCTAAATGATACACATACTTTACCCGGTCTGTCCTGCACTCCCCTCTCTGATAGTGACTTCACTTCTCACAGGATGTTGAACATAGCCTTACTGAACAAGCTTTATTGGTCTTCTGAAGTTAATACTTTAAAAGCCATATTTAAGAGTCAAGAGTTTGCTAAAGGGAGTTTTATTTTAAAATGTCATTTCCCAAAATCACACTGTTTCATAGAAGCATGCTGATCCTTCAAAACGAATAATGGAAATGAAGCAAGTTATCTATCTGGCATGCCAGCCAGGCAAGCAAGTCCTGTCCCTACATTGTTCCTGGAATTTCCAGAAGACAGGAGCTCTCTTTTCCAGTCATTTCTAATCAAGAATTGGCATGGTCAGCTATTGCTGCTGAGAATTCAGCTCAATACTGCTGCATTATGAACAGGCTCTGATTTGGCATTCTGCAGACAGACAAACTTCATAGTACTCAAGAAAGAATTCCTATGAACTGCAAACACCTACTCTCTTTTCACTTTTAATTAATTTTAGAGAATATAACTGCATGCAAGTCTGCTCTACTTGTCCTTGAAATAACCTCTAACTTACCACTCACGTTTATTCACATTGCAAAAAATAAAAATGAATAATGATTTCTACATGAAATTTTCATTTGAAAAAGAATAGTTGGAGCAATCAAATGACGCAGAGATGCCATTTAAATATCAAAAGAAGCACACAGAATTAAAAACATCAATCAAAATCTTGTTGGCTTCTTTTAAAATTAGATTTAGTCCATCAATTGGTTTGGCATTGATTTTCCACCATGTTTTATAAGCTTTCCATGTTCAAACTCTCTTGCTTCTCCAAATTTTTGCCTCTAGGGCCAACTGTTGAGATACCACTTCTAGTGGATCATGGTTTCCCAAGTATACAGTATACTCAACAGTGTCTGGTTTTCAAAATGGGTCGTACATAGGGTACACATACATGCCCACATTCACACACATACTGGAAGCATGACTTCAGCACCACATGTTTTGATCCAAATTTTGCTGTTACATCAAGATAAAGCTCCTATAACTTAGACAGGTACTAAATATGCTTTGTTTTAGGGAATTCAAGAAACCTAAGTTTTTTTGATACAACATTAACAAAGTGAGGACGGGACAAACTTATTTAATTACCTTAGACTCAGTAAAGATATCACATTGCTCTTCCTGCCAAGACGAAACAGGATATACTCTTGCATGGCTGAAAAAGGAAAATGTTCCCAGCAGAATGATCATTTAAGCTTGAATCAGCAGTACTTCAACAGTCTGTCAATAGGATTCTCTATCATAGAAGTTACTAAAGTAAAAATCAAAGTTCCCCTCTTCCTTTCATGCTGCATTAACTCATTTGTTTTTCAAATTAATGTGTTCTATGTGGGATTAGAGCTCTCACCTAATACCTGAGTATCAGCAATACAGCATGCAGCAGTTCAGCTCTGCAAAAGAACAAGCTATATTCCTATTTTAGGTTATCTTTAGTGTCTAAAGCCAGTCACAGCATACCTTTGAATTTTCAGCTCAAGTTACTTGACTCCTCTTCCCTCTCCTTCCCCACTTGCCACTTAACATGCAAAGATGAGAATGGGATGCCTATCCATTTACAGGACTTGATAGTATTCATCTCATTTAGGAATTGTTTGGCTTCCTACAGGATCGGGGTGTCCCTTGAGGTAATAAAAACAAATGAGTTAAAAGTAGGGAGCACGTTTACCCGAGGAGCAGAGTGCCCCTGTCATATTAATTGTATCAGTTCTGTGGTGTGTCAGGAGGTGACCGGTACCAATAATCCCCTACATCAGACACTGCAGAAGTTTAATGAATTATAGAGAGCAAAAAGAAACTGTATTGCAGAAAAAAGGTGATTTCTTCTGGTGAGGGCAAGGGAATTCAAGTCAAATCATATAGTTCATTTACCTGCCTCTGTCACAGACTTAACATTTGACCTCAGAGTGTTTAAGAAGCTTAGATTCTTCTGTAAAATGGTGAAAGCAATATTGCAACTGAGAATATAAGAAGCACTTAAACATTGTGCTGTACAGGAGCTTTTGGAGTTGAGCTTGATGTTTCTGAAGTCAGTGTAGCCCTTAGGTGATACACATGAAGTTGAACAGGAGACCATACCCTGAAGTAAGCCAACAGCCCAACAGAAATACCATTAGTGATCATATGAGACAATTTTCTGAGGTTGTATGGAAAATAAATAAGCAGGTTTTACTCTGTTCTTTCCTTTTTTATTTAATTGCATCATCTTGCAATCTCAATGTTTCTTCTAAATTTTATCAATGTGCTATAGATAATATTTGTGACTATACTGCACTCAAATACAAACATTACACATAGCTACATTTTCACATTTTTATTATGTTTCTGATCTTCTGTGTAACCTTCTGTCTCCTCTTCATCATGAACCATATGTTATGTGTTTCACGACAAACAAGTAGTCCACGCTAATAATAAAATCTTAGACACCATCTTCCCATCAGTGACTGTATTGGGTCTGCATGGCAAGGTTTTGGTAGCAAGGGATTTACAGGGGTCACTTCTGTAAGAAGATGCCAGAAGATTCCCGCATGTCCAACAGAGCCAATGCCAGCCAGCCATCTCCAAGATGGGCCCGTCACTGGCCAAGGCTAAGCCCATCAGCAATGGTGGTAGCACCTCTTGGATAACATGTTTAACAATGGGGAAAAAAAACCCTAGGCTATTGTAGCTGAAGAGAGGAATGATAACATGTTAAGAGAAACAGCCCTGCAGACACCAAGGTCAGTGAAGAAGGAGGGGAGGAGGTGCTCCAGGCGCCGGAGCAGAGATTCCCCTGCAGCCTGTGGGGAAGACCATGGTGAGGTAGGCTGTCCCCCTGCAGTCCATGGAGGTCCACGGTGGAGCAGATATCCATCTGCAGCCCAGGGAGGACCCCACACCAGAGCAGGTGGGTGCCTGAAGGAGGCTGTGACCCTATGGGAAGCCTGTGCTGGAGCAGGTTCCTGGCAGGAGCTGCAGATCTGTGGAGAGCGAAGCCCACACTGGAGCAGGTTTTCTGTCAGGAATTGTGACCCCACAAGGGACCCACGCTGGAGCCATCTGTGGCTGAAGGACTGCAGCCCATCTAAGGGACCCACGCTGGAGCAGTTTGTGAAGAACTGCAGCCCGTGGGAAGGACTCACGCCGGAGATGTTCATGGAGGACTATCTCCTATGGGAGGGAGTAGGGGAAAAGTGTGAGGATGAAGGAGCAGAGACGTGTGATGAACTGACCCCAAACCCCACTGCCGGCAGGGGTTGGTAGAGAATCCAGGAGTGAAGCTGTGCCAGGAAGAAGGGAGGGGTGGAAGGAAGGTGTTTTGAGATTTGGTTTTATTTCTCATTATCCTAATCTGATTTGATAGGTAATAAATTAAATTAATTTTCCTGAAATCGAGTCTGTTTTGCCTGTGATAGTAATTCCTGAGTGCTCTCTCCCTGTCCTTATCTCAACGCACAAGCTTTTCATTATATTTTCTCTCCCCTGTTTATCTTGAACACTCCCCTGGAATGAGAAACCAGCTTTGGTGGGCACCTGCCCACCTGCCACCTGCTCCAGCCAGGGTCAACTCACCACAGTGACTTATCCTAAAATGTATTACACACCTTCAGTTAAGAGACAAAATCATAGCTGGAAGAGATAATTAGGAGGCCAAAGTCACTTTCAGTTTTGCCTTTCTTGTTCAACAGGTTTTTATCATACTATAATTCTAAAATGTCTTTGGCACTCTCTGGTAAGATTGCCTCAGAAAAGATGCAGGGTTTTTTTTTTTTCCTTTAGTATTATTTTAGTCACTATTTCTTTTTCCACACTGAAAATCAGAAACCAATTAACAAGTACTCCTCTGCTGTCCTTTATGTCCGCTGCAAACACCATTCCCCAAAAGAATTTTCCCATACCCCTTTTTTTGTTATTGGCAACTTCTTTTCCCAAGAGGGAATTCTATTACTGTAACATGTTTAAGTCCAAGTGTCTTTGTGAGAGATAGAAGTTGGGTTGATTTGCTGCAGAAGCTGAGCACAGATTAAAAATTGTCTTGCAACACTGTGCTTGTTAGTGAAATGACAGTGCACTAAGAAATGAACACTCGGGATAAAACTTGATTTTACAAAAACAATTTTCAGATTTGGGATGTTATGAAAATAGAAACATATGCTCCATTATGAGAAGGCACTGCCTTTATACTCATACAGTAATTGGTTACGTTTATACTATTTAGATCCCTGAATTGCCCTCACCATAATACTAATATCAGAGTCATATACATATTGAATATCAGCAAGCGAAAATGCATAATCAAATTCTTGTATTACTTTTAACATTCGTATGCTTCTCAGCATATGTCTAGTCACTAATAAACTTAGACCTTGTGCTGCTTTAATGTCTAATACTCTTTTTTACATGAATGACATTAAAACAGCAGAAAATTGGAAGTTATTTAGTTAGTAAGTTAGGCTGGGTACAGGCTAGGGACAGAAGGGATATGGTACGTCTTGAATCCATACGCAAAGGATGTAATCCATACATCAGAAATCTCCATGTATGGAGTGATCCTCTTTTTCTGATCAGTTGGTCTGTGTCTGAGTTTCCAGTCTGCTCATGAAATCCAAAGAGGTCGGTAGCACAATGACCCACTAAGCACTGCTTGGAACAGTCTGAAACCACCTTGGTCAGTTTGTCTGAGCACCAAATCCAGCTCAGCTGTTCTCCACCACAGCACACCCTCCCCTCCAGCACAATGCAAAAGACATAGCCCAACACCTATGTCAATATTGTTGAACTCAGACCTTCACACACGCCGAGATGACTGGGCTCTTAGTCAATCATGTTCTCTCTTGGATTGGCCATCTCCTCCCAGAGCAGAATCGGTGTAAAAATGTAGTGCTGGTGTCTCCAAAGTCAGACACATGAGATTTAAGGGCTGACCCTGCATTCTATTTCATCAGCTAATGCCAGTGTATTTCTTCAGAAGTCAATAATCTTTGACGTATCATGTATTTTGCCTTTTCTGCATTCCATGTTCCTATGCACATTCCTCTTGTTGTGATGGCAAGCAGCCTCCAAAGACCTTTCCAAATTACTCTTAGGTGACAAAGTATGTTTCAGCATAAACATTACCCAAAATCTTCCCTGAATCAGACTTCCCCATCTATCCCTGAAGCATTAAGAAGGCATTCAAACATATTTCCTTCATACAATTTGGCTCACTGCAGATTTTTTGCTGTGTTTTAAGCACACTATTGACTGCATTAAATAACCTCATAATCACATTTAAAGGCTTAGTGATCTAGTGCCACCAATGTACTAAAATATATGATAACAAATGCAGTCAGCATTTTCCATACCATATGCTTGTAAATGTTATTCTGCAGGGAACCAATTAAAACTATGGAAAATTTGGAACACAGACATATGGAACAAAACAAAGCAACTTATCTTGTCACCATGGTGCTTGCTCAGTACATCGATTAGGGAATGGTGATATTATAGGATAAACAAATGCCACTTTAATTAAAGCGTGCTGAAATGCAATATGCAGTAGCAATCTAAACCATTTATTTTTGATGTGCTGATGTTAGTTTTCCTTCTAATGAGATAGAACAGGTAAAATACACTCCCATAAAAACAAAAAATCCACAAATATTCCTGAAGAAATGCAACACTAGTCCTAACTTATTGAAAATTTTCCTCTTTTAACATTCAGTGAGAAAAGGGTAGGAAATTGAAATGGAGTTTCCGGGAAAACATTTAAAATACTGCTAAGGATTTAAGATTTTTCCAGAAAAAAAGAAGTTTGAGCAGGGACTTATTTCTTAAATGTCTTTCTATGAAAATGTAGTGCATCAGGGAAAACACTAAATCTAATCCTTCTATTTGTCCAGTGCATTTGACAATGGAAAAATAGTAAAAGACCTGGAAGAAACAGCAATCACTTTGAAAAATATCCTCCAGAGGAAGCAAAAAGTTATCAGTAGGTGGAATCATGATTGCCTCCTACAGCTGGGGCAAGCTGGGAAAGATCTATAGAAGGGAATATGCTCAAATCTGCCTTTCCCATGCCTTCTTGCACTTCAGAGTTCAGCGCTGCAATAGTTAAAGTCCCACAGAGCACCACAGTGCCCATTACAAAGACTTCCCCTAAAAGTAAGAACCTATAGGTTCAATATTTTGGGTAAGACTCCTGCCTTATTTACTATTGTATAGTGCCAGTGACACTTTGAACTGACATACAGATGATGATACTGCAAACAATATTTATGGTGATAATCATTATTGCCTCTCTGAACCACAGCTCCATTTCACATTATTTTGTCTTGACATAGAACATGTGTACCTAATCCATGTTTTAAATTTAATGCACTAGGACAATTGGTACAGAAAAAAAAGAAACAAATTATGTTAATTCTGCTGGTCATAACAGTAATGTTCCAGCACAGCCAAGATCTGTCAAGAACTACAATACAGTAAACACATATTTCTTTTATAGAGCTACAGCCAGATTGTCACTGTAGCTACCAAAAAACCTCCCACCTCAAACAGAGGTGGGAGCTTCTGTAATGGTAAGTAGCCTGTTGATTGCACAGACAGACTTTAAGTGGCACAGTAGTACAATTTTATCTCATTGAAGATATGTTATATAGAGAAGAACCATAGAAATAGAGAGTATATAGTATTAAAGATGATCTTCATGGTGAGTGTATCAACTATCGCTTTAAAAGTATGGAAAATAATAGACAAAATTATTTAAAGTGTAATTACAAAGTAAATTGAAGCACTGTTTATATTATTACTCTGTGAAGCAATTTCTTTAAAGATATGTTATGCCATTCATTTCTGTTAAAAAAATTGATAAGTTTTAACAGAATATGAGAACAAGGAACGCACCTAGAAAAGACTTTTTTTGCTTAAGTTTTGGCTCAATTTCACCTATTTTTATTAAGGTTTTCACAATGTATCATTTCCAATTTTATTAAGCAGGAGGAAACAGAAGCTATAAATTGACAAATTCACATATGAAGAGACACTAATGACTGATTAAGTAAGACATCCTCTTCAATGATAGTTTTGCTGAATCCTCTCAGTTAATACCAAAATGGGCAATTCATCATTCCTCGCAAATCTGCTGCCCTAGCTAATTCAAAAGACAACAAATACTTTAGAAAAAAATACAGTAATGACAAACAAAATAAATTACATTAGTATTTCAACTTTACCTTTCAACTGACAGATCAACAATATCTTACAGTTTTATATTTAACACACTCTCATGTATTTTTAATCTATGGAAAACACCAATAACTGCATCTTCCCCCACACAGGGACTTGCTTGATTTTCCTCAACAGTCAAGCTCTTGGTTTTCAACTGAAGAGCATGCTGTTAGGAAAAGCAGCACCCACTGATTGCTGTGTCTGGTGTAGTTAAGAACAAGGGGTCCAAAGGTAAGAAGAGCTAGCAAAGAAGTATCTGCTTCCTCTAGGGCTAATACCTTACTTCCACCAAGTCATGGAGCTCTAAACTTGCTTGAAGTGATTCTAAAGGTAAAAAAATCTGAGAGCACAACACCCCTCCTAGGTCACCTCTTGCACAGAGAGAAGTCCTTAAATCTCTGGGGGTGGAGGGAAACGCCCCCCTGCCCCCAACAAACCAACAACAACAAAAAAAACAAAACAAAACCCCAAACCTGAGTACATAAAATGGACCTATGCAAGCCAAAATATCTGATGCAAAAGACTAATCACAGCAGCCAGACCCATGGTTTTCTACTGGTAAAGTCTGAGAACTCTGGTCGGGCATTTAGAATTTGCTTGTAATTAAACCCTACACCTCGGTGACTAGCAACACAGCATACTCCACCACATGGACATTTAGTATATGCCAATAAGACAATTCCCACATTTCCAGCTATGAGAATGCTGCAACACACGAACTAAAATTCCTCTGTATTCGCAAGGTGTTCAAGGTGTTAAAAAATGAGATTCATCACCCTTGGAGATACTGACAAGCATCCACTTAAACACTTGTCAGAGCAGGAACACTAGTAACATTAGAAACTGGTGATCATTTCATGGCTTTGCAGTGTAAGGTCACTCTCTGTTCTCAATCCGACTTTTTTATCTTAGTGTTTCTGCTTAGTTAATTGCATAAATCTCAGCAGATCAGAGGACCATTACACAGCATTTTATGTAATATAAGCATTTTGTACTGAAAGAACAAGAGGAATAACTATGTGCAGCTTTCTTTCCCTTATATGGGAATCGTGCTGGCCTTGTATTGCTGTTGAAAGGATATCTGTTCAGCATTAATGGAATTAGGAAAGTCTGTTAAAAATAAACACTGCATAATTCTTTCCTTTCTTTTACCAGCTAAGTAGAACAATATTTTTTCTCAGGATCAGTCAAAGAGGATAAGGTATAGTGGCAACATATTTATACACAGTCATATTTGAACATTTAATCTCTAGAACTAAATGGAGTTCATGTATAAATACCAACTTATACTTGCCACTCCTGAATAAAAAAGCACATTAGGCCTTAAAAGAACACACTGACTTAAAAGAGATTTGACATATTCCACTACATAATTACTCAAACAGATTAGTAAACTGTTTAAATTTATACAAGGACAAACCCGCAGACGCTTTGTGATTTGAGTCATCTATTAGAGGCACAGCAACATATAAGCAGCAAATTTTGAGAATGAGGTCTACTTATAAAAATATACTGTTATGGCTATCAGAGCAGATCCGTGACCACTTGCTGAGGTCACATGAATATTGCATTCCTGTGATTTTAAAACCAGCCTTACAAATACACTGTAATGATTTCCGTCAATTTGGGGAACCAAGATGTTAATAATTATGGTAGTGTCACAATTAGCATTAAATAGAAAGTTTAACTTGTATTTAATCTTTTCATTTAAAAACAGTATATAAGATAAACAGATAGCAACATGTACAGATATACATTTTTTAACAAGAGCATGACATAAAATACCCATTATGAAAGGTATATTGTGAAGCACTGGGGCTATGCAACATGCTTAAACTAACATCAGCAAGAAAAAAAATGCAGTTTTTACTCTGCTGAGATTTAGTCTATGAAATCATTTAATGTGATACAAAGTGATAGCTGTGCTTAACAGTAAGAGGAAACAAAACATCATTTAAAAACCCACAACATGGGGAATGTCTGTAACAGTTAAATGAATCTGCACCTAACTGCTCCTCATGAATGGAATTCTCTTTTCAAGAGAATGCTTCAGCATAAAAACAATATTCAGAGAATTTAGTAAAAATATTTAAATGACAAAATCTCTTAATATGTAACTCCTCAGAAAAAACTACAATCAGATTTGGAAGTCTGAATACTTTGCAAATAGCAGGACACAGAAGACAGATATCATCCCCGTCCAAGCAATTCCTTCATCTATCATGGCTAAATGATACCAGTAACATGACAGTCAGTACCCGAGCAGAAACTTAGAATAAACATTCTGAAAGGCAAAGAACAAAAAAAAAAAAAAAAAGAAAAAAGGCAAGTAATTTCAGAAATTCTGTGCAAAGCAAACATAGCAGTATGGTATTGTTCCCAGATATGAAATATTAGCGTTCCCGGATATAAGAGTGCCTTTTTTAACATTACGTAAGTGCAACTGATTCTCCAAATACCACAGATCTGACATTACTACCAATTACAGCTCAAATTGAACTTCAAATTAGAGTTGCAGAAAAAGCGTGAAGATTAGCAGCTTTCTGGAACAGTATTAGTAGTAAGTTTCTCCTATTTCTGCCAAAATATCTTTGGTCTTGCCACAGAGTGCTGAGCTGTGCTAGTGCTACTTACTCAATTTCTTATTATTGATCTCGGTAAAGATACTTTGCCCTTTCTTCAAACTTCATTGTACAAACTATAACATAACCAAGCTCACATCTCAAAATTACCAAAAGCACTGATTTAACTTTTCACTCCTAAATGTCTTTCACTATTTTAAATATTTCTACCTTTTATGTTTTGAGGATTTACACATCTCTAGGAAGAAAAGAAACTAAATTTAAATGTCTGTGATGGGATGAGGTTGCAGTATCCTCTATGGAGCACAGTTTTATTTTACCATCAAAAGACAAGACTCTTAAATTACAGATGCAGAAGTGCCCACAGGTATGAACTTTGGACACTTTACACGTCAGGGGTTAGTGTGTGCACATACATATTCACGTAGGCATGCTGGCTGTGTTCAGTAGGACAGAGTATCTGCATATCCTCCTATCTAATAACCTGGAATATAAGAGAACTACTTCTATGTAAGTTCATAAGACTTTACATATGAGGAATACCTGCTTAGGAATTAATGCTCCACATCGAAGTTGGGTACAGAGAGAGATCCTGTCTTCCATCCCCTCCTCACAGATGGTATGGCTAGTCCTTTGCATGTTTGCTCCAGTTCCCCTCACCACCAGCACTGCAGAACCATAACTGATTATACCCAACTCCATTCCCACCCTTCTACTGCTTTCCTGGTATATCAGCTACGCAGGCCTGAGGACAGGCACAAAAAAGGTATCACACCTGACCTACGGAGCACATTCACCTTATGGATTATCACTAGCTAAAAAGAACACATTGCACTGATCTTCTGTGTCTTCCTTTTTCTCCCCACCGATAGCAAGTCCAATTCAAGGATTTGGCACTAATCTCTGTAATTAAAAAGCAGGTGATAAAGAATGAAAATCAGACTCGTTGATTCTTTCCTCCAGGGACACTTCAAAAGATGCACTTTACAACAGATGTGGTTTAAGAGATAGAGACCAGACAGCTTTAGTATTAGGTGCTGGATGACGGATCACCCTGTCAAAAATAGAAATAACATTGTGGCTCAGCATGGCCTTCTTCAGAACGAATAGAAGAACCTTTCTTCTCACAGACCATTCAGCAGCAGAAGCTATGAGCACCAAAGAGGAGAGGGAGGGAAAAACCCATCTCTGTGTGACTGGAAACATGCCACTATTTCCAACTGACATTTGGTTCCCTCGGTTTACACTGCTCTCCGGCCTCTCAGTACAACTATCAAATCTATATAGGTGTTTTTATAAGGGCTTGCCAGGAAAAAGACCTAATTACTAAAGCTCAGTGGGTTTGAGCTATTTAAAACCTTATGCATGTTGATGTACATTAATTAAATGCCCTCATAAACATTTGCAATTAGGTAAAGATGGGCCCCTGAAATTAATATCTTTCTAAGAATAGTAACTAAAAATTGCAGACAGAGAATGTAAGCATAGGGAAAGGAGGCAGTTTTCAAGACTCAAGTCAAGTTTTCAAGTTTATTTAGATTCTTGACAGAACCAGGAACCAAACAGGACACTTCTGCATTCAATAAATAATATCTTTCATACTATCATTCTACTTTCCACTTTTTTTTTTTTTTTTCTGAGCAGGGGAGATTGTTGTTGTTGTTGCTGTTTGGTTTTTGGTTGGTTGGTTGCTTTGGTTTTGGATTTTTATTTTTTGGTGGTTTACACTCCCTGCCCTTGACACTGTCTCACTCCACCAATCATTTCAAATAAAGTTCCATGATTTCCAGCAAGCTATTCCTACCTTAGAAATGTCAGACCATTACCTTGTTCAAAATAGTACCCAGTGTTAACGCAGTGGGATAGAATGGGGCTTGCAAGGACACAAGTATTCTGTAAAGATGCAGAAAGTGCAAGAAAATTCCCTTGCCTTGCCTATTATCTACTCTTAGACACTTTTGGTTGTTTTTCTTAATACAGCAGTGGTTTCTAACTCTCAGTGAATACAACATGCTCTTCTGTCTATCACCTATCAATCTAACTCACACCAAATTATCACAAAAATGCGTTACTTTCTAAGCATTCAGAAATGTGTTAAGGGGTCCTCAAAACAAATACAATGGTGTGTTACTTTAAAAAAAAAAAAAAAA
>JAVJGG010000074.1:42095498-42109891 GCA_035590195.1 Aviceda cuculoides | reverse complement strand
TTAAAAAAAAAAAAAAACGGCACATTTGAATTAGAAAGCAAGCCACTGCTTAGCTTCTCGGGACTGTCATAGATGAATAGCCTATTGTGAGGGCTAAACCTTTTTAACTTGAAGATAAATGATCTTTCAGCTATAGCTGTGTACCGTGTCAGTGACATCCAGTCACCTGTTTTGTTTACTGCAGCTGTGGATTCTGCTGGGATCTCTGGGGGGACAGAACTTAGCCTCTCTTTCCTGCTAAAAATGACAGTTGGTTGACTTGAAATGCTTTCTCAAGAAACTTTGATGCTCTGAATGTATCTGTTAATGACATACTTACTAATATCCAGCCTTGAAAATACACCTAAGAGCATGTCAAGTTATGACTACATGGAAGAACAGATCTATTTTAGATTTTGTAGAAAAGCTTGCAAAAATTTTTTTACCATATTTCTTTTAGTTGCAAAGGAAGAACTGAAAGCTCTTTGTATTTCATAGAATCCTAGAATATCTCAAGTTGGAAAGGATCATAAGGATCATTGAGTCCAATTCCGTGCTCCTCGCAGGACTACCTAAAACTAAACCGTACGACCAAGAGCATCATCCAGATGCTCCTCGAACTCTGTCAGGCTCGGTGCCATGACCACTTCCCTGGGGAGCCTGTTCCAGTGACCGACCACCCTCTCAGTGAAGAGCCTCTTCCTAATGTCCAGCTTGAACTTCCCCCAAAGCAGCTTCATTCCATTTCCTCGTGTCCTACCACTGGTCACCAGAGAGAGGAGGTCAGCAGCTCCCCCTCCACTGCCCCCCCTTGAAGAAGTTGGAGACTACAGTGAGGTCACCTCTCAGCCCTCTCTTCCCCAAGCTGAGCAAACCAAAGGACCTCAGCCGCTTCCCCTAAGTCTTGCCCTCAAGGCCTTCAAATTTTTCCTTCAAATCAAAGTGCAAATAGAGCATTAAGAGTACTCTATTTCTTGAACAGTTTTTGTCAGAAAGGCAAAAGCTATAGCATAAAATAGGGGCATAAGGAAAGTCTAGTTTCCCCTTTCTTTAGAGGTGTAAATTTACCTAGGAGGACAGTATTTCTAATACCTATGAAAGACGCCAGCCCGACCAGCCTTATTCAGTCTCCACCACCGTCACCTCAGGAATTTTCCTGCACACCTCAACAACTTCTCAAAGAAGCCTCCCTAGTCATGAGCAGGAGATACAGGGCCCTGCAGCCCCCCACCTCACCCGAGCTGGACACCGGCCACGCTGGCTGGGGGATGCACTACAGCAGGCTGGCGAGCGCAGGTACCTGCAGGCCCACACAGGGAACAAGACGCCGACCCCCAGCTGGTTCGGCGGGGTTTGAGAAACAGTCCTCAGCCTGGCACCGTGCTGGGGTTTAGGTGCTTCAGGCAGAGAATGCTGCCCAAGAGCTCCCTAGCCCATTAACCCACTTGCAGGGAGAGAGAGGGTTTGTGTTCCTCTCTGTGCGGGCGACTGACAGAGAGTGCGAGCGCACAAGCAAGTGAACTAGATGAAAGTGGTATTTTAATAATACGGGCTAAGTGAAAACCGGTAAGCCTGAGATGTCAGGTTGGACAGCCACTTTCAGTGTTTACACCTTCCCTCCAGTCTGCTCTATCCTGTTTTCTTTTCTTTTGCTAACACATATGCTCTCTACCTAAAGGACCTACGTAGTCACTTTGGAAACGTTAAAATCCAAACCTGTACTTTAAAGCGAGTCCCATGTTCTCATAATGTAATAAATCCGTAACAGACATTTTCAAGCATCTAAGAGAGATGTTACCACCTTACAGTGCCTGGAGTTCAATCTATTATATCACCTTTTAAGCTTTCAAATTGGACAGAACATGTCAGATTACTACTCCAGCTCTAACTTCTGCTATTGTACGACAGGGTTGCTGCCTCAGCTCAAAACAATGCTATGACAGAGTGCTGGATTTTTCATGCTTTCTGCCATAAACCTAGCACTCCTTAAGCAGAATTCCTTGTCTCTTGATTACCCATAAGCTTCATCTGTATAACCACTTCTGATTTATGGAAGCAAAAAGTAGATTCTGCTCTTACAGACTGCTGTTAATTCAATACAGTAATTATTTATCTGGTTGGAAGAGAAGCAGCTGGATTTTAATCACTACTTAATACAGCAACTAACTAGGTTGCTTTTTCCACAACATCATCAAACAGCACCAATCTAAGCTTTGAAAAACTGAAATATGCAAAGAGTTAAAACAAATATCTAACTAGCTTAAAAGGTAAGTGATTAAGCACTTAGTTAACAATGGAATATACATGTAAAGCAGAGTTAGAAAGATTTAGATTGTCATTTCACCTCTTGTTTAGCATCCTTGCTTATTTTCCAGTGCAGCACAATGCAAAGAGAAATAACCTCACAGGCAAACAGAATGAACTGTCTGGTTCTCTAACAATGGACAGCATGTTGTAAGGTAGAACAGAAAATGTCAGTTCACAAACAATCATCTGCCAAAAGACTAATTTATCCGAAACATTGTAAGACACTCAAAAGAACCAATCTGTACATCATTGGTTGGCACAGAAGGAAATTATAAACTGCATTATTATAAGCATTTGTGGAGAACCACAAAGTACCTGTACTACAGCATGCTGAAATTGTTGAAATTTACTGAGACACTATACTAGTTTCACACACATTCCCTACTCCTAAATCCCACAGGGCAATAATATGGCTGTGACTATTGAATATCCTACTGGCAGGAAAGGAGAAAGTGCAGCGAGAAAACAGACTAAAAAGAAAAGTAATTAAATACATAAATAAAGATCTCACCGCTTTCCCCTCTTTGGAAGCTACAAAGTTGAGGAGAAAAGGAAGCAAGAAGGTAAGTTCACTTGCTTATTGCTGTGTGCATTAAAAGACAACATTTTCATATTTAGTGTTCCATTCTAGCACACTTAAACCAGTCTATTCTGTTTCTCTCCATGTAAAAATATACTAATGCTACCAGAACTGGCGTTACTTTGTATTTTCACCACAGTCACACAGAGCAGAACGTGAATTCCCAACCTAATAGAAAAGTTGCAAGGCATTTGACAGCAAGAATAAAATCTCAAATAAGTTCTACAAGATTGGGTGGGGATGGGGAATCAGTAGACAGCCTGAAAGTCTTCTCAAGCAATGTCTTCTGCCACCATAGACAATCTGGTAAAGGGACACATTCACATTATTTTATATGGGGACAGATATAGAACACAGAAATGGCATATAAACTGTTTCCATAACATGTAAGCTATATACTTAGACTTGCTCTATTTTCAAGAAACAGTATCTCAGCATTTTCACTCAAGCAGACTTCATAGTCTTCATGCTTACCTAAACTTAACAAAAAATATTTCTTCAAATCAGTTCATTTCCTCTACCAACTATAATGTGTTTTATCTAGAATCTGTAAAAAAATTATCTTTTCAGACTATGAGATTGTAACTGGACCAGTTCTCACACAGTGGGGGGTGGGGGGTTAAGTTAATGGCTGGTTTGTTTGGTTGGTTTTTTAAATGAAGGCTCAACACTTTGATACTGAGACAGGCTCATACCAACAACTATTGCACAAACTTTGCAAAACAGATCAACCAAAAGACTTCACATCCAGCCTTAGAAATCCCTCTTCTGCTGTGCAAAAGCTACCAGTAGAAAACCATGCAATGATTTTGAGAGGTGAACAAATAGCTGCTAAGATTAGATCACTTAACTCATTTTCACATGTGATCTAAAAGAGGATATGAGTCCATGTCTCTGGAGATGAAAGACTAGAAATGCAGTCTGCACCACTCTCTCACACCTGGAATGAATGCTTTAATGCACAGTTATGCCACCCTTCCAAAGAATAAATGAAGTCACTGCCTTTGCTTATTCTTCCTAGAACTGCCAATGCTGAAGTTCTAGTGTGCGTCAAATTCTCCTGGGAGGGAACAAATTCCACATAGCATGGAACTGTTTTTATATCAGTTTATGTGGCTAGCTTCTCAGAATATGCAGAAAGCAAAGAATAATACAAAGCCATCCTACACCTCTTCCTCTCATATACAAAACAACTTCTATGTAAAAAATAGCCCAGATGCATAATTTTAAAGCTGGTTGCAGCAACTGCACAGTTTATCTACCATTAGCCTCTACAGTTCCATCATATCACAGAGACAAATGCACACATTTGCCTGAGAGGTGGTAGAGAGGAAGTATATAATCTCTACCACCAGCCTATGCCTTAGTGATACAATTCAGCCCATAAACACCTCACGAATTGAACAAGTAACTCATTTTGAAGAAAAAAAAAAAAACTGTAAATCAGGTAAACTTGAATTACAGTATTTTTGCTAGTGAAAAAATTACTGCAGCTACTATCTCAACTAAGTCAAGAGAAAGAACAGCTAAATCCATCTTTGCAAAAAGGGAAAATTTTGTTTGTTTTCTGCACTAAAGTTATTTCAACTGAATAGGTAATTTCCATTTTTATGCTTGCTGAATTAAAAGACCAAAAACTCAAAGCAACACAGAAACAAATCCAAAACCAAAGAAAAGCCAGAAGTGAAACAGTTGCTTTAAAATCATATTTGGTCTTTTAACTTGATGAGGCTATCCATTTCAAACATGTATTAAAAAAAACATACAGGAACCTGGCAAGCTAACCTTTCCAAGATTTCGTATAGACTTAAACGCACAATACACAGGTACATCACCTAAAGCCACTTGCTCTTCTGAATACTGTGAATGCAGACACAGTCTCGAACAGGTTTATCTGTAAGAAAACTAGGTAAATACACATGAAACTTCTGTGGACCGCATACATTAAAAATCAAAAAATAGTAGTATACTTTTCCAGCAAGTTAACCTATCATGCATTTCATCTGACTTAGCTGTCATCTAGCCAGGCCTGCAAATGACTTTGAGTGTTAAAACCTTTAAGTAAAAGAAAGGCTGCTGAATCAGTCAACTGATCACTTGCCAACTGTGTCTATTTAGGAGAGACTGTCCGCCCAAGTGTTTAAAAGTTTACCATTTATCACAGCCTCAAAAAGAGTCAAATATGTGCCAAATGGAGCAATTCTGCTTCTCATTTTAAAAACAAAACAAAAAAGCAATCTCAAAAGAAAAGTTCCTTTCTTTCCTCCTATCCCACTGACTGCAGAACAGCATACAAGGTTCACCAACTAGAATATGCCTTTCTCTGTCAGCACACCAGCTAGACTCTATGTCTCCACTTATTTCCATGAGTTATAAAAGCATGGTAATATCCAAAGAAACAATTCAGAGGTTTCTTCTTCCCTACCAACTCATCTTTGCTCAGGATTTTTTAAATCATTATTGTACAAGAGCAAGAAAGTATTTATTAAGTATAATAATTCTTATGCTCTGTATCACAATGTAGCACAGCAAGATTAACCATTAAGGAAAAAGTCACTTCAGCATGATGGTCTGTCACTTAATCAAAGGCTGGTTCAACAGCTAGCTTGGTTAGTTACTGTCAGGCACTGTATACAAAGCTACTTCCACATAGAACACTACATCAGAATCAAAGCCATGTCAACTACAAAAAGACATAAGCACAATTATTGCTACCAAAATACAGCAAAATCAAAATTTCCTAAGTAGTACAAAACAGGTAAATCATGTCAGGTATACTGCAAAATCTCCCTGTGCTCTAGACAGAAGTTGACGTAAGGAGGCTTAAGACTAATAAATTGAGGCTAGAGAGGAATGTACAAAAGCAGGTTATGACTGTGCAAGATGGAACTGGGCCAGTGCATTAGGTCTATTACACATTATTCAGTTACTGTCAAATGATACAGTAAATAAGGAAAGAACTATCTGACATCATCCATATGTCATCATTTTCTGAAATGTTCCTAACCTTTTCACTTTCCCTCCTCTGTCCTTACTGTGCTGCAATCTATTTGTATCTCATTAGAATAAGTGATATCATTCCAGTTGTTAAGGACCTGTCTAACTGTTGCTGGCACCAGGCTCTCTTCTTTAGGAAAAAAAGAATATAACAGTAACGTTATCAAGTCATTTAAACTCTAAGCCTGATCTCCCTCAGGACTCCAGGCTGGCAAATGGGGACTTCGGTGCTGCTCCAGTCCTGCCCCTTTTCACACTAAAATCCCATACCTTCTCCCCACCTCCCTGGCGTAATCTCACCATACACCAACTCAGCATGGCTAAAGCTGAGTTTTTATTCCCTCTCCTTTTACTGCACCTCTCTCTCACGGGGACATATACAACAGATACATAGGGATTAATAAAACTATCCCACCCATCACTCCAGCCTGTAATCTTGGCATCACGTTCAGTTTAGACACGCACATCCTGCCTATTGCCAAGTCCCACAGGTTTATTTTCTCATCTCCTATCTACCCTCAGAGCTAACACTCTGGCTACCACTGCCTGATGGTTTAATCAGATAAATGTTATTTGGCTTTCACAGAGGTAACCTGCCAGCTTCCAGAACCATGCTGTGGAAAACCTTCCCCTCATCTGTGGCTCTGACCCTGCCATATCAGCTCTGGCCATACAGGCCTCTCTCTCCTGGCTCTCCTTGCTCCAACACATTAAATAGAATCCCTAAACTACATTTTGAAACCTTTTTAAACCTTCCTCTCCTTCATCTATTATCTCCTATTCAATAATGAATTTTTAATCTCCAGTCGGTCAATAGCAGGGGACTGGAAAGAGTAATCAGATCTTCTCATTTCCTCCAATGTTGTCCCTATGCTTAAAGACATGTTTCCAAACCTCCCCATCTTCCTTTTTCTACCTCCTACTCAAAGCTGCCCTTTGCCAAACTGCTAACAAACAGGTTAGGATACATAAACGTTATCACACCTACCTATTACCACCCTACTACTACTGTGGATTCATCTGCTTCCTCCTGTATGTTTTCCAACTTACTTTACAGACTCTTTAAGACAGGGATTGAACAGATTTTTTAATGAAGTATTCGTATAGCATCTACCACAACAGGATTCTGGTCAATACCGAAGTATCACACTTAAATAATAGTATGGGTAGTGCGATAGCCTAGTAAATTGACATATACTGCACTGAAATGTCTTTGGAATTTATTTCTGTGTAGAACAAGAAACTATGTCAGCTGTGCATGCAATGATTCAACACCCAAGAAGTTATTCACAACAGAATTTTGCTTCATCTTGATTAATCTGAGCTACTACACCTCCTCCAATGGAAAATTCACTAAGATGTGCTTTATTCTTCCTTTTTTTTTTTTTTTGTGAAAAATGAGAAAATATCACTGCACCAGTGACTGATGAAAGGCAAGGTATGTAGGCTATCGTTTAAAAATGTTATTTCTGTCCTCCAAAACCAAGAAAATCCATGGGGGTAAAGCATTTTTAATTGTCAGCTTCTGCTACATGTCTGTAGTCTGTATGGCTTTATTGGTACTGTAAAAGGCTATTAAACCACCAAGTACATTTTCCTGATAACTGTAGGTTGCTTTTTAAAGTAGTTTTATATATGTTCATCCCATTCACGTTTCATTTTGGTTTGCTTTTATGGAAGGGCTTCCTCTCCTTCCTCTGGGATACTGCTCTCCTAGCTAAAAGACCTCATTTTCAGGCAATAGTCTCTTGTTGTTAGGCCTCTGCTAACCATTTTGCAATTTCTTATTTATACCTATGTACATGAAAGAATGACTCCTTCTTTGTGTTGCTTTTAGTACCCCATAGATCCAGACTGTACTCGTGTCTCAGCTTAGCAGTAATTTAAACATGTTTTATGTTTAGTTCATTTTTATTTCCTTGGAAGTCAATTCTTTAAATCATTTTGTTACGTTTCTCTGAATTCTTCCTACAGTTAAGAAATATTTTTGGTTTTATGATACCCAAAAGAGAAGGAAGCATTCCACTTGAAATTGCATAATGACGATTTAAAAGAGACAGAGTAAGTCTACAGGACATAACCCACTTGAATAAAGACGTGTGTGTGTCTATAAACATACAAAGGTCTATTACTGCCTTACTATAGGATAGGAAGACTGTATCCCAAAATTGCATTTTTTAACACTTGCATCACCCTACAAGCACATCTTATTTGCATTACAGTGACACTCCCATCTCCATCATCCCGTTTTCATGCTCTCAGATTTTTCTCCTCATATTGAATGTATATTTGGAATTACTCTTCAACAGAATTTCCCAGAATATATTTCTAATTATTTCACTCATCCCTGTAAGCCCTTTAATATTACTGTATCTGCTCAGCACAGCTCACAACTATTCTTTGTTTAAATATTTATCTCAGGATTACATTAGTGCAATGTTTACTCTTTCTTCCACATTACTAACGAACCCTGACTCTGAAGTTCCTGCTGCAGTGTACATGGTTACTTCTGACCGATTTAAGGAACAAAAGGTTAATCAGCTGTAAGACTCTGATTCTGCAACATTTTTAGGTGTACATACAACTTATACACGAGTTTTATGACTGAAGTCAATACCATTACTCATACTCTTAATTCTGTGCATATGGTCAGTGCCCTTCTAAATAGAGTCTAGTCCCCTGTGTGCTGCTGGATTAATGCAGAGAAGATACATGAGAGGGTAAGAGTTGATTCCTTGTCTCAATGCCTGAAAGCTTTTTTACACCTCTGCTTGGACAAGTTCAGCAATTTCTGGGAAAATAACTTCTGCTTCACTTCTGTAATATCTCTCACTTCCCGTAAAGCCACCACTTTATTCCAGCTAAATCAAATATTATTTTCAAAGCAACCACTGCCTATCACTGATAACAAAACTCCAGACAGGGAAATAAAAGGCAATATGAATACATGTAAATGACTCAGCTTTTTTTTAAAGTGCAGTCACATAAATCTGCTCAAGTCATGCCATCATCACTAACTGTGCTTTGAACTTCTTTGCCCCAGAAACAAGTACAACACTCATTTTTCATCATATCTATCAAAGTAATGCCTTGGAAGCCTTTTTTACTATTCTCAAGGGCATCTCCCTGCTCATGGGCCTGGCCCTCACTTTGGAAAATGTCCAGTCACACAGTCCCATTTTTCACTGGGCACATCTGTCTGGGGGCATAATTCCCCATTTGCCCAGTGCACTACTCTGCCAGGTGTAACACTGGTCTAGCATTATAGTCTCTTTTCTTACGGCAGCAAGGGATTAAAAGAAGGTTTAGGGGCCTCGAGGGTTTTTTTCCAAATGCTGTTAACTGCTGAAGATGACACAGCATTTAGAAAGATTATTTCCCCAGCTAATCTGCTCTTCTCTGCAGAGGGAGGACCATCTTTCAATTGCTAGTTTGAAGCAGTTGGCTGCAGTGCATGGATATCTCAGTATCATCTGTGCATTAAGCCCTTTCCGGAGCTCATTCTGTCTTCTTTGACTTCCTTGAAGCCAGCATATGAAGCATTAGGCTCTCCATTAAGCACAGACCTAAGGCCAGGGAAAAAGTACTGGCTGGCAGCCATTGTCTCCACAGCTCTCAGGGGGGACTCTGTCAGGTTTTTTAATTTTTTTTTTTTTTTTAATTCGTACAGCTTCTTTCTTGACAGACTCCCTTGATTTAACTTCTCACAGTCATTAAGCTTCACCACAAACAGTCTGAAGCACATGAGCTTACTTGAAAAATATCAAACTTAACTATCTCATGCAGCACACAGTATTTAGCATTAGAGAATTACTAAAGAAAAAATTTTTGAATTTTTACTTCTCTAATTGCCTTTAACATTTTGATAATCATTCTGATAATCATTCTGAAGTTACATCACTGAAGTTTTAAACTGTTGATTTATTTTTCTAATTAAATTATCCAAAATTGTGTATTGACTAATCACTCTTCTCCCACTTGAGAGCTTAGCTGTGCCTGAGTGAGTCTAACCCAGAGACAGACAGCCTGAATTGCCACCAAACATATCAATAACATAGTATACTGGGGAAGAGGCAGCAACGTTTTGTGAAGTATGACATTTTTGTACAAAATCTTTTAAAGTTCTTTGAATAATTCAACAAGCATGCAGAGGAGGACAAGATAGTCAATGCATTGTACTTGAGTTTCCAAAAATATTATTGAAATTTTCCTAGAGGCTAGTAAAGAAACTAAATCACCAAAGAAAAAGGGGGTTTAATCCTCTCATGGCACGATCAAGAACTAAAAGTTAGGAAACAAAGGACAGGAAAAAAAGGTCAGTTTTCAGAATGAAGGAAAAAAATCCGTGTAGGATTCTCCACTAGGATATGTGCTGTTCTTCATATCCATAAATAATAAATTATATTACTTCCAGTAGGACAGGCAGGCAAATAATAAGGTAACAAAAGCTGCAGACAATACCAGATTATTCAGGAGAGTAAAATCTAAAACTAGCTACAAGAGCTGCAGAAAGGACTCACAACACTGAGGGACTAAGTAATAAAATAGTAAATGGAAATGAGGACTGAGAAGTGCAGACTGGTGAAAATGTGATGAAACAACCCCACCTCCATTTTTTAACTATATTTAGGTACCATACACAGTTAGATGGGCTTTAAAATGGGTATTACTAAGCAGAAAAAAAGTCACACATTCATTTTAAATGATACTCTGAAAGCATCAGAAAAATGCTTTCTGACAGTAAAATAGAGTAAGAATAGAATAAGTAAATAGAATACCAAGAACTCTTAAGAAAATACAAAAAAACATGAAATGTTGTTATACTACTGTCAAAGTGTTTTATGCACTCATGTCTTAAATACAGCAAGCAGTTCTGGACCCCACAACTTTCAAAGGGTTAATAAAATTACAGAATCTTCAGAGAGAGGCCACAAGGATGAGCAGCACGATAGACCATTGCTCATGTAAGAAGGGGCAATAGAAAATCTTAGCCTGGAAATGTTTGGGGGAAGAGAAGGGGTATATGGTAATACTTAAGGAAACACCACAGAGAAAGTGAACAAAAAATACTCATTCAAGGCATAAGAACCATGGAACATCCATTAAAATTGTCAGGCAGATGGTTTAAAGCAAACAAATGGGGATATTGCACCACTCACACAGAGCACATGACAAAATTGTAAAACTCACTGGCTCAGGGATCTTGTGGAAGCCAAAGCATAAATCGATTAAAAAAAAAAAAAAAACAAAAAACCCCCAAAACCAACCCACCCCACCAAATCCAAAACGTAGACAAATGTATGGAAGATGGCTCTAGCTGTGGCTAACAGAGTAGTTCAGATATATATTTTGATCTAAGCTTTCAACACCTGATCATCAGACCTGTATATTCTGCTGCTTATAACCCTCCCTTAGCTAAGACAGAATGCTGCTTCAGAAGGACCTTTGGTCTCACCTAGTCTCACATCATTACTAGACTTAAGGAAAACTGGAGAAAAACCTGCAGGACTGAACCGTAAGTGCACAAAAATGTCAGCACAGCATCTCTCATATTCTCCCATGTTTTGCCTTCTAACACTTTCCCTCCTTGGTATTACTCAGATTATACATAACAATTTTAAAAATCTGTACTAAGAATGTTGAATGACTACGTGACAAGTCACAAAAGCAAAATTCATTGTTCTTAAAGAAAGACTAGCCTAATGGAGACTTTGTGATTAGTACATAATATGCAGAGAATTTTCCTCTCTAACAATCAATGAAGGTACACAACACAAGAGTCTTAGAAAACAAAAAACATGTAAGTTCTTTGTGCGGTATACTCTGAGGCTAGAATTTGCTCCGTGTGGAAAAACAGCCTTGATTAATGTCATGGCTAGAGCCAGACCCAAATGGATGATGAAGCACTTGCAGTAATAGGTTGTCCTGCACAGTCTGGAGCAACTATTCCTCTAGAGCTGTTGTTCATAAGTAAAGAAAATTTTCCTTTACTCATGCTGAGCAGTACTCATGTAGTCAGTGCACTGTAACCAGTTTAACCTAACAAGATTACCTATTGTGAAACACTAGCACCATAAGACCGGCATCGTCAGGCCTCTGAGATGCAACTGTAGGGCTCTAGCATCTTCCACAGATATGGCTGCAGTAGCACAGCAACACACAGCAGCTCGTTAGCTCTGAGCCACCCGCCCATTCACCTGGGCAGCTTTACCTCAGATTCGCACCAGTGCCAAACCATAGCCCCTGGTTTGCCCTCAACTCAGCAAATCATCCATTACTCCAGATTACCTTTTCCAGGCTACCATGGTACAAAGTAAATTGGCAAATTGAAGTCAACCCGTGAGCTTATAAATCAGTTCTGAACCAAACACGCTAGTGCTCGGATGCTTCTTCCCCAGCCACGCTCAGCTGACGTGACCATACAACGAAACTACCACAGTCAGAAAGACACTTCCCCCTGCAGTACTCCTCCCGTAGAGGAGACCTGCTCCAAAACGTATGTTTTTCTCCCACAGTTCAGAAGGTACAAAGAGAAGCCTGCATTTCTTTTGAAAACCCACATTGCAGGAATAAAAAGGGCACCAGTTCAGTTGCTGTGCTCCCCATTTCATCTAAATTAAAGAAATAGTATTACCTATTATCCACAGGCCTCTTCAGATTATATTTTTCCAGACAACTCCTTTCTGATTATCAACAGTTATTTGGAAAGATTAATGCAGTATTTGCTTTTAGTAGTACAATCAAGTTGTTCTTACTGCTTGCCATTTGCTAATGATGCAGAGGGGACTGCTATCATAAAATAATTAATGTCTGTTAAGTAAGACCACCCTTGATGTACTTGAGAAGGAAAACTGTCAAAACCAAATCTCCAGTTCAAATGTTGCAATATATGAAATGCTGATGTGAAAATGTATTTAGTTCTTGTAACTCTGTATCTTTTAGTATCTTTTACCAGGGCTACCAAAGTTTAGACTGTTTACATGAAAACAAAAGGGAAACACTTTACAAACTCCTAAAAATACATAGTAAAACAACTTAGCTAGCGTGTGACCAAGATGACACACCTCATGTTTACCCTTAACATTTGCCAACATAGTTAAATATTAAGGGAGCCACCAAGGGATTCATTTTCTCTCCTGTTTCACCAGTCTGCTAAAAAAACGCCGTAATTCTCTGATTTCCAACATATGCATGACAACAAAAGATGGTATAACAAGCCATCCTTTACAAACCATTACATACAGGGAACGATGGCCATCGGAGAAAGAGGATCTTGGTTTTATGATTGCTCACTCTCCAGAGATTCATAACAGGTCTATGAAACTGGGAAGGCCCTCCGCTTCTAATTATCAACAATGGAGCTTACATTTACTTAACTACAGCAACTCTCCAAAGGGTGGGGAGGGGGCCCTGCAAGCACATATGTCCCAAGTGCCCAAAAGTACAGGGCAAAATTAGCAGCCATGGGATATATTTTTTTTTTTCCCTAATCTATTTTTAGTCCTATAATTGAACATACTTTTTAGAGCCGGGATAGCTAGCAGGAGTGCAGGCTGCCCATGAAAGGTAACAACTGTAAAGTTGAGTTTTGCACAGAAAAATCAAACCTCAAGACTGGAAACAAGTTGGCCTAAGACCATCCCAGTCTTAAAAACATCTTACTTTTGCACTGCACATAAGAGGGGGAAAAAAGCACACAGTATTTGGGGCCAGATCATCGGTCACTGTAAACAAGACAAAGGCACTGGCAGTTTCAGCACAACCCTACCAAGAGAGACATTTGAGAACAGGACCCATGTATCTCTGTGGTTCCTAACACAGCATTAGCTGCCTACAGCAGATGAGACACGATTATGGGGCTGGTCCTCGATCCCCTTTGCATACTCCTAAGTTATTTTACGTCTTGCTTACCCAAACTCATTCCCTACTCCCAGTGACGTTTAGCCCAGAGAAACGACAGCTTTCCAGTGACTTCTGACAGTTTTCCCCATCCGACTATGCGACCTGATGCACCTGAAGCCTCTACAAACGCGCATCACCCCCACCCGGCAGGCTGCCGCCCCGCCCCAGCCCAGCGCTAGTGCGGGCTGCCGTGTCCGTGGAGTGGAGCGGAGCGCTATTCAGCAGTCACTCGAGGGCAGGACGGCGCGGGAGGACAACGCACCCCCACAGCGCGCCCCGGCCGACGGCGCAAAGGTCAGGAGCCCCAGCCGCCCCCCACCGCCCGCCCTGCTGAGCGACGCCGAGGACCAGCCCGCCGCTGAAACGCTCCCCCCCGGTTGGGGGGGGGGTGTTTTGGGGGGGGAGGGAGGGCGTCCGCGGGCGCCGCACCCGGGGCTGCGTGGGGAGAGGCTGACGGCTGCAGTTACCGGCCAGTCGGGCGAAGTTTCGCGCCCGCTGCCCCCCGCCGTGACTCACCAGCTTGGACTGGGCGCGCTGCAGGAACTCCTCCATGGCGCCGGCCGGCAGGCAGGGCCGGGCCGGCAGTGCAGGCAGGGCAGGGAGGCCTGCCGCCCCGCGCTCCCGCGCT
>JAVJGG010000074.1:42072733-42092113 GCA_035590195.1 Aviceda cuculoides | reverse complement strand
TTGTAAGAGGATATTATTAAAGAATTTGAAGGGAAAAAGGTGATTTCACAAATTACTGAAGGAATAATTCTCTGGACAAATGCCCAAAGAAACAAGAAAGACCAAAACTGCATGTAGCAGCAGCAGATTGACAGGCACTGACACTGGCACTCAAGCCTTTTTATTTTCAGGGTCTTCGTATGATTTCCACATACACGCATGAAAGCTACTACTTTTCTCTTACTGGTTTTACCAACAGAACATATACTTACAGTCACCAGTTAGTTACCCAGTCCTCTGTATTTAGCATCTTCACTTCGTATGGGGAGCAATGCTTTTCCATGTTACTAACACTTCATAGTTTTACGTGTTTCAGCTACACTGGTCAACCTATAAAGATGGACAGAAAGAAACCATTTCAAATGTCAGAAGACTCCTCTCCCCCAACCATGAAGACTGTCCATCAACAATGTGTAAAACTTCTACACTGTGAACGCCTCCTGTCTTTCTTCACAGAAAGTGGGCCTGAAAATGGAGTCAGTGAACTCAGTGTCCCTGTCAGACTGCTGGTTTGCTCAATTTAAACCAAGTACTAACAATAAATTTTGTTCTCCAAGGCATCGCTGTGGTTTGTTGATTATTTCATTCCCAACCATAAATTTCCAGGTGAAAGCTTTGTAACAGTCCCTATTGCTCTTATGAAATATTAGGTATGGTAAAAATTAAATTGCTGTTGCTTCTCCTGAGGGGTAGCGAAAGAGAAAGGAGAAGCCATGCCGGCTAGGAGATGAATTCTAAAGGTCTGATACAAGTATCTGTTGAGGTTTTCAAAGACTGAATGCATTAATCTCATTTTAGCTGTGAATAGCACATAATCCTTGTGTTACAATAATCGTCTGTTCTGTTCCTCCGTGCGAAACTCAGCAAGATACCAGAGTGCATGTTTTTGAGCCAAGGCTGGCTACTAATTCAAAGCCAAAAAGCACCAGTGAATCAATACCAAAAGTACTTGGAGGTATCCCAAACAATGGCTGATTGAATGGCTTGCTTTGTGGGGAAGTACAGGCCAACAGGCACAGACAATAGAATTGCAGGTTTAGTCCCCTCCCAAACTCCAACTTGTACCAAAAAACCCATGAAATAAACAGTGCAAAAAGCCAGAATCCAGGTTCATCTCCCATTAGCATTGAGTCCATGTAAACTGCGTTCCGAGGTTGCTCATCAAATTTCAATACCACTGAGTACAAAGACAGGTTATTATAGATGTCAACCTGCTGTGCTGCTGCCTCTTTCTTAGGCCACTTATACTGAGAACTTGGTCAAATTACATGCCCATGTGAATACATCCCTAACTGCTCACATGATCAGTCTACTAAGAGACAGACTGTTTTACTTCATTTGCAGAGACTGAATACAGGCTACTTGTATTAAACTAGTCCCAGGTCAAAGAAGTAATTCTGACAGATGTGCTCAGCTTTCCAGGTTAAAGCTGTTACCAAACCTCCTGTCCACCTACCCCTCACTTGGAAGCTAAGTGAAGGAAATTTATTCCCATTACACTGCTATTCAGTAGTACCATTTAAACTAGGCAGAAAGTATGTTTCCAAGGGATGGCAATCCCTGTCAAAATAGGGGGAAAAGGCTTAAGCCATTTGACTTAATGCATTAACACTGTTTGCTTCCCATGCACGTGGGTCAAAGTCCTTGAAGACAGATCTCCTTTCTCAGCAATGTCTAGTCTCATGCCTTTGACAATAAGGTTTTATGCTGCAGTGAGCACAAGGTATTTCCAAGTTTACTATAAGAAAATTGGAGTAAACAGTACATAAAACTTCTGCTGCTTTGTAGATTACCATTAATCAATCACATATAGTAAGTTCATTATTATTGACTTTTGAGTTCTTTAACAAAAGTACACAAAGGAACATTCTTACAAATGTTAGTTTGAATACAGATAAAAAGGAAATTAAAATGTTTCCCAATTTTCAGATTAGAGAATATAATGTAAACAGAATATTGGCTCTGTGACAGTAAACCTAATTCTGAAACATACAACACTGAATATTATATTGGTTACTATTTGAAATCCAAAGATTAATAGAAGTACTTCTCATTTTGCCAGCTGACCAAAGTATGCAACTGTTATCATAGATCAGCTAAAAATAATTTTTCAGTTAGAAACTACTTAAGTAATAGAATATCATATTATAATTTTTAGCCAAGCCTTCTCATTCCACAGACAAGTATCATAGCTAACTACAATTAGTTTCCTAAAAAGAATACTACAAAGCCAGGTCAATTCTTACATGGAACACTGAAATTCATACATAATAAACAAATTTATAGGACCTCTGCCTTGAGGACAATACTGAATGTTTAGTAAATATGCTGAGGCTAAAATTAAGGCTTGTGCAATCGTGTGAGGAAGATTAAGAGTTTCTTTATCTGGAAGTAGAGGATAGTAAAAATATTCTATATGATTAATAAAGTGCAGTAAAGAGCACTCCATAGCTGAAATTCTCATGTGTTAAAGGTAGAACGAGGGGGGGGGATTTACCTCTGACTATTTTTTTTTGTTTTTACAACAGAAATCTGATTATTTTAATGAAGCATGTAAATAGAACAGTAGAATTACAAAAACCATAGTGATCTTAAGGTGCAAGTGAGGGAAATTCATGCATAGGTAATACTGTTTTGGACAAAAAATAAGATTATGCCAGAAAAGAGTGTGGAACTCGCAACACGCACAGTCCTTCCTTTAAGTCTGCATGAAGGTTGCTGACTGTACACCTCAAAAACTGTCTAAGTGCACCATATTCTACAGGCAAGTATTCTGGAACACTTACCCCCAGCCTTGCTGTGTGGTGGTTACTGTATGTACAGCTTCAGAATAAATACCGAAACAAGCAACCATTAGTACTTAGACAACTCTTTTACTCTAGGTACACAAAGACAAAGTATAACCCAAACAAAGCTAGGAAAGTGGAACTGAGTACAGTACTAAAATAGCTCATTTAAAGGTGGGAATTTCATTAATCATAGCAGGAGGTAAAATTTATCATTTGCTCCTCTCTGCAGAGCCTACTAATGCAGCAGAAGACTGTTTCTCCTAAGACTGTGCCTATTAACTCTTCTACTAACTCCTTCCTAAACCACTGCAGCACATTTCCACTTTTATATATAGAATGAAATAGTAACTCAACGCTTTCTATGTGAATAAATTGGGTGAAATTAAAATGTCATCAGTTTGGAAGAGTTTAAGGGAATAACTACTGTATGCCAAAGACAGACATGCATACTAAGTTTAATTTAGCCTTAAAATTGGTACTGAACTTCATCACATCAATGGCAAGTTTTGCTAAAAGTCCCAGAGAGCTTCAATATCATCAGACAAACCGGGGGTAAACAGAAGACATTGTCAACACCTAATTACAATGTGTTTTACTCACAATACATATGGTTGTTAGTTGAAAGAAAGAGCAACAAATTGAAGCACATACAGAATATATGCAGATCATTCAAAAAGCATGGTCATCATCTTCTGAAGATAATACTAAAGACGACTTTTGAATCCACAGATTCCCATTTTAAATGAGTTGTGTTCTATATGACTGTAACTCAATGCACATGTTGAAAGTGATCACTATAATTATTGAAGAATAGAGTTCCTGAACAGATTTCAAGTCACCGTGGAATTCAGTTAATTTCTAAAGAGTTTCAATTGTTTACAAAGAGAAATGGTCTTAAATATGTCCTATCACCTTTTTATCCCTTCCTGTGGAAAGATTTATTCATGTATTCCAGCAAGTATCTCAAATTATGACTAAGTCCTACAACACATGATTGCAAATGTACTGCCTTCCTTTAAGCTGACAGAAGGTGTTTTGTATGATAGAGCTGGAGGTCTTCATACAGATTTATTACAGCGCTGTCACTGATGGACTGATAAGCTGACAAAAGATAACAAACCCGGAGATGGTGTTGTTTCTTTATGAGAGTCTGTGATTCTCCCTATGTAATGAGATATGAGAGATAGCAATGTGTTCTGTCAAAGATGCAAGAAAGCTTCCACAAGTTCTACAGAACATTATGCATTATGGATACCTCTTGTGAAAGAAAGCACAGCCAATGTCACATAACACCACCAGTGCGCTGTACATCCCTTTTTCCTACATGACACTTAAAGTGTAATTCCAACACTCCACAGCTGAATGATTTTGTTGTTGAAGAAAGGCCAGAAACCACATTGTTCCACCTTTTCATAAAGCATCTGTAAAACATTATCCAAAGACAATCTTTGTAATAAGACTTCATTTGTAGAATACTGTATGTTTAATGACATTAATGCATTTTAATGATCAAAATGTTTTTTTATATTTAAGGGGAGGAATATGGCAAAAAGCAAATAGCTCCATGAGCAGCACAGAGGAGCAGATCAACAAAGTGTCTTCTAAGAACAGGTATATTTCCTTTGGAGGACTTTCTGGTGGCTAAATTGGAAGTCTGGAGACTTTTGATGGTTGACATAATCTTTGTATGACCCTCTCAATGGATAATCTGACATTTAATAAAGAGAAATTCATCTTCACCCTTTAATTCTTCTCCCCAAGTTCAGTATGTGGAAAACTCTTTCAAGTGTGGTTGAAACTGATCAATGCTTTAAAAGTTATTGCTGGAAAACAGTAACAGACAGGCAAGCAACCATTTCCAAAGGAAAACTCGCTAAAATAGACATTGTTCTGCCAGAAGTGTTGTTAAGGCCTGCAAGTGCTTTAATCAGTAGCACACAATGGGGAAAAAAAATTGTCTACTATCATTACAGCTTTAAATGCACAGCCCCAAGGAACACATGCCTCTGGATATGACTGAGCTAACTAAAGGCAGCATTTAGTACAAGTGGCCTGCAAAGCTGTCTCTTTTACTTGCAGTACCTCAGGCGTGTGGTATCAGCGCTGAATAACATACCTTTTGGAAAGTGTAAAACCTCTTCTGATACTTGCTGTGTGTCATTTAGAAACCTGAGAGAGCTGGAGCGCAAAGGTAGCTAGGCTGCATATAATGAGGAAATATGGTTATATGGAATCCAGCTGTGTCCATGCAGCTTCCTATCATTTTTGCATGAAAACCAAAGGAAACAAAAGGGTTGGAGTCTTTTCTGTTACTTCTGTTTTATACTTTCAAGGATTATCATAAACCAATTAGAGTAATGTCAAAGTTTTACGTTTATTTTCTGTTTCAATAATAGCATGTCTTGTATTCAAGACTTACGCTTTTCAGCTAAGAATTCATACTGTAAAGATAACAGGCTTGGCCATTAATGATCATTAGTGTCACCACTAAGAAAAGATTCATGTTGGTGTTATTTATTAAAGCAATCAAAATGTGCTATTATGTTCCTAATTACAATGTTTATTCAAACTCCCCTACTTACCCACAGTACAAATACAGTGCAGGCAGCTGTTGTAGAAGCTTCCCTGTGCAGTTCTGGAAATGACTTTTTCTTTCAACTAAGGACACTCCTATTCTCAAAGGGAAAGAATAGAATAAATGTGGATCTTCACACTGTGAGGTAAACACTCTCGTTTTGGATGCATTAAATTGTATTAAGGATAAGAGCTGCAGAAGCAGATAAGTGGCTAAGAACAGTGGTAGCTCAAAAAATGGTCTGTTCAAGCTTCTGCCTTCAAACCAGCATGTCATTATAAAAATAAAACATTAAAAACAAACAAACAAACAAAACTTTATCACTTGTAATGTAAATCACCCACAAGAAAAGCTGAGATTTCAAAATACTACAGAATATTTTATTTATTCAGGGCTACTTCCTTTTTAAGGGATAAAGAACACCAGTATCAGAAGCTACAAACAGAGATTTGATATCATAAGGTCCTCCCCTGAGAGCTGAAATTAAAGGCTTACTTCACTGTTATGTAGCACAGCAGCAGAAATAGATAAGCGCAAACTACAGAACTAGGGCTATCACAAAGCCTATTACACAAAATATCAAGAAATAAATATGAATGTTTGATAATTTCTTTTAAGAACATCCATTTAGAATGTAAAAAAAAATCTTCACATTAATTCAGTGTCTATTGACTGTGGTTTTTGCTGAAGTATGAGCAACATATTTATTAAGTCAACTTTATAATTTTAAAAAATTGTTAAGCAGAGACTACTAAGACAGGTAAAAAGGTAGCATCCTGCCCTCCTCAGATGAAGCCCACCTTTCCAAAACCAAATGATCTTTTTCAGCAACTACAGCCCAATATGTATTATCAGCATCATCGGCCTCTTTTGTTTTTAGGAAACATAATTTCAACATGTGCTTTTTCCAAAGCAATCCAAAAGCAAAGGACACAACTGAGAGACATCATTAATGTTTTGATAGATAATCTAAATTATTGTTTGTCTGAAAACATTAATGTTTTAAATATCCCAAAACACTTTAAAAAAAAATGTTGTCTAGGCCACTTGCCTGAGGGGAATTTGTAGCTGTGAACGGAGTTGCAGTTAGTGGTATTTTCCCATGGACAGAATACATTTTGTTAGCGACGTTGGTATGTGCTTCTGTGTGCATGCTACTGCTCAGATCTTTTCCTCTGGATTCAGTCTGTTCCTAAGCAACTGCTGGATAATCGCTCTCTTTGGGTGTCCACTCGCTTCAGGAGAGAGGGAGAGAATCCAGGATGCTCTTCTGACACCCCATCTCCCATTCTAAACCATAAACTCAGATACAGTAAAATATATTTATTAGTTATCGGAATATAATTTCAGAAATATTGGATAAAGGAGTAAAATTTACTTACCAAGTTGCTACAGATCTCTGGTGGGGTAAGATTGCCCTCCTTTTTTGGAGAAACCTTTTTCATGGAAGCAATAAAAGAGAGATTATGTAGTTAAGGAGATTGTGAAAGAATAAAACAGTACTTAGCATCCTCTATACCCTCACTCCCAGTATGCATAACAAAACTAGAGAGAAAGATCAGATTAGAGATGGTTCCCTTCTCATCTGCTAACTGTATATAAATAGTGACTTCGTAGCCACAAGATAATTGCAATCATAATATTAACATGCAGGACAGTTAAATATATGCCTCAGTAGGCTTTTCTGAGTGCTGAGTTCAGTCTATTTACTTACTCAGTGAGCAGTTCTATTCACTTTAGCAGGAGCGTTTTTTTTGATAAAGATTTACAGCCTGAAGAAAACTGTAAAATGCAAGTAAAGCACGTCAAAAAAATTCTAATACTTACAGTGACTAGTGGAACCAACACAGAGCCTAAAAAGAATCTTGTTGGCAAATTGCACTGTTGTAGAATAAACAAGCACTAAGAGTGAAATGTATGGGAGGAATAGACCAATCAATGAATGAGGATGTCAGAACTAATTAATCTTTGGAATAAGAAGCATAAGCAGAATAAATGTATATACTTTTATCATGACCCCCTGAATATGATAATCAATTCAATTCTGCATAGATATCCCTTTTACTCTAAAAAGGGCAAATGATTTTTTGTATGATATTTATTTTCTCCACTGAACAGGGGAGAATTCTGTTGTATCACCTGAACACGAATTAACTCACTGTGCTGGAATGGCAATGCTTCCTCAATGATGAATTTTTTTAATTTATTTTTTTAAATAAAAGATGAAAGACTGTGTCTACTCAAGTCAACAAAAAGATTCTCCTCCACAGTCAGTGGAGTCAAGATTTCCTCCTTACTTAATTTCCTCTTCAACCTTAAAAATTGTCTAATCCACAAGTATTGCATTTTTATAGACTGACAAGGAAGAGAATACAGGAATAACAAAATACTCATTTTCAACCAAGTTCACATGTATCGTAGTGCTTCATGACAGCCACAATTCTCGTGTCTGGAATTAAACTAAAGCTTGGTATTGGGTATTGGCTCTATCTTTCTCATACTGTCCCAAAATTTATAGTTATTCATACTGATTTCCTTTGTTAACAGTATTCTATCATCTCATGTTTATGGGCTTGTATTTGCATGACACTATTTAGGTAGTACTAAAAATTGCCTCATTTATATTTACTGTGATTATATCTCTTGTTAAGCAATTCTTATGCTACCCTTTGGAATCTCCTCTTTGGGCAGTACATAGTTAATCTAGTTGTACATTGGTGTAGTTGCTTGACTTCTTAAAAAGCTCATGTCTGTCCAGAACGTATGGAATCGTTGAGGAGCAGAGATATTGGAACTGTGTTATTACAGGCAGAAAAACGGAATTTTGGTTTCTGTCCCAAAGCTGCTGTAAGCAGAATCACAGACACATAATTCTTGGAAGACTGCATTCAAGCAGTTGAACATCTGTAGACTTACCTTCAAGCCTCCTGATTGCTTACAGTCCAGAAACTTTTTATAGGAAAGCAATTGTTTGTAATCTGAATAATACTCAACTGTTAGTCAAGTTAATCATTTTATGAAGGGTGGAACTTCTTTGAAGCTGTTCAACTTTGCAACAATCTCAGCAATTGTTTTTCTCAAGAGCAATTACTGAATTAGCATTATTTGCTTCCAATAGGATGTAGTATAGAACAAAGAACACACTATTGATTTTTGTAGCAAATTCTCAAGACACCCAGGAAGGAATTTTTTGCTTGGTGGGCAACTGACCTATCCACTTTTCTGGCTAGACTGTACTTTTACTTCTCCTCTAGCTCTCCTTCAGATGGGTAACTCCATGGTAGGGATGAAGGATAATATGTTAAGGGATCTGTCTAAATAGAACTGTTTTCTACCTTGGAGAGCCAATTAAACATAAACTGCCTAGGGCTTTTAAGTGCCTTCAGAACTCCAAAGCTAATGTCTTATTCCATATCTTAATTCAGTTTTGTAATACTAAATAAAATTATTTTAGTTTACATAGAACAGGTGATATTTCTGTGAATTGTGGCTTTTCATACATGTTTCTGATTTAACTGCCAATAATCGATCTTAACATATTGTATTTTGCCTCTCTTGCTAGTATCATAGATAACAGTAGTCAAAAAAAAAAAAAAAAAAGGAAAGTATGGCTGACAGATGTTACCCTTTTTTCCCTTCCCTGCACTGAGCTCTGAGAAGTTTATCTCCCTTCTCTCCATTGACTTTAATACGTGAGTACCAATACTATCTCAAGCCTTTGTAAGGCCCAGATCTCACATGCATACAAACACACCAACGTTTATCTGAGTAAGTCCAGTGACTATGCATGTTAAGTCAAGCATATCCTTGTAAGTTATTCGAACAAGGGCCTCAATCTCCAATATTCTGTTTAATGAAGTTACTCTTCCTCTTTTATTTAAAAAGATTCATCCCATCTGGGAAATTATGTCAGAACAGCCAGCTAATGTGTTCTTCTCTTCCTTTTGATATAATAAAATAGTAAGAGTAGTAAAAGTGATAATCATAATTTCCACTAAATACAAATCATATTGTATTTTCTGAAGTTTGGCATGTCATTTGACTGTGATCCTCATTCCTTTCAAATAGAAGAAAAACAACAATGTTGGTATTTCAGAATGATTCATACTATATTCATATTTTTGTCTCAAGATTACCAAAAGCTGTAGAAATAGCAATGCCATAACTGATGCAAGACCATGTAAAATAAGTGAGAAGCATATTTGTTTCAGATATCTGTGGACTGATAACAGTGAAATAATTATTCAGTGGATGAATTAGGAGCAGTAGACTGAAGGAATAGTTGTCTCTTCAGCTGAAGGACATGCTACTTCTCTATAGCTTCCCACTCTAGTGGCGCACAACATCGTACACATTTGAGATATACAGACTGTTTCATGGGATTCTGCTGTAGCCACCAGTGGATTAATTAACAAAAGTGATGAAAGTTAAATTCTGCTGCAAGGCTTAAAAGAAGGGCTGAGATTGTGATAAAGGGATTAAAAAAAAAAAATTATTCCCCATATTAATTTCAACTTTCTGAATGAATTAGCTTTGGCTTCTCTGCTGAAAGTTTCATCTAGTAACCTCTGATAGAACACAATCAATTCCTCAGTTTGAGTCCCAGCAACTATTGCAAATTAACCGTGACAGAAAGCCTATTTCATGAATAACCAGAGTAAAACTAGATAAGATGAAAACCTAAGGTATTTAAGTAAATTTAACTGAAGGATTCTGAGAAAACCACAGTCATCTACTGTATACTTATAGACAGAAAACTATAATATGACTATTTATCTGATTACAGAATGCCCTTCTTTGCGTTCCAGTTCTGTGACTCAATAATGACACTAGTACTATGTTGGAGATTCATCTATGATGTGCAATTGGACACTAACAGGAACTATACCACTGATTTCTGCTAGAATGTCTTCCAGCCTGTATCGGGTTTGCATGGCAAGGTTTTGGTAGCAGGGGGGCCACAGGGGTGGCTTCTGTGAGAAGAAGCCAGAAGTTTCCCCCATGTCCGACAGAGCCAAGGCCAGCTGGCTCCAAGATGGACCCCGCTGCCAGCCAAGGCTGAGCCCATCAGTGACAGTGGTAGCGCCTCTGGGAGAACAGATTGAAGAAGGAAAAAAAGTTGTGGTGGCACAGAAACTGCAGCCAGAGGAGTGGAGTGAGAATATATGAATGAAACAACCCTGCATACACCAAGATCAGTGAAGAAGGAGGGGGAGGAGGTGCTCCAGACGCCGGAGCAGAGATTCCCCTGCAGCCTGTGGTGGAGACCATGGTGTGAGAGACTGAAAAAGTTAAAGTCTAAACATTGTGGTGGGGCAAGTTCTCCTTAAAGATAAACCCTGCACAGCAAGGAATTAAGGTGAAAAGCCCATCAGCTCAGACATCAGCAACAGGAGGGGGAGGGTGTGCTGGAGGGTGCGCAGCAGCTCCCTGTTCTGATAAGCTGCTCTGACACATAGATCAAACAAGGGCCATGTCTGCAGGGAAGGAGAAGCTACTCCACAAACGACCCACAAGCCCAAAGGCTCATAAAGTGCTCATTAACCTGACGAGTTCAGGTGCCTGCCCGAAGGAGGGGCAAGGATGATAAAAGGACACAAACTGAATCTCCGGCGTGCTAGCCCATGGGAACTGGACCCCTTGGCTGACTGGACCCTAGACTGACTGAACGAATGCTGGACCCAGGACTAGTGAAATCTTTCCCTCTTCCTTTCTCTCTCTCTGTCTTCTTCTCTCTTTCCTTTTCCCTTTCCACAGTCCCTACACCTCATCTGTTTCAAGATATAAACCGCTGACCAAGTCTGAAACTAAGTAGATCCAGCGGCCCCTGGGACCTCTCTGGGGAGTAGTCTAGAAAGCAAGGGGGTCTGCTCTGAACCTCATGACTCAACGGGAGGGATCTCTTTATTCCCTGAATCAATGTATATGGATACCACGGGTTACCTGGTTTACTGAGGTAGTTTCAAGATATAAACTGTTGAACAAGTTGGAGACTAAGAGTGCATCCAGCTGCCCCCAGACCCTTCTCTGAGGAGGAGTCTGGAAAGCAAGAGGGTCTGCTCTGAACCTCATGACTCAACAGGAAGGATCTCCTTATTCCCTGAACTGACGTATATGGTTACATGCTTTACAGAAGTAGTCTTATGCCAATTCCGATTATGAGAAACCCTGCCACCTACTACCACACCTCCCCAGTTCCATTTGCTTCTGTCGTAAATAACATCTTTAACTGATCGTTTGGTGTCATTTCACCTTAATTTAGCCTGAAGGAATTTCCAATTAAACATGACTCCCTGATCTGTCCAGTCTGGGTCATGACACACGGTGATCCAGGCTGTCCCCCTGCAGCCCAGGAAGGTCCACGGTGGAGCAGATATCCATCTGCAGCCCGGGGAGGACCCCACGCTGGAGCAGGTGGGTGCCCGAAGGAGGCTGTGACCCCGTGGGAAGCCCATGCTGGAGCAGGGTCCTGGCAGAACCTGTGGACCTGTGGAGAGAGGAGCCCACACTGGAGCAGGTTTTCTGTCAGGACTTGTAACCCTGCAGGGGACCCACGCTGGAGCAGTCTGTGCCTGAAGGACTGCAGCCCCTGCAAAGGGCACATGGAAAGGACACACACTGGAGCAGTTCATGAAGAACTGCAGCTTGTGGGAAGGACCCACATTGGAGAAGTTCTTGGAGGACTGAGGAGGGACCTCACACCGGAGCAGGTGAAGAGAGTGAAGAGGAAGGAGAGGCAGAAATGTGATGAACTGATCGCAACCCCCATTCCCCACTCCCCTGTGCCAGTTGCAGGGGAGGAGATGGAGAATTTGGGAGTGAAGTTGAGCCCAGAACGAAGGCAGGGGTGAGGGGAAGGTGGTTTTAAGATTTGGTTTTATTTCTCATTACCCTACTCTGATTTGATTGGTAATAAATTAAACCAATTTCCCCAAGTAGAGTCTGTTTTGCTCATGACGGTAATTGCTGAGTGATCTCCCTATCCTTATCTTGACCTACAGGCCTTTCATCATATTTTTTCTCCCCCTGCCCAGATGAGGAGGTGGAGTGAGAGAGTGACTTGGTGGGCACCTGGTGTCCAGCCAAGGTCAACTCACCATGCAGCCATAACCATCAACATAATAAGAAATGATCAGCTCAAACTATTTAAACCACATTGTCTGTTCTACAGTCAGAATATCTTTCTTCCCATGTACTTAGTTCTGTCTGTATTTCAATAGCAGGAACTGAAAGGTGATAACAAATTAAAAGCTCTTTCTTCTCATAGGCACCACACAAAAAGAACAAGGAAGAATACCACCTGTTTAGGTCCTGCAGACTTTACAGAATTTTTCACAATAGGAGCCTGTGCTAGCAATTCCTGTGGGTTATAAGAGATAACCAAATTACAGCCTGAAACTATGAAAAATCTCTCCTCTGCATCTGTTGAGATCCCATCACAAATATTGTAGACTTCCAGTATATGTTTAAGTGCTATTCATAAATAATGAATAGCAAATTGAGACAGGTGCAGAGACTGACTGCTTTCAGCAGAAAAGAGCAGCACAAGGCTATGCACTTAGGTCTGTGGCTTTAATATAGCAGACTCAATGCAAGTTTTGAAGGTCTTGTAAAATAACAATGGACTTCAGTGAAGTATTAAGTGCCAGAAAAAGCAGGGCTCTAATAGCAAATAAGAACAGCTTGTTCTCAGGGCTATTTCATGCAGGTTGTTCACGAAGGGGAACACTCTAGCATCATTCTGCTATCCAGATTAATGTTCTCAATGTCCCATTACCTTCAAAAAGCTAACAGTCTGAAAGGCTTTTATTTTTTTTTTTATTTTGAGGGATGATTTGAGAGGCTATTGGGAAAGGAGGGGATGTGTGTCTACTTGAGATAAAGGGAGAAGAGTTGAGTTTAAAGTTAAGACTAGGTGAAGCCTAGTCCAGTAGATTTTTAAAAGTTCAAAAGGCACTGGAAAGAAAAATAGTTATAAACCACAACAACCATGTTTTGGCACTAGGGAAAATGTAGTCTTATTCTCCCAGTAAGCTAAAAAACAGTGAATGTCACAGTTGTTCTTGAACTGGAATTCAGTGAGGGAATAGATCTTTCCTACCTCAGCAGTAGAAAACAATCAATACAAGGAATGGGGAAACCCAGGCTGTATTAAGTCCCACATTTCATCTTCGATGATGAAAAGCGACAGGTGCTTCAGTGGAAGCTGTGAAAACCTGCACTGCTGACACAAATAATTATTCTACACATGAAATATTTTCCTACCCCTTCAATTTCACAATTTAAAATAAATAAATAAATAAATAAATAAATAAATAAATAAAAATAAAATAACATCTGGAATACCTTATTTTCTCAACATGTTCTATGAGCTATGGGTTTATGAGGGAAGGACAACTGTTCTTACATGTTAAGACCTTTGCGTTAGCCTTCACCTGCTACAGTACTTAACTCTGAAACCACAGATTCCTGGGATGATCCCACATGCACACAGTGTCATGCGACCCAACCGGGTGGCCTTTGCCCAGAAATAAGACTGTTTCAAATTTTGTCCCACCTCATAAACTTCATGTTCTCCCTATTGAACATCTAACTCTTTCACAAGTGCTCATCTTAGCCTCAAAGATAGCTAGAGGCAAGGCATTTCCATGCTGTGTCAAACAAAAGAAATTCCTGCTTAGAAATGTGGTCCCATTTACATTAATAGCTTTCTGGAGGCAGAACTTCCTAGTACTTTGCCAAATGAAGAAGGGTCTGTATTTTGGAAATAGCCTTACAATAAAAAAATATCATACAAGTTTGCCTGACAGTGTCAGCAACAGGAGACTGCAATAGCATCTTAAAGAAATACTTCCCTATGAAAATACATTCCTGTTTGTGAAAAGCTACAGCTACGCAATTTGCTGTTCTGCTTTTCTGTAACATTCATCTCCTTAATGTTAGAGGTAAACCATGTCACTTACAAGTTAGGGTACTAATTTCTTTTTAATGAACCTTTGAAGATTTAAAGGTTATATCCTTCAATGATTTCCCCAAATTAAGATGTTTTTAAAAATCCCAGGCCCTCCATTTCTTCAGATTATGACTTGGGTTTAATAATGTGCCTTCTGGGAGCTGCAGTTTTGCTTTATAATGCTGTCCTTTCCATTCATTGCAACTGACATTCTGTCTGCTGAACTCTTTGCACAACCCATACATTTGCACAGAAACAAATGGAGATATTTCTTTGTTAACTGGCTTATTAAAAATTCATGGTGCACTTTGGTGTTTAATATTTAAACACAATGTTTAATGTTTGCTAGTGTCATTTTTTCCTGAAAAATAAAAGATCAAATATAATAGAGAACGCAGTGCTTTTCAGGATAACGACAGATATTTTATTGTGGGTTAACGTTCAGGATGGATAGCATCATTACTTCAGCATTAGTAAACATTTTTTTAAAGTTTAAGATCATGCTACCTTTACATTTTTTTAAAGTTTAAGATCATGCTACCTTTTGAGTCCCAAGACAGCCAGCCTTGATATGCTACAGTACTGTAATGCAAGCTGTTTTTTCTCTTTTCCATCTCTTCTAGGTTTGCTGATGTCGTATAAAGAGCAATACCAATCAAATATATACACCATTAAGATTAGACTTGAGAGTATTTTATTCAGACAACTTTCTATTTTCTAGTTAATCTGTTAAATACTTTCCAACCAAAGCTTTGAGTCTACAGAGTACTAACCTCATTGGTGAAGAAACTAAATGCACAGTCAAGATCTCACCCCTCCTGCTTTAAAGGAAAAAGCAGTATGCTGCAACTGAAACTGAGACAGACCAGCATTTAAAGCAGAACATGCAGAACCTGGAACACTTGCATTAAATTGTCTTCTCTCCCCAGACTTCTCTTCTGGTTTTGGGCAAATCACTTGCAGTCCACTACTTTCATAGACCAATCTTAAAACTAAATGCTCCTATCTGTGCACAAATCAAAAGATGCAAGTACTAAAAAAACCCATTAAATTACGCTCAACTTCCTAGGAACCTATGGGAGTCCTTTCACTGGGAAAACTGCCTACAAAACTGTTTTCATTCAAGTATAGAACTGCCAGTGCTGAGCAGCAAGGCACCAGAACTTGCCAAGAGCCATAAATGTTGCACTGCTTCATCTAATTCACCTGTAGCTCATCAAATCCAATAGCTGGTCTAAAGACCATTTCCATGTTCCTTCAGCTTTTCCCATTTTAGTACCTGGGATAGAAGCCATGGGGTGGAGCCTACCGATCCACATTCCAGAGGATTAGTCAGATGACCCATCTCATAGCTCTTCACTGTACAAAGAGATCCTGCTTTCTCTTGTCTGACCAGTACTCCTTGCTCTGCACTCCCATCACCTTTCTTTGCACCAGAAGTGCTTATTGACCTCTTCATTGAACCAATTCTAAGCATAATTCCCCTTTCTCATTTAAAAAAAAAAAAAAAAAAAACAGAAAAGAAAAGGTTTGTTTGGGGCTTTCTGTTCAGGTTAATTTTCCGCAGGAAGCTTTTTTCATCTCAAGCGTGTCAACCTTCTCCACAAATGCCAGTATTCGGATGGGAGTAACTTTTGTTCCCATTACTATATTGTGACACTAAGATGGCCCTTCTCTGATATTCTCTTTGCAAACCCATTCATATCAAAGAAAAAACATAGGGCAGATATTCCAGCTAAGCAACAGACAATAGAAGTTCCAGCCTCAAAACCACCTTCACAATTCCACAGCTGCAGACAGCTGTGATATTTACTTTTCAGGATTATTTTATTCTTTTACACATAACTAGAGTATAGATGTGCCCAAATTCACTTGTCTTCTCACAGTCACCCTCAGAAATAATAAGGGTTTTGCAGAGTCAGATTCCTGAATGTTTCAAGGTTATGCAAGCAAAAGCTGTTTAATTAAAATCAAGATAGCCTGGAAATGTTATGTGAATCGGTAGTCCAGCGACACGGGAAGGAGTTTTATTTCCAGATATTATCTTAAGTAACTACTCTGAAGGTCTGTACTACCAGAACCATTAGCCAGCTGCTACCTGCTGGGCTCTCCCTTTTCGAGGGAACAAAAGCTTTTTTCCTCATTCTTAACTGATTGCTATTTTATACTAATTAAACACTTTTTTATTTTTTAAAGCAAACAAATATCAACAACAAAACTTCTTTTACCAGGAGAAAATTCCTGAAGTAGAGGTCAAAAACTTTTTTGTAGGAAGGGTCTGACAGGAGTACTGTAAAAACCAAGAGAGTTGGTTTCTTTCTGAAGCAAAATTGGTGCAAAATTAAAACAGTAACTCACCAGACATCAAATGAAATCATATGTCATAAGCGGAGTAGTGGTTTATCAGCTCATACTCTGCTGTTTGTCTCTTCAGGCTTCTTCCTACATTTCTCAATCATAACTTCTCCCTTGCTGGGTTTTTTTTTTAATGTATGGTGAGGTTATGCACTGTTGATGACCAAATAACATCAGGGAAAAATTATAAAACAGCAGATGTGAATCAATAGGCCAATGTCATGGGAAGGAGTTTTATTTTCATGTGTTCATATGTGACGTTGCAAATATAATTGCAATATGCACCCTCAAGTTTAAAACGTAAACTCTGGTTTCATCTCTGGTGTCAGATCTTTTTGTTTTCCTGATGTTATCAAACTGCCTATATACAGAAACATTTTGTTATCTGTGCTGTTTCATACCTCACCTGTGATTCTACACAGTCCAGTGACACAGAAGGTGCCAGACTCAGTAAGATAGCCATCTTCAGAAATGGAATCCGGAACATAACAGATCTGCCTATGCCTAACCTATGCTCATGCTTGTAATGGATCTGCCTATGCCTAACAGCCACATTTAGAAGCTGTTTAGTCACCTCAATTTCACCTCAGTTTAAAAGGAAGAAAAATATCTCAATCTCCTCGCAACAGAGGAACACTGGAAAACATACTCTCAAAGTACTCAGTGTGTAGTCAGTTCTTTGGTAAGGGGAGAGCAGCATTCAACAGCACCAGAAAGGTAATCCACGGCCACTGCCAATTAGCCTTTTGCTCTGGGGGTGCAGCCCCCTTGCTGCTCTCCAAAGTGGGGCTCTGACTGGGCAGTCTCCGGACAACTGCATGGAGGAGGGAAGCTCCCCACTTTGGAAGGGAGGGGTCTAGCCCCTAGTGCTCATTTCCCCCAGACAAGGTAGCATTTTCCAAGTGGGAGAGGAAGACATCGCACTAAATTTAATTTAAAATGGGGCTGGGTTAAGGCAATGTCAAAACCTGTAAAAAACAAATATAGCTGTTGGAATTTTAATATGGTCCCCAACAACTCCATTCGAACGTGTTCTCAAAATATCTACCGGGTGCTGCTGTCAACATGAGCAGTTTGCTGTAAGTACTACTGAAAATGCTTTTGTTAGGATTATTGACTGATCATAGCCAACTGAAATAGCTCGGGTTTTGAGAGAACTGCTTATATGAAAAACACTGCAGAGTTAATTTGAATAACAACTACATAATCTCTCATTTATCAAAAAATACTCTATGAAATAACGAAAAATATATAAAATTTTAGTAACTACTCAACCCTAAGGAGTATATGGCACATTTGAGGTAAGAATTTATCCCTTTATCCTATTTCCAGTATCTACATGTGAATGGGCTACATTTAAAGACAAAAAGGACTCAAGGACATCAACCTGCTAAATAGAACACTAGTCTTTCAAAGGAACTAGTGCCATCTGCTAAAGAAAGAATGCCCTCTACTGCTTGGTTACAGAGCTGCACCATAGCAAAAGAACTGCTCAAGAACAGGTTTCATAAGGACTGAAACCCTTGAAAAAATGAATTAATAAATAGATTTAAAAATGATGATAATAATAACAACCATTTTTGAGGATTGTCTCTCAGAATTATTAGGAGACATGAAATGCATATATAAAAACAAATGTTGTTTAAAAGCAGCATTTCTATCTGCTCTACTACTCATTTTTCATGATACACCTGCATAGCATGACCCCAAATATCTCCCTCTAAACAAACATATAAAATCAAGCTGAACATTTTCTCCATAATACTCGAATGCATGACACTTTGATTTTAAAATGGCTGGTGTTGTTACTTTCAGTAATTGTTCTGGTCTGCGTTTGTAATTCCCCCCGCTTTCTCTTTGCAAGCATTGCTGACACGAAACCAAAAGCACTTTGCTACAGCGGGTGCTTAACTCTGGAGGACAGAAATCGACTTGGTTTATGGAACCTGACACTCTCTTATGGAAGCTGGCCTGTGGTTTGTGGTTTGCTTTCAGATCACAGCTGCAAGTAATTGCACGTAGGTAAAGCAACTCTATAAAAGCTGATTTTAGGACAGACACAGTTGAGGATGTCACTAACGTGGTGGCATCCTCCTGGCCAGGGACACTTGACCATATGACATTGCAAGTTGCCATAACTTCACTCATGAGTTTTATTTGTGTTATCATTATTCTTATCACCATTGAATACATAACTGTGTTTATCAATGATTATTTGAATAGGGTTAGATCTGTTAAATCCAACATCGCAAGCATTACTGAATATTTAGATGCTTAATAAACTATACATATTTCGGTAATTCTGATGTTTGATTGGTTTAATTCTCTCCCTATTGGATTTCAATGGGTACTCTTCTTTCATTTCCTATTTGCAAACATTTTCCTGATACTGCATGTATACCCACTTTAAAGAGCTGGGCAGAAGTAAGGCAGCTGGGGGGGTGTGGTGGGTTGACCCTGGCTGGATGCCAGGTACCCACTAAAGCCGTTCTATCACTCCCCCCTCCTCAGCTGGGCAGGGGAGAGAAAATATAACAAAGGGCTTGTGGGTTGGGATAAGGACAGGAGAGATCACTCACCAATTACCATCATAGGCAAAACAGACTGAACTTGGGAAAATGAACTTGATTTATTACAAATCAACCAGAGCAGGGTAATGAGAATTAAAA
>JAVJGG010000074.1:42034666-42051065 GCA_035590195.1 Aviceda cuculoides | reverse complement strand
CTGAACTCAAAACACAGCACTGTACCAGCTACTAGGAAGACAATTAACTCTATCCCAGCTGAAACCAGGACACATACATAACGTATTCTTACTGTCAACCCCATTTCTTCCTTCCTTGCATAGTACTTTTTTATTTATTACAATGAGTTTTGTTAATTTCTGATTGTGTCTTCAGCTCCATGGTACCAAACTGAAAAGTATCTACCTTACAATCCATGTTCTCCCAGTTTTACAGTGAATTCTTCCTAAATTCTCCTGCAGTATGAAATTTTGTAACCAATTCTCTATTCATTGTGAAGAAATACTAGTTTAGCAGCTGTTATGATGTTATGCCATTTTTTCATCTACTGACACTCTACAACTTCTTCAGTGAGAAGAATTTTTATAGGGAAGTTAAGCTTGCTGTCAACAGATTTAGTTTTCCTAATTGTTCCCAAGAAGCACCACAAACACACATTCCTCCCAGCCAGGAATCAGAAAACTGCTGAATTCAGCCACATTTGTCGGATTTGCTGAAAATCAAAATTGCCACCTGGAACTGCTCCCTCTTTAGAAGAGTGGGACCATTTGCTGCCATCAGAAAGGCATCTTGTGACTACCAGCAATTTTCTGGAGGTCCCAGAGATGGGGAGTGGGGATTTTTTTTAAATTCATGGCAGGAGAAGGCAGGAAGGGATTAGTCACTACTAGCTGCTAAGGACATGTATTTCTAGCACAAAAATTTTGGTGTAGAGCGTAGCTGCAAGACCTCTACTGAGGTTTCACTCTCTTATCCTGGGGGGGATTTGACTCCTGAGCAATGGGATAGCTTTCATATACCCTTTCAGTCTGAATTTTTTCATCCTAGTGTCAACAATCCCTGCCTTGGGATTGTCATGTGCCTTTTTACTTTAATTCATAGCATTATAGCGTCATTTACTGTCACATGATTCAGTCACAGAAAACAAAATCTCTGGCACTTCTTTGTCACTTAAGAAGAAAATAGTAAAGTCAAGAAACCTGTACCTGCAGCCTGAAATAAATCAACTTCGTCACAGAGGTGGGAACATCCTAGTTGCACATGAGATACACTTTCTTATTGCTAAGTGTTACCAGAAAAGTGACAGTGTTGGTAAACAGAATTTGCTTTACACCATTTCACTTTCCCTTCACTTACATTTTTTTTCCCAACAGTGCTGTCAATGCTGTTGAAAGAAAACCACTGGCTTTAAAAGACCAAAAATTACACTGAAAATCTGATGCAAGAATGTTGGAAATTTATGGAGAGAGTTCCCAAGATTGCCAATGCTTCGTGAAATGCAATACTTCAATCTCAAAATTTTGGAAGGTCATTTTGAAAGTTCTACATAATACTTACAGATGACATGTCAAAGGAATTAGAACTGTGTATGAATTAGCTTACTAATGGAGAAAGATTCACAAGCTGTGCAGACTTAAGTTTTGGGCTCTTAAATATGAAAGGGATGTTCAACGGCTTTTAATCAAACAAAATTAAGGAGGGAACATTGAAGATGACTCACAAAATTAATGTTTGTTGCTGCTGCTGAAGGTGTTTTTACCTTTGATATTTCTTTGGTTTAAAAATTTCTCATTAAATATTTAATCAGGATACTGACATCCAGGTGAGAATTCCCCTAGTAGCTACAGAAGGCTAAGAGGAAGGGTGGATTCACATGGTTCCTATTCAAATGATTCTGGTGGATATAATGAAAGGAAAGGATTCAATTACTTTGACTCAATATAGCCAGGACATTCAGAGACTTCTACATGGGTTCCCAAACTTTTCAAAACTGTTGCTATGCTTATAGAAACACTACTTTCTAGACCAGCAGGCCAAATAATGAAAACATTGCAGGATCTCTTTAGTGAAAGGCACCACCATAACAAAGGAATAGCTAAAAAAAAAATATATATATATATATATATATCAAAGCCATAACATTTTCATTTTTTGGGAACTTCTCAGATGAGAAGTGAAGTATGTTTTTTCAGTCTACACACTTAGGAAATCAGGCGGTCCAGTCAAGGTCACTTTTTTTTCATGCTAGATGATGACCAGAGATAGATGTAGAAGAAGAAAAAGGCACTACTCTCTTATTTTACAGGCAGAGAACAGAAGGAAAACCTAACTTTGCTTAAGTATCTGGTAGCAGAATCAGAGTCTGTATCTAAATCTCACAGATACTGGTCCAAGCCTCACTTGCAATCTCCTCTTCTCTTTCATGGGACGAGCCTTTCATTTTGATAGTTTCCTTTTAATTCAATTCCCAGAAATATATAGATGAAAACAACTAAAAGCTTATGAAATAACACATTGCATTGATAAAACTCTGGGGTAGTTGCTGGTACCTGTCCTGCTTGGAAGAAAGCAGTAAAATCCACTTACACACTCATGAAAACAAGCTTTGGGTCCCAGCACTGCCTCAGAGACAGTCTGAATTCAGACAAATTTCCTGTTTCCTTTGTGCCTTATCTGAGCCAAATATTTTCATTTTCTTACAGAGCTAAGCTAGTTAATCAGGTTTCCTCATCCCTTTGAGCTTTGTGGTTTCTAATTAGCATTATCCCTTTTCCAAGGACCATGGAGATTTGGCTCCTTGGAAGAACTGCGTCACCGTGCCTTGCGGTCCTGATGCTGGCAGATGGCAGTGTCTGGCCCCAAGTATGGATAGATGGATGGATGTCAGCTTTTTGTTGTTTTGCACCCAAGCAATTAGGCAACTGCTTTCAGCTCTAAGATGGACACTACCTAGTTCTTCTTGGTCATGCAACTCTCTTTTTATTCTCAATTATTTTGCTAACCAAACCTGTCCTGCTCCAGTATCTAGCAGAGACAAAATACAGGAAGATGTGGGGGATGAAAGCTGCATAGAAGCAGTAAACGATGCTGAGACCTTGTTAAATATTCTAGCAGGCCCTTGTCCCAAGAATTTCCACGAATTGCATTGTCATCAAAATGCTTAGGGGGACCCTAATGACCACAAGGGATTCAGCTGGACCACCCAGAGCTGCAAATGCTAAAAGAAGCCTCAAGGGCCTCTTGCAGGATTAAAGCTGCTCCCCCTTTAACGTCTTGAAAATATTCTATGAGGGCCTTCCCACCATCATCAAGTAATGAAAACCTTTCTTTGTACTTATCCAATCGCTTTAACGTCACTGTGCTGCCTGAGAGCTAGACTGGAAGAAAATATCCACCTGTAAGACTGACTTGATATAAGTGTTATGTCATAGCAGTATGACCATCAGAAAACACATATTCTAATGTTTTATGTATCCTGGTGAAATCTAATTAATATGGTACCTATCTATAGAATCACCACTGATTTTTATGTCCTGCATCATGACGAAACATTCAAAACTACCCTGTCTTTCAGGGACTAATTTAACAAAGGTGGTACTGATGGCTCTTCCACGAATCTTGCACTAATATAGCTTTCCATTCAACAGTGTATCCAACTCTAAACCTTTTACAAATGAAAAGAGCAAGATGCATTTAATGACTTGCACTCAGCAGAAGAAAGGGGAAATGACCTTACAAGTAGTAGATATAGCTAGGCAGGGAGTTTGGGAATTGGCAGTTAGAAATTATGTGTACCTGGTACAACTATAAAAGCAAGAAATTAAACTACTTTATAGCTGTCAAAGTATGTAGCTACATGGATCATACATGTAAGCCAGTATAAAATCAGATTGTTGAATAATAGTATTCAATTTGTCATCATAATTCAAACTGAGTGGAAGATATTTGTTCCAACACTTCTATAAAAGTGTAATATTTACCTGGAAGCATGTACATAAAGTAAATAAATGGTAGTTATACTTATAACAGATACATTATTTTAGAGTTATTGTAAATACACCACGGAGAAATATTCTCCCACCAGTGGAATTGAATTAAATATGATAAAATTATTGCGAATTGTCCAATGCTGGTATTGAGGCTGTGGAGAATATCAGACATATGGTATATTAATATCCTGTTTTTCACGTGGGTTGTTGCATGTGATTGTCCATAGTTATGACCTGAAAGACTGCTGCTATCTCTGTATCTCTTCAGTTAGCGAATATGCATCATAGGCTGAAAATGCAGGGCAAAGAGAGGACCATATAGCAGGATCATAGATTGCATGAATGGCAAAGATTTTCACTAGTATCTGATGTTTACAAAATCTTACAGCAATTAGCATGCATTTTAAGCTGGACAGAAGCACTTGTTTTGGCCTGTTGACAAACTGTCCAAGTACATGATAGCTGTTTCACAACAAGAGCAAGAACTTTTAGGGGCATGTGTTTTGGAGGTGCTCACATTAAAACAAAAGTCTTTATGAAGCACTGAAGGTATACATCTTTACAAGATGAAAATTTGCATTGGTCTCAGGCAATTTTTAGAGACTCAGAGCAGATCATTTCACCACATGAGAGAATGTTTGAATGTAGGAAGACTCCCTCACTGAGAGGAACAAGTTTCAAAGTTTAAGAAGTCCATCATTTTGCCTTACCATTCTAATCCTTTGGTAATTTGTAGACAGTGTATCAGATACATCAGAAATGGAACATAACATGCACAGAAGCTAACAACATATGGTCACAGTGTACTCTTAGATGACATTGTGTTTTAGTAGTCCCTGTTTGTTCCTCATATATTGTGACGTAGATTTCCCTATAAGTAGGTGAAACAGGTTAAACTCTCATTAAAGGCCAATCCAGCCACATGCATAATAGCATTCTTCAATTAAAAGAAAGACTTAACAAATTAATTGACAGGACAAAGCATCCAAAGCCTACATACAATCTTTTAGCACATTTGGGAAGATTATGGCTTAATGTACAAATCTTTGGCTTCCCTGAGATATTCCCAGTGCCTTGCCGAATACTTCCCCCGCCCCTGCACCTGGACCCTAGCTCATTGTGTTATAAGGAGGGTTATTTTGGCTTGGAGGGAAGAGGACTTTCATGACTTCAAACATGGACATTAGATCAAGTTTTTATCTTCTCACATAATCCTGTCTTTGATGTCACCAGGCTGAGGCCTCTCAGAATAGAAAGAGAAAGCTGTGAAAAGAAGCCCATTTAATTTATACATTTAAGTGCTGCTGTTCTAATTCGCCAGTGTAGCATTTTCATTGTTTTCTGCTTTGCATCCTAAAGGCAGGCTTACACCAGGCAATTATGAATGGCTCCTCTGAACAAATAATTGAAATTCACTAGTTGTGGGATATGGTTAAACAATGTCAGAATTGGAGGTGTGAGGTCAAATATATTCCCAGTGGCACTGCTGAAGTTACAGGCTACCCTTTCACTTGCCTTGAAGGATGAGTATTTGTAATACATTGGCTTTAACAGCAACTAATCAGGTAAGCTGTATGAGACAAATAGCAAACATGAACAAGTTATTTTGCATTTGTCTCCAATCCAAAACAGCTGTCTTGCAGTCAAAATAACAAGCCTTTAGAAGGTGATATGGAAGACTGCTTTGCAGCATGAAGACTATCTGAAGAGAATTAAATGGGTAAAGATACAAAACATTTGCAAAATCCTCCGTGTTGCAGCACGGAGACAGCTATAAAAATGGGGATTGTCCCCATGTGCAAACACCTCTGCTGAAAAGTTCCACCAAGCTAATGATGGAGCAACAGTTCTGTAATGAATTATCTTTCCTTTAACGTAGCAATGAAAAAAAAAAAAAGTTGTTGAAACACCTAACTGAGGGATTGTAGAACATAATTTCTGCATAGTTTATTTTGCAAAGTCAATAATTTAGTCTTTTACAAAACAACTAATCCCAAATTATCCACTAACAAATTATCCAAATTATTTTCTAGTGAATTTTGTAACGTAAGTGTTTTGTGCCAAAGTCCATCAAAACAGTAGACTTTTGTGCTCCTTATAAACGGAGCAAAACTCTGTGTGTGTGTGTGTGTGTGGAGAATGGAGGTGTACTGCAGAAACATAAAATGTGACATAAAACAGCCTGTCAAGGTGAAAGTTGAATAGATGGTCTTTTTGTTTCATGATGGAATGGATTCACTAAAAGAAAATGGGAGTAACCAAAAGTAAAACATACATACCTTACCAATTCAGGGATCTTTATGCTTAGTGATCATCATCATGAAACAAAAGCAGAGCAATTTGCTCTTCTTCTTTCATCAAAACACAATATACAGGATAAACCTTCCATTTTGTTTGTTGCCTTACCAGTGCACAAAATATACTTGCTCCAAGGCAAAGTGCTGCTAACTTGAGCCATTGAAAACTTCTGAACTCTGCCTTCCCCACAGCCCACAAATCTTTTTCTTTGCCTTTTGAAAGCATGAACTGCCAAGGTTCAAACTCCTTCTTTATAACCACAAATCTAAAACTTGTTTCTCTTTAAAGTGCAGTATGATATGCATCATATTTATAATCTCATTAACTTGACAGAATAGACTCCAGAAAAAGTACCCATTATTGGAATTTTCATAATCCTGCTCGTAGTACCACTTCTCACCATTCCAGTACCATGTTTTTCTCATGCGTTTAAATATCATGCAGACTAAGGCTCCACACTGACAGTTAATGAGTTTGAAGAAGAAAATCTCATTTTTTCATATAATTTTTTTCTCTCCAGTGCTTGACATCTATTCTACATTACCAGCGCAAATAAATGTTATTCATAGGCTCTTTCAATTACACATTATTTCCCCTTTTACAGTCCTTTTTATGGCTATTAAAGTTTATTTCAAGAGACACATTCTCTTTTTTTTTTTTCTGCTTTCTAGTGTGATGTTAACATGAGTTATACCCTAATTTACATTTATTAGTGGGTTATGGTTCTGACTGCATCCCCACGAGAAGCATTACTGGCTTCCACAACTACCTTCCTGATGATCATAAAACAAATATTGAACAATGAAGAAAGCTTAAAAAAATATATATCTGTCTAAAATTGAGGAATGGCTGCCTAAATACAATCTAGATTGTGTGCTGAGTCACTATCTGTAGTCTTTTTACCGCTGTGTCTTTTAAATAAAAAAGTTTAGATTGGAGCACTGGCCGACCTGTGCCAGTCTATATCACTGATCACTGTCTTTTGGGACAGAAGTTTAAAAAAATTCCCTACAATAGTCAGTATAAATAAAGCTCTAGGCAAGGAAGTGTCATAGCTCTGCTACTGTTCCTACTGACATCAAAAGCAAAAATCCCACTGGCTTCACCAGGAGTCAGATCAGTCTCCTGTTTTGGTGAAAAACCGTAGATCTGCCAGTTCTACATGCAGAATTGCTGGTGTGATCTGCATCTCTGGCACAGAGTCACAATTGCTTAGGGATCAAGCATATTAAAGTAAATTAGCCACTCAGAATAAGGAGTAGAACGACCCCTTCTTAACAGGTACAGGAAAACATTAGCATCAGCATTATACCAGTTCATTAGACTATCCAACATCCTGTTATGAAAATAATATAAATATTGTATATAGATACAGTTTATTTCATTGTAATTTATTGTATATGTGATTTCATGACTGAATTTGATCAAACAGCAAAACCATAAATTCTGCAGGTACTGTCATGCTACAATACCTGTACTTCTAGTGGCTAGGGACCACTCCAGAGTGGCCCAGAAGCTGGTCTCTGTCACATGTGGAGTGGCAGCCCAGGGAATGGGAGAGGGGATGGCAGAAAGCTGCCCAGCTGCCAATTTTTCCTGAGCAGAGGCAGCGTAACTGGGAACTGCTAGTGCCTCCACAGGACTGCCTCCTTTTCTACTTAATGGGTGAATCTGTCACTTTTTTTCTTGGCCTCAACAAGGTCTTCTGTTTCTGTCACATACTCTGGCTGCTAGAAGATGATGTTAACAATATGACTGAGCTTGGGAATGTTTTGCCTAGTGGGGAAAGGGTTTGGGGCTTCAGTCTCTATGTACATAATAAAAAAGGAGTAAAGTCCTTAAAGATGGCAAGGGCTAGGATTGAGCACTTCGCCCCATCCCTGCATCTGGCTGGTCTAATTCCTAGCCAACAGAATTTTAGCCACCCAGGGAATGTCTTACTGCTGCACATGGCACGGGACAGCTAATTAACAGCATGCTCCAGGAAGACTAGAGGTTTTACTCGATTTACATAGGAATTGAACCAGGTCTTATGAAACCTGATTGAATGCTGTATCACTGAGTTGCTAGAAACCAGGACACACATCACCTCCAGCCACAGAATAAAGGAATGGAGCTTAATGCTCAGTCATCACTGGCTATGTTAGTCATGTCATTGAAGGGACTTTGATGTATCCCATTTTGAAGCAAATATTTTATGTGGGGATGCTGGACAGACAAATCCAGGGCTGCTACCTGGCCCAGGCATATTAATTCTTCTGTAAAACTATTCTTATCTATATGTACTTAAATAATACTGAAATACTTATACCTTGTTATACTCAATTCTCTGCTCCTTTCTTTCATTGTACACAGAAATCCATAAAGAGAAGCTAAAACCAGAGCAATGCAGAGATAAGTCATAATCCCAGTAAATACTGAGCAGACAAACAGGGGTTTTATTTGAGTGAGGACTGAAAAGTTAGGCTGCAATTATCCAGCCATGTTTATCATTCTCACTTTGTACTAATTATTTACGAGGTGAAAAATCACCTATGTCCAAGTACCAGTATACCAGTGAAGCATACAGGAATTGTCACTTCCAATAGTTTTGCCAATACAATAAATCTTGCCTCTGCAGCTGTAGCTGTGGAGCCTCTCTTTAGACTCAATTATCTCTGTTCTTCTATCCAGTTGCACAGAAAGGGACTTCAGAATGAAAACACTGTCAACATAAGCTGGTCAGTACTAGATCACTGAGGGTAATCTAGACTTTTCAGGGTGTTGATTCATGACCTTTTAAAGCTATTTATTCCAGGCCAAAACACAGTACAAATGGTCATCAATGAAAGTGAATGCAAAGCTTTACTTAGGTGCCAACTCATGCTTATCTTGCACAAACATAAGTAGCTACTGTAAGTGTCAGCAAGGGAGAATCTGATCCCAGGAAATTATTTCTTTCTAGCTTGCAATCACCTTTAGGCCTGTATATTTTTTGTCCGTGAGTAACACTAGAGATGGACTTTTTTTTATAGAAGCTCTTATAAACTAGAGATCTTACATGAATAAACAAACAGAAAAAATGTTCATGCCCTAATTATTTTTGTTTATCTTTTGAGAATGCTTCTTAGCATAATGTTTTTCATATTTCCATAAAAGTAGAGTGGTGGTGGTGTGATTAGATAGTTAAGGTACTTTGTTATTAAAATGATTCCAGCAATAGGATGAATAATGCCAACTGGATACCTGAGACAGCCTTGATCTGAAGAGCCTGTTACCTACAGACAAAGATCAGAAGGGGAATAATAAAAGACAAATAGCATATCATTAATAAAAATAAAGGATTTTCTATATAGTTATAAAAATACAAAATTAACATTTATTCAAAATCACTATAAACCAAATAACCAAAGTGAGTTTTAGAGGTAACCTGAATGTGGCTAAGGTATGGTTTTCATGGATTGTAACACAGAGCTTGAATCATGCATACAGGCAGATATGTTTGTGACTCAGAAAAACTGTTATATCAAAATCTGACGAATATAAGTGCTTGTGAGCACTGGCAGAGTGGAAGCAAATGGGAGTAATGCAGGAAAAGAGTAAGTGAAGAGAGGTTTGAGATTTGATATAGTGAGTGGAAAGCAAGCACAGAGAATTTAAGATGAGATTTTAAACTTTTTTAAGCAGAGGTTAGCAACAATGTTGTGCAGAAACTAAAGAAAGACAAAGTAGGAGGATGATCTTGTGATAATCAACATGAATGAGAAGAAAGAAAGAAAGAGAGACAGCTCTAGAAAGAGAGTACCTTGGAAATACCGAGGGAGAGTGAGTGACAAGACTTGGATATGACCTGGAAGTGAGTTACAAAGTCAGCAGTACAGCACAGAAATCATCGCTCAAGCCCATGCCGTCCCCAGGGGATCCTCTGCTGTGACAGTCACAGGAGTACAATCAAGCCTTCAGCAGACTTAGGTAAGTACCCAGTTTAAGTAAGACAACATCATAAATATGATAGAGGGTGCTTTTCAAAAGGGCAGACTCATGAAGTCAGTAGTGGAGACTGCTGAAAGACATAATTTTTAAGTACATCACACGCTTGTAAACATATGACCTCAAATACCTATGGGAAATCATAATTAAAGTGTGGTCTTTCAAATCTCTCACTCACAGAGACTTTATTTTGCTTTCACAGACTTATACATTGTTGAAGTACACCTGTCTCTGGTTATACTAGGGATTTGCAGTGAAATGAGATGGTCTTTAAATGGTCAGAAAAATTAGAATTCTCCACTTTTATGGAAAAAAATGCACAAGAAAGAATGATTTGATGGATTTCACAAGATTTTGGCACCTCCCTCCTTCCCCGACTCTCACAGTTGCTTCAAGTTGAACTGAACTCACAATATTTTGGTGTTGAAGAACACATCATAAAACCCATGAGGAACAGTATAAATGCTTGTGACTGAAAAAGACTCTCCTGATGTAGGTAAATTTAGGTAAAGAAGTATTCAGTTAGGTAAGTTAAGTCCCTTTTCTCAAATACTGACATCAAAAGGTTGTTCTGGTTAAAGAGAATAATGGGGTAGTATCCATTCATCATTTTCATTTTGGTAAAAATTTAAGAGTGATTAGAAGTTACAGGAAAATGAACTTGCAGATCCCACTTCCCCTTACAGTTAGAGTCTCTTTCAAGGGGTCTAGAAGACTTTATTTTTATATTCCTATTACTGTTGGCTTATGCTAATACATATGAGAATTAGATGATTTTTTTTAATTTTAGTGTTTCCAAATCAACCTATATGTTCTCAGCTGACTCGTATTTCAACAAAATTTTACCTAAGTGTCGCAAATGTCAGGCAACCTTAGTGAATGGCCATCACTGAAGACGCTGACTTAGTGGTTTTGTCCAGTGTCATCTCTGAGGCTCCAGAAAAGAGAATAGGATGGAATTTAGTCCTCTGTCCTGGAAATCTCCTTTCCTCACTTAGCAACCACCTCTTCTCCTACTGAAGATCTGCCTAGCTCCTGCCTAACCCCTGCAGCTAATGAGGATGAGGTTTAACAAGCCAAAGTCATTAACATATAACCCTGATTCATTTATGGGGCATGCTGCTAGTGCAGTGGATGAAAATAAATACATTTTAAAAAGTATGCTATCATGTGACAACATTGGCATTTTCAGAAATTTTAATCAAGAATCACCTCTACTCCAACAAACACTATATGAAATTCCTTAACAGAGATGAAACATCATATCTTCCCCTGGTTCCTTTCATAGAAATGGCAAAAGAATTTGTTTTGAAACTCTGTAAGACAAAACAAAGTTTTGTGTGAGCACTGGAAACACTAAAGCTGGGACACTAGAGATTTGTATTCTGTATTCCCCAAAGCCTATCACTCCCATATCTTTGCTCAGTTTTTTGTTCAGACACCAGTCTTCATGAATGTTGAAGAAATTTCATACTTCTGAGACCTATAATACTCTGGGAAGTGGAGGCTTGGCTGAAATTAGGCAAGGTACTCAAAAAAGGGAAGAATAATTATAGATAGCGAGTGTGACCACATAAAATTTTTAGTTATTTCATTAAGAAAATAAGAGAATAAAATCATAACATTAATGTGACACAGCCAAAGACAGTGTGTGGACTATTTCAGAGAGAACTATTACTGTGGACAAGCATGAACTGATTCAATATGGGGAATTATGGGCCATTGATATCTGACACAGCCTTAGAAACACTGACTAATTAAAATGTACTCCCCATACATCAATTAATGGACATATGCACAGAAAGAAAAAAACCAATACAACTAAGAGTAAACCTTGAGTACAGTCAAAGTACAATTTGCATTGATGTTAATGAGAGCTTTGTCTAAATAAAATCAGTTTAAATTACACAGTCTAGTGAGTCTTACAGTAAATCTTAGAGACTGAAATAGTCATTCTTCTTACCCAAATTGCCATAAAATAGTGGTAACTGCATTTGAAAAAGGGTAATAACACTGTTGAGATATTTCATCTTGAACATAGAATCCTGCTTCTAAGAACAAGAGGTTGTATTACTTACCATGAATAAATATATTTTTTTAAAATATTGTAAGATTGACTTTAGTTCTTGTAAAAACTGATAAATATGAATGTGAAGATGAATAAAATATAAGAAGGTCATCAGCAACTTGTCCTATTTTATGAACTTTGATCATGTAATAAGGTTTGCATTTGTTTCTCAGATATGAATGGATATGGAATTCAAGATAACATATTAATCCTAATTAAACTGGCTATGACAGGTCTATGGTGACAAATTCTTAACGACCACAAAGAATGCTTAGCCATAATGAACTGCTTCATTCATTAATTTCCTCATTAAGAGGGCCTCCACTTAATAAGTTCACTAAAAAGTTGATATAATATTGTATTTGTATTCTCCTTCTTTATCAATTTCCACTTCAGTGGTATATTATTTGGAAAATGAAATAAATCATTTAATATATATAATTGCTTGTATATATTCATATAGTGATTCCCTAAGCGATGCTGTGTTTATAAGTTGTCAGTGTGCATATTAATTTGTCATACCCACCAATCTCATGTTCATTTATTTACTACTAGCCATTGAGAAGCAGATTAAAAAGCACATGCTGCCCATTCTTTGAAAGTTTTATTAAGGCCAAGTAGGCCAAATGGTATATTCCAGTTGAATCCTGCTGGTTGCCAGGACTTGAAAATTACTAATTAAGTTCTAAGTGACTTAATATGTTTGTATGCATGATTATTTATGAATGCAAGTTAAGTGCTGCATGAAATAACTCTTTCTCATTTCAATATTAAAACATATTAATTGTTCAATATGTACAGGTTCATATGAACTTGTTGAATATTATTAATTTACTGAAATGTGTATCATATTGATAAAAACTGGTGATGGCCTTGTGCAAAATAAACAAAAAATGAACTAAAAATACATCTTACTTTTCCTTCTTCTTCTCCTCTTCCCTCCTTCTCACCACCAAATGAGGTCCTCTAAGATATCTATGTCACTACTACCCAGAGAAGTTAGTAGCTGAGCTTCTGTTTTCCAAAACAACAGCAGCACACACACACTGCACATAAGCAAGGAAAAAAGCATATTGTTCCTGCTTTTCCCAGAAACTACTCAGAATCACAGAATCACAGAATTATTGAGCCAGGAAAGGACTTCTTGAGATCATCTCATGCAACCCTCTGCTCAAGTTGGGTCACCGAGAGCAGGTTGCCCCCGACCATGTCCAGTTGGGTTTTGAGTATCTCCACAGAAGAAAACTCCACAACCTCTCAGGACAACCTCTGCCAGTGTTTGCGCCCCCCCCCCTCTCCCCTCCCCCCCACCAGCATTAGCACACATGGGTAAGATCTCCCTGAGCCTTCTCCTCTCCAGGCTGGACAGTCACAGCTCTCTCAGCCTCTCCTCATAAGGAAGATGCTCCTGTGCCTTTATCACCTTTGTGGTCCTCCACTGGTCTCACCCCAGTATGTCTGTATCTTTCCTTTACTGGGGAGCCCAGCACTGTACCCAGCATTCCAGATGTATCTCACCAGTGCTGAGTAGAGAGGAAGGATCACCTCACTCAATCTGCTGGCAGCGCTCTGTCTGTTGCAGCTCTGGAGGCTTTTGGCTCATGTCCAACGTGGTGTCCACCAGGACCCTCAGGTCCTTTTCTGCAAAGATGCTTTCCAGCCAAGCAGCCCCCAGTGTGTACTGGTGCATGGGGTTGTCCCTCCCAAAGGGCAGATCTTTGCATATTCCATTTTTGAACTTAATATGATTCTTCCTAGCCCATTTCTCCAGCATGTCAAGGTCCCCCTGGTGTATCTCCTATTCCTCCCAGTTTTGCGTCATCTGCAAACTTGCTAAGGGTGCACTCTGTCTCATTGATAACACATTTGAACAGTACTGGCCTCAGTATTGTCCACTGAGGTAAACCACTAGTGATCACAACCCTCTGGGCCTGGCCGTTCGCCCAGTTTTCAATCCGTCTCACTGTCCGCTTAACTAACATGTACTTTGTCAGCTTGTTTATGAGGATGCTACAAGACACAGTGTCAAACGACTAAATTACTAAAGCTGAGGTAAACAACATTCACTGCTCTCCCCTTGTCCAACAAGGTAGTTACCTCATTGTAGAAGGCTCTCAGATTTCATTGGGAGTTGAAAGGGTATCCAAGAAATGAGGTAACCTGCTGCTGCTTTTTGCATTAGCAGCAGAAAAATACCCGATAGCAAAAAACCAGTGGTATTGTGTGATCCTTGCTTATGTCCTTTGTTTACAGTTCCTGTGTCTGAGCCTAGAGAAGAAGAATCCAAGATTAAATTGTAAAACTGTAATTTAAAAGATGTTGTTAAAAGATAATGTCCTGCAACAAAATTTTCTCTGTAAATCTAAAATCCTAGCGCTAATCCTGTATGTTCATAGAAATGTGCTTGTAGTGTACAGCAGAGTTTGAAGAAAATTTATCTCTTGGACCTATTCAAGACCTTCACAACCAGCTCTCTGGCTGATGAACCATTAACTACTAAAAGGCCTAATGGCAATTTTTTTTGCAAAGAGTCCCACTGCTGGGAAGGAAGCTTTTCTGGGAATTGAAGAGGAAGGTGGTGTACCCCTAGGAGCTGTCTGAGAGTGGAAAATGCTATAAAGCAGTGGACGTTAAGTAGTTTATGGAGTTAAAAGAAAAATATAGGGAATTGACATCTGAATCTGAAATGCCTTCTGAGTATTACTTATACTGTATCTGTGAAAAGTGAAGTAAAGGACCTTCTGTCCCAGCACAGCCTCTGATGAATAAACCTTAATGCAGCCAGTGACAGTAATATTTTACAACATTCAAGCATAGCAACACCTGTTAATTCTATATGAAAGTCCTTATGATCTGTATTAAGCAACTCTTTACAACTTCCTGTATTTCTTTATAGAATAGTAGGTCTAGACATGAAACAAGTAACAGTAACAATGTTTATAAAGCAAGGTTTTTCTACTAAAAGAGGAGTAAGCCTCAAAAAACCTGTGCAGAAGTTACTTTGTTTATTGCCCTGCAGATAAACGGCCAATCTCAACTGCTTGTCAAAGAACACATGTGACTGAGATTCCTACTCAAAACATCTTTTAATTACTTTTACCTACCTGAAGGAAGAATTTAGCAAACTGTTTCTACATCTGCAACAGACAAGTACTCACAGACGCTCCAGATAAATAAGGACATTGTCTTGCAGTTACAAATAAAACCCCACAGATTATAAATGTTTCAGGTATTTTCTCTAAATTGGAGGTCACTGCAAAAAGATGCTAAGATAATAAATCTACCGAATAAACATATTCTCCTGGCACTCAGCAGGAGCCTGCTTGGGATCATTTATCTCCAGTTCATTATCTTGTCTGCATTATTCAGCAGCCTGGTTCATGCTCAATGGGCTTAGAACAACTTTTAACAGCTGAAGTCTTCTTCAGTTTTGACTTACTCTCTCACTTGGTAACAAAAAGTTGAAAGTTGCTCAAATTGCTATGGTGAATTAATGTCATTAAAGCCATAGTTCAGTGTTCTTTATTTAAATGGAACTGTGAATGTTCAACTTGGAATTAGCTAATATACATGGCAAGTTTCCATTTAAGCATCATTACATTCACTTTCATATGTGAATAACAGCTGTTAATTCAAAAGGCATGTGATGCACCCTTGAGGTATATATGTATACTTGTGAAATTATTATTTTCTTAAAATTATAAAATATAGAATATTTTGTTTTATAAATATTTGTTTTATGTAAAAAGAGGAACAAAATACCAAGATGTTGAAATAAAACTCTGAACAAGTAAAGATTTATTTGCATATATTTATAATTTATTGATACCTAAGAGTATTTAAATATCCACAGAATTATGCAGATCATGTATTCCTGAAACATTACCAGGACAGATTTCAATCTAAGGGTGTCAAAGGTATCTGGAATACTGTGTATTGGGTTTGCATGACAAGGTTTCAGTATCAGGGGGGCTACAGGGGTGGCTTCTGTGAGAAGATGACAGAAGATTCCCCCATGTCTGACAGAGCCAATGCCAGCTGGGTCCAAGACAGACCTGTTGCTGGCCAAAGCCGAGCCCATCAGTGATGGTGGTAGCACCTCTGGGAGAACAGATTTAAGAAGGGAGAAAAATGCTGCACAACAGTAGCTGTGAGAGAAGCGAGAAAAATGTGGGAGAAACAGCCCTGCAGACCCCCGGGTCAGTGAAGAAGGAGGGGAGGAGGTGCTCCAGGCGCCGGAGCAGAGATTCCCCTGCAGCCTGTGGGGAAGACCAT
>JAVJGG010000074.1:42020210-42032928 GCA_035590195.1 Aviceda cuculoides | reverse complement strand
GCCGCCGCGCTGGGCTGCCTGCCCGGCAGCGCTGCCGCCGCTCCACCTGCCCGGTAGATTACAAATAGTCGTGGGGGCGGGCGGGCTGGGAAGGACGTGTCCGCGGGGGGCGTGGAGCAGCCAGTTGCGGCGGCAGCGGGGGGGCGGGGGTGCAAAACAAGGGGAAGCAAACGGCGGGCGCAGTGCTGGAGGCGTGCGGGTGTCCGCCCGGGCTTTATTTTTCCGTGCGGAGCTGTCCCTGCTGCCTCCCCCGGGCTGGCGGGGGACGTGCTTGCTGGTGTGGGGGTGGGCGCGGCGGGCACTCGCGGGAAGTTTGGGGAGGGCTGGGCGGGCAGCGGGAGGCGCCGCCGGCTGGAGCCGGGAGCCGGAGCCGGCTTGGGGTGAAGGCGAAACCCGCCTGGCTGACTGACGGAGTGGCTTTTTCCCTGCCCGGAAATAAGAAACTGAAAATAAAGGCCCGGCGTTTTGGTGGCGCGTCGGTGTCGGTGGTGTGCTGAAGGCTGCAGCCAACAGCAGTGACGTGCCGTTTCTTCTCGGTGCTGCTACCTGTGGGTCTAGAATATTTGTCATTTTGGCGTTAAAGAATCAGGAATAGATACCGTCTTAGGTGTTGGCAGAGGCTGTGACCTAGCTCTGCTAGGCGAGCTGAGCTGTAGTCCGTAGAAATAAATTAGCATGCCGGCTCTGAAGGGAAGAACAGTATTCTGTTTGAATGTGCTCTGCTGAGGTCCCTTTAGGAACGTACGTACAAGAAAACAGCAACAAAGGTCTCTGCAGTGTGTCTGGATAAGGCAAGGAGGCATCAGAAGAGTAGGACACATACAATTAACAGATGCGTGTGCAGTGACCACTCCTGGCTCGGTTTTGAATGTGCATTCCAGGTGTCTGCAGCATCAGCAAAAGCAAACATAAGAGTGTGTTCATATGTCTGTGGGTGTGAAGCATCCTCGAGGTATTCTCTGTCTACACTTCCATTCTTAGGTACTCATATGTATGAATCAGATTTTGGAAGCTTCTCCTGGAGTTTTTTGCATCTTGGACGTTTTTGTTTCACGCTTTTGTTTTCTGAAATGGCGTCCTTATTTGGTTTCATCTCTGCGGTAGTTTTCCTTCAGTTAGTCAAGGCATTTGTAGGATCTTTGCAAAGTTCAGTCTCTATATGGAGTCTTAACACTGCAACAGCACAGATAACTTCTGGAGAGAAAGTAGTAGTCTCTGATCTGTAGCAGTAAAGCCCAATATAGCATATTTATTACAGATTGTGTGCATCTTACTTGAAAGGCTTGAGTTACTCCATCTTTCAGCAAAAGTGTGTCAGACGAATTGTTTGATTTGTGAACTTAAGTTCTTCAGTTATCATGGTTTCTTCTTTCTGTTCAGGGAAGGCAAGCAAAATATTTAATATAAAATGTGGAGCATTCTGTGAATGTTTTGGACAAAGTTTATACATTACAAAAAGGTAAAAGCTTGTTTTTCCAGCTCTGTAGATTGCTGATGGTGGTGCCTCATAGATGCATAAACTGCCAAGAGTAAACTCGCATCAGATTAGATGCACATCACGTTTTCACTTTTTTTAAAAAAGCTAAATAGATCTCATTAATTTTTGCTTTGGAGTTTTGATATTCAGCTGCTATGTTTTTTTATGTACATGGAACTGGATTTCGGGATTTTTCTATTATTTCCTCTTCAAGTATTTTTAATATTTTAGAGCCTTTAGTATATTTTGTCTTTAAATTCCTTTATCCCCAGTACAGTGCCTTTGTACTGAAATAAAATTCGTCTTCCTCTACATAGTCTGTTTACTTGCTTAACATGACAATTAGTATATGAAGCTACGTTTTGCTCCGAGATGCCCAGAACTATTGTGTAGTATTGTTGAAGCATCACCTGTAGAGGTTTATTTTTTCCTCATCTACTGTGTGATGCTTTCACTTGTGTTTGCAACTTAAACTATGTTTAATGGCATGTGCATCTCCGATATTTCTTTCATTCCGAAGATTTCGGAGGACCTAGAAATTGCATTCCTCTATCTAAAAGGCAGTAATTATTAGTAGTGATAGCAGTAGACTACTGTCTTTACATGGAGGCCATCGTTGATTAGTAGATCCCTACACTCACAGTGTATCTAGAGTCTACCAATAATTTTATTGGCTTCCTAATTACTAAAATTGTGGAACTAAATTATTTTTCTAGAAAAATAGTACTATTTTTTGTCTTTGTATTTTGTGTAAACTTAATATTTTTTCATGCTTGTCTGTATGCTTTGAAAGTGTTTCCATTACAGCTATGTGTTTTCGAACAGTGTTTGTGTTTACATGTCATGATAAACCTGCTACGTTATACAAAATCGTGTAGTCTTGAAATTAAATTGTCCTAAATCCATTCAATATTGTAGTAGTGATTAAAAGGAAAGTTTTTCTCCCTGTAACAAAGAGCCAGTGCGTTTTGGATGCCATAGCACTGCACAGGTACTATGTATCTGTATCTCAAATTTTAAAAGGCATGTATTTTTTTTACCCCTGAATGATAAATACCCAAGGGAGTTTTTTCAGATGCTGTAGGGAATAAGTTATGTTCTTGTGATATTTTATAGCTAGCCTGTTTACATTAACACTGGTAATGTGTTTGTAGACTCTGGATATATGTATAAAATGTAATTTTATATAGTTTCAGCTTCTGTAAATTTAGAAGCTTTATTAATAACTTTTTAATGAACATGCTTAACATCCATTCTGGTTTTGCATAATGAGAGAATTCAGCATGCCACATCAATGCTATCTAGATTCAATCTGTGTAGTAAAGTTGTGTGATGACACTGCTCCAAATAACATACATGAACACAGTAATAACTACAGAAATGTTTAAATTTTATTTTCCTCCTCATTAAAAAAACCCCTCATGTTGAAGGGTAAAAATGCAGAGTGTCTCAATACTAAAGAAAGATGTGATGTCTGGAAACAGACTTATGGCTGAGGGAGTTGCAAGAACTGAATGACCTGAAATATAAAAGGCAATGGAGAAAGGAGAATGTAGGACAACCTATACAAGTGAAAAAGGTAGTTTGAACATGTAAGGCCAATATTGGAAAGGCCAAGGCTCAGAAAAGGATGTAACAGGGAAGGAAATCATATTCCTTAAGACGTCCATTAGTATGAAGCAGAATAAAAAGCTGCTGTGTTAGGCAGCTGCCAAGGAAAGCTATTGGATGGCTGATGCTGGGAAGGACAGTGTTTTAAACCTCTTCTTGTTCTCGTCTTCACTTAAAAGATAGTTTCAATGAGCTGTGTTAACAAACATGTAAGTACTTGGATTAGATAAACAGGTTAGATAAGTATTTAGGTAAGTTAGATATTTTTGAATGCTCTAGACTAATAATAATAATAATAATACCTGAAGGAATGATTGAAGCAATGTGAGATGTTGACAGTTACCTTTGAGAAGAAGTGAAGTGTCATTGAGGCTTCCAAACACTGTGAGAAACCAAACAGTTGTTTCACCAAAGTCCGTGTTGCCACTACTTTCTTTTGACTGGGTCTAAATAACGTTTCATTCAGTGTCCTGGTCAGACCCTCTGTACTGCCCTTTAAATTACTTGATTCTCTGTTGACTTGGCAGACCTGCTTATTAGGCAATGTCTCGAGCATATCTTAATTAACACAACTTGTTATTTGAATAGCTGGTGTCTCTTATTGGGGCAGCTACGTTAGTAGGATGGTATAGGCAGATAATTGACACAAGTTTGTGAGCACACAAGCACTTGTTACTTTTTTCTGGCTACACATATTATTTTAATAAAAGATGACTACTTTTGCATACCTTGCCTTGTGTAGGTATAGCAGGTGCAAGGGTACAGCAGGTGCAATCCTCCCCTTACATATTAGTAATTTGGATTTACTGAGGGATGAAGAATATCTAGGAGTTTCTGCTGCCTTTCATGACCTATTTTACAATAGATGTTAATAGAGGAGGTATTTGGCAGACACTCTGATCCTCAAAGGCTGACAGCTTGTCTCCAGAAGGTATGCTTAAACAGAAATAATTAACAGCACAAAGACAACTGGGAAATGACTGACAAAGGCAGCAGTTTGTATAAAGTGATCAAAGGGGTTCACAAGCTGACAGTGCTATTGCTAAAAAGCAGAAGTTCTGTTAAAGTATGTTAGCAGGAGTCTTGAGTACTGGTCAAATACCAGCTGAGGTATTTTCAGTTTCTGATGCCTATCATCTTTCATCTGACGTTCGCTCAGCTGACTTCCCTGACCCCCCCCCCTTCCCTCCCCCCCCAATTCTTATTTATAAGACAGTGGAGATGTGATGGATACATAGGTTAAATCTGCAGGATTTTTATGTGGGTTAATTTTCTTCCCCCTCTTTAACTTCTGTTGACATCCATAACAAAATTTCAGTCACGCCTCTTTGGCGAAATGGTTTACTGAGTGTTCATCTTATTTTCTAGATCTCTTATTGTGAGCTATGTCCTTGGTAGTAGGTGCTGGTTCATGCACTCAAATTGATGAAGTTATTTTGAATATCTAAAATGAAAACCATAAACCTATTTATTCCAGAATTTTGACAAAAGTTTGACTTTGTTGAATTATTTTCAATGTTCAGAGATCAGTAAAGCTAAGAATTTGCTTTATAATATAGCCTAAATAAATCCTAGACTGTGCTGTAGGTATTTATAAATGTTCTGGCTTTTATTATTGTTTTGGCTGTTAGCCTGCATGTTTAACCCTAGATATTTATACAACTCCAACTACTTGTATATATAGTTTTCAAGGTTGCTTAGTTGGGCAATTTTTAACCCATCAAATGGGGTTTTATCTGGATGCATTTCTGTCGTGAAAACAAAGAAACATCCAATTGCCCCCAACAGGGGGAAAAAACCCCCATCTAAAACCCCAACAAAACCAAATAACCAAATCGTGATGTATTTTGAAATTCTTAAAGTTAACATCCACTGGCAGTGCTCCAAGACAGTAAAATTCAGTAGCCGTGTTATGTCCTGTAACAGGCCTTTGTTTCCTGATCTTCCTGCTTGTGTTTGTGAGGGCTTTCCCCCCACCCGCCTTTTTTTGCCTCTTTTTCTGCCCCCCCCCAGCAGAACAGTCAGGATTTGGTGCAGGTGCACTTGAAGCTATGTTTCATTGCAAGTGAAACAGCTGAGCGTGATAGAGACTAAATTTTGGCAGTGGAGGAGAATACTGACATGATCGGTTACTGCATTTTGAATTATGAGTGTTAGAATTGGTTGCTAGCTGAGGTGTGGTAACTTTGGAAACAGTTCATGTTTACTTGCAGGAGTGTTTAGTCAATTTCTTTCTTCCACTCTCAAGTGTAGGAAGAAGAAAGGTTGTATAAATGTACAAAACATAGTGCTTTTGTGTGCTTTGGTAGTCCATTCACTATGATCAGACCCTCAATCAAGGTTTTTATAGGTAAACTGTGGTATTTCAGTGAATGTGTTTCAGTAATTTAGTATAAAATTGGGATGATGAAAGTTTTACTAATTTCTATCTCTTCTAAGGATTTTAACTAAAACCTTTAAACTTATTAATTATAAAATCATAGGTGTAGGAAAAATGGTGAAGAATCCTTTACCCCACTTCCCAATCTCAGCATTTAATGTAGAATTGTCAAAGCCTTATAGACTTCAACAGTGTCTATACCATGTTTAATCTCTGCCATTACAATGTGCTCAGGTAAAATGAGCTATAGTTCTCCATCACAAAACATTGTTTGTAATTGCTTGAGATAATAATCCTTGCTCACTTTGCAGTACCTTGTTTTTAGAAGCATTAGGGCTGCCAAATTATTGCAGCTTAAGTTACTGTGCCTCAGCTGAAATGTGGCATCTGCCAAACCCTTGATAAATGAGAGGTGATGTTTACTTAGCCAACAGTGAAAGTGAAGAAATAAGACCCAGTTAAACTGCTTCATGTGCCACATAGTCTTAGAGTTTGCCTGTGAACATTTTTACTACGGCTCAAGTGAGGTGCAAAAATTGCATGTCATGCATGGAAACTTAGTTACAAACCCGAACCTTTGCTCTGGATACCATTATAATTACTTGCCGTGAATACAGTTACAATTAGTGATGTCTTCTTGGAGAAGCAAATAGGTTTTTGTGTGTGTGTGTGTGTGTGTGTCTCATAATGAAGCTTTCTCTAATGAGTGTTAAAATGGTCTGTGCAGGGTCAGCTTTGTCAGGGAATAAGTTTAGAGTGGAATTGAACCCAGTGGTATATAAAAACTTCCACCTTGTTATTACCTGCGAAGACTATGTAGTCTAGTTATAGTTACTAGACTAGTTATAGACTACTGCTAGGCATGCTTTCTTTGATTTTTTTCTTTTCTAATGTTCCTGTCAATATGTGTGTATTGCAAGGCTTAAAAGCAGAGCCACCAGCTCTAAGAAAACATCCTTCTGCTTATAGTATTTCTCTGGAGAGGCTGATGGTGGCACATGTCAGATGTGTAAAATTCTGCTGGAAAGTGATAATAGCTTGTTGCAATCAATAAATTAAATCGTTAAAAACTTTATAATATTTTGCGAGTACTACAAGGTGGATGGATTAGTTTACCTGATCAGCTCTCTTCTACAGCAGTTCAGCAACTTGAGCCAGCTGTTCCAATGAATGCATTTTTGAGATTATGGTCTAGTTTCCCTAAGTTTGTGGTACATTGAACAGTAGTTTAATGCCATCAGCACTATATAACTGCAAGATTTTTTTTTGCACAAGTAGCTGCTGTCTCCTCATATGTTTGGCCATTTCTAGCTTTTGCATCCCCAGAAGGAAAGCATTACTGGGTCAATCAAGTCATCATTTACAATCTCAAGTTGTATTCCTTTCCAGGCCTGTAATCTGCTTCTGGCTTCCTGAATCTCATTTATGCCCCTGCTCAACTGTATCAGGTGTCTGTTCCATGTGCATGTGTTAACATTATACAACTTATTTGACAGTAAACCATTGCAGGTGTTCCATCCTTCTTGTAGAATTTGCAGAAGACATTGCTTCAGACTATGTGCATGTTTTTAAGTTACAAGTTTCCTGGTCCCTTCCAATGTACCTTTGTTATGACAAGTGTCTGATGTCAGGTACATTGTAAAAACAGATCCTGCAATTCAAATTTTCTGTGTTTATAGGGTACTGAATTTATTGTTGTCTTAAGACATTTAAAAATTAGATTTACTGAAATGCTTCCCGTGAACTTGTATAAGCCTATAAATATAACTTGCATATGTAAGATCTTTTGAGGGCTAAAAATTCCCTCTAAATTTAATGTTGCTAGATTTCCATAAGCCTAGGAAGCAGATGGTTCAGGAAAAAAAGAGGCAAACTTCTAATTTCAAAATGGGTCCTTAGAAAATGCAACAGTAATTTTCAACATTTTTACTTTGAGGAATCATGGGTTGTTTTCCATGGACATGCAAGCTCCATGAGAAAATCTCAGATACTGTTATGTAGCATGAATGAACAGCGTGTTCTTAATCATCTTTCATCGATATTTGAGGTGTAGGTTGTGGGTATCTTCCATAGCAAAGAGTTGAAGAAACGCAGGTCAGGGACCACTGACTCAGACTTTGGGATGTTTAGTGTGCACCACTACTACTTTGCTTATTGTAGTTTTACTTACTGGCTTCTTTGCTTTTAGGAGCCGTAGCACTGAAGAATCTTGAAATAAAAGAAAATGCACTGGTAAGTTAGTGAAAATAAAAACTGTTGCAAAAACAATTCTTGAACAACATTTTGGTTGTACATACTGTTTTTGGTTCTTATTTTAGGATATGCTATCTTTAAAGAGAAAACTTACTGTTTTGTTTTCTCTCCACTTGTGTGGATTGCCTAATTAATTTGAGATTAAATATAAAGGTGAAGGTGTATGCTGGCTTCATTTAGCTTCCCCCCCTCCAACTAAAACTCTTAGCAATTGCTAGAAGAATATGTTTAGGTCAAAAGCAATACTGAAAGACTTCTTTTTCTATAGCTCACGAAGCAAGACACCTGGTCTTGGGAATGTATTTAACTAGCATGGCTTAACAGTCTAAATCAGTAATCAAATACTTGCGCGTTCCATTATATTAAATATTTTTTTTTTTCAGTGGTTGAAAGGCAAATTTGTTGTAAAGGTTATCATCGTCTTTTTTCCTATGTGGGAACATTTCACAAGCTGTTGAAGTGAGCTTAAATATTCTAAACCACTTTCTTTCAGAGTCAGCTGGATGTGCCATTTAAAGTTAAAGCAGGACACATTGGTAAGTTACATTTTAACATGCACCCATGCAGGAGTTACTAAACATACTACTTTTCCTTGCAAGTGGCTCTAGACATCCTAAGCAAGTAATTTTCCTAGTTTCCTTGATTTGCATGCTTTGTACACTCTGAAGTTTGTCGCTTCTGAAAAAAAAGCTTTTTGAAGAAGCTCCTTTTCTTGAGGTGAGATAATAAAGCTAAAATATACTAGAGTCTTGTCTAATCACTTCAATATTAATGAGAAAAGAACCCAACACAGCAATGATGAGCAGCTGAGCAGGACTGGATCTCATCCCTTGTCTTAGCAAGACTCCACAACTGATTTTGCCTTCTACATCCCTTTCTATCCTCCTTCCCTATTTTTGCTAATATGAAAAGTTTTCTCATTGTAAGTTGATTGTCTTGTAAAAGTTCATGGTTTCTTAAACCAAACTAACTCTAAAGCCATTATATTTCCATTTCCCTTAAATCTACCCTGGAAGGATATATTTTCTTATGACCAATTTCATAGTTTATTAAAATTGGCACTTTGGTGAAGAGTGAGAGACGGTGTAACCTCAGGGTCCCCATGTTCCTGAAACATACACACTACTTTAAGACTTTTTGACAGAAAAGGAAAGAAAAATATGTATTTTAAAAATTGTGGGTTTGGGAGTGTTTAGCTGAGTGATCATATATAAACTACCCATGCTTTTCTTGTTTATGAGGGTGCTGCAGTGAATTTGCAAAGAGGGCAAGGTTGCTGTTATGAAGAAGGAATATAATTCAAGGGAGTGGGGAGAGGGCCTATAGATTTAATAGTCCTGCTCATGGAAAAACACGCCTTGTTCATTTGTGTGCTGTGTTAAGAAAAAAAACAACCCAAAGGACATGGGCCTCATGCACTGTTTTTCTGTCCAGTATAATAATTGTCCAGAGATTTGGTGGTTAGTGTTGATTTTCTTTCTAATATTTTTCTTTCCAATCAACTATTTAACTGTATACCTCAATGTTTTTCTTTTGTGTTTGTAGGTCAACTTAATCTACAGATTCCATGGCAAAACCTTTATACTCAACCTGTTGAGGCAGTTCTTGATGGAGTTTATTTGCTTATCGTGCCCACAGCCAGTAAGTTAATGTAGAGAAAAAAGTAAATATAGATTGGTGGGATTTCAGAAGTATCCAGAATGGGTTGATATTTTTTTCATGAGTTTTATTCCTAGTAGATGCTCCTGGTGAATACAATTAGATAAAGGGAATGGGGTGTCTTTCAGTAGTTTACATTTTGTCACCTAATTTTTTTGCTGTTATATAACTATTAACAAAATGAGAAAATTATTGCTTTTGAAACATCTTCCAAAAATGTGTAAGGTTTTTTACATCGTACCTTTTTACATTGTGTATTTAGGCATAAAATATGATGCTGAAAAAGAAGCCAGGCAGCATTTGGAGGCAAGACAAAGGGAATTGCAAAGGATAGAAGAAGCAAAGCAGAAAATAGCTGACCAAGGTAAAACTGGAAAAAGCTAATGAAAGTGACACTATTTCTTTCTTTATTTTAATCCAGAAACATGCTGGACTTGGAACTTAAAGTGTTTTAGATTCCTTTTTTCCTCTTGATATTTAAAAACCTGTTAGTTACAGATTTTTAGGTGTAGTTGCTATCGATAGTGCAGAACAGGTATCCTGAAAATAAAAATGTCGAAGCATTGGTGTGATCTGATATAGATAAGGCTTTTGAAATATTGCTTGTTTGTGTCATATGTTGCCTGACATTTTCTTTCCTCTTCTTTCATAAGAAACAACTTAACTTTGTTTCCAGTAGCAAGGAATTTTTAAGGTTACACCCTTTTAAAGATTCTGTTTAATTTGCTCTTTGATACATGTTCAGTCTTACCATCTTAAATTCAAGTTTTGGTACTTTCAAGAAACATGTATTGACCACCTTGAGTATCAGTGGGTACAAGTTATACTTTTGAACAACCTGATTCTTCATGCAGCAGGTAATAAAGCTGAAACCATCTAGTCTGAGGATATAAATGTTAGAGATTATACTGAAAGGACATGCTTTTATACAACTAGACTACAATGTAATAGAAAATTTAAATATCATACAAACTTTATTATGTTACTGTTTTCTCTGGTGTAGTTTTAAAAATACTCCAATACAAACAAAATATGAAATTCTTTTCCTTTAACTTAGATAAAGTAAAAGAAGAGAAACAAGACACTTTTGTAGAAAAACTAGTCACTCAGGTCATCAAAAATCTTCAGGTGAAAATTTCGAACATCCATATTCGCTATGAAGATGATGTAAGTACTTTTGTATATCTTGGCATAAGGTGTTGTGCATTGTAACATGAAATTAGGAACCTGTCAGATTTCTTTTCTTCTAGTTACTTCCCACATTGAGAGAATCCTAGTACAGTTTTGGAAATTTCATAGTCTTAAAAAAAACCAAAAACAAAACCAAAAAAACCCGATGAAAAGCTGGTACCAAAGCATAAAGATATTTATAAGCATATGTTTGGGTACAAAGAAGATACAGTTGTCAGATCTTTGCTATATGTTTTTATTGTTAGTTATTTACTTCAAATCTAAATTTAGAGCATAAGATAATCCTTTTTTGGTATTTTCCCCCTGCTTTGTTAGATCACAAATCGGAATAACCCCTTGTCTTTTGGGATTTCCCTTCAGAATCTAAGTTTGCAGGTAATTTTATTTTTCATCTAAAAGATGTATACTGATAGGTTAAGTTAAGCTTTTGTGTATTATTGTGCTGACTGGTAACATACTGTCTAATGAAAGTGTACCTATAATCATGAACAATGCACAGTGGTAACTACTTCGTTTATCAAATGCAGCATAAATATTGTGGTGGGGTTGCCATTAAACATAAAGCACTACTATTAAAATAGACCTTCAGGAGGAAATTCTTATTCTTCTGCCTGCTGCACTTTGTAGTTGCCAAGTACCAGACTTGGATTTGGGCTATTCAGATCTATGAATATTTTACTGAAATTGCCATGAGCCCCAAGAGAAGAAGTTGCTACTTGATATTTGGGAGGGAAGGAAAGGAGAAAAAAAAAAAAGAGGATGGCATCTTGTTTCAAACCGGAGCTCAGTTCTTTGATCTGCAAGCTCCACTTTAAAGTGCTAATAGTAGACATCAGACTGTTCACATTCTTTTTCTGGAAGGCTACCTAGTCATAGCAATATGCTGATTCTGCTGAGTTGCTCTGTTTCAGTAGCTTTTGCTGTGCAACTGATAATCTTAAAGAAATATGTCAAAGTAAATGTTACTTTTTTCAATGAAGTAGTTGTCTTATGAATACTTGTTCCTAGTACATAGAAAGTTTTTTGCCAGCCCCTTCCCCTAAACAGTTTTGCATAGTGAGCAAAAGCTTTAGTATTCTTACTGCTTCACTCTTGAAATGCTTATTATTAGCCTTGAAAAAGTATAATAGCATACGGTGTTTCTGTTGGGCTCAAACTAAAATAGTACTTCCAGAATTGTAAAAGAATTGTAGTCCCTTGTTTATCTCTTTCCAAAGAGCCTGCCTAAAAATAATATTGATGTAAAGAAAAACAGTTTGAATACTGAAAACAGAATTTTAAAGAATCTTTTGGTTCTTATGCACATACGCATGTGTATTTTTGGGAGGGAAGTAGCCTTATCAGATTTCCACTTAAAATAATGGCTAAATCATCTTGAATCAGAAGATGGCATCCCATTATTTTCAGTGGGGTTTAATTATGATGATGTCCCTCTCTTTTTTTTCCTGGTTTGTTTCAGTGGTGATAAAATGTTGGTGTGTTATAGATATTGGAATAACCTTCTTTAATTCTCATTTCAGACCTCAGATAAGAATTGGAATCCATGTTTACATGATGAAACTGCCAAGTTGTTCTACAAGGTACAGTATAAACTGTATGCTAAAGAAAGAATTGTTAATAAAACAAGCTGAATTAGTTCCTTCCGCAGAAAGTGACATCAAGAAAAAACCATAACTGTATAGGCTCTAAAATAAAAGGATGCGTAGTCTGCAAAGAATAGGCCAAATATTTTATTCATTCAGACTTTGTGAAATCCAAATTATTAATCTAAAATTTGTATGTATTAATACATATGTTCTTTTGTATTTTCAGCTTGTACGACTGGATAACCTTTTTGCTTACTGGAATGTGAAATCGGAAATGTTCTACCATGGTGGCTGTGATGAATCGTTGGTAAGTAAGCATGAGATAATGTATCGAGGATTATAGTTCATACTGTGAAGCATAGAGCATGCTTCACATTCAATTCTGCTTCCATTTACGTCAATGTCCTGGAGAATTGTCTTGTTACTAGTAGCTTTTTTAGGAAAAATAATAAATATTAAGGTTTTTGTGTAATGGAAGTAGAACACTGTCTTGGTTTGAAAGACAGGTGTCTGCCAAGGAAGGCAGGAGCCCCCCCCGGAATGGCAGATGCAACCCCCCTT
>JAVJGG010000074.1:42004768-42017254 GCA_035590195.1 Aviceda cuculoides | reverse complement strand
CTCAAGTTGAGGCAAGGGAGATTTAGGTTAGATATTAGGAAGAATTTCTTTACTGAGAGGGTTGTCAGGCATTGGAACAGGCTGCCCAGGAAGGTGGTTGAGTCACCGTCCCTGGAGGTGTTCAAAAAGCACATAGACGGGGTATTCTGTAACATGGTCTAGTGGGCATGGATGGCGGTTGGACTCGATGATCTTGTAAGTCCTTTCCAACCTAAATGATTCTATGATTCGATGATTCTAATCTGGCATAAACTGAGCTGATAAGCATTATGTATCATTTAGTCTTAAATATTTTAATTGCACTTTTTATATCAACTTCTGTCTGTTTTTCAGTATTCCGCCCAATTTCAGCTAAAGCCAAACTCCTTATGAATCCTCGATCTGATGTTGACTTTTCATCACCAAAAATGGATTTAGATGTAAATTTACAGGATATAACTGTTGAATTCAATAAGCCACAGGTATAAACTATTTCTCTTAAGTTATGTGTAATGTGGTAAAATAGTTTGCATGAATACTAAGAAAAGCAATCTGAACTTTTATAATGAACACACAGAATTGGTTCTCTTCTTAGTCTTGTTTTTCTCTGTAAATTATTTTCTTTTTAAAATAGAAACTTGATTCATGTTGTTTTCAGAAAGTAACACTCAGTTTGAATTTTTTTGTTTGTTTTTTTTTTCAGTACTTCAGTGTTATGGAGCTTCTTGAGTCCATTGATATGATGACTCGAAATCTGCCATATAGGAAGTACAGACCTGATGTTCCATTGCACAACAATGCCAAGACATGGTAGGCCACCTCAGACTTTGAAAATAATTTGTTAGTTATTAATTTGAAATAATTACAAAGGGACTGTTTCTTACTTAAGGATAACTCATTTCCTTCTAAAACAAAGTCTTCTCTTTTGTTGTTCGTTTTTCTTAAGCTAAGAGTGTGAAAAAACATTGGTGAGTACCTCAAACTAAAGGTGAGGACACAGTGTTTGAAAGCCTGCATTTGCTGTCTTAAAGACCATTATCAGAAATGAAGGACACCCCATTACATGTTTGGTACTATTACAAGAACATAGCAAGAACCTATTGAAAAATAGGCAAGTCTTTTCGACACAGATGGCAGAGATTTGATTTCTTTTCAGAAGATTCCTTACAAATACTTTTTGATTATTCTCATACACACACATATATATTTGTGGGCACTTTTTGTACAAGGTTACTTTTTAATCTGGGGAAATAGCAACCTGTCAACTTTGTATGGAAAAAAATAAAATCCTTAGGTTCCTCTACTGTGTGATATTAGGCAAGGGATTTCACTCTTTCACAACTTGAAGTTGTATTTAGTGGGAGTCTGCATAGCTCTAGGTGTCTTTTCAATATACCAAAATAAATGTAAGCTACACTTATTTGTCTTTGCTTTTAGGTGGAAATATGTTATTTATGGCATCCTTGAAGTAAATGTTCAGCCTAAGCTCCAAATGTGGTCATGGGAACATATTCGGCACCACAGGAAACAAGTGAAGAACTATAAAGACATGTATAAAACAAAGATAACATCAAAAAAACCTAATGAAGAAATCTTAAAATTGTTGGAGGTTAGCCATTTTTCTTTAAAGGCTTAAATATTGCTCATCATGCTATTTTCTTAAACTTAAATGTTTACATGCTCCTAAGTCAGTACTAAGTTAACATAAAATTTTCAGTGGCCAGACTTGCAACTTTATGAGTACTTTTCTCTGTGAGTAGTATTAACAAACATATTAGAGGATTTTTAAAAATAATAACTGCAGTGAATAAAAACTTAACCTGATGCTTTTCCAGATTTATTTTAAGTTTTTGGCTTGAGCAAATTAACGTGCGTTGCACTGAAAGAGTTGTTTACTGTCATTTCCTGTAAAACTGAGCCGTGAAAAGTAACCAAATGAAATTGTCAAAAAATAATTTCTCACCTCTTTTCTAGGAATTCGAAAAGGCCTTGGATATTTTTAACATCACTCTAGCAAGGCAACAAGCAGAAGTTGAGGTAAAATTTCATCTTTTAAGTGAGTCTAAGAATAACTGCAACATGAGGTTGTGGAGATTTTAGGCAGATGCATTTTAGTTCTAGTGATTAAATTGTGCGTCATACAGTCTTCCTATTTTTCTTGTATTTCATATTTCATATTTATATATATTTTATAAGGCATAGTTAGTTTCAGCTTGTAATTAAGCAAAAATTAAATAGTTCTATATACTGCTTCTTCAGAGTAACTGATCTGGGATAAATATCTTTCCACTTTTGGTGAGAAAGATCAACTGTGGAAAATATGGTCAAAAGACGATAGGGTAAGTCAAGTTGGAAGTGATTATACCCAAAGCTTCAGGCTTCCTCTCCCTCCCCGCAACAGCCTAGACTATTAGTTTATTCCCTCCCTTACTGGTAGCCTATTATATAGGCTGAACACCTGTATGTGTAGTGTGTTGACCTTCTGCTGCTGTTTACAAATGTTATTCGGAATACCATAAATGCAGAATACATTTAAGTAGATTATGACAATTATGGAAGATAATGTGACGTGAGTAGTTAGACTTAATTTGTTAGCCTTGTTTTTCCTAGGTTAGTCTACTGCTTAGTTTTCAACGTAGAGTCTGAGCATCGTTCCAGGAGACTGAAATGAAATCTATATAGGTTTTTCTGAAATCTGTGAAGTAGTCTTTCTCCATTAATAATCAATGTGACTAAAAGTAAGCAGAATATGAAGTTTAGAATCTGAAATATTGATGTATTGATAACTAAACTTCATGAACGTCAGTCATTTCTTGTGGCAGTGCTTGAAAGAAATTAGAATTTTTTTTTTTTTTTTTTTTTGTGGAGTATATTAAGTATTGTATGAATGCAATTGCTGCAGTGATAGATATGGTGCTTCTAAACCAAAACTCTGAACAGGAATCCATAAATGTGATTATTCCTTCTGGTTTTCTGTATGTATACCCACATTTGGATGCTTGTATGATCTTTATTCAGACTTTTACAGAACCAGAAGACAGATTCATGTCCCTTTCCTTCAGTTGTTTGGCTGTATTGGAGTGCTTTTCACGTGATGGGTTTTTTTGTTTTGTTTTAGTTCTCACTTAATTTTGACATGTTTTTATCTTGTACCTTATAATTTCTTTTGGTTTTATCATTTTCGTCCTACTTTTTGCAAGGTGAGGGAGATCCCAAAAAATTTCCTGTCTAGTTTTATTTTTCTTTTCTCCAGTGTGACCATGCTGCTTACATCCCTTCCTGCTCCCAGTGGGATGGGGAGGAGAACCAGAAAAAAATGTAAACCTCATGGTTTGAGATAAGAATCGTTTAATAACTAAAATAAAATTAAAAATTAGCAATAATAATAAAATACAATTATTACAACAATAGTAATGAAAAGGAATATAACAAAGAGAGAGAAATAAAACCTAAGAAAAGACAAATGATGCACAATGCAATTGCTTGCCACCCACTGACAGATGCCGAACAGCGATCCACCCCTCCTGGCCAACTCTCCTGTTTATTTACTGAGTGTAATGTTCTATGGTATGGAATATCCCTTTGGCTAGTTCAGGTCAGCAATCCTGGCTGTGCTCCCTCCCAGCTTCTTGGTCACCTGCTCGCTGGCAGATCATGGGAAACTGAAAAATCCTTAACTTAGGATAAGTGCTACTTAGCAACAACTAAAACATCAGTGTGTTATGAACGTTGTTCTTGCACTAATTCCCAAACACAGCACTGTACTGATTACTATGAAGAAAATTATCTCTGTCCCACCTGAAACCAGGACAAAAGCAAATGAATTTTCATTTGTTGGGCTTTAAGCCTTGCGTATGAAAAGTGTTAGAAAAGCATCTTGAAAGATCTGCTAGCTAACTCTCTGAATTTATTTCCAAGTATTGAGAATCAGGTCACAGTGATTCTAAACTGTGTTCTACCTCCATCTATCTGTCAGAACCCATCTGTCTTATTGTTATCAGATCATACCTCTGAAAAAGGTCTCAAAGGACTTGTAAGAGGCAAATCTACTACTAGCTTGGTATCCTGACAGTTAGCCTTAAGTCTACTAGGAATTTAAAGGAGCACCCTTTAGATGTGGGCTGAGTAAAGCCAGGTAAAGGATCCTACTGTTCGTTAAGCTTTTTTTTTTTAAAAAAACCAGACCTTAGAGTTGAATTTCAAGGGCTTGCTTTTCTCTAGACCTTGAAATCAAGCTCCCCAGAACTCACACTTGTGAACACAGTACCATGTGATTTTCTGGGAACTTTGTAGCAAGAACTTTACATCCCAAACCTTAGGCCACCTTTTAATCTTTATCATTACTGCTCTAAGTACCAAACACCAGCTTCAGTGAGACAAGCATCAAGTCTCTGTATCAGATAGCTTGAGAAATTTTGTGCTTTCATTCTAGAGAAGACTTTATAGATGATTCACCTAAATCAGAATACAGGATGATGCTCTCGGTTCTCCCTTTCTTTTAGTCAAAACAGTTACCTTGCAGAGTAATCTTTCCATAGACTATGACTGTATTCATTACTAAACCATTGTAAATGGAGGACGGGGAAAGCTCAACAGGATTTCTTCAGGAAATTTCTTTAGTTCCCATAATGCACAGATGTTGTCTTCATCCTTGCAGAAGTACAGTTCCCACCCCTTTTGTCTGTAGCCTTTCTTGCCTTGGACACTGGTGCCAGCTGCTGCCTCAGACATATTGAGAATTATAGCTCTAAGCACTGCTTCTTTTTCTCCATGGCAGTTGTCCTTCAACACCAACTCCTTGGTGTCCTAGAAACTGATAATTTCAGAGATTCAACAGCCCTTTTTCCTAAGGATCTGTCCATTCTTTCATTGGACCATTTGCTCTAACATCTGCTTGATGACTTGGTATCCTTTACAAAGAGGACTTTGCAGGATTTTTTTCAAAATTTTTGAGGCCTTGTGTTGTTTAGCTGACATTCTTCATCTCTTGGAGGTGAATCAATTGTATCAGTTCAGAAACCTTTACGTTTTTGTGGTGAGTCATGCCTTCCATTGGCCTGTAGGTGGATAGATATGACAAGTCCTGTAAAAGTTCTGATTTATAGCCAGTTGTTTTCCCTAATTGTGTTGGGTTTTTTGAATGCTGAGGAGGGATCCCTGTCTCACTCACTTTGGGTATCACATTCACTAGAGCATCTCTAAATTCAGGGCTTATCTGCAAGTGTTTCTATCTTTTTGGATCATATTAGTTATGAAGAAAAATAGTTTGTGTGGTCCACTGCAGTTTTGAGAAGTCCTCTGTCTCTTAGATCGCTTGATGGTTGTTTGCTGTTCCTTATGCCAAACTTTCGGTGCTTAAGTCTGGATGTACTTTGCATTTTCTGTGAGGACCCAGTACTGGAATCATCACTGGCATCAGACAGGACAACCCCTACTTGTTGAAATAATGAATGTGGGAGAAGTGAAGGCTTCCTTACTGTTATAGCTATATGTGTCAGATGCAGGAATAGTTTTCTATATTCCTTAGAGTAAATATTCTATTACAAGAGTAATGTGGTGTTTTGTTTTGTTTTGTTAAATTATTATTGCTTTGGACATCTATCATGAAATGAAAAATATAGAGATCATTTAAAATTTGGCCTGTGCTGGCTATTTAATTGCTTATATATGTATTTTTAATGATTCTTTATAAGTGCATTATTGTAATGTAAAGCACTGTATAATGTTGTGGAATTTTTTTTTTTTTTTGTGGTAGGAAACATTTATTGACTTAAATCAGCTACCTTTTGCTTGCTCTTTTTGTTCATAAAGGTGGTTGATTTTATGGAAGTGAGAGTTGGTCTGATGATGCACTGTGTACTTGAAGTTATTAGAAGAAAAACTAAAAAACAACATGTTGCCTTTTCAATGGTTGTCTAATGATGTTTTGATGTGTTAGAGCATGTCTTGGGTCTGTATTTTTCTCAAGAAAATTAAAGAAGCCTGAAGAAAATGACTTGTTGGAGTGTTTTTTATATTTCAGGCAACTAAGGCTGGATTAAAAATCTACAGACCAGGAGTAAAACAAGACGATGAAAATTCTGGTGGCTGGTTTAGTTGGATGTGGAGCTGGTCAGGTGAAAAAAAGGATGAACAAAAACAAGAAGTTAAGGGTTCAAGTATGTTCATTTATTGGTATTTTTTCTATTATTAAAAATGACTTATTAGAATAATAGGACCTTAACAGTGGAACTTTGGATTTGTTTAAAATTTGGGCTATTAGATTAGTGATGTTTACATTTTCTCAGCCTTTTTTTGCTGATGAAGTTGTTAATTGCATGTTACAGAGGTGTCTTACAATCCCTTCCATAAGTCTTTCTGAACTGTCTTCATTTTGTGCTTTCTCCTGCCACAGTTTTTGCATTTGTCTGTGTGGCGTACTGTGTATGGGGATTTGAAGAAAGTGCTAGAAAACAGTAGCGGTTAATGGAATATAAACAATTTTACTTCCATTCATTTTATAATTTAATGCAGTGCATTAGAGTTTGATTTACTTAAGTACAGGGCACATAGTAAAGGTTGTGGAACATGGAAAGTAAATTAGAAATATTGCTTCTATTGTTAGTAAGCTAGGAAATAGAGTAGGTCAGAATAAAAGTGTAACTGCATTTTAAGGAATACTTTAGGAGACTCAATACTTTGCTTTAAGCCTCAGGGTTTTGCTTTTACTAATTCAGAACAATGATGACAGTAGCTACTGTATGTTATAGAGCTACCAAGCACTGGAAAGTGTATAACAGTATTTGCATTTTTCAGATACCTGTATTGAGTTTAACTAACCTCTTGCAATGTGACAGGTCTTGAAGAGTTGATGACACGTGAAGAGAAGGCTAAACTTTATGCAGCAATAGGGTATAGTGAAACAGCTGTGGATCCAACCCTTCCAAAATCAGTTAAGTTGTAACCCACTGTGATACCATACAATTGGTAGCTTTATCTACTAATAAAAATCTAAAGATGATAGGAAATTGCTTTTAAAATTGCTTGAAGCTCTGTCTCTATATTTGAATACTGTTCTGATATTTTTTAATTAAGTTAATGCATGCTGGCTTTGTGCAGAACAGGGCATCCCTAGATGTAGTTTTAGGAGAGTTGTTATAGAGCTTACTTTGAATATTCTGAAGAAATTCAAAATGAAATTTTGCTTGCTCAAGCCAGAATAAAATCATATAAATAGTGTATTGTTTAAGTTATGAAATGCTTCGTACATACTCTTACAATATTCAGAAATTTTTTAAGAAAGTGCACTAAGCGATTCACTGGAATCTTAAGTATGAGTGATAGTAGGTGAGGTAGAGTAGGTGAGTATATAAGGAAAGAGATGACTGAAGGACTGTAGTGGGGAAGAGTAACATTTTTGAACCATTCAGAAATAGTCTGATAAGTCATCTTTGTGTAAGTTACCATGCACGGTACAATGGACTGCCTTCCAGCTCTGTGTTGGAGGCCCTTTATCTCGTATTGTGGTGTAGAGACATCAAAGACATAAGTTTGTAAGCCTAGTCTACTCTTACTCTAACCCTGTCTCTTTGTTATAACTATTTGGGAATTACTTTTACACCGGCTGTGATACAAACAATTTATAGCACTAGAAAAATAGTATCAAACTGGTATTTGTGGTTTTCATCTTGTCATAAACTGTATTGAAATGTATATTAACATATTTTATAACCCACTGTTGTTGTTTTTCCTGCATATCTAGTATGAAGCCATGAAGTTCTCTGTGAAGTTATTAAGCATGTCTATCTCAATAAGAGAAAACAAGCAAACTCCTGAGCTGGTAAAATTTGCATTATCTGACTTGAGTACAGTATTTACCCAACGACCAGGTGCACAAGCAATAAGGTGAACTTTATCAAACTTTTGTTGCTCCTCATGAAATGTTGATGACAGCTAATAGACATTTTAAGGCTCTGTTATGATGTTTAACTTCAATTTTTCACTGTCATTTCTTGTGCAGTTTGGGAACAGAATCATCCTGCAACTGATAGACAAAGTGAATGGATACTGTTTCCATTATTATGTTCCCTCTTCAGAATTTTTTGTGCCAAAATAGATTTTGTCCTGTTTTTCAGTTTATGTACAAGCAATCCAGTTGCTAACTTAAGCAGGGTAGAGTTATGTTGTTCTTGTGTTTGGTTTTTTTGTTGTTGTTTGTTTTTTCTTTCAGCTCATTCCTTATACTCTTAATCACCTAATTGTACCTAGCCAGATGGATATTGCATCTGAACATGCTGTTTACCTTTCTTTACAGATTTGAAACAAAAATTACCTCACTTGACGTTACAGGCATGTCCCGAGAAAAGTGTACACCCTGTCTTCTATCTTCTAGAACAGTCTATTCGGACAAGAGTAGCTCACTCTTAAGCATAATGTTTGAGACTAATCCTTTGGATGAGAAAGCAGATCAGAGGCTTAGAATAGAATCACAGCCACTGGAAATAGTGTATGATGCAGTAAGTAAATATTTGAATACATTATAAATCTTGAAAAATCTCACTTAACAGTAGATTTGCCACGTATTATTTTTTCTTTATTTTAACAGATGACAATAAATAGCTTAGTGGATTTCTTCAGGCCTCCAAAAGATGTACATTTAGAGCAGTTGACATCAGCAACTCTGATGAAGCTTGAAGAGTTCCGTGAAAAAACATCAACAGGCAAGTGCTGCATGCTCTTCTGACTGTACAATCAGACAAATTTTAGATTCTAGGAGTATGAAAATATTACATCTTTACATATGGAGATATATGGATCCAAGTTAGAGCTTTCTAATACAAACCTAAATAAGGTGAATTCTTCAATCTCATTACAAAGCATTTGTTCTAGGTATTGGATAATTTTATGTCTGTATCTTTTTCAACTTCAACTTCCTTTGTAAAATATGCTTCACACCCTGAGGTAGTATTTCAGTATTTATTCTGTTGTACTCCCTGCAGACTTAAAAATAGTTTGTTACTTCCAACTTTTCTGTTTTGTTTGTCTGAGTATCTAAATGGCCTTGATATTTTCATACTCTTTAAAAACTGATACTGAGATATTTGTCCTCTAATGAAACCCCTAAATCCTTTCCAGAGTTGGTGCTTTTCAGGACACTATCTGCCTTTGTATAGGTGTTTTCCACTTTCTTTATTCCTTGATGAATGTTGATTTTCATCTGGATTGACTCAGATCAAGTCATATAAACTATATTTATCTGTCTTCAGTTACTCAGCATTAAAGCCATTCCTCTAGTTTTCATTTCATCCTAGCTTTTTATCTCTAGAGATCTTGTGTTTTGACACACGAATGAAAATGGTGAATACTTTTAAGACTGACACTGAGATTTGTGGAATTAAGTTGTTCCAGTAAGGATGTCTGAGGCTTTCTACATCAGAGGTGTGTCCAGCACAGTGTCCTGTCTCTGACTGTGGATTGGAGAGGATGCTAAGGGGAGATTTCATATATAAATTCATTTCAAAAGGAAAATAAAAATCAGTGAAATTTATTAACCTCATTCAAATTTGTAACCTATTATTATTTAAATTGTATATTTAAAAAAACCTGAATACTCAGTAATAATAAGTGAAAGAAGTCACAGAAAACTCAAGCATAATGTATATTTAATCAATTGCTTTTATCAAGCTAGTATCAGGAATGAAATCAGGCATCAGTTATATTTCTATTCATTAGTTCTTCTTTGAATGAAGTTTCATTAAGGACTATTGTCAGATTAAACAAAGTTATCAATCAACTTGCTTGTCTTTTCTATCAGAAACTTCTCCAGCAATACTAAATAGAATAATTAAATAATTTAATGAAAATTTGCTTACATTCAATATGCTTGGTTCTCTGCTCATTATCACCAAATACTCTAGTTCTGGTCACGATTCATTTTTTTGTGGAAATAGGAAATCATGCTATGTGTCTATTACAATTTAAGCACAGCATTACTTTAGAGGTACATCCAATGACTCTTACCTTCACAAGAATGCTGAGTTTCCCATAGTAATCTAAAAGCTTGTTCCACTCACAAATGAGAAGCTTGATGGAAATTTCTAAAAATTTGCTGTGCATTGCTTGTAGAATCTTGGTTGAGACTTAAAAAATTACCAGGGGAAGAATATTTGATTTGCAGAATATTCTGCTGCAGGGGACTATGCTAATCTCAGAGGTAGAATTAAAAAAAAAGCAATTATATCAATATAATTAATAAGTTCACACTTGCAGTCCTTCTCAGGAAAGAATTCTTAACACTTTTGTTTCAAGCAGTGGAAGATAGCTGGTTTCAAGCAGTGGAAGATAGCTGGAAAATATTGGGGAACTGTGAACTGCAGAAGTGAAGGAACTTGCTACACCAAAATAGTTACGATTTCCACGATTTCCATCACCACTAAAAGACATTACAAAAGCTTAGTTTCACATACTTCAATTTATGGTCTCAACTACATTCTCTACGAATGAAGGAAAAAAGAAAGTATTTTCTTGAACTTTCTACATCACTCGAATACAGTTAGGCATTGAAAACTGAAAATAATCTTAATCTTTTTATTAATCCAAGTTGTTCTACCTTGCAAATCCTGAAATGTGGTTGCCATCCATTTTTTCAGTGACTAATCTAGCTCTCCTGTGGCAGGACAACCTTTGATAATGTTGGAACAGTTTTAATTGCTTTCTTAGCAATGTGGGTGTGCTGCAGTGTCACATTGTCACCTTTCTAATTTATTATCTCTGCTTCTGTGATCATTGGCTTGTTGCACCTGCTAGGTATTTAATGTCTTGTGGTTGCATCAGTGGCTGTTTTCAGTGCTAACTTGAAGCAAGACTACTCATTCCTCTTCAGATGAGCAAAAAACCAGAATTTGATCTTAAATGTTCTGACAGTCTGAATTTCCCAAGTAACTGTGATTTTTAAACAGAATTTTTGTAAGACCTTCTATTTGCTGGTCTTCAGTATCTCAAGATGGAAATGCTTGTACACAGAACCAGTCAAAGCTTCAGTATCGCAGTAGTAACAACACTTGTAGTTTGGCCAATAAGAACTTCTAGAACAATTAAAATTCTGAATCTACAGAGCACAGTGGGTTAACTCGGCAGTTGCCAAGTTGCAGTACACATTCCAGTTCTTCTCATTTCATATCTGCTCAGTATGAAACTTTTTTTGATTTGCATGTATTGCGTTCCTGTCCCTACTTGTCCATTAGCATTGCTTGCTATTATCATTTCATCTACTTGGTGCTTCTTTAAAGACTGCCTATAAGTACTTATTCAGAAGAAATCTGAAGAGCTTCTGTACCTGCAATTAAACTTAGTCTTCTAGCATTCAGAGCTCATTCAAAGTTAGATTTGAATTTCTTTTTATAGCTTCTCTTAATTCCATAGCTTCTTTATGGATTTTTTTGTTTATATTTACTAATTACATTAATTTTCAGGTCTGTTGTATGTTATTGAAACCCAGAAAGTTCTTGACCTCAAAATTAACCTCATGGCTTCATACATCATTGTTCCACAAAAAGGATTCTATGAAAGTACATCCAATTTACTACTTCTGGATCTTGGTAGTCTTAAGGTATGTATTTATCTAATGAAGTAATTTACTGAAAATGATAGTCTGGCTTTTATGTGATTTCCAGTTTCCTAACTTGTATTACATGGTGCTGATTAAGTAAGAGTTCCTCTTGCAGTTTATGTATTAGGTATTTATTTTAAACTGCTTTCCAGTCAAGGCAGAAATTATTGAACTCTTCTCAGTAGATTCTATCAACCCAGAAGAATTGTTAGAAAATAACCCTCCCCTGGAATGAAACCGCTGTTGATGCGTTGAACTGTTATGTGGAAAATGTCTAACAATTTTTTACCTTATAGTATAAAATAGTAAACTTTTTACTTACATGATTAAGTGGTCTCTTATTTTTAATATTACTATTATTCTTGTCATCAATTACCTTTTGGTCATTCAGTTTACTTTAAAATGATAAAAGTAAACATACTGCCAAATTAATAAAATAACATGGATAAAATTAGAGATATTTTTGAGATACTTCATGCAAGGGAAAAATCAAAAAGGTAGTTTAATGATGTATTTAAAATTATAATTTAGCACTATAAAATCATAGAAGAGACTGTTTCTACATGTTATTAGCAATATTCTTACTCATTGGTGAACTTGTGTTCTTTCAGGACAAATGATCTTACATGTATACAGGCAATTTAATTTTTTTTGCTTTACTTGTACTCTGGGTAAGAACAGTTCTGCCATTTACTATCTGTTTAGATCGCCTTATCTGCTTTGTTAATAAGAATTTGTTCCAAAACTTAAAATCTTACTAAAGTGAGGTAAGTTTTCTATGTCTGCCACAGATTGACTTTCTGAGTGGGTGGATTTCAGTTAGAAACATAGAAAAGATCAGGTTGGAAGGGACCTTTAAAGGTCATCTAGTCCAACCCCCCTGCAATAAGCAGGGACATCTTCAACTAGATCAGGTTGCT
>JAVJGG010000074.1:41993440-42004668 GCA_035590195.1 Aviceda cuculoides | reverse complement strand
AGGGACCTTTAAAGGTCATCTAGTCCAACCCCCCTGCAATAAGCAGGGACATCTTCAACTAGATCAGGTTGCTCAGAGCAACGTCTAACCTGACGTTGAATGTTTCCAGGGATGGAGCATCTGCTACCTCTCTGGGCAGCCTGTTCCAGTGTTTCACAACGCTCATCATAAAAAAATGGCTTCCTTATATCTAGTCTGAATCTACCCTCTTTTAGTTTAAAACTGTTACCCCTTGTCCTGTCGCTACAGGCCCCACTAAAAAGTGTGTCCTCACCTTTCTTATAAGTCCCCTTTAATATTGAAAGGCCACAGTAAGGTCTCCTTGGAGCCTTCTCTTCTCCAGGCTGAACAATCTCAGCTCTCTCAGCCTTTCTTCACAGGAGAGGTGTTCCAACCGTCTGATAATTTTTGTGGCCCTCCCCTGGACCTGCTCCAACAGGTCCATGTCTTTCCTGTGCTGAGAAGTCCAGACCTGGATGCAGTACTTCAGGTGGGGTCTTGATGAGAGCAGAGTAGAGGGGCAGAATCACCTCCCTCGACCTGCTGGCCATGCTTCTTTTGATGCAGCCCAGGATTTGGTTGGCTTTCTGGGCTATGAGTGCACCTTGCCAGCTCACGTCCAGCTTTTCATCCACCAGTATCCCCAAGTCCTTCTCCGCAGAGCTGCTTTCAATCCCTTCATCCCCTAGCCTGTATTGTTACCAGGGTTGCCCTAACCCAGGTGCAGGACCTTCCACTTGGCCTTGTTGAAAAAGAATATATCAGGTGCTTCAGAAAGTGGAATTAGTGAAAAACATTTCTGTGTAGATACTAAAAATAATTTGGATTTACAACTAGATCACTTATTTCAGTGACTAATGATTTTACCAGCTGTTCTGAATGCTGGTCATTTGTAGGCACTTCGTAGAGTTCAGTAATCAATTTGTATATTGGTTGGGTGCTTGAGGCAGCCTCCTAGATGGAGCTGGGGAACAGAACAGCCACTTCTTCTACTCCATCCACAGGAAATTACTCTCAGAATAATACATAGAAGAATACGTTTCAAAATCAGACTCATTTATTAGTGTCTGAGATTTGTTCTGAAATCGATGAGTGATTTTCATAGTGAATGTGACTCTTGGATTGGTTCCTGTCCTTTAATACAAATTAGAAAGCAAGACGAAGGAATTTGGCAGTACCAAAAGAGAAAAGTTAGATGCTTCTCAGACTATGATTAATAACTCTGTATTCACTTTGAGTGATGTATGTTTAAGTGAATGTCAGTCATTTGTTGAATGAGTATGTTTAATACAAAACAAATAATCTCTTTCCCTCAGTTGTGTACTGGATAAGGTCAAGCCCCAAGGGGGAAAATGGCATATAAAATTAAAACTGTATGTCAATGTACATATGTTAAATGGACTTAATTAAGGTTGCACAGGCAATACTAATTTGGTAATTCTGAATTTTCAGTCTGCAAGCTATTCGTAGTGTAAAAGTAGTCATCATTCAGTAGCACTGGAAAAAGAAATGCTGTGTCTTGAACACTAGTATTTAAACCTGTTTCACAGTTATGAACCTTATCTTGAATATTTTCTGGGACTGACAAAAACAAATATGGATCCAAAATGAGGACAGCCACATTTCACCAGAGATGAACAGCAGAGAGGGCACATACAACTGTGAAATACCAAAGAAGTGTGTGCATCCCAAAGCTGAGTCAAAGGGATATTGACTGATATTAAAGCAAAGACATTGAACTTTGATGACAAACAGTCCAAACGCCCTTTTCCCTTTTACTCTGCTTGACTAATATGTAACAGGGTAATGCCACAACTAAATTCAACAGGATTCAAAAATAGATTTCATGTTTCTGAGGTGATCAATGCAGTAATATTTTTATATATAAAAACCCGAAACGTTTTTTCTACTGATTACAAAGGGTTTGAGACTTTATACTTTAGGGTATGAGTCACTTATTAAAGGAAATCATTCTATAAAAAATACATTGTATAAAACTTCATAGATTCGAATTAATTTTTTATTTAGTTTCTCTCCTTGAAGAAGAAATGGAGTTTAAAACTCCTCATTTTTTGTTTTGATACAGGCTACTAATTTTAGATAGCTCCTCTGCTGTGATATTTGTAAGATTCTGTGCCCTTATAATGAGGACTTTAAATTTAATCTTTTGTTGTGGTGGGATCAAGTTATTTGTAGAATTAGTGCTTTGAATATATTTGAAATTGATTTATGCTTTTTTCTGACTGTTTTTAAGATGAAAAGCAAAAGTCGTTCTGATTTATCAGAGCTCAGAGTAGGACAAAGCACTATCGAAGATATAATGTCAAGAGCTTATGACAGTTTTGATATCCAGCTCAGTAGTATACAGTTACTGTACAGCAAACATGGTGAGTATTCATGAAAGTAATTTTTCTCTGTATGAGTAAAAATATTTTGGTGGTTCATGTTCCTTTTATATTTTTAACTGAAGCAGTGGAGAATCTTTGGAAGATATTTCTTGTTCTAAACTCAGTCCTATGAACATATTATGAATTTCCAAAACATACCTTTAGGCCTTAGATTCCAACCTTAGCTTTTGCTAAATAAACAAACTTACAATAAATCCCTTATTTTTGAAGGCATCTCATTTGATTTGTTGCATAATAAGAGTGTAATTTATTTTTTTTATGGTGTTTTCCTTCAGTGCCTTTTCCTTGCTTTCCTCCAAATTTAAAGCAGAATCCATGAGTAGTTGTGGGTTTGATCATTTTGTGAGGGTAAAGAAAGGGTCAGAATCCCTTAATGAAGGCAAATTTTACTAGTAGTTTGGGAACTAACAATATACAGAGTCAGAACCAGAGAAGTCTTAAGCATGTAATTCTTAACCCTCTGCTTTCAGAGGGGAATCCAGAGCCTAAACTCCAAGTACCATGCATGTTAAGAATTGGGACCTTAGCAGTCTGCAGCATGGATGGGGTAGCTGTTTAGATGTGAACAGTAGAAATTAAGTAGTCTTTTATGTCTGAAGTTCAGATCTTGTATAATATATATGTATTGATAGAGCTGTAAACAAGATCATGTCACCTGAATTTTCAGCCATATATACTAATTAATATCAGATACTTTAATTCTGTGATATGTGTAATGAGATGGAATCTCTTTCAATGTTTAAAGTGTAGGTTTTCTTTGCTCCTCTAGATGAGAACTGGCAAGAGGCTCGGAAGCTGAAACATTCATCTCAGCATATCTTGCAGCCCTTGGATGTAAAAGTGGAATTTAGCAGGGCTATGGTTGTTACAGATGCAAGAATGCCCAAGTATGTGGTTTTTTCCTATTTTGAAATTTTATGGTAAATGACTTTTTTAGGGGAAAAAAGAAAAAAATCAAGGATTTAATTATACTTGCACTATTTTACATTGGCTTCACATGTGTGAATCTTGGAAGTAAAATACCTTAATCGAGAAAAATAGAGAATAAACACAAGAAGCTGCCAGATATTGGAGAGGTGATAGAATGTTACATTGTTATAAAATAAGTATGTATAGTATATTTAAAGATTTTTATTAAATATATTAATACCTGTTCTAATTAGGTCTTTCTAATAGCTACATTTCAGTCCTCATTGGAAATACTAAGGAGCAAAAAATTGGAACTTACAAAGTCTCTTTTACAAACATCACAAAATATTCTGAAAAGTAATGTGCTGTCATACTCCCTCTCTTTCATTTACATTATTCATGTTGTTTATTTACCTACTAGAGATCACTTCTCAGGGAAACAGCTCTTAATGCCTTGAGTTTGCACTTAGGCTTATTTAGCAAAAAACCTATTGGTTATGGAAATTGTACTCAATCAGAAGAAAATATACACTACTATTAATGATGCAACTTTGATGTTAAACATCACAGAGTCAAAGTGGCAAAGATGAACTTTGCACATATTTTGGAAAGTGCATCTTCACTAATGTCCAATAAGGACACTACTACCTAAAAAAAATCTGATCAGTTTTGAAGTACTTGCAGACTAGCATGCTAATGCATTATGAGGTAGTTTAGTTTAGTAAGTCATTAATAAGAATCATATTCTTATGCTACAAGTTAGCATATACTTATTTCATTCTTAACACTGTGGGAAATTAAGATTTTAGCTAGGCACTTCAGAAAATTAATGTCATAAAAATAGGCCTAGGCTGTTGCAGGAAATTGTTTAGTAAAATCAAGAGGCAGCTTATGAAATTAAAGAATTATGAAAAATCTAGGATTTGCTTAGTCAGAAAAAACCCCCTAAAAATAATGTACCTCACCAGTGCAGTGTATTGTGAATGCAGATCATTGATTGCATGGTATAATGGTGCCACCTTCTGGAAAGCTGAGAGGCCAGATTCTGAATTTTGATGCTTGACTTTACAAAACATCTTATTTTTTCCCTCCTTACTTATTCTCTGTTTGGTGGAGAAGGTGAGACAAGGGAAATACAACTCACAGGAATAACAATGTCTTGTTATGTCAGAAAGTCCAGGGAGGGAAAGTGAGATTTCATTTCTATGGTCATATAACAGAATGTCATTTTAATATGGGTTTGTAATTGGCATATCTCCAAGTTATGCTAGTTTAACCTGGATTAAGGAGTGTCTGTTCTTAATGTGAACACCTGTTGCAGTATTGTAGTACTACCTGTCTAACTGTCTTGGCTACCAGGTGTGCTTCTCCTTTTGGCAGTTTATGTGTCTAGACTGATTCTGGGAAATTTTTCCCTAACGGATATTATTTCTGTACACCAAATTCTTATATAGTCACATCCTTGGCAGTAAAAAGTTTCTACCTGGGTCTAGAAACTGGCAAATTTTTCTTCCACTGAGATAGTAATATTTCTTGGAGATCAGCTGCTGCTTCTTTCTGAGTGCCTGCACTGTCTACAACTGTTAGGAATGCCATGGACAGCAGCTTAGTACTAGATAAGTCTATACCACAGTGAGTTACTAACCATGACTAATAGTTTATCCTGCACCAAGAGCAAGTAACCACTTCAAATCTAGCATATTGATACTATGACTTAACAACACCTGCACTTGTTCATTTGTACCTGGTTCAGTCTCCAAACGCTTTCAGGAAGCATTCTGCAGGTGGTATTACAATACTCTAGGGTCATTGGCCAGTCTTGAAATGACTGGTACAGCAGCTTTTTACCTGATGGTGCAGAGCTGACCTTTTCTTTAAGGGCTTTTTGCTCTTCCTTCTTGCTTTGAGCTCTTTAAAAAATTGAAAGTTATGAACTTCTGAATAATATATGTCTGGTTAGGTACATTTATTATAAATTTTTACTTTTGTTTATATACCTCCCAAATCAGTTGAAACTACAAATGTTCTATTTTCTGTTGGTCTCTAGCTTTGACTGCTCAAATCCATCAACAATATCTTTATCAATGTAGCTTCAAATGCCAAATCTTTTCTTATCACTGTATAACCTCTTTGTGTTTTTAAGAATGGTCAGTTGATGAGTGTTTATGTACAAATATTTAGGTTCATGTGACCTCTAAATGACATCATGCACGAATGGTGAAAATTAACTGATAGCTTTTGTGTCAGCAATAAACCTCTAAACTGTAAATAGTAGTAATTATAGTTGAATAGGGTATTATGCATCAGTATTGCTCACATCAGTTACACGTATATGAATGTATTTTTAGTATACTTGTAGCTACTCCTTTATATTTCAATTTTTATAAGTATACTTGCATATCAAGCCAGCATTATATTTTTCCTGAGCTTTTTTTCATTACTGTTTGGAACTGTGCTAAAGAATAGCATAGTTCTGTTGAGAAAGGTGAGTGGAAAAACGTTTGTTCTAGAGTAAAAACTAGTACCAAAATTGCTTTGTTTACTATAGTAGAATGTTATTAATGAGTCCCTTCGTTTAGAGGGCACCTATTTTACTTGAAGTTATCTAAAAAGCAGGTTGTTGGGTGTCTGTATTTTTTTGATTCTTTGATGTTTATACTTGGTTGACCATTGAATCCAGTTGAACTGCTTGTGATTTTTGTTGTTCAAAACCAATAACGGATTCACCAGGACTTTGTGCTGGCTTTGTTTAGGAAGGCACATTTCTATATTGCTGCCTTGAAGAGAATACTAATTTATGTAATTTTCACTTGTGGAAGACCACTGTGTCAAGGGCTTTTCACTATTAACTTGTATTTTCACCTGCTTATGCTTCCTAACACTTAAAATGGGCTTTTACTCTGTGATTGGATCTGAATATCTGCCCTTCTGTCATTTCTGAGAATAGGATGCAGTGCTCCTTACAGCTTCTGTCACTTCACATTTGGAAGCACTAATATGATTCTGTAGTTTTCTAGCCTGTGCAAGGTTTTTTTAATGTTTGTTTTATCCTGTGATACGGTTCCCTCATTTTCTGAAGCAGGTGTCTGGGAGTCTGTCATCTGTTTTTGAAGGTGTACAAAGCCAGTATTAGGATACCAATATTAAAAGCATCCTTCTATATACTAGTGTTTATTTAAAAAAAAATAATTTCAATTTGAAGGAATGTACTCATTTGCAGCTTTGAGAATGGTATCCTTAACATTTTCTTCTCTCTAAATATAACCAGTTTGAACTTGGAAGAAGTTTCTGTGTGGATTTCCTCATCGATTAAGTACTTAGCTCCTCCATGCCTCAATCTCTACAAATTGGGAATAACTGTGTTCCAGATGTTTCCTGAACCTTAAAAGCTTTTGTTAAAAGAGCAGTGGAGTGAGTCTGGGATTATTTGCAGTTATCTGCCTTGTGTATACTAAGTGCCTTCCACGTAACTGTGTGGGCTGTCCCCCCATCATTTTGATGAACGAACAAACATTCATCAAAAACGTCTTAACAATAGGGAGGTTTAAATGCAATAGAAGTGAGAACTGCTAAGTGTCCTAGATTACTGGAGCACTCAAGCAGTAGATGGACATGTCCTTTCAGACCTGGCAGCTACACGTCTACCCTGCCTCTCTCCATTAAAATAAAAGTATATATAAAAAAAAAGGTCTAAATTTCTCTCTGGCAGAACTGGAATTAAGAATAAAAGTCAAAAGTAGTTGAAAATTAAGTCCTTAAGAATATAAGGATGTGAGGAAATTCCTCAATTGTAGAAAACTAGGTACTTACTGTTACACTTTAACATGTACAACTTTGTGCGTGACTTGCTCAGGTATGAGAAGCTGTTTTTTCCATTTTCTCATGTAGTCTCAAAGCTGAGGGTGATCGAAAATTTTGGGGTTTTTGTCCTCCCATCTTCTCCAATGTATTATATTTCATATTCCTTTGAAGACTGACCTGTGAGTTAAGCACAGCAAAACTGGGAGGAAGTAGCAGGTCCTGTTCTTTACACTGTATGTGTTAAGCATCTACTGCTGCCCATTGCTGGAGACAGCTAGCTTATTGAACAGACCTCTTTATTTGTTCTAACTAGACATTGTAATAAAAGCATAATAAAGTTCTTGGAGCCAATTTTCTGCTTAATTCTATTCTGCTCACTTCTGTGAGAAACTGGTATGGGTTTTAGGTCTTTAAAAAGTTGGCCTACGTTTGAAGTGATTCTACTTCGTTTTGGCCAAAGCCTATTCAAACAGGCTTAAAATATGTTTTCCTGCTTTAATTTTTGAAGACTGTTATTTTATTCTTTTATGTCCTTTATAGCTATGCCATTTATTCCTTTGTTAAATACCTAGATTACTGCTAAAGTCAGCTTAAGTATACGTAACTTCTAGGAAGTATTTTCTATACTTTACTCGAAGTTTTGGGCTGTAACCATTGTTATGCAAAAAAAGCCCTCACCTTTTCTTCTGTAAAATACTGTGTAAAGGCTCAGTTATGTGATTTATTACAAGTAATTAAGTTAAATATACAAACAAGAAGGAACAATTTCTGATTGTGAGGACAATATGCTTTATGTAGCCAAATCAGAAGTGGTTATTAGTATTAATTGCAGTCCCGATCCACAAGACATTCTATCAAATGGAATTATAAATTACATTAATAACTGGGTACTTGCTGGATAAGTTACTCTTCTGCGTGCAACAGAAAAATATATATATATATATGTATGTATGTAACATGCAATGGTTAGATGAGTGGTTTTCTGACCAGGAAGAGTTGTATGTTTTTCGGAAGGAAATGAATGTAAAGTTTGAATGAAATAGTTTTAAGGTAACTTTGATTGTTTACAAAACAGGTTCAAACTGTCTGGACAGCTGCCTTTACTTTCTATCCAAATATCAGACCAGAAGCTGACAAGTATCTTGGAGCTAATTGATAGCATTCCTAAGCCAGAAAGTGCTCCTGCTTCCAGTTCTCCTCCAAAAATAACTGAGGTAAGGTTTTTAAAAAATATTTCATTAATGATTATCAGAAAAATACCTCCTTGCTATTAGCATTGCAGTTTTGAAAGGAACACAAGAAAGTGGAGAACAAGCATTTACTTAATATCTCTTGAAAAACTTAGCTAATTCTCTAAAGCTGTAGAAACTTTACTTGTTAGTTAGTTTATTGTGATCCTTAGCCAATAATTATGAGATAGTTGTCTAGTAGTTGAATTAAAATTACACACCTCCCACCCCCAAACCCCTTTACTACTTTGGGAATCACTTTGTAGTTCATATTAATCCTGATTAACAAACATATTCACTTTTGTTGAGGATTAATTTAATTATACCTTCAAATTTACACATGTATCCGAGTGCTGCAGAGTTTGGGTTCAGCTATTTTGTTTAGCGAAGAAAAGGTTGAAATCTTGGAATTTTTAAACTTGAAGTGTTATGTGGATCTTAGTCAGGTGGGAGTTTAACTTTCAAAAACAAAACAAAAAATATCCACTATCTGTGGCTAATGTTGGCTAAATAGCGCCTGCCTGGCAGAAGTGGCAGCTTCGTTTCAGCTCACTTCACTGCTCTTCCCAGCTTTTCTTTATTCAGTTATACAACACACCTGAGTGGGCTGCAGTTCTGCCTTGCATTTCTAAGGTGTAGGAGTGTGGAGTGTGTTTTCTCCCTACTTCCCCACCCCCTTTCCTCAGTGAAAATAGTTCAGGTCACTGTTTTATGATTTCTTCGGGATAGAGGATTGCCGTTTTCTTGTTATTGTCCCTGCAAAGTATGTTTTACCTTTAGCTATGAGCTGTCCTTAACAAAACTAGGAAATTAACTCTGAATTGCTGATTGTTAACATCACTCTGGTCTGTGTGATCTGGCTATGTTTTATGTATCTTTAAGGCAGTCCTATCATTTGAACATATGTGAAATCTCAAGGTCAAAGACAAAATTGGGCTATCCATTTTTCTGTGATTTGTAAGTAGTTCTAATTAGCTGTTATTTAATCTTTTGTGTACTTGATTCTAAAGGAATAATGGTAATCTCTGTGTTTTTTTTTTTCTTTAAGACTACTTAATAATTACCTTTTCCTCTTTATACAAATTATTCTAACCTGTTCCTGATGGCTGTTGCTGCAGCGTTGATGGTGTTTTCTGTGGGTTATGTTAGCATAATATTTAACTATAAATGCACACAACTAGACATGCATACTTATTGAAAGTATACATAGAGTGAAGATTGTTTCCCTTCAACATGTAGTTCCTACCATCTCTTTAGCGATGATGTTAAAATTCTAGCTAGTTCTGACCTACCCTTTCACTCCTCATATACTAATAGTATCCACAGCTAAAAGCTGCCCTAGTCTCTGTTGTTTTGTGCAACTAATCACAGATAAACTTTCTTCAAGGATAAGTGATGGGATGTTAGTTTAACATAAATAAAATGTGCACATATGATTATCCTGTACTTTATAACATTACCTATACTTGAATTTAATTATGGAATTCAACTATTAAATTTAAAATCCTTTAAGTGACTTTGATGTGCTTAGTATTACCTGTACTTTACTTGTGATGTACAAGATGAGGTAAGGAAAGACTGTTGAGCCAGTGTGAATGTATTTGTGTTATATGCAGCACCCATATTAAAACCTATGGTTAAACCTGCCTGCTCAAGTTTCCATCTAATGTAGAGCTTGACAGACTCTAATTCCTGGTATTAAATTAAGTTAATTTGAATGGATTTGCTGCTTTGGTGGTGGCAGATATACTCCCATGCTTTCATCCTTGTAGCTGAAATCATTTGTTGCCATCACATCACTTCTGAAATGAAAAGAATGTGAAATCCTTTTTCAGGCCCCCGCATGTGAACATTGTTCCTTACATTTTGAGTTAGTGGAGGAATTGTTCTTGGGGTGTGATAACAGAAGACTCTTCAGAACAGATCCTTCTGGGTTTTTGCACCCTGCACTTTCTTGTACTTCAGTACAAGAAGGCTGTCCGCTTCAGTGTGAAAGGCTTTATTTCTTATGATTGGTACCATGAAGTCAAATTTCACAGTTTCTTCTGCTTGTCTTCTTAGAATGTGGAAGCGTTACAGATGACACACTTTCACAGTTACTAGACTCTTAGAGACTTGGTATATTTCTCACTCATAGACTTGGATATATTCAGTAAGGTCAAATTATGTAGGCTGGAGACTGAGAAGAGAGACTGTTGAAATGTTAAAAGTGAGATGAAAAATGGAGCCTTGGAAACAACAAGCAAAGATGAATGTTTGTTGCCATAATACTTAGATCTCTGTAAGATACTGTGAGTGAATAATTGTCTGAGACTGGGCTTTGAAAACTGGGGGGGGGGGGGGAACCCACCTTACCTTTGTGCAGTCCAGAGCCAGAGGCACCCCAAGAATAGGCACACAGGCAATGCACATGTCTCTCCTTACGTTAGTACTCTGTGCACATGTATACTAGATAAGCATGTGGAACATGCAGATGAGAATTCTTTACAAACTCAAACCACTGAGACTGCTTTCTGATCTTGATGGGAAATCTGGCTTTGGTGAATAAACCTTTTGGTTATCTTCAAAAAGAGGATTTAATTCTGTCATATATGATACCACATGGAGTGAGGATTCTTGTCCTTTTGTCCACTCTAGTGGTGAAGTAGTGACATTTCACACATTTTTACTTATCTGGGTTGTGCATAACTGTATCTCACAATTAAAGACTACTAGCATCTGTTTTTTCTAGATACATGAAGAAATGAGATTTAACAAGGCCAAGTGCCGTGTCCTGCACTTGGGTCACAACAAGCCCATGCAAAGCTACAGGCTTGGGGAAGAGTGGCTGGAAAGCTGCCTGGCAGAGAAGGACCTGGGGGTGCTGGTTGACAGCCGGCTG
>JAVJGG010000074.1:41958311-41987504 GCA_035590195.1 Aviceda cuculoides | reverse complement strand
CCCCCCCTTTCATTCCTCTCTCGTCACTTACTTAAGACAGGAAGAAAACAGACATTTGCTATTTTTGTCAATGGCTTTTGAAATGAGAAATTTTGTTTAGGGTGTATTTACTTACCCACTTCTTAGCCTTTTTTAATTTCAGTGGCAATAAGAATGTTAGCCATCGGAGTACTATGGAGTAGCAAGGGTATACTCCTGTTCCCTCGCTGGAAGTGTGTAGGTGAGGAATAACTGTATAATTAATGAGGCAAGGTAGATGCTGCAGCTGTTGACATTTCTTGAGGTAGGAATACTAAGCATATTTTTTGAAGATATGTGTTCAAATTCACTTAGTTATGATAATCTACATTGAATGCTGACTTACTGGCAGTTATTATATTCCTAATGGTGTTCTCCCATATAATGAGAAAAGTATTTTTGCATTATAGCATTTTTGTGGAAAAGGTGCTTATAAAAAGTAAGGAAATAAAAAAAAAAATTATGGGTTAGAAAATTCAGCATGAAGGTGAAAACTTTCTGTGATAAGTTTATTAAATATATTCTAGACACTTTTGTGCTTTCCAAATAATACCATAATTACCATTTTTCTCTTAACTCCTTGCTGAAATAACTTTGTAAACTATTTTTCTTCCCATTGTCAAAATATTTTTGTTGGATTAGGTTTTCAACCTGCAGATAGGTACTAATTTAGCAATTTATTGATTTGTAGACATTGTCTGTAGGCATTAGTACATAATATACGCTATTGTATTTAATAAGCTCCAGGAGAGTTTTGGTTACTAGGGATTTACTGATTTACCGAATGGCTAAATTCTGTTTGGCACCAATTTTGTAGGAATAATTTGTTGGAATTGCTGCTTTGGGCTTATGAACTGGCACAGGAATTTGGGTTTGCCTTGAAGTGTAATAAATAGGAAGTCGTTGCATGGTGGAAGATGTCTTGAGCATTTTCAATCATCTAAGAAGCTGGTAATAGCATTCATTAATATCAGTTACTGTGTTTTTAGGGACACATGAGTAGAATATGAATTCCTGTAATTTGAGACAAATCTGGTGAGCCTCCTCATGTTTATCAAAGGTACATGGTACTCTATAGGTATTTGTTTTCTGGTTTCTATGTATAAACATATAGTTTCCTAGCCTTCCTTGGCCTGCAAAAGCATTAGCACTGTTGCATCCTGGAAGGAGTGCAGGCCAGTCAGTTATCCAACAATATTGGTCTGAAGGAATTTTTCTGCTCTAATAAGTTTAATCTTATCTCTTTCCATGTGCCGTTTTATGATATATTGGTCAAGACGTACCTTTGCTGTGTATTCAAGGCACTGAGTATATACACACACACCCCCCCCCAATTGTCTTTTTTTGTTTGTCTTTTTTTTTTTTTCTGGGATGAATTGAGACTTTTGATTGCCTTACAGTTATTTTGTTACCTTATACTTGAGGAACGTCCATCTCTTGTGAATAACTTGCTTGCTATGCAGGTTTTTTATTCAATGACAAGGATTTGGCAGGTCTGATTTGTTGATAATGTTGTGCAAGAGCAAACAAACAGATCACCTCCATTTTTTGATCTTGTGTCTGGGAGCTACTTTGAAATGAAAGCTTCTATTAAATGCTCAACATTATGCCAATGATGTTCACTTCTGCTCTGAGAAGGACTTCTCTGAGATCTTTGCAATCATTGCTTGCTGTTAATCGTAAAACACTGATGGTCCAGCTAGTTATTAAAACAGAAAAGAAAACACACACACAAACTATGGTAGAGGGTAATTCTCAAGATGATCGTAGTTGAACTATTGTAATACTTGCTCTGCTTTACTGATTTCGGTAGTTCCCCCATATGACTGACCTAGCCAACCCACTGGTACACTGCTGAGATCTTTCTGAGGCTGTCTGCATTCACTGATGTTAGTTCTTACAAGCTTCTTGTAAGAAGTTCTTACAAGTTCTTACAATTTTGAGTTAAACTTTAGCATTATTTTGGTATCCTTAAACCACAAGTATCACATTTGCAACATTTGATGATATTGTTTTGAAAATGTTAATTTGTGCTGCCTTTACAAATATACTTCCGTTTGGCAAAACAGAAATATGTTTGTAAGTCTAATATATACTCATATTCAGTGATTAATTCAAAGTGTTGCTAAGGGTCAATGATTTTATTATGGGAGGTTGATGAACTAGTAGCCTGATAGTGTTTTTTGAAAAACTTAAAGAAGAAACGGTACCTGGATTAGGAAAAAAAAATTAAAGCTTTTCAGTGCATAGCTTTTCTTGGGATTTGAGTATTTGTTTCCCATATGTACTTAAGTGAAATCACCTATGTTAATTTTTCAAGCATTGTGAAAGGAAAGGTCATTATCATGTCTAGAGCCAAACAGGTTATTAAAAAAATGAGAGAAAATAAGGTTTTGTAGGCTCTGTTTTTGGGGGGGAGATGGAGGAAGATGAAGGAAAATATTTGCCTTATGAATGATGAGATGTGGGAAGAGTATTAGTATATCACACAGGCATTGTCTTTCAGCTGATGATTTTTTATTATTCCATCAGATTAAGAAGTTTAGTTCTTCAGCTTGTTCTTTGAAGCTGTTTTGTAGGTCTCCATTGCATAATAGAACTGATAAGTAAAAGGTAGAATAATTGCTCTGTGAAAAAAAATTTCTTCCATTTAACTGTATTTTTAAAATTATTTTTTATGTGTGAGATTGTTCTTATTCATGGTGGTTGTTTGATTTCAGTTACACAGGGACATGCTTGGACACTAGATGAAATACCATTTGTGTAACTGTGATAGTCTGTTAACTTAGAGTTCTGTTCTGTGGCTTACTGAGAGCTGTGGACAGAAGATTCAGCATTTCTCTAGCTTTGAACTGTTTTGCTATGCAGGCAAACAGTGAAGCGTTTGCTATAGAGATCTTGGAGACAAAGGATTAAATTATTTCCTTACGTATTAACATGTGACAATTTAGACTTTACACAGTTGAAAAGCTTCATAGTGATTCTCTTCCCTCCTCCTCCCCCAATCCTGTACAACTGGTGCAAAATAAACTTTGACTGAGGGTGTTATTGGTTAATTTACTGTGGCTTGTCTTCTGTTAGCAACATAGAATAAAATAATCTAACTGAAGCCAATGTATTTATGGAACCGTAGCTTGATTGTGAGTATTGAGAGAGCCTTAACATACTCACACACAACATTAAAGGTAGTATCTCTTCTGAAAAGCTTGCCTGTGGAAAAATGGAGTGAATGTTTATTACAATGCTTTTAGCATTGTATATAGATTACCTATAAGAATTTAGCACTTAGGACTCAAAATCCCTGAATACAGGATATGACATTTCTCTTTGTCATTTGAAGTAGCATATAACATTACTTCAGATCTGACTTTCAGAAAAAATGGACTAAGCTATTGGTTGAGTCCACTATCTGTTGACTTCTGTATTTAGCCCCATACCTGCAGAGAGTGTTGTGTGGCATCAGTCATGTCTACTCAAAATGAATGGAGATTATTTCTGTTAACATGAAACAGGATATTTTTACTCTTATGCAGTTTTGGGAAAACAAAAAATGGACTAAATATTTGGACAGCTCTGTTCTGAAAGGCACTGTTTACGTGCTTGTATCTTTTGCAGGTCTTAAGGTTGACCATACTAATTTTGAAAGATGCCCACTGTCCCTTCTCTTCAGTGTCTAGTTATATTAATGGTATTTTCATATTTAAAACTTAAGTTTAGAAAATACATAACTATGTAGATGTATATTAAATGTATTTCTTGCAGTTAGTAAAATACTGGTGTTCACAGTTTGTGAAGCACATGAGGACTCTCGTATATAGAATCCTGTATATACAGTTCCTTTGTGTCATGCTTGCCAGTATGTGTGCAGTGCATTTTGCCAGTGCTGCAGGCTTGAAGCAAACTAGGCTTTGGGGAAGGGATGCTAAAATATTACATCTCCTCCTTGAAGAACTGTAATTTTTTTTTAATTTTCTCTTTCCTACAGCATCAAAAAAATCAAAGTATGAAGATGTTATTGACCTCAACATCTGTGCAGATTTATCCTGTTTACGTATCTTTATTAGAGAGAAAAAACATAGAATAGCTGAAATTCACATTGAAGGTAGGAACAAAACTTTAATCACAAAGGCACAAAACCCCTCATAACCAGAATAGTCTCTAGATTTTGTATGACTTCTTTTTTTTTTTTTTTTTTTTTTTTTTTTTTTTTTTTTAAGGTCTGGATAGCCAAGTGATCATGAAGAAAGCAGCAACAGAAGTGACTGCAAAATTAAAGAACATCATTATTGTGGATTCTGATGAGATGGCATTGTATAAAAAGGTATGCATTTGCATGTATCACTGATTTCTGAATGGAATATAGATGCTAAATTGAACTTACTTTGTGGACTCTACTCTTTAACTGTGGGGGGTTTTTTTAATAATATTTTATGTATTCGCTGGGAGCATGATTCTCTGTAGGCAGACTGATTTCGCCCCCAGAACTGGTGGTTGTTAGGCTGACATAGATTCTGTGCAACTGTGATGCCCAGCTGCTCATTATGCTCCTTATTTTGTTGACTTTAATGGACGGAATTATTCAAGCTGAGCTTCCAACTGACTATCTTCCGCTATTTAAAGGATTTTTATTTTTCATTTATTGTTGAGATATTTGAAGTAAAAATGTCTTAGAAGTGTGAGGTACTACATTCTGTGTTGGAATTCAGTCTTTCCAGCATAACTTTTTACAGCAGAGATACTCTTTTTTCTTCCTAAGGCTCTTTATATCACAGGAAAAGAAGTCTTCAACTTTAGAATGATGTCATATGTGAATGCTACAGATGGCATTGCATATACAAATATGGATGTTGTTGACAATCGTATTTACCTAACTGTTGGGTGTATTCAAGTAGTTTTTGTCAACAAGTTTGTTTCCTCTATTTTGGTAAGTTAAATTTTCCAGATATTATTCCTTAGCATTAAGATAACATTGTCAGATCTGAAAAAGGATAAAGCGTCCCATATGGGCAAGTGCCTGTTTGTGTAAGAACTCTTACATACTATTGTAAAAACTTCACTGGGATTGGTGGTTGGGCTATTTACTTTTCTTCTCCATGTGTTTGTTACTGTGGAGTGGGTGGCTAAGCAACAATATTGGCTGTTATTGTTAGTAATTTTTTACCTTAAATTACTTGTGGCAGCTTTTAGATAATCATTGGTTTTGATATTCATTGCTCATTGTTTATAGCACTGAAATATAAGTAATAAACCATGAAAATAAATGCGTTTTCCATAAATTCTGCTAAGTAAATCTAACTTGCTCTCCATTTGAGTAAATAAAACGTAATTCATACAAGTCATGTTACAAGGTCATCGCCGTTACCATCTGATTTGCCAAATATTTAGTATGGAAATTTATTTTTTACATATATGCGTACTTCCTATTTGGAGGGGAGATTATCCTATTGAAGAATTCAGAAAAAGTGCGTAGCAAAAATAGTATCTTAAGATGGTTTGTTATTTAAAAAACTATGATTCTTAGTGTTTTTGAAGTACTGTAATTCTTAATAAAATTTCCAAGATCTATATTCTTTTCCTAGGCTTTTATAAATAACTTCCAAGCTGCCAAGGAAGCTCTTACTGAGGCAACTGTTCAAGCAGCAGAGAAAGCAGCTACAGGTGTAAAAGAGCTAGCAGAACGTAGTTCCCGTTTGGCACTAGATATCAATATTAAAGCACCTGTTGTGATAGTTCCACAGTCAGCAATGTCTGCTAATGTCCTGGTGGCTGATCTTGGTCTAATCACTGTGAAGAACCAATTCTTTATTGCTAAAACAAAAACACGGTATAATCTCCCGCCTGTTGTTGATTCTATGACGGTGAAATTGAGTGAACTAAAGTTATACAGGTAATGTAGTGTCAAGATATTTTTTAATTCATATAATCCTTTTGGGATACTTCAGTCGAAGAGCTTTGAGAAGTTGTTATCAACATAATTAGTTAATAGTTGGTGGCTGATGGATACACTATTATCTTGAAATATAACAGCAAATTAATAAAGATTTTGTAAAAGCTATAAGAATGTATGGTTTAGGAGAAATAGCAATCTGCACATCTTTAAATAGAAGCAAATATTTGTTTAGGGAATATTGTTTAGAATAATAGACTTATGCATCATTCACTACTTTGGGACAGGTTATACCCATTTGTAAATGGTTATTTTGATGGGGTTTTCAAGCTGTATGTGGCAGGAAAGATATCAAGTCAGATAGCTGTAAAGAATTGTTTGAAAAGGGGCCTTGGTGCAGGGGATTGGGAGGGGGAGAGGGAAGGGAAGGGGATTTTCAAACACGGTTGAAGACTACTGAAGAAAGGAGGAATTGCTTTCCGGTGGAGAACACATAAGAGGTCCTAACTTGCCAGAAGTTACTGTGTTGCATGCCTCGTATGTGCCTGATGTGTCTCCTCCCTGCCAAGACGAAATGTCTAGTTGGTGGAGTAAGGCTTTAACTAGAGATACCAGGAGTAGTATGAAGACTGTTTTATGGTACCAGGCAAAAAGATGAGGAAAAGTCAGAAGTGTGTTTGTTAGAATGTTAAAGTGAAGCATGTCAAGTTGGGAGTATTTTGTTTCTATTCACAGATCATGCTATGAGCAGGGTTCACTGCAAACTGAAGTACAGTTGCTGCAGCCACTCAATCTGGAAGTAGCTGTTGAACGAAATTTAGCTGCTGCTTGGTATAACGAAGTTCCTGATATTGAAATATCTGGCCGACTCAAGCCTATGAATGTAAGCATTCATTTCTGAAAGCAGATGTTAAAAATATCCATGGAAGATGGATTCATTTTTCTGTCCATACAAGTCCCAGTTCCTTAGTTATGGTATTGATTTCAACACATATAAGTAGAGTGGATTTTGTTGTTTCATAGGAAGAAGGAAGTGAATAACTTTCTGTTCTAATCTAAGCTCTGTATTTCATCTGTGATACTGCAGGAAGACTTTGTACTGTATATTACTGCTGCTAGTTAGAAGTGGGTGTGCTGTTACAGCCTTCTTTCACCTGTCAGTATCTTTCAAAGAAGGATTGGAAAAAGTTGGGTGTTTTCGGTCTGTTCATTAGCAGCACTTTTGCCAGCTGAATTCATACCCATAACAAGCCTGAGTATGAGTTAGTGCATGTGCTCATTTAAATGTAACATCAAAAAATATAAAGCATGTCCATGTATGAGGAAAACAAATTTGCCAAATTTAGAATAGAACCAGTAGCCATTACTGTAAAGTACCTTCTAACTAAATGCAGATAATTTTGGGTGACTATACGTCAAACTATACATGTACAACTTCTAACGTTCAATCTCTAAATTATAGCTTTGTAAAGAAAGTTTGTGGACAAAACCAAAATAATGTGTGAATAACTTATGATTTCTCGAAGTTACTGTAAGGGGTTGTGTGGATTAGAGAAAAACGTTTTACTTGGTTCTTTAGTCTCCTAAACAGAGCCTCAGATGAGATTACTTTGCTTATCTGTTTATTTGTAACAGATTTTAGTTACCATAAGTTTCATGAACTGAGTTGTTCAGAGTTTAATAACAATATTTTTTTAAGCTAATTCTCAGTCAGGAAGATATTACCACAATACTGAGGACACTAAATGAAAATATAGGTGGAAGATCTGGTGTCTCAACTTCTTTACCAGAACCAAAAGATACGACTAGCCATTGCAGTGATATGCACAGTACTTCACAGCATTCTGCAGGTAACGTTTTCTAAAGTTACAAGTGGCCTAGCATTTTTAGGTATTACTGTCTATTTATTATTTCTGTTGGAATTGCCTTTATGAAAGGTTTCCAGATTCAGGGTTTTTTAACAGCATGCCTCTATTATCTTGACATTGTGGTTTGAGCTATACCCAACAATAATGATAATGGATAGGAACAACTGGGCCACTGTAGTGAGTTTTGTAGCATGATGTGTTTTAATGTAAGGACCGTCTTGTGCTACTGGCAATAATGCAGTGAGCACCTAGAAGTCTGTCAGCTGGATTTGGTAATATCCCAACTTTGGAAAGCTGCTGTGTTACTCTTTTTCCTGTGCATGCTGGCTTTGTTGCTGTTCAGTTTTAGATCTGTTTGTCTTGTCATAATTATGGCATCCCTAAAAGTTGTTCCTATTCAGTTTATTCCTAAACTGTTCAGCACACACTAAAAAAAGGCAAGTAAGGTTAAGAAAAGAATCTTCTGTTGAACTTTTCTATTAAATGTGAAAAACAGTGAAAACATGTCAAGATGAACAAATGAGGATGAAAGCAAAATTGTATTTTTTGTAACATTCTTGCACACAGTACCATATAATGGTAAGGGAAGTTGTGCATTTATGCCTTAAGGATGGTAAAAAATTGCATGTAGAATATGTAAGCAGAGTATTTTATTTTCTCAAACATTGTGTGATTTTGTTGAATGTAATTACAGAGAGCACGATAAATGTATCCTAAATGTGGATGGATTTACATCTGGTTTTTGCCTTTGTAGTCATTAGTGAGGGTGTTGGGTTGGGGGGGGGGTGTTCCTTATTTGCAGTCAGGTAATTTTCTTAATGTTAACTGTTTTTCTAATTTCTGAAAGGTGTAACTGTTGTGACATCAGCTGTGGTGGAATTGCATTCACCTGTGAAAATAAAAACAACACTGAAACTGGACTTCAGATTTGACTCTCTGACTTTAGTATTATATAGTCCGAATTCAAAACAGGTAAATATAATTTTGGTTGCAAAGAGAAACAAAGAGCTTTATGGTTGCCTAATGCCCTGGAAATTCTGAACGGGAATAGTTTAATTTGTGAGCAGAGAAAGTGATTTCTAGCTATAGTAATGAACATGATGGAAATGATATACAGCTATTGTAACTAAATCTCATGGCAGATATTACAGGAAGTAGAATAATCAGTGCTAGCTCATAATACGTGGCATCTTCTGTGACCTGACTAAAAATTTGCTGAAAATTTATCTTAGTTTAAAATACAGTTTGGGAAGAAAAAAATGCAGAGGGATGCAACCTATTCTTTAGTTACACACACATGTGTGGACATACACATATATAAATAAAATCATGGAGAGAGATTTTAAATTGGTATTACAGTATGAATGGACTTTTACTCTTCTTGGTTTAAATTTACAAAACTTGTCAGCAAATTTCTCACTAAAAGTTTGGTAATTTTTTATTCTAAATGTAAGTCTGTTGTTTACATTTTGAATAATTTTCCAGTATCTGGATAAACACTACATAGTCGTAAGAGATAAAACTTAATTTCTTATTTGGCATCTTTGCATATACGATGTATTTTTAAACAGCAGACAAACCAAAGTTGTGTATGACAATTCTACTTTCTTTTAAACATAGTCTCTCCCTCTCACTAATGTAAGCTTTCTTTAGCAAGCTGGTAGAAGAGTAAAGCTTTGCTTTTTTTCAGTTTTCTCTGTATGTTATTGATTTGTGTTATCTTTTGAATTACCAGCGGGTTTATTTAATATTTTATTATTAGAAATCTTACCAGTTAGAATAAAGCTGTGTACCATACCTGTGTATTATTTCCATTACATGTAAGTAAATTACGAACATATTTTCATTTGATTCAAACAGGTTACAAATTTGGATCAGAGAGATGATCTTTTGAAGCTTGCAGAGTTTAAGTTAGTTTTGATGTCAGCTGCTGTCAAAATGTTATCAGATGGTTCAATGAATGCTTCAGTCAAGCTGGCAAACTGTACCTTAGATGATAAAAGACAGTCAATCCAGAAGGCTACACCAAGGTCTGTATTTTGACTTAATTAATGTTTATTGGAGTTTGACAGTGTTCCAAATGTTCCCATTTTAGTGTTCTGTTAAAACTGCAATTGTTTTGGTGTAGGTGGTTCTTAAAGTATATGTTACTGTAGACTTGTGTGTCTTGCCTTTTGTTCCACATGTTGTTTATGAGAGACCAATATAAGTGCTAGAAACAAACTTTAAATATGAAATAAAACAAACTTTAAATATGAAATGAATAAATGCATATAGAAGCAAATTTAACTTTCAGCTTTAACAAACTTCAGTAAAGTATAACACTTCTGACATGTAAACAAGGAATCATGATGATTTGTCTTTTTAAAATTATGAATACCTTTAGTTGCCAATGGGAGTCCAGTTTTGAAGTTTTATAGAATTCATGTCAATGTCTTTATTGGTCATGTTTTAAAATTTTTTTGTACTTTTAAAATTCACTCTTGTTAATGTATTGGAGCTGGAGTGAAAATCATTAGTGTTTTTCAGTATATGTGGCTGGTTTTTATTGTCTTGTTAAATACTGCCTTAATGGTCTTTCAGGATGGTGGAAATGAAACATGGATTTGAAAAGAAAGTTATGGTGGATATAAGCTATAAGCAGGGGAGAGATGGCACTGTTCTTGATGTGATTGTTCAAGAGATATACCTTTGTGCAAGCATGGAGTTTCTACTTACTGTTGCAGATATATTCCTAAAGGCTAATGCAGAAAGTGCTGCTGCACAGAGAAATCTCAAACAGTCATTACCTTTAAAGGAGCAAGGTATATATTGGAAATATTTAAAAATTTGTATTTAAATATCTGTTAATTGTGGCATTATAATACTATCTTAAAAATTGTAATACTCCTTTCATGCTATATCCTGTGCTTGTGTGTATAGAAAAGCTTATTTTAACTATTGATGTTTCTTTATTTGCATCATGGAAATTGGTTCATGTCCCTTGGTCTTTATTTCCAAATAAAGCTTTGTCTTACCAGACAAAGGAAATACCTAAAAATGTGTCTAAAATAAAATGGGAAAGGACAATTACAGCTGTCACTCTCTAGGTTTGTTTGGCTATCTTTGCAATCTCAATGAAGTTTATAATGATGCTTACCACCATCATCATTTTCATCCTTCCTGAGAATGATGGAACGTGTTATATTATGCTTAAATATGAAATCAGCTTGCCAGATATGCTGCCTAGAAATGTTGTCATTTCACTTCTCCACTGAAACGGAATTCTCCCTACATCGGGGAAACAGGTTTTTAGCTTGAGTGCCCAATTTGGTCCCTCTAGTGCAGGACCCTATACCAGATATCAGAAATTAGTGCATTAGAGCATCAGAGCAGGAAATGGGCTATTTATGCTTGCAGGCCTTGGGTAGTTTGCATCAGGTCTGCAAAGCAAGTCCCTTCTTTTGTTTTTGTTTTCCTGTACCCTAAATATCTTAGTTGTGTCCACCTCAGGTAGGCCTGCTGTGATTATTTAGTAGATGATCAAAATCTAAACAACTTAGGAAGCCTTACATGAAAGTATATTGCTACTGCAAATGGTTACATCAGGCACTAGTAAATGCTGCATTATTGTCCTATGGAAAAATGTATGTTTTGCTGCTCGAGAGAGCAGAAAATGTGACCAGCATTTTCCATAAGACCCTATCACAGCTGACTGATGTAGATATTTAGTGAAGCTGATATATTTGCTAATGTCAGAGGTAATAACAGTGGTGATACTGTTATCCTTTTTATTTTGACAAAGAAGCTTTGTGGAATCTTTTGTTGTATCTGAAAGTAATTAGAGCTTTAATGGTTTTGTATCTCCAGTGAAAAGCCTAGAAATAAGTCAGTTGCAGGCATCTACAGGTTTTCTGACACCAGGTATGCTACAGCTTATCACTAAATCTTTAAAACTTCTCTATAAGTTATAAGAGAGATGTAAATAATGACAATTTAATCTTTGAACAGTTCATCTAATTTAATTTACATTTTTGAAGCACCTGTGCAGCCTGTATCTACAATGGAGATGAACATTGTTGTTAAAAATCCAGAGATTGTATTTGTGGCTGATTTAACAAGAAGTGATGCTCCTGCATTGGTGGTTACAACACAGTGTGAGGTCTTCATTAAAAATAGCCCTGAAAGGTATAGCATGACAGCTGCTGTTAAAGAGATACAAATGAAAGCATGCCCATTTCTTCCAGAAAAAAGGAAAGGGAACATTACTACGGTGAGTTTGCAAACATCCAGTTTGTATTTAAAACGTGCCGTGTAACTTATACTATTAGAATGCAAGTTATTTCTCAAGCTTTCATCATTAGAATGTATATTACAGACATATGAGTAAAATTTTGGGGCTAACTTATTCTGTTGATTTTATTCTGTTTTGTCTGATATGCCACAAGCATCATCTTGATCTGTGGCTTTGAGGTTTGCTTTGTATGACAAGCTAAAATTGAGAGCCCAAAGAAATAACATTTTAGTAATCTCTTATAGTCCATGTAAGCCAAATAAATAGAATATTATGAGTGTACACTATTTCAAATGCAATGTAGTAAATTTGGAATACTTTCAGTCTGAAACTTTGCATTAAATAGCTATGTAAGTGAATAAGAAAGGGTGACAGAATAGGAAGTATGCAATATATGGATATTACATGTCCATATATATATATATTCTATCTATTAATGTATAGAATATGACATAGTTTACTTATGGTATGCTGTTCATAAATTCTTTTGAGTTAAGGTTCATAAATCCATTACATTAAAACCGCCTGTTTATATTTTGGCAACAGAATCAGACTTGCTTGTTACTGGGCAGGTGGGAATGCATTGACTCCTGGAGCTTCTTACAGCTTTTCTGCCTCTACAGCAGGCTATACGTCAGTTAACTCTGTAATGATATTGTTGTATCAGAGAAAAAAATCAATTTGACAGTATATCGAGCTGTTACCTGTGTCCTCAGACCACAAATGAATTTTGAAAAATGAGTCTTTTCAGCTCTGCGTTTATGCTGCTTACTTTATGGAGCTACATAAGAAAGACTAAAGCTATAAGCACAAAGGGCTGGGACTTCCACTTCATCTTCTTATCAGATACTTTCATAGCAGCTCAGTTTATTCCTTGGGTAGACAAAGTCTTTGCATTAATCAGTTAACAATTCAGTCATTGAGAAAGTGATGTAGTGGTAGCCACACCACAATGCAAAGTTGCTTGACTTCAATTTCCGTAGCTGGCAAATGTGGCACAAATGTGGCCAGCTTTGTAGAAAGCAATTAGAAGACTTCACACCAAGCTTTCCCGCTTACAGGAATATCTTGTGCCGGAATCTCTAACCTCAGACTGTAGAAACAGAGAAAAAGACCTGTATCTGATGGGATGCTTGTGCTATGAAGAGGGAAAGAACTTCGGAAGACCTTAGTTTTGATGCTTAAAACAGTACCTTCTTTGAAAGATTCAGAAAGTTCTCAAGAGAGTAGTAGAGGTCAAAACCCAAGACATTCTCTGCAAGTAGCAGCATAACTTCCCTTTTGAAAACGTGTACATAAGGAAATTTCTGAACCCAGGTTTTCTGTAAACAGTATGATTTCAGTCTGTGAAACAGAGAAATAGAGGTTCAGATGATGTTCCTTGGCCTTCTTTAATCAAGAAAGAAAATATATGATATGAGGTTATATGAGGATTACAAGACTTCTGAAGGCTGATATTGATGTGAAGATTTTATATTGCTTAAACTTTGGGGACACTAGTGATGGATGAATTCACCCACTTGATGAATAGGTTTCCCCAGATACCCATGAAACTAGCCTCTGGATTTAGAGTAGCACAAGTTCTGTACATTTCTCGCACGTACCTTGGTCTAAAGAAGAGTATGTTATTTTTCATTTTTGGCTGTAACAGAAGAAAAAAAAAATCGAGCAGCAGAGAATGAAATAATAATACAGACAAAAAAAATCTGTCAGATCAAACTCATTTTGAAAAACTGTAAAACTGATTCAGGGTGTTTCTATGCCCCCAGCATCTGATTCAGATATGGACAGAGATATTGGGAAAGATTGCAAAAACAATATGGTCTGAAACTACTGGTTTTGAAAGACTTATCTTCTCAGGTAGGGGCAGGAGAGCAAATTTTCCTGTCAAAACAGGTTCAGTAGAGTCTAACTACATCTGAGTGCTTTATTAATCACATAGCACTGTGATTTTGTTTTGTAGTGTGCTTTAGATTTGGTTTTGGTAAGCCTTGGCAAGTGGGAGTATGCAAGGACTGATTGTAAAATAAAGCTGGAACTGAATGATTGCGATTCAAACAGTGGTATTTTTGTTCAGGAAAACTGTAACTGTTGTTGCTGTGTTGCCCTTAACTGAAAAGTCTGATTCTTCTGAAAAGTCACAGGCATGATGATGCAGCGTATTTGAAGACATCTGCAGACTTTGCCTAAAGAATGGGGTTACTGAAGTGTAATGCATTTTACTGTAGCTGACATTTGAATTTTTAATGATTGAGAATGGCTGAGGTGATGCTTCTGATACTTTTGGTTTGGTTTTTTTTTTTCCCCTTCTTTACATTTGAACACATTATTTGTGTTCAGATTGCTCTTAATTTTGAAGAACCATATAATGGTAACTTTTCCTTTTGGTACTTTTGATATGTAGTATTTAAAATTGTATGATTTTTAAAAGATTTTTTTCTCTGTTTGACATGTGTTTTTACTCTTTTGTATAGGTATTACAGCCTTGTGACTTCTTCTTTGAAATGAAACAGTCAGGTACTAGTCCACAGACCGCTGATCTAACGATTAAATCTCTAACAGTAAAAGTAGGTAAACTTTTATTGTGTTTTTTAGTTCTCTACTACTTCCTGCTCAGAAGGCTTTGAAGCTGCTTGTGGGATATGTTTCTTAAAAAAAAAAAATGAAATCAGGAATGACTGAAGAGGGGAATTCTTTCTGTTCTTCATCAGGTCACCTACCTGTTTGGCATGTGAAAACAAAAATGAAAATTAACAATTGTGTCACAATGCTTTTGTTTTGGAATCTGTGTTTTATATAATGGCCTGATGTGCAGAGCTAAGTTTTGAAGTGTTCAGATAGCACATTGGATCAGTTCAGAAAGCTCCTGTCTGGAAGAAAGGCAGGAGTTGAAAATCTGAGTAGGTTGAACTGTAGCTTGTGCAAAGGAATGAGTTTTCAAACTAAGACTCCTGTAGTGTACAGAGGTGTTTTGTTATTGTAACGTATTCATTATAATTTTGTGTCTGAAAGTAGCTGTTTCCTAGCTTCTCTTTTCCAATTATTCCAACTTCCTATTTGTAGGTTTCACCAATAATCATAAACACAGTAATTACTATTACATCAGCCCTTTATCAAACTGCAGAAACAACAGAAGAAGAGATTAGTCAAATTCCTCCAGACTTGTGGAATAAGAAAGATATAAAAAATTTAAAAATGTGGTTTCTCGAAGAGGCAAATGAAAATGAAGATACAAATCCAACCGTTGAACTGGTTCCCACAGGAGAGTCATTGAAAATTAATATAGACTCTGTTTTTGTAACACTTGAAGCTGGGGTTGGGCACAGAACTGTACCAATGCTTTTAGCCAAGTCCTCATTTCTTGGAGAAGTCAAGAACTGGACTACTTTAATCAACCTACGTTCTCGTCTTGAGCTAGAGGTGAGGAATCCTACATAAGAAAGAAAAGTTTTCTTAAGATATTAAACCTGTTACGTTAGATGAAAATAGAAAAACAGTCCATATATTTGATGACTAAGCTCCTGCAGATACATGTTATGGGAGCAGGACAGGAATGAGGCGTTAAGGTGGTTCAAATGAAAATCTAATGCATTAGATGTAATGTATTAACACCAGTAATTGGTGTTATACAAACTCACATTTATACTCTATACAAGTTCACAAAGGACTGTTGCATCAATATTAAGTTTTGGAGTAGCAACTGGCTAAAACTCTTTGACAATCTTAGTTTAAGATTACAGTAGAATAATACAGTCATGTGTCATTTCTATAAAATACTATGTTGTACCAGTATTGTACATAAACGTCCAAACCGGCTCATATTTGGAAATTAGTGACTTAAAATTCACTGGTTGCTGTAGATTTTTTCCTTATTTATAGTGCTTTAAGCTTCCAGTGCCTACAGTTTAATCCAAAATTTTATTTTAAGTGACACACCTTATACACAACTTATACCACTTACTTGGAAGTGCATCTTTGTGGTAGAGACTTAGCTGCCTCATTTATTTCTCTAGTGCATTTTCTTCATCTTATGGTGGGAGCTGAAAGTTCAATCTGATTATAAAACTTTTATGTTACCAAAGTAATTAATATAATTGTAAATTGAATTTTAAATATAAAGCTTTCATTGATTTATCAGCTGTATGTAATTTCCTAATTGCCTTCTGCATTTTGATAGGTACACTATTTTAATGAGATGTTTGGGGTGTGGGAACCTTTGCTTGAACCACTAGAAGTTGAGAAGACTGATTTTTTCAAACCGTGGATTCTTGAAATCAAGGTATATTTTCCAAAGCTGAGCTCAGATCTTTCATTTCAATACCTTAGAAGAAACAAAGGCTCTGCATCTTTCATTGCTGAGACTACTCTAACAATTTTGTTCCTTCTTGTTTGTTACTGAGACTTTTTTCCCCAATTAGTGAATGAAAGCAGCTCTTGCAGAAGTGAAGATCCAGACTCACAGATCTGTTAAGTAATATTGGCTTTCAGGTGGCAAGAAGATTTGATTCGAGTTGCATTAGATAATCATAATGACTTTATATCAGTTTCTCTAAAGTTAGGTCGTATGCTAATGATGCATTCAGTGACTTTGGAAAGAAGGAAGACCACTCATCTTGTTCCACAGTAGTATCTGTAGTACAAATGTGCTGGAAAAACTGATACCTGTTACTGACCGGCACAAAGTGCATTGTGGGAATAGTGCTTTTACTGCTCCAGTTCCATCTTTCTTAAGGAAATAGTCTAGATTCTGGTCTCAAAGTAGATAAGCATTTATCTAAGGAAGGGAGATAGTTCTTTTTTTCTCTCCTTATGTCTTAACTGTTTTATTACATTGTTTTCTGATTTTTTTCAAAACTGTTCAAGTATTTTTAGCCTGAGAGGTTGCTCAGAATAGATGAACCACCCTTCTCCTAGAACTGCTGTTCAACTAGATTAAACAACTTTCTATAGTAATGGCCTCAGAAGGGTAAAGATTATGGACTTTGATATTGCAATTAAGAAATTGCTATTAAAAATATTCCTAAGAATTTTCCAGAAGGATATGAGACCTAATGCAGGAGGAAGGTAGAAGATAGTGAGTCAAATCTCATATCTTCTTGCCCAGATTTGACATATATCATTTGGAAATACATAATTTCTAGAAATGTTGAACGCCAGGAAAATGTAATCCATGTGATTTTTATTTCTTTCCTTCAAACAAATGAAAACATACAAAATAGGTATTTGGTTTGGAAACTTATAAAGACTAAATTTGGAGTTGCTGTTTTAAGAATAGGAAATCAATTATGTATAATAGTTATTACACAGTGTTATTAGATATGTTAAGGTGAATGTTTTCACACAGCATTTACTAGGTATGTTCTTTATTTTTGAATAATCATAAATTTAGCTACTGTTACTGGGATTTCATTGAATTCTGAAAAATATTTTTTGCCTCTTGCCTTCATTATTCTCTCTCTCTTTTGTATTTATTGAGAATAAAAACATGAACAAAAAAAGAAAAACCATGGCAGGATGTAGAAGCAGGAAAGGGAGAGAAAAAGACTCTTTAGGTGAAACTTGCTTCTACAGAAGGAGTGGTCAGATAAGACTTCTTTAAAAATCTCCTTTCAGATGAAGAAGAAGGCTAAAAAAGCTTTGGTTGAATCAGATGCAGAAGAAGAAAACTACAAGGTTCCAGAATATAAAACAGTAATAAATGTTTCCTCAAAAGACCAGCTGAACATTACACTTTCCAAATGTGGGCTACAAATGTTGAATAACTTGGGCACGGTAAGGAAGATTACTTAACTATGCAGTGTCAGAGTTATTAAATGAATGTTTGCACAGATAGTCTTGATGAAATCTTATTCAGTCCATGTGTTTTGTATCTATACTTTGCTTTCTAGGCATTTGCTGAAGCTGCTAGTCAAACTTCAGACATCTTCAAAAAAGACCGAGCACCATTTGTAATAATAAATTCTTTAGGACTTCCCATCACTGTCTCACCTAGTGATTCCTTTACTGTCCTTAATGTTGAATGTGGAGCAAAAATATTTCATTTAAGAGTTGGAGAGAATTTAAGTATGGAATTTGTCAGAACGAAAAATGAGAGTGACCAGTTCACAGCAATGACAACTCTGAGTAGCAAGAGGTTTTACATTCAGATCTGTAAGTTCTGAAGTTCATACATCTTCTGTTTTTGTAAATACTACATGATGCATAGTACTGCACCTTGTACAGGTCAGTAAGTACTGGGGGACTATGTAACGTGAAAGGAGTGTTACTTTCGATTCGAGATGTGTGGCAGTATTTGAAATCCTGTTTTCTTCTTTGCAGCTAAACGTTACATGTATCATGCTTGTTAATTTTTGTACCATAAATTTTCTAATATGATGTATTATTTAGGTAACTAATTTTTATTTCATAATTTTACTGCAATCAAATATTTTTGTTTGTATTCACATGTTAATGCAGAATTAAGCTGCCCAAATAATTTTTTTTCTTGTAGAATTGAGGCCTGTATATATGTGTGTTCATAGAAGAAGTTACTCTAAAGGGAAATGTTTTTAAGAGAAGATTGTTTTAAATAATTTAAAGTAAAGCACAGTTAAAGCTAAAAGTAAAATTTAGCTCTTTTTTAATGGAGTGTGTGTTAACAATTTAAGTTGATTTATTGCAACAATTGACAGTTTTTCAAAACTGATTTTTCAAAATGGTCTTGACCGTAGGATTTATTAGTTGAATTGTTTTTACAGTATTTGTGAGCTATACCTTGTTAATAAGCCATTACATCTTGTAAACTTTTCTCTTTATTTGCAGTTGCAAACCCCACTTAATTATTTGAGTGATGGACTCACTCTTTTTCCTGTGGTGATAAAAGAATCTTTGCTGTTTCTTTAGTAACAATGCAAGATTGGCATATTAAAAGTGGTGATTGTACTTTTTCATCTGCTTTAAATTTTTTTTTTAATAGTTTGAGTGATACAGGAAATTCTATTGAATGCATATTTCTGTCTTTCAGATAATATTTTTATGCTCCTTTTGAGTCTTTCTTTTCTCATCTTGTAAATTCTAGGTCCAGATAATCATTCCACTGTGGAAAAGATTCCATTGACGAAAGTGGGTCGATGTATTTACAGAGTGAGACACGAGGAATCAGGTGTTGAAAGGTCCATTGTCTGCCAGATTGATACTGTTGAAGGAAGCAAGATGATAACTATACGTTCTCCTATTCAGGTTATATTTCCATACATTATAATTTCATTATTACTTTAATTTATTTAATGAGTGAAAATGATCCTATAGTCTTTAGATAAACATTTTAAAAAACATATTTTAAAAAATTATCTGAACAATTCATGTAACTTTGCTGTTGTGTGTTATAAGGTAGTTTAGAAGAAATTTTCAAGAATAAAAAGATTTTTCGAAGTGGCAAAGGCAGGGGGTTGGGTGGGGGTAGAAATGGACTGTATTTTAGATCAGGGTCATTCGTCAGTACTGTTTTCTAATACTAGCTCTAATTTCAGTCTTGTTGAACTAAGTGCTTTGTGTGAAGTGATCAAACCTCTCTTAACCTTACCTTGGTTCCACAAGGTTATCCTTCTGTCGGATTATTTCTTTTTTTCATCCTGTACCATTAATACATGAATTTTGAATATAGTACCAGGTCAGCTGAAGAGTGAGCCCTTTGAGCATGTATCTTTTTTGATTGAATAGTATTTTTGATAGACATTATATGGTTTACAAGTACAGGGATGGTCCAGATATTAGTGTTCGATAGTGATAGTGTCCCTGTTACATATCACTTGCTGCTTTTGCCCAGAGTGGTTTACGACTTGGTTAATAACCAGATTTACTGTTTTATTCTTCCCTAAAGTAATTTTTCTTTTTTCCAGAGCTAATAATGCCATTAAATTAACCCTGAAATAAATAAAATAATTTTTGCAAAGAACAAGAGAACTATATACCACCCAAATTATAATGGACATTGATGGTTTAACCTTAAAAAATATTTGACTTCCCTTGTGTTTTTTGCCATGTGGATTTTGCCCCACACAGCCTTGTATGTGCTATATTTTAGGAGAAAGTTCTTTGGAAAGTTATTATATAATTCATATTTACTTGTCTTTGGTTTTACAGAGCTTTATGTTTCTCCTTGAAAAGAATTTTATGACTAATGTATTAATTTCATAATTAAAATATAACAATAATCTGCACAAACAAATAATTTAAGGAGATTTGCTGGTATTAGAGACAGTTCTTTTGAAATACCTGACCTTGAATGGTAGATGGGTGAGATGAACAATGAGACAGTTCTCACTCTGTGCTCTGTTAGGCTCAAAACACTTTATCTTTCCATTTTTTTCCTAACGTATGTTGCTGGATTTTTATTTCATATAGATAAGGAACCATTTTTCAATCCCATTAAATATTTTTGAGGAAGGAAGATGTTTAGGGACTGCTTCACCAGAAAATGAATTCAACATACCATTGTCCTCTTACAGGTACTTCAACGTATTGTTCTTTTATAGTGGAATATGTTTATACATTGTTGATTATTGTATCAATACAATTATGCAGAAAAAAAAATTAGTTGTTCTCTCTGCTACCTCATACTGCAATTAATACTGTGCTATCATTGCTGGGTAGGATCTTCTCAGAGCATCTAGTCTGAGTTAAACAGAATACTATTTGATTCTTGAATTGGAAGTCTTTTGAAATGCATTTTACTGAACAACTTAAGTTAGCTAAGTTACTTTAAGGATCCAAGCCCAGGTGCTTTTGGAACGCAGTGATTGTTATCTGCACAGTACAGACTTTTTTTTTAAAAAGGGCTTTTTGATGTTTTGTGATTCTAAAGTAAAAAATTGAATCTAATATGCAGGAGGTTGAGGTAGACAGACGCCAGCAAAGTTGAAAAGAGACAACGACCTTTATTGCTACAACACACACATATTTATAATCACATATTCTGCAAAGTCACTGTACATGTGCACAAGCATAAAATATGATTGGTTATGCCAACTCTGTACACGCACATAAACATAGGACATAATTGGTTATGCCAACTCTGTACACGCGCATAAACACAGGACTTAATTGGTTATACCAACTAAAACATGCGAAACTTGTCTCAGTCTAATTGGTCAAGATAAACTGCCGAATTGAGGTTCTCTGTGCCAAGTTCCCTTTATTGTGGAATGCACACCTGTGTTCTAATTGGCATCTTTCCTTTTTTTGTCTTCTTGTTTATTCTGTTCAAGGTCTTCTAAAGGCGTCTGGAATGCTCTTGCCACCATTAGCTAAATATGTGTCCACCCCAGGGTGCACGCACCCGAATGCATCAGCTCTCAGACCAGTACAGCCTTTTCCATGCTGCTGAATGAATGGTAGTGCAGCAGCTGCAGCACGGTCCAGTGTTTGGCAAAGATCCCATGGAGCGTCTCCCCTGGTTCCTCATCCCTCCTTTTTTCTCACCTGCCATTCCTCCAGGAGGCAGGAGCTGGTGGTATTCTGCCCTCGTGCCAGCTTTGTCCCCAGTTCTGGAAATGGTGCAGTTTCATTTCTCTGTTGATAGCAAAAGTTGACTCAAATGCAACGTACAGTGCTGTAGATTAATGTAAATGTTCCTTGTGAAAATTGATGGAGGTTTTAGTTTAATAGTGAGTAAATTGCTAATCATCTTATCGAGAGTAGCTAGTGGACAGGTATTCAAGCTTAGTTCTCAAAATCATAAACTTCATTAAAAAAATCACTTGTACTGTCTTTTTTTCCCAGCATCTTTTTTTCCACTTCATCATCTACATTTCTAAATGTGCTTTTCCTTCATGTGCCACAAACTTTAGATAAAGAAGCTTTATGTCAGTCAGGACCGCAGTGATTTGAAGCAATTATTTAAGCTGTTACAGACATTGCATACACGCAGCAGTGAGCATTGCGTTGGATCCAAAAAGGATTATTCAAACAAAAGCTGAGCATAATAAGAAAATGAAAAGTATATTTCAACACATAACTATGTTTAGTGAGTATTTCAATGCAGATGTAGGTATGGCTGCATTTAACTGTTATGCTGCCTTTTTAAAAAAATCTCAAGCTGTTTGATGAGGAAGCTGAAGTTAAAAATTAAGCCTTTCTCATAACCTCTGCTCCCTCCTACGCAAAGGCAGAAGCAGGAACAGCCTGCATCTTGAAACGGTCAGTGCGGTGGCAGAGGGCCAGTGTCATGGCGCAGTGTCAGCCTTGATGACTCTGTAGAGGCGGATTGCCTGCAAAGTCTGTCCTTTGTCACCACTCGGCTAGAGAGCTCAGGGCAGCGGCTTCTTGCTCTGGAGGGCAGTAGGAAAGGTCTCCTCAAGCCTGTTGAGGAAGAAGAGGTTGCCATCCAAGAAGGCTTTGCTGTGAGAAGGTTATGATAATGTGCCATCCTGAATAATTCATCTCCTGCACAGAGCTATGGCAGCACTCTGTCAGCTGTGACAATAAACTGTATCTCCAGGTACTTAGCTGAGCTGCCTATTCTGCTGGGTGAGCATCTTATTAAAATCTCTTAACTTGATACCTCTGCTAAAAATATCTTTGTTGCTGTTTAACCACTGAGTTTCCTTTTTAACTTTAAAAATAGTGGTGATCACTAGCCACTGACAAATACTATGTCACTGACAACATCTGACTGATACATTTAGATTTGCTGTCAGTGTATCACTAAGATGCTGCAAAAAAAGTCTTAAGCAAAGCAGTCTAAGGAAGTAACAAAACCTTTTGGGGGATAACGTCAGCAGCAGGGTTATTGAGGGCATAGCTGTGAGACAAGTGCATGGTCACAGAAATAAAGCATGGAAAAAATGAAGACGGTGGAGAGAAACCTACCTAGGCAAAGGCTGAGTTGAGTACTAAGGGATTACAGGGGCACTTGTGCACGAGCTTATCCATCTGCTGGAAAATAAGCAACACCTCCTAAGATCCTTCATAAATTTGTTAGGTTTTCTTACAGCCATATGCCTGACAAAATTTTCTAGAAGGTGGGAGAGAGAATAAGAGGAAACAGACAGGATGTTTTATTTCTCTTTGTGCCATCCCATGGCAGGTGGGGACGGGGAGTTGGGCAGGATGGGTTTTGTTTCTAGAAGAGGAAGCTACGGTCCTGAAACCTGGGGGGTGGCTGAGCAGTGACAGAAGATAGCTGGTTTCCTCCTGTGATGCATGGGTATCTCGCTGTCCAGCCTTGATGCTGAGCCTTTCAATAGGTGATATTTTCTTTCCAAATATGTCAAAGCAGGAGCTGCTACTGAGGCACTGGGTAAGCCACGGTCACCAGCAAAGCTTCAGCTGAAGTTTTTACTTGCTAAAACTCAAGCGGGGAGGAATAGAGGGTGACTGTAGAAGCACCTTTTCCCTCCTGTAGTCCTTGTGGATGGATATGGGGGACTGTTTCATCCCTTGATACGAATCACAGTATCCTTCAGAGTATTTTCATTTTTCCTGATTTCTTACAGCCCCAGCAGGACTGTTGTGCTTAGCAGAAACCACTAGTCCTGTCAGATGCACTTGTGTCAGACCTGCTTGCTAGGAATGGCTTAAGAAAGTGCTGAAAGCAGGCCCACAAGGAGCAGGAGTTACACTGAATTTGGGAGGATACTCTGGAAAAGTCAGAAAGCTCAAGCTAGGCTCTAATGCTATTCCCACCACAGCTAAAGCTATCAGATTATTAGAAGAATAAGGAGTTTCCAGTAAAAGAAGTTAAGATTAAAAAGAGCAATCTTTTCCTAAAAGAAAAAACTGTAAGTCCACCATCCTCATATTTTGCTGCTTTAATAGCACTATCATTCCTTAAAAGAGCTGCTGTAGGTTTTTTTTTCTTAGTGCTTTGGTGGCCGGTAATGCCTAGATATGTCTAGATTTAGTTACCCTGATCATACCTAGTAAGTGATTTTGAATATATCAGGCGATAGCTGTGTGCGATAAAACACAAGCTATATCTGGCTGGCTGTTGTCTTCTTTGAAGCTGCTAGTTGTCAGGATGCAATATCCTCCGTGCTGCCCAGCAAGACTGGACGGTGAAACAAAATAAGAGTGTTTTCCCTCTCATCCCTGGAAGTCTTTCAAACCAGCATCTCAATTTGTTTACCCAAGTTTGCCCACACATCCTTATGTGTCTGCAAGAGCTGGATACAAGCATCCCAGCTGAGCTCTGAAATCACGTGGTGACTTGATAGGGAGATAAGGATCCACAAGCTTTTAGAAGTAATGAATTAGGAATAGCAAAACTTTCCAAAACAAATCTTATTTTAAATGCATCTCACATTGCAGCATCTGCTTTTCTCTGCAGTTCTGAACATACTTTCTCCCTGTCCTCACCAGCTGTGACCTACAGTGACAGGTACATGGGACTTTGTGAAGTTACAGGTAACCTAGCTACTGTTTCAGTTACCAGACTGACCTGAATCCTTTACCAACCCATCAGTTCTCTTGCCCATCTCTGCTTGCTCAAAACTGCAGCTGCAAGTCCAGTCCTTGCCGGAGCCTCTGACAACAGCCACAAGCTGGTGGTGAACGATCTGGGTGCTATCTAGCTCCTGCAGTGCCTTCCTGCAGATAAAGGTGCGTATTGCAATCCTCTCCCTTACTTGCTGGCAAATGACTAAACATCCAGGATTAAACCTTGATCATCCTACTCGGTTCTTGGCCATCGGAGCAGCTGGGTTTATTTTTGCTTCCCTGGCCTGTGTGATGGTAGGCTGGGCTCAGTCCTGGACTCCTGAATGGCGTAGTGCCTGTGCTCCCAGCCTGCCAGCTGAAGCCTTGGCTCTCCTCTCTCTTGCTGGCCCTAATGGGATCTCTGGGTCCTCTCCTTCCCACAACATGAGTGAGGCAGTGAGGTGACATTAAATACTGGAACAGCAGATAAAAGGCCGTTACTATATTTATTGAGTGTTACAGATAAGTAATCCACTCTGCTGTCAGTGTCTAGAGAAACAGCAAATAAAGTATACATGCCCCTTGCTTTGATGTGATGAAATCTCCAGAGGACATTTACTTCAGTGGCATTTGCAGTGCAGCTGTAGCTGAGTTTTTCAGTGGAAAATGTAAGATATTCATGTCTTTATGCACTGCTTTAAAAATATTGCTATGGCTGATTCTTGTATGCTGGACGATTCTGTGGTCTGAAAGCTGTTTTTTTTCCCAAAATGTTATTAAAATCATCTTAACCGTTTTTGTTGGAAGGGGAAAAATTAATAGTTATTTTGTGGTTTCATACACTACACTAAAACAACAGTCTGGTTTTCATTTAAACCAATAAAAGTATGGAAATTCAAAATGAAGCCTCTCTTCATGTCCTTAGATCAACTTGTTGGCCTTGCTAAAATGCATAATGGATGAAGCAGGGGAAAAACCTCAGTCTTACAACTCATAGCATTGTTTTCTCATACAGCTCAGCTTTTTTGTTGCTGGATTTCAAACTTGACCTCACTTTATTGCCTGTCTTCTCAAGCTATAAAAACTTCCTCAGTTTTGCAAATTTGCAGGATTTCAGAATCCAATGAACCACAGACATTATGTTTAAAAAACGTAAGCAATAATTAAGCAAATTGGTTAGCAAATGTACATCAGTGACTGAATTAATACAGGTTTTAATTTTGAACTATAAACCTGACTGTTGGGGACAATGGGTATTAGTCATTTCTTGTTTATAGTATGGTCAGAAAGAGACCAGAGGCGCTGGCACGGCTGCAGCACGGGAAACCCCGTCCGGCCCCAAGGACGCAGCCCGTCCCGGTGCGAGCGGAGCGTCCCGGGGACGGGCCCCTGAGCAGTGGGGGATCCCCATCCCCGGGGATGCCCCGACTCGCCGGGACTCGGCCCCCAGCGACCCGCTGCAGCTGCCTCAAGCCTGAGCCTGTCCGTGAGTCCGACGCGCTTGCGTGTGGGGCGGCTAGCATCGCAGCGCTGCCCCTCTGTTTCCACCCTGCAGGTTCCTTTCCAGCTCTGCCCTCCCCGCAAGGACAGGGCAGGACTGAATCTGGAGAAACTCCTCAGAGTTGCTGGGGTTCACTTCTCGCCGGTGAGCAGCCTGCCACTGTCCCTGAAATGCCTGCAAGCGCTGGGCAGTATAACCGGGCGTCCTTAGCCTATGTGTTATTCCATCTCCCCAAGGCTTTGAAAAGCGAAGCTGTTCCTTCCCTCGTTGCTGTGAATGAGCCGCCCTAGGTGTTTACAGCTCTTTGATCTATTGGGTCACAGCTCCGTCACTTCTGGCTGCTGCCCACACCCTCGAAGCTGCCTGCCCTCCCTCTTCTCCCCTCTCCTGGGAGGGAGGTTGCTCAGCTGGGCTCATTGCCTTCCTTCATCTGCTTTCCCCAGCATCCCCTGGCCAAGCTCCATGTGTGTGTGTATACTTAAAGCTGATAATATTGTAACTTATCTTTGATTACCACACTGCTGTTCAGCATCCGTCCCCAATGACCCCTAACACCTTCTGAAACTTTATAGCTTGTGAAGACAGGTCCATAAAATGATGTTAAGTCTTAAACGAGGTACTTCAGAGCCAACTGGCTGGCTCGGCTTTGGCAAAACTTCACGTAGTGAAGGTTGTACCTGCTGAGGCACTCCGTGTAATAAACCGTTTGCCTGAGCAAATTTAAACCCCCTGGTCCCTTCCCCTGCAACAGACCATGTGTGCTGTGGAGCAGAGGCAGGGTACGGGCTTAGGCGGCTCAGCGCCTACAGCCTCCAAGCTGGGCAGTTCATCTCTATCTCAGACACGTTCCCACAGCACAGAGGTTTCTGCATGCTGAGCTTTGCCGGGGGAATTTGCTTCACAGGCTGGAGGAGGTCTTGTTTATTTTTTTTTTCCCAAGGGGAAATGAGTTGCCTAAGTAACCTGGACAAAGAGTAGCGTTTTAGATGAGATGTTACAGCTTCACGTTTATTTGCTTGTTTATAGGGCTTTTATATTCTTTTGAAGCACAGCAAGAATGTGTAAGAATTGTGGTTATTTATCATAGCCGTAAGAAGTGGGCCTGGTGGTGATGGTACATATCAAAACCTAGTTGTGCAGAGCCCTTACCTGAAAGAGAACGGGGGATTTCTGGACAAGATCTGTCCCCTCTGCCGTGTGACGTGTGTTTAGCAGCAGCTCTGTTCCCCATCTGGGCTCTTGTGGTCTGCCAGGAGGAACTGGGACAAGCACTGCTGAAATCGCTAACGTCACTGTTCCGACTTGGCAGTAAAGAGCCCTTGAGACAGTTCCCGGATGCTGGCACCATGTGCCTGTGCTGTTAAATTCACGGCTTGAGCGGGAAGTTAGCACAGGCCAGGGAACACTTCCAGTGGGGCGGGATGTGCGAGGTCCTCTCGTGCTGGCATTCTTTTCCTCTGGGGCAGTCCTCCAGCCTGCCCTGCGTCCCTGCTTAATCCACTCCCCCTCCTCATCGCAGGCTTTGCCAAGCAGCGGTGCCATGCCATGAAATCTCCTGGTCCTGGGGGCTGCAGAAGCTGGAGAGGAGCTGTGGAAGAGGGGGACAATGGAGGAGGATGGAGATGGCAGCCTGCAGGAGACTTGCAGAGCTGGGGTAGTCCTGCCAGTGTGCTGGTCAACACAAAGTCTTTGAATGGCATGAAAAGCTGGGATGAAAGCCAGCACCCCGCCACAGGCCGGGGCGGCCGCCCTGCCAGGCTGCTCTGGAGGTTTGGCATGGAGCCCTGTGCACCCAGGAGCCCTGCGCCCCAGGGGAGCAGCCTGGCCTGGAGGAAGGCAGAGCGAACCTGGGCAGGGTGCTTTGCAGACTGTGGCTTTCGGAGCTGTCTGGCTGGGTGGCACACACACAGACAGGGGGTCTGCACTGCGTCTGGAGTCCTGGGGTGAGATGAGAGCCACCAGTTCCTTAGCTGGGATATGCTCAGGGTGAAGCAAGAAGAAATGACCTTGAAGAGCAGCTCTTGCAACCACCACTCTCTGTTTTTCTCAGGAGCACGTATGAGGTTGTTCTTCCGTAGAGAGCATGTATGGGTGCTGCAGAAGCCCGTTGAAGGCAGTAGCATACCAACAGCATTCTCCACGCTAAACTGTTACTGGATCTTGGTCACAGACCAGTGGTATAACAAATGGGAACCCTACTGTGTCATAACTTACATGGAGGCAGCTTTGCCAAGAGAAGGTGACAGCAGAGGTCGAGGGGTCTTTGACGCAAGGCTTAGAGGAGTTCCTGAGGTCCATGGATCCTCCTTGGAAAGATCTAGGTGCAGGGGTGAGGTGAGAGGCAGCTTGGCCCCCTCAACACCTTCTCAGAGGGAACATGGGACTGGGGAGGGAAAGGGAGCTTCTTCAAACCCCATCGTGCTCAGCCAGTCCTACCCTCCTGGGCAGGCCTAACCTATGGCTTCCTCTGTCAGGCAGCTCCACCACCACCACCACCCCTAGTGCCAGACACCTTGTTTCTCTTCCTTTCCTCTCCTGAGCTTTCATGGACGATCAGTGTTTCTTTCTGGCCCCCGCATTTCTCTGTTCCCCAGCATATTTATGTTAAAATTTGTAAGGGTTTTTCTTCAGGGCTTTTCAAGGTTTATTTCTGATGGCATTTGAGATGGAATCTGACTTGTGATCCTCTGGTGTGCTGGTGATTAGGTAAGGCTGGTGTGGGTGCGGAGGTCACGGTGGAGTGGGGGAGACCAGCCAGGAACCTCGGTTAGGAGAGCACTCTGTACGTGAGGTCACTGTTTCAGCGGAGGAGACAGAAGCAGCCTCTGAAATTGGTCTTCTTCATGACATGCAGAGTGTTGTGGTTTAACCCCAGCCAGCAACTAAGCACCACGCAGCTGCTCACTCACTCCTCCCCCACCCAATGTGATGGGGGAGAAAATCGGGAAAAGAAGTAAAAATCATGGGTTGAGATAAGAACAGTTTAATAGAACAGAAAGAAAGAAACTGATAATGATAATGATAATGATAACACTAATAAAATGACAACAGTAATAATGAAAGGATCGGAATGTACAAATGATGCGCAGTGCAATTGCTCACCACCCGCCGATCGACACCCCGTTCGTCCCCGAGCGGTGAATAACTCCCCACACCTACTCCCCCCAGTTTAGGTGACGTCCCATGGTATGGAATACCCCGTTGGCCAGTTTGGGTCAGCAGCCCTGGCTGTGTCCTGTGCCAGCTTCTT
>JAVJGG010000074.1:41895707-41958211 GCA_035590195.1 Aviceda cuculoides | reverse complement strand
GTTGTGATAGGAGCAAATGTGGCCAGTCACACAAACCGGTACGGATATATGGAGAGTGAAAAGGTTTATTTTATTCAGTTGGAAGGATAAGGAATGGGAGGGAGACAACACACAGAGACATAAAACCTGACTGATTAACATTAACAAAGACAACAGGAAACAAACCTGTTCATTAAGACTAATTGATGGGCCATCAGGAAACTGCAGGCAAACCAGGACTTTGCAACCAATAAAGATATGAACCTGAGGGCCCAGGATGTTGGAGGAGGTTGGTGGGCATATGCCAACTGATGAGGCAATGTGCAGGATAAGGGGAAGCAGGGAGGAACAAAGTGGGGGTAGACAGAAAAGAGTATAAAAGGGAGGGGCTACGTGTAAAACGAGACCAGTCAGTGCACTTGTCTGGCTGAGCCCTGTGTCTGATCACCACAGTCTATCCTATCTTCTCATATACTCTTCCTGAACCTTTTCTTAACTGTCTCTCTGTGTAATCTCACTCTCTATCTCGTGTGTACGTGTGTGGTGCAAGGACTAAGTGTCAGCTGCTGCTGAGACCTGTATGTGTGTGAGTGGAATTTGGTGCCAACTACTGGAGTCAGACCAGGGGTGTGGGTGCCCCGACCTGTGGTATCAGCTACAGCAGCAAGTGGAGTCTCAGCATTTTTGTGACTGGAGTGAGTGGGTATCTTTAACCTCCAGCCATGCAGTGGGAACGGTGTGTCTCCTAAAAACCAGCTACTGGGAGGACCAGCATGAGTGAGGGGCTCAGTGCTGGTGGCTGAAGTGGGACCTCAGGACACAGCCCATGTGCCATGTGCTGGCTGCTGGGGCTCTGACCATCTTTATATTCCCCAGTCCTGGTGTGCATGGGGTGTGCATGTATATTCACTGGCAAACCTCAGTCTGGAGCAGCTGGCAAGCAGGGGGACCTTGGGTCGGGGCAGGAGTATTAGGTGGGTGGAGGGTCCCTGCTGGTATCTGGGGGACCCCTGATGGTGAGGTGCCTGTGGGATGAGTGTGTGAGTGCTGTGTGCGTGCAGCCAGCACCGAGCTGGACCAGCCAGTGAAGAGGGGACCCATGGGTGGGTAAGGGGGCCAGGATGCGGGCAAGGGTGCCGGGTGGTCAGAGGGGCCTTGCCAGCACTCGAGGGAACCATGAATGTGTGTGTGCTTGTGAACCTGGAGAATGTCGTGTGTGCACCCGCGCTGGTGACCTCCTGTCTCCACCAGCCCAAGAGGAGGAGAGACACGGCTGGCTGTGCTTGTGTTTTATGTGAGCCCTCTATGTAGGTGCTGCTGAAGGCAGCGCCTTGTCTGTGGCAGCCTGTGTGACCAGTCATGTCAGGGTCTTGCTTGTGTGTGTCTATCTGTCTGTCTCTGGGATATGTGCTGAGCTTCACTACTGGTTGAACCTGCAAACAGGAAAGTGGCAGCTGTGTCCCTCAGCCTGGGCAGAGACCTCGGGTCCTCAGGCTGGGCTCCAGCAGCCAGGCAGGAGGTAGACCTGGGTCAGAGCAGCTGAAGGAGGTAGACACGCTCTTAGTGTCACTTAACATAATATACACACTGTAATGCAGAATTTCTTTACTAAATTTGGAAACAAGTGAATTCCACACCCTTTTCTTTAATTCAGTGCAGTTTTCAGTTGAAAAAAATTTATGTTGTTAATGCATATTTGTCAAGGATGCTAAAATACTTATCAATTAGTTTTTATTAAATATGTACTTATTAAGATAAAAAAAAGGTCTTAACCATATGTACAAAGCTAAAAATGTCATTTTAGCCTTTTCTCTTGGTTTGTCTCTCAAATAACGGTTAAAAGAGCACAGTATGGACAAGTTGTTTGGATGTGTCGTAATGATCTATTTTTCTTCAAATTTCTGCTTCTGTTATGAAAATATAAAATGGCAGACCCTTTGTGGATAAAAGGTTATTAACATCTCCAGTCTTGATAGTCAGTCTGTAGTAACATATAAGTCAATGACCTTGTTATTTGTAGAGCTTTCAGACTGAGAAGCCAGACTAATGTCCAGATTCTGATTCAAAATCACTAGTAAATCAAATGGTGCATATCCTCTTCATATTTGATTTCTTTCACCATATGCAAATGAAAGGCAAATAAAATGAAGGCAAAAATATTTCTACATATTTAAATAGGTTCAGTACAATAATAGGTTCGTGACTCTAATTTCAGTGCCAAGTTAAGATTGTCCTTTGTCTTTTTTGTTAGACTTAATTAAGACAGTATCTGTCAAATTTGATTTTGAAATCATGGAAATCCACTGGATAAATAATTCTCATGTAACTTCCAATACTCAGAGCAAAGACCACTTGTATAGTATTTTTGAAGACAGCTTAGCTTTGTGTAGGAACTGAAAGTTCACTTTATGGAATCAAGGAGAATTTCATTGGCAAGCTGCCGTTTTTTCCCTAGCTACAATCTATGACAAAATTTCTTTCCAAAATTCCATTGGGCTGTAACAAATGTGCGTGGTTTGGTGTCTCTTGTACAGCATCCAAAAGAGCATTTCCAAATGCTGCAAAGGTAAGGACATAATGGAAATTCATATCACTAAGCCAATATAACATTCTCACACATTAGGAGCCAGAGCCCCTGTGATCACTTGAAAGGCCTCAGAAGTGCAGAAAGGAGCAAAGATGTTTCTAAGTCACATTTCACCTTTCTGGATCTTGCAACTCATTACAGCTCCCCCGAACAATTTTGCCAGAGGCTGCAGTGTGATCCTCCTTTCTCTTCAGAGACTCCTCTGTAACAAATATCTAAATTAGAAGCTAGTTAGAAATCAGTATAAATGATGCTCACTAGGTGGATCTAGACTACCAGAAAACAATTTTCTTAGTCCTCCTATCACTTGTCAGCTCCTCCCCTGCATCAAAACAGAAGGTGGGTGTTCTGAAATTTCCAAGATCTTTAGAGTCTCTTCAATGAAATATATACAGCAGATGTTGCACAAAGGGAGTCACAGGAAAGAAGCAGGACTCCCAAGAACTCTTCAACTCAGGCACAAATTCATAAGCTAATGCCAACTAATGACATGCGCTAGTTGATGTGGAATCACATTTTAAAATCAGCACAATGAACAGGGAGCTGAGCCAGTGCATTTCAGGGATAATGTGATCAATAAATTTCAGTCTGTGTCAGGAGTCTGATTACCATATCCCAGATGTAGTGAAAAGGACATAAAGGGCACCAATAAAAAGGTCAGAGTACAGTGCATAGCTCTAATTGAGTGTACTACTTACAAAGAACAGCTATGGGATTGTGTACTGCCCTTAGTGAAACAGCAAGGGAGACTAACTCTAAGCATTTTTAATTTAAGAAAATTAAAAGGACAATCTTTTTTCATATTTTTTTCCTAGAAAATGAAAAGCACCAGTTTACAGCAAAATTTAACAACCAACCAACCAACCAACCAAGCAGCAACCCCCCCCAATAAAATTCTAACTCACAGGAAGAGCTGATATCTGATCACATATCTAGATATGGGTTCAGATCTGAGATCTTCATCACCCAAGTATTATTTCTGTTAAGGTCTAATTCTAAGTATCAAAATAGAAGAGTCAGTGAGCCATGTTAGATTGGTGTTAACATCTGCTTTAGTTCTGTAATAGCACCATTGTTTTTAATAAATCAGAAACAGTATAGTGCTCCTCAATCTAAAAATAATACAGTTTGGATTTATGTAGCAGTTTACGGGTTCTTTTGTCTTTACCAGTCCTGAAATCAAAACGAAAGCTGCAGTTCAAGAGAAAAGTTATAGGGAAGAGAAAGACACTGGTCATATAAGCATTCTCTGGCTACAGATTAGATGGACTTATTTGTGTTGAAAGGAAGTCATTCAGTGAGAGTTTCTGGCTCTTAATGCATCTCTACATACTTAACATGAGAAGTCAGTATCGCTCTTTGTAACATCTAATTGAGAATACAGAAGGGAAGAGATATGTGTTTGCATGCATTCAGCATAGCTGGTAGACTCCCAGGCACCTGTGTCCGTACCTGCTGCTCTAGAAGCATGCCAACATAAACACGATCTGCAAAATCTCATCCCAAAATGTATTACCACCTGTGTAACTGTGATCTTTTTCTGAACTAACCATAGAACTCAGAAGAAACTGACAGGAATTTAAAGAAAAAATTTAAAGCTTTCATTCTATGTAATACCTATGGATCAAACTCCAAGGCACTAAGCCATATTGTTCAGACATTGTATAGCCTTGTGCCTTAACAAATAATTCAATTTTTTCCTATGATATTTCAGTGGCTGAGGTAACAACATTTCAAAATCTACAATTAGGATGTCTAGTTGATCCCATGAATTCCAGGTGCTGAGAGATGTTAGTGACTGAATGATTTCTGCTTGCAGCAGAAACATACTCCTATGAAATATTTATTTTAAATTGTTAATTAAGTTTTAAGTTATAATGGATTAAGAATGGCACCTATGTATTGAATATATGCAGTGGAAATGTCTATATATTATTTTAAATTAATTCTCATTTATGTCTAAAGCAGCTGTTTTGGTCTATCTCATTAGTATTAGGATAATAGGATCACAGGATAATTTAGCTTGGAAGGGATATCAGGAGACCTGTAGTCCAACTTTCTGGTTGAAACAGGGTCAACAATAAAGTAAGACCAGGTCCCTCAGAAATTTACCCAACCTATTCTTGAAAACCTCCAAAGATGGAGTCTGTACCATCTCCCTGAGCAACCTTTTCCAGTGCTCTCCCTTATCATATTTTTTTTCCTTATACCAGGTATTTCCTTTCCAGGTATTACTGGATGGTGGCTAATTTTTGCATCAGAATATAACACTACTTCTGCTTCTTCAAGCAAATGCAACAAAGAAAGATAAGAATCACAACTTAGATTTAAGAGTAAGCTAACACTTAGGGATACATCCAAAACCACCCATAACGAATTTGAAGTTCAACTCTAATGAAATCCAAATAAGTAAATTCAAAATTATATTCCACAAAATCTCTGCCTAATAACACAGTCTATATGTTTTTTACCTCTGGTCACTAAACTTACCCAGATATCTACAGAACATTCTTAGAACTGCTGTCACCTTGGCTGATCAAAGCATCTTTATGCCTACCACACAACTAAGTCTCACCTGCTTTGGTCTCTGGTATTACTCTGTGATGAGTACACTACTTTTTGAGGGACACTTTAACTTCAGTTATTGGTTTCATGACTTCCTTTGCACTGGATCTTGTGTCTGTGTAATGGAAAATGCACAAGAATCTCATGGAGCAGGGAGGGGATCCCAACACTTCTTCCTCTCGTCGGAATGCCTCACCACTGGGCTGCAAAATCCTGCTTTTCTTTTATTGTTTTTATTCATCCCATGAATTTTACAGTGTCAGAGTTCAAGGCACTCTCCAGAAAAATGTGATATGAGAGGTTAAGCTCAACTGAATCTCGGTTGAAGAGTTCATAAAAAACATACACATACTAGGCACAAGATTATGGCAAAAAAATTAGTGGTATCTCCACCCTGTTTGCTGGTTCTACGGGAGAGGGATCTGGTTGAACATTTGCAACAGACTGACTGAAATACCTATACACTAAAATAATTTTTCTGTTCTGAAACCAGGTCTTACTTGAATGCCTAACTTAATATTACAGCTTGGTACATAAGCAAAGAAAAAAGATGTATTTATGATACATATTTTATCTATAGCCTTCTTTCTCTTCTACTGTCAGACTCTCAGATTCCTCTTATGTGGGTCATTGGCTCTCATGGCTCCCACTTTCCAGCATGTAGTAGAGGTAACACAAGAAATCAATCAGGTTAGTGAACTCCTAATATACAAATTTTGCATATCCAAGGTCTGATCTCCCAGTACTGGCTTGTAGGTTCCTTGTAGCTCCTGTAAATATTGGTAATGAATTGGTTAATGCAAGGAGAGACATGCTTAACAAAATATGTAGAATTTATAAATTATAGACCTATAAATATACAGCTAAATTCGACCCTGATTACATCAGTAGTGTAGGTGAGCAATTTGCCTTCTTCATAGTGATTCTTCCAGGCAATGTGTATTCAAGAACATAGCAGAGTTTCTTCTCTAAGACAGAAGCAGCATGCTCACAGGTCCTATCTGGCTATACTTTTGTGCTGATAGTATACATGCTCACTGGTATGAGAGACTGGCTACAGCCCAATAGGCTGTTCTTCCCTGTTTAGGTATAATGTACATATTTGTAAATTTGCCTGCATGACTCTTAAAGCACTCCCCTTTGCTATAGGAAACCTTAATCCTGCTGAATGTGTCACAAGAGAAGAGGCTTGCATAAGCATAAAAACACAGAAAAAAATCTACAAAAAGCTCCTCACTTTTCAGAGGACTTGTACCCACTTGTAACCCTCTCACAAGTAGTAGGAATTCATGTTCACCATTTGCCTCAGGGAAAGAGTCCTTTAACTGTGGTTCATGTTCAAGGAGATGTGGTTTCTACTGTACCCTCTCATGCAAGCAGATTGAGTCCTTTCAATCTGATAGCAGAAAGGAAACATATTATGCCTTCCTCTCTATCCTACTCAGACTATTAAAAATTGTAATGGTACCCTCCTTGTGTTTCATGAGAGGAGGTACAGTAACCCATACATAGCCAGCTACAGCTATTCTTATGTCCTATGGTATCTCGTACGTTAACATGAAGCTGACAGACACAATTCAGGACTTACAGGAGACTAGCAGTCTTTTGAAGCAGCTGCTGGAAGCCAGGAGGGGGACTCTAGGCCATACACCTGGCTAACAAACAACAGTGTGGATGGGAGAGGGGACTCTGAACACTTAAAAGTTCATTTCTAGATCGGCAATTCATCTAGCAATATGAACATAGCAACTGATCCTTATGTCCTTTTACAAATTAACTTCCATCTCCCACAGCAGAGTCAGATAGCACTCCTTGATCTCTGCATTTTCTACCACCTTCCTTTGCACTGGGAAGGAAGACTTGGAGGAAGGATTGAACATGCAGGTCTCCATGCAGCCCACAACTTTCTTCAGACAGGAGTTATATGGCTGTAGCTCCATAAAAAAAAGTGAGCTAAAGACTCTAATCACCTTTTTATCCTCGAGGACGGCACCATATCTGAAGACATAACTTCTTTCTTTCTATTTTTCTGAGTATGGCAGCATACCCAACAAATGAATGATGCAGTCTCTTTTAGGAAGGATCCAAATAAGTCAGAATAACAAGCGGCATATGATTTGCCCTCTCCTATCTTCACCAAAGTTTAATTCACTGCCATTGCATAAGCAAAGTGATAGTCAGATGAATGAGTCTGGAAAGGTGGTTAAATTGTTTGAATTTCTGGCCTAAAATACTTCCTATCACACACATTTTCTTTTATCTTTCAGGATGCCTTTCTTTTTACACTCACTACTTTGGAATTCTGAAGGGCAATGCTCATTTTAAAATATGTATAGACTTAATTTAAAATAAATGAATCTAAAACCCTCTGGGGCAAAACCATGTTTGGTGTATCTCAGCTTACTTCAGCGGAGTTACACCAAGGTTGAATCCAGGCCTATGTCTTCTCGTTTGTTATGAGCTTAGATAAAAACAAAGAGACTCCTTTAAAAATATGGGTTATTTTACATTCTTTCCCTCATTGTCTAGTTTTGTTTTATGGCCTTAATAAAAATTTATATTACTGGGATTTCATGCATTTATCTTTATGTTTGATAACATTTTTGAGCACTGTGATAAAATCAACCAAAATTAATGTAATTGTTTCCAGCCAGATTCAATAACTGATTACCAGCATCTCTAGTCCAGCTGCATAATATGCTTTAACTATCCAGTGTACTGAAGGAAATTTAACTACTGCTGACTCAGTGTTCTTTTACATTTGTATAAGGAGAACAATCAAAGGAGTAAATAAAGAAAAAAAAGAATTTGCAAATTTCTGTTCATCATAGAATTATCATTAAGGATATTGCAGAGCTCCATAGAAATATATGAAAAATCTAATCAAGAATCTTTTGTCATGCTGTATTTACAATTAGAGAAAATTTTATGATCACATTATATGAAGCAATGTGGTATCACAGAAATGCTTTTTTTAATTGAAAAACATCTCTGATATCCTAAAATAACTAGCCTTTCTGATATGATATGTTCATGACTGTCTTCATACTCTTCTACATCCTTATTTTTATATTCTGCTTGACTAAAAATGTATGCAATTGCTTCACATGCTGAAAACAACACAAGAAAAAGACCTCAAGTCCTGATTATTTAGCTGGATTTGATCAAGGAAAGCAAGGAGTAACCGTAACCTACTTGTATCCAGAAGAATTTTAAATACATATCCATGTAAATCCTTCTGGACATTTTAGATTACACAGATATTTCTAGAAATTTTTATCTAGAAAACATGCTCTAAAACACAGACATGAAGTATAGAAGGTGCTAGCATTTTTTACATTTTCACAGCTGACTCATGGGACTCTAAGTAGTATGTTCCACTATTTTTTAGGTTACCAAGCTATGGATAGGCATGGTATCTCTGATACCCTGAGACGACAGACTGAGAAGAAAGACTGAGATCATAACGTTCAATTGTATAATCACTAGGGATGGAGGAAGTCACTATTATAACATATGGTAAATAAGCAAAATACCTACCTTCTTCCTACTGAAAATATAACTATTTATACGCTCAGACAAAGCCAAGATTTGGAAAATGCTTTTGAATTTTCTATGCAAATGTAACTGTTTAAAGATTATTGGGTATATGGGATTATAATTAATTCTTCTCAAGGCTGCAAATAAAGTGATTCACTGGGTTTATTACATGTGGCTCAACAAACCATGAGATTTAAATATATATAGATCACACTCTACCCACTTAAAAATAAACATTGCTGTTACACAGTAAACATGAAGTGCAGGATTGTTTTTCTAACATTCTCATTTCCTAGAACTAAAGATAACTTTTTTGCTCAGTCTTTAACTTTGGAAAATGTTTCCTATCCAATATCAGAAAGATGTACTTATTTAACTTTCTGCCTGTATGTTCCAGCAGTGGATTTCAATGTGTGTCTCTGTGATGTTCATTTTTACTTGTCCACAAACCCCAGCTGATGCATATCAAAGACATAGAAATCCACATATCTTGTGTAACATATGTGTCCAGAAGCTCAACTATCCCTTGCTGTTTAACCTGAAGTGATTATAAACAGGAAATTCACTGTTAGTCCGATATGCTCATCACATCCCTTTTTTTCTCCTGAATAGAAAAAATTCATTTCTCTGCAGAGTAGTGACATAGCACCACCACACTGCTCACAGTGCTCTAAATTCCTGAGCTTTGTACCATTCCTCTTCAAAGAGATATGTATCAAATTTAGTATTGCAGCATTGGTAAACAGTTAACAGTCTTGAGTGTCTGTTATTTCTAGAATGAGATACTAGGTCTTCTTTATGTTCTCAGCTTGCTTTGTCTATTTTAATTCTTCTCCTACTCTGGCTATATTTTTTTGACTCGTGCTTGTGCCAAGCATATTTTTTTTTATTCATGAGAAGACCTTTTATTTCTTCTTTATATGCTTTTATTTGAGTGTGACAATTCCAGTAAAATCCAGCACCTAAAGGAATCAGAACACTTGTTCTTGCTGAAAAATGCAGTAACCACTAACGTATAGGGATATGACCAACATTTTTAAAATAATCAATTTAAAGAACAGTGATGAGATTCACTTGGGGATGCAGGGAACTTCAGTAACTCTGAACATTCAAGCTTAAATAAGTCCTCAGGCTGCACAGTGATTGAGTGCCCAATGGGAATTCAAAGCACCTGGGAAACCAGACTCTCTTCAGGAGATCCAAACTGTAGATCTCTATATGCCCAGAATGCTAAGGTTTCCTTTAGTGATAATACAAATATTCCCTATACATATCGCCGTAAAAATTACATTGTTTACTTCAGTAGAATTTTTTTCCAAAATACATACTTCAGAACGTGGTTTAATATAATTTCATTTTTCTTTTAATCTTTGTAGATATCTACCATTTAGTACCATTTTTTTGTGAACTATGTTTGACTCTTGATTTTTTTTATTCCTTATTAGAGTTTCACATCCTCATCTGAACTGTGTCAGACAGAAAGCTGATTGTAGGTACCACACAAAATGGACACAATCTCAGCTGTTGCTCTGCAAAGCAGCTAACACAATTTGGATTGCTGAATATATAGAGTAATGATCATTAATAATAATACACAATAATGATCCAAATGCACAATGTATCTATCTCAAGAAAATAATGTCATTTCATTTACCTTTTGGACTCTGACCTTTTTGCAACCAAGAGAAACGATGAGGAGAGGAAAATAAGGTAACAAAATTGCTTAATGAGGAAATGTAAGAGTTACTGATGGTCTTAATGAATACAAATTTACTACCAGATCTAGAAGCTAGTACAACCGGGAGGTTTGGAGGAATGATTTTTTTCTTTCAAGTAAATTAACAGTTCATTCATAGATTACATTTTCAGAGGCCTCACATATTTATTAAAAGAGCTGAACATTTTCACTCAGGTGTAGAATACAAGAGCTTTAAAGCAATACAAGTACTTCCTTCTTTGTTATTTTTCTTCACTGATTCCTCCCATCCCAGTATTCAAACACTCTAATGATCATTTGCCCTCCTTCAAGGAAAAAGTTCCAAAGTACCGCAGACCCAGTAGAGTTCTTTCTGCATCCATTCAAGAGCTTGGCATGCTTCCCTGTGCTCTTCTAGCCTCAACCCTAAGGGCAGCCAAAGGCAAAAGTATTTTCAGCAGACTAAGAAACACTGTAAGCTTCAGGGATTTCTGAATGACAGATTTTAAACTGTAACCAAAGTAGAGGTGTGATTAAAAATAACAAGAGCTAAAACTTGTCTCTGAATTGTAAAGAAAAATGTGCAATTTAGCTTTCCTCAACATCGTAACTGACGACTGAATCATTTCTAAGTTATTCACAAAAGTTAAAAGCAGGATCAATCTATTATGTCATTTGCTCCATGTCCCTAATAATACAGTAAAACTCTCTACAGTACATTTTGCTGTCAATTTTTGCAGTCAGGATTCAGATGTTTTGAAACTGTCCTTGCTGTGTATAAGGTGCTGATGTCAAAAGCCTGTGCACCTCTTGGCTGTTAAGGATTTTAATTTCTTAAATTCTGAAGAGAGTTTGTTCATTTCATCATTCCTAAAGAAGAGTCTATAATCACAACAATAAAAATAACAACTACTTCTATCGCTAGCTCAGTCTAATTAGCAAAGCTGCTTTTAGACAGATTATGGCATTAAAGTCATGTAAGGTAGTGTATAGTCTCAGGTGAAACTTGTGGAATTAGGAATTAATTCAGTGTAAAGGAATATTTATAGTTACAAAATTGGAATCTATTCTGCACAAAGACTTAATTGCATCTGGCCAATTCTGCCACACATCTTGAGAGTCAGTGTGGTAAATGAACAAGGTACATGCAAATTTATAGTAAATTTGCTTATTCCAGGCAAAATCACTGACAGATATTTAAAAATGAGGAACCTTATTGTGAATATAAACGAAAACTTGTTTGCATTTTATTCAGAGTTCTCTATTTCCAATCTTTGCACATGAGAATCTTAACCTTCTTCAACAACTCTTCTACCGAGCATTAGACCTGGAGAATCCTTGCTTTTCTTGGGTCAAAAGGCTTTACCACAGCAACTCATAAAATGGTTTTCATATCTCACTCTACCTCCAAAATAATCTGATTAGTTAAGGTTAAGATTAACATGTCCTTCCAAACACTTACTTCTCATTCAAGCCAAAGTGGCTCCTTTTGGGTTTTGTTTGGGGTTTTTTTTGTTTGTTTGGGGGTTTTTTGGGGGTTTTTTGGGGGTTTTTTTGTTTTTTGTTTTTTTTTACTTCGAGTATAATAGCTTTCTGTTACCAATTTCTTGCATCCAAGTTACACAGAGTAGGTTGCTTGAATTCCCACCAGTCTTTTCCATTCAAAAGCATGTTATGGATTAAAGGAACATATTGGAAATTCAAAATCAGGAATATATCTTTAGTGCAATTAAAGACCTAACAGATGAACCAAAGAATTATTGCTACTCCAGTTATATTGATACTAACAATTATAGTTCAAATTATACGCAGTTAAAATGGTAAGTACATGAACTACCTTTTCTGGCATAGTGCTTATCTATTCACTGCCCCTCTGAGACCTAAGCAGAGACTTCAATTTGGGTACACAAAGTGGGGGTTTGCAGGGGGAATCCTCAGTCTGTTGAGACTAAGATGCTGATCTTGGTGGTTTCCTCCTCTTTGCTCTAGGACTTCCTTGAGGACATTCTTCTGTTTGCTAATACACTTTATACCTTGTTCATTCTTCACTTGTCTGCAAGTCTACATAGACATGAATTTGTTACCTGTGGTGTGTTTCACTTATGTTGGATACTTGCTCTTTGTTCCGTTACTCCCTAAAATTTCTTTTACCTATCTCTCACCACAGCATTCCTATGATAAGAGGTAGTTGTTCACTGATAAATTTTTTATAGTCCTGGGGCCTCCCATATTGTCCTGTGCCTGTATTTTCAAGGCAGTTAAACACAGGTATCATGTCACCAAGTAATCTCATCGGGTCTCCAGCAGCCACTGCAGAAGGGTACACACTCATTTACAACTTGTGTCATATCTGCCAGAGCTAGTGTCTAAAATGGAACTGCAGGTTTAAGTTTAGGCAACTGATCTCTTCTGAAGTTCCTACAACTTTTGTGAAAATCTGTAGCTGAAACAAACTGAAAAGAAAAATACAGTAACTCCCCAACTGACAAAAAGCTATAGGATGGATTCAATGCTTATATGTCCAGTTCGTCATGTTTGTCACAGTCTGGTCAGTCACCACCCATGTGGGTCAGAATCAGCTATAGCAGGTGCAGACTTTTACTCAGCTGTTAATATTAGGTTACAAAAAGGAGATGGAGATACAGCAGAGGAGTTAAGGGTGCTGAGAAGGAAGGGCAGAACAGGTATATAGAGAGGAATTGAATACATCACGGGAAGAAGAAGGGAGAAGAACTTGAGACTGTGGGGAGGTACTGCAGGAAATGCCTTATGGATGCTACAGACACATGCAACAAAAAGTTATAGGAAACCAGGCTTCATCAGTTCTGCCACTAATTAAACACTTGTCATCATTTATTTTAAGATGATGTTGTGTCGGGATTTCTTTTTTCTGTCTTCTGCTTCTGAAATTCCTGGTTACTTATGTATTAATATAATTTGCCTCGCACATGTCAGAGAGATGACTCTGGTCCCTACCTTATCCCCCTGACAGCCTTGAAGGATGTTTTGTTCCTACATCTATTCACGCCAATATTCTGGAATTAGACCTGTTCCTCCAAATCAGTCCTGTCCCCTCAGACCACCATTCCTTTTCCTTCCATCAGTTAAGCTGTCCAGTTCTCACATTTTCCCAGCTTTACTACCTACTTCAAGGATTCCACTTTCATATGTAGGTCCTATGTCAATCACTTTTACATCAGCTGGATAGTGACAGATGCACTTCTGTTCTCCACCAAGTTTTTCATCTTATCTCTTACAATCAGGGGCAGAAGGAGTGATCATTTACAGCAGGACCTTCATCTCTGATCCAGGACCAAACAAGGAGGAAGCAATTTCAAAGCCTTGTGTTCACCTTTTCCTCTTCCTAGGGAAGAGTTGCAAGGATGGAGAAGGAACAAACGGAGGAGATATCCTTGCATTAAAAGGACAAGCAAAGGATTTCACTGGATAATCTTATTCTTTCTGTATCTACGTATTAGCTTTGTGTGGCAAGGTTTTGGTAGTGGGGGGGGGGTTACAGGGGTGGCTTCTGTAAGAAGCTGCTGGAAGCTTCCCCTGTGTCCGACAGAGCCAGTGCCAGCTGGCTCTAAGTTGGACCCGCTGCCGGCCAAGTCCGAGCCCATCAGTGATAGTGGTAATGCCTCTGTGATAACATTTTTAAGAAGGAAGAAAAAGTTCCTGGGACAGAAGGAAAACAGCAGCTGGAGAGAGGGTGAGAACATGTAAGAGAAACAGCCCTGCAGAGCCCCAGGTCAGTGCAGAAGGAGGGGGATGAGATGCTCCAGGTGCCGGAGCAGAGATTCCCCTGCAGCCCGTGATGAAGACCATGGTGAGGCAGGCTGTCCCCCTGCAGCCCAGGGAGGACCATGGGGGAGCAGATCTGCACCTGCAGCCTGGGGAGGACCCCACGCCGGAGCAGGGGGATGCCCGAAGGAGGCTGTGACCCCATGGGAAGCCCGCGCTGGAGCAGGCTCCTGGCAGGACGTGTGGCCCTGAGGATAGAGGAGCCCAGACTGGAGCAGGTTTGCTGGCAGGACTGGTGACCCCATGGGGGACCCACGCTGGAGCAGTCTGTTCCTGAAGGACTGCAGCCTGTGGAAGGGACCCACGCTGGAGCAGGGGAAGAGTGAGGAGGAGACCCCCTGAGGAGGAGGGAGCAGCAGAGACAACGTGTGACGAACTGACTGCAACTCCCATTCCCCATCCCCTGAACTGCTCAGAGGGAGGAGGTAGAGAAACTGGGAGTGAAGTTAAGCCTGGGAAGAAGGGAGGGGTGAGGGGAAGGTGTTTTAAGACTTGGTTTTATTTCTCATTACCCTACTCTGATTTGATTGTTAATAAATTAAACCAATTTCCCCAAGTCCAGTTTGTTTTGACCATGGTGGTAACTGGTGAGTGATGTCCCTGTCCTTATCTCAACCCATGAGCCTTTTGTCATATTTTTTCTCTCCCCTGTCCAGCTAAGGAGGGGAGTGATAGAATGGCTTTGGTGGGCACTTGGCGTCCAGCTAGGGTCAACCCACCACACCCGGCTCAGTCTGAAAGAACATTAGGTGGTCTGATTTTTGAGTATTGGGTACCGTGCAACAGTCTCCCATGGGATTTTTCACTGGGACTCTTGTTTCTTCTTGGACTATGTTACAGTGACATCAAGAAGCCAAATCAAGTTCTGTCAAAAAAAGTATTAGCAAGAGCAACTAGTCAAGAAAGCATGTTACCTTTGGGCGTCTATTTCACCTCATTAACAAATTTCCATCCTTTTCAGAGCATTAACCAGCCAGTAAGATATACTGACTTCTTTGGTTCTAAGCTTACGGCTGTAATGGGAGAGAGCGCTTGGATGTGTGTGAGCAGCAGAAAGAAGTAGTACTCTCAATAATGGAAACAGATTATACTAATCTCCTTGGGTAACTTTTAAGCATGATTGGAAGCAAGCTAAGTAGGCTCCCTCCAACTTTTCTGAAACACTTACATATAAAAAACATGCTATGTCCTCAGTGATTGGAAATCAGTGCAATCAGTACAACAGCAAAGGATCTACACCAGCTGAATTCATTCCACTTCTTATTGAACAGACACTTCTGCTATTCCTTTTTATTGTTAGTATTAACCACATTCATGGAACACCCACTAATGAAACCTGCACAACCAAGACCTGAAGGTGAAAGCCCCATAAATACACAGACCTCATGAGATGTTTCAAGCCTGAACTAGTATACTAATTTAATATTTAAGGTCTACTTCCAGAATCAGAAAACACAGTACTTTCTTCATTGTTGTTTAAGGCTAAATGCATATCAAAAAATTGCTTTTGCAGTTTAAGCCCAGCTGGTAACAAAGCACCACGAAGCTGCTCACTCACTCCTCCCCTCTGGCCCAGGTGGGATGATGAGAAAACATAAAGAAATGCGTGTGGGTCGAGACAAGGACAGGGAGGGATCACTCACCACTTACTGTCACAGGCAAAAGACAGGCTCAACTTGGGGAAGAAACAAAATCAATTTAATTTGCTACCCATCAAACCAAAACAAGGATATTAGGAAGTAAAACCCAACCTGAGAACACCTTCCCCCCACCCATCCCACCTTCCCGCCTCAACCCCACTCCCGGTTCTCTCCCCCTCCTCCCCCGGCGGCACAGGGGAACAGGGGACGGGGCTGGCGTGGGTTCCTCACACCTTGTCTCTGCTGCTCCTTCCTCCTCAGGGTCAGTAGGACTCCTCACTCCTCCCCTGCTCTGGCGTGGGGTCCCTCCCACAGGAGACAGTGCAGGAGGTTGAAGTAGATGGACGCCAGCAAAGTTGAAAACAGACGACGACGTTTATTGCTAAAACACACACATATTTATAATCACATATTCTGCAAAGTCACTGTACACGTGCACAAGCATAAAATATGATTGGTTATGCCAACTCTGTACACGCGCATAAACATAGGACTTAATTGGTTATGCTAACTCTGTACACGCGCATAAACATAGGACTTAATTGGTTATACCAACTAACATGTGAAACTTGTCTCAGTCTAATTGGTCAAGATAAACTGCCGAATTGAGGTTCTTTGTGCCAAGTTCCCTTTATCGTGGAATGTGCGCCTGTGTTTTTCTAATTGGTATCTTTCTTTTTATTTCCTCTTCTTGTTCATCCTGTTCAAGGTCTTCTAAAGGTGTCTGGAATGCTCTTGTGACTGTTAGCTAAATATGCATCCACACTAATACACTTAAACTCTCCCACAGATGTAGAAAAAGACTTGCAAACCTTATAAAGGCTTGTCTTCCAGCATACCTATGCTATTAGCACCTTCAAGCTAATACCCACTTAAAACTGCAGTGAGTTTGTACACACAGTTTAGTTGAACTGTCCCCAACTTTTAGATAGATAAGTTTGCTTTGATTGTTTTTTATGATGACAGGCTTTTTCCTTCTGTTTTCCCCCAAACACTCTCCGCCTTTTTTTTAAGATGACAGCTGTGTATCTTTTTGTTAAATAAGTTACACTTCGCTGTAGATAATGTAAGTTCATTAATGTTTCTAACTATCTGTATTTTATCTAATGAAGTTTAGTGACATTCTAATTCATTGCACAGATACATGGGTGAGTTCCACTAGGCAGGAAATGTTTACTAACAAAAATCTTCAGTCAAGGAGCAGCTGATTGGATTAAAGCAGTTGCCTTACAAAAGCTGTGTGTGTAAATGCATAAACCTGATGCTTCATGGGACTGGAAAGAAGGGCACTTTCTGCAGATCTGTCATCGGAGTGAATTGTTTATCCAGACCTTTTGCTTGGAACAGGAATATAGCAGCACATCTAAGGGAATTCAGTAGCCTTTTCATAAGAATCTCCAACAGTCACTTCTTCGCAAGGGAAGTGTGTGGAGGTATGGAACAAAAAACTCCCAACTGGTATAATTCACTTAACTTTTGGGATCCAGACCACCTTTTGCTTCCTCCTTTAAGCAAGATAAAGGCAGGCAGTGAATTACTGTCAGAAATCTTCCAAAATCCAAATAATCCTAGAATGTTAGTGTTGCATGGTACTTTTTCATAATTGAATAATTCAAGCTCATATTGAATGTTTAAAAAAAGTTTTCGTTTACAGATCCATACTAAGTTTGCAACCGCTAGCCAATGAAAATGGAGTGGATGGAGAATATGATATGTGTGAAGGAATTACATTTGATGAAATTATGAGAAATGTAGACAGTTTATTACAAAGGAAATGCCAGTCTGTGAGGTCAACTAACTACTCACTTATCATCAATATTGTTCCTGTAAAAGACACATTGACATCTTCATTACATGCAGAAGATCAATGGGATTTTCCATATGTTGTTCATTTATGGCCTTCTGTTCTTCTCCGCAATCTGCTTCCTTATCAAATCACTTACTCTGTAGAGGTAATTCTTTAATGTTTGTATTATTTGTGATGTTTCCCATCTATGGTATGAAAGCTGAGCAGCTGGTTGAAATATAAGTGGATATTAAAAAAAAGACTTCTGTTAAAGTATTTCTGAAGCAAGTTTACAGATCTTGTAAGGGCAAGTCTGTATGTACAGAAACGGAACAGTACCAGAAAAGTGGTATTAATCATTAGTAATAAGTCATACTTTAGATATATAAGCAAAGTAAAACCTACACTGTGCACGTTTAGCCCTGTGAGAGAGTCACTTTCTGTTGCTCAATTGCAGCTTGAGCCTAACTGCAGTGTAGTTTTTCCTGTGAATTATGACTGCCTCAAGTGACATAAGTGGGTCAGCCTGCAGTAGCATTTTATGTGCTGTCATGGTCACTGACTTGTAGCAGTAGCATGCTTTTAGTGACTTCTCACAGACCTGCCTTTTTGCCTGGTTTTGGCTTGAATTGCAGCCTAGTGCCAGACTTTATATTCTTTTCATATGAAATTAAACAATTAGGTCCACTTTGTTAATAGGCATTCATTCCAGGGCCAGATGAGAGCCAGTCTGAAGTAAAACACCTAAAACATGTCCAGTGTGGACTTCGGTTCCTCAGCACTAAATGTTTCATTCTGTGGATCTGCTATGGTGGTGTCCCACTGCTCACTGATGTAGACATAAGATAACAGAAATATAGATGGGAGACACTGAATTTTTTTTTTTTTTTCAGATGGTCTTAGTATTTAGTGTTTGGACTCAAATAGTAGAATTGAATGCTCAAATTTTGTTGCAAATGCACAATTACTAGAGCTAGAGACCGTGGCCTCTACCAAATGTATGGAAGGAGCAGGATTTTTTCTGCATGTGTCTTATAAATTTAAACTTAGTGAAAGAAATACCGAGTTGAGGAAATCTGTCACTTAAGCATGTTTATGTATTTGAATTTGGTGACAGATTTTTTTTTTTTTTTTTTTGGGTGTTAAATAAAGATGACAATGACAAGGGGTTTTCTGTAAAATATTTTGTTAAGGTAGATGTTTAAGAATGTAACATAGTTAAATAGCATAATAAGCATTTAAAATTATGCCTAAATAATTTGTATGTAACTTAATTTTCACTGCTAGCTAGAAAATAAAAGTTGATATGGATTTTGAGTGTGACTCATGCAAATGTACACTGTTTGGATTTTTTTAAAGGGAAATGGGAACAAGTATGACACTCTACAAGAAGGATGTTCAGCCCAGATTCATAATGCAGTCTTGGATCAAACAAAACTAGATTTACAGTTGCTTAACTATCTTGATCAAAATTGGAAAAGTGAGTACCATATAAAAAGCAATCTACCTGATATCAGCTTCACAACGTTTTACTGCATCACAGAGTTGGATAAGACTGAGCTGGATATTGCTGTCCACGTGACCTACAGAACTGGGCAGATGGTTATAGCAATTCACAGCCCGTACTGGATGGTAAATAAAACTGGTCGAATGTTGCAATACAAAGCTGATGGTATTCACCGCAAGCATCCTCCGGATTACAAAAAGCCGCTCCTTTTTTCTTTCCAGCCCAAAAACTTCCTTCAGAATAACAAGGTATTATATCTTGTAAAACCTGACAGCTCCATACTCCCCAATGTTGTTGTATGAAAGTATTTTTTACACTTTGAAAGTTACCTACACTACACTGTGCTCTGAAAAGGGCATGAAACCTACAATATCTCTTGTCTAAAGACAATATTTTAAATAAGTGTGGTGTCAGACATGCTTGGGATGGGAAATCTACATTATCAAAGGTGTTTTTAAGAAAGAGATCTTTGAGAGAAATAAAATTCACTGAGAAATGTTTCCTAAATGATAGAATTTCCTTTATCACATTTAAACTGCATCAGTTTAGGTCCTTATTTCAGGTAAGACCTAGAAGTTGTGTAAGAAATGTAAACTGTGGTATTTGAAAAATTGGTGCTACTTCAAAAATGAGTGCTTGCAGTGTTGGTTGGTAGGTTGTGTCTGAGCTGGTAGTAAGCTAAGGTTAAGATGCAGTTTACCATTTGAGTCTGCCATGTGAGTTTTTTAATGCTGAATATTGCTGATGGATGAATGATACAAGAGAGATTAGAAGACTCTGTTGATTTGCCTTTGAGACGTTAATTTTGTGATAAGTTTTGGAAAGGATCCTTATGTGGTTGCTTCCTCTGGAGTATCTTACACTTATAATGCTTATTCCACATAGCTTATAACTAAGGGTGGTAGAAAATATCTTCGTGAGACGATACTGGCAATTGTTGTGTCTTGACTATTTCATAGACAAGCCAGCATTTCCAGTATGCACTTATATTTATATATATGCTTACTTTATATGTGATTTACATGTTGTCAGTGTCTGTAAATTGAAAGTTAATTTAGGGTGCTTCTTCACAGGTGCAACTTATGGTAACTGACAGTGAACTGTCTGATCCATTTTCATTGGACACAGTTGGAAGTCATGGTTCTGTGAAATGCAAGAGTCATAAAAAGGAGTATCAAGTGAGTTAAAATTATCTTTCAGATTCATTACTTTCAGGAGATATAAATGAGGTAAGAAAAGAATAACATACTTCTAACAATGTCTTTCTATTCACAGGTCGGTGTCACCATAAACAACAGCAGTTTTAATATTACCAGAATTGTAACTTTCACTCCATTTTTTATGATCTCAAATAGAAGCAAATACACTTTGGAAGTAGCTGAAGAAGGCAAGGAAAAGTGGATTCCTATTGTTCTGCAACAGGTAAACTTACAAAGGAAGTTGTTCTGAGTCAATTCTCTAAGGGAAGAAAAAAACAACCAAAACAGTTTGAACACTCACCGATGGAAAATACGAGCCATGCATAGTGTTCAGTTGACAGTGTCTGGATATATTGTGCTTGCGCCTGTTACCTTTTCTCAGTGTTGCTTTAGGACTTATTGTGAAGCTAGTTTACATTGTAATTGGAATGTTTTCTCTGTAACCTGCATCATAAATAGACCTGTACTGTTATTATATTATCTCTCTCTGCAGTGTGACTGAAACTTCCATTCAGTTTTTGCAGTGGAATCTAATAAAGTGGTTTGGCTGAGCTGGTACATGTCACACCACTTTTGTATAGGAAAAAATCCCTCATGTGGATCAGTTCAGATAGCTCCAAACTGTTCTTCTGAGACTACTCTCACAGCTGTTTTTTAGTGCTTAATGAATGCATTATTTCTAGAGAGGGAAAGCTGGCCCCCAGGGCAAGTGGTGTGGAAATGGCTTTCGGGCTTTTGTCTATGCTGCAGAGGTTCAGACTGTCCCAGACTGGGTGTGCAGCTTGGATGTTTGCACTGCAGTATCCCTCAATTACGTTTTGTATGTGTTTTGAGGCCATCAAGCCTTCCTTCGGGACATGTAGGAAAAGTAGTGTTGGATGTCTGTGAAAGCTGAAAGTGATCCATACTGCCTTCAGGGAAGAGTGAAATCTCCCTCCTTCCCTTCCAATGAGTCTTGAAGACAGCATATCCAAACCAGACAGAGTTTAGCCTAACAAATAGTGCAGTTGGAGGCCCTCTCGCTTTTCTTCAGTGTTGTAGATACTCCAAATGGTTACCAGAAATGCTTGCAAACTAAAATACCAAAGTTAAAAGAATATTTTAAATCAGATTTGTAACCAGATATTTTTGTTACGTTTTTGGTACCTTCCACACGTGTGCCTTAAGAGAGCACTTTATCTGTAACGATTATGGAAGAGAAATACCATTTGAATATCATTGTTTCAATTTCTGGAGTTGATACTACTTTGCTTGCTTTTTGTTGTCATCGTTCCATTGTGATTTTTAAGTGTACACGATGTTTACATCTTTAAGTGTTTAGGTCAGTTCAGCTTCCCATAATGTTTATCATTGTTTTAAAAAATGTTTCTTTGCTTTTACTCAAGAATAGGCTATTTGCCATAAGCCTACACATTTGTTCTATTTCCTAATATTCTTATGTTCCTCTGAACGAAACTTTTGCTTGACTCTGCGTGGTTTTTGGGTTCTTTACATGCATGACCCCTCATTTACTATGTTGATAAAGCTCTGAAATGACAAAGGTTCATGTGTAGTGGCATGGGCTACTTCATATCTAACTTTTTACTCTGAGAAAATATAGTCAGATTTTATTACTTTTTGGTGTCTTGTGGTGTGTATTTGATATAGAGTTGTTATTAGAATAAATCAAACTATTTTACAGGAACTTTTGAAATTTTCTGCAAAAACTGTTCAAAGGTAATAGTTTTGAAAGTTCAAACACATTGCCACATACATAATCTGTGGTTTTCCTGTGTTGGCTGTTTTACTAATATGCTTACAGAATTTTCTACATTGTCCCACAAGTGTTGTTTCTCAGGTGTTTCATAGTTGTATTAATTGATCTTAGTCTCCTTTCTGTTATCAACTATCAAAGGAGGACTTTGTCGATTTTAGGACCACTCCTAATATTTTTTGAAAGATTAGATATGGCAGTTTATCAAATGGAGTACTAGAGGTCAACAGAGGAATATGTATCCCCTCCTAAATTATTCCAAACTTCACTCCCAAAATTACTTGCCTTTCCACATTCTGTCAATATTTTCCCTTTTGATAAGCAGTCTCTCAAATTCTGTGATGTGATAGTTAAGTCTGCCAAAGTTGTTCATTTGTAACCCAGTTGCTCAACCCAGTGTGTTTCTTACCTCTTCCAAAGCTAGGTAGAGTCCAGCCACTATTGATCTGTCTTTGGGTATCCGGGACAGACTTCCAGGAACAAGTTCCCATCTGATCCTGTTCTTAAGATGCAGAACTCTGCTATCCATCTAACCTAGATTTTTATTTATTTATTTATTTATTTATTTATTTAGTGAATCCCTGTGATTTGGAGTACTTCTCACTTTACTCTTTTACATTAGGTTGATCTTCAAAAAAACAACCTTCTTGAAATGTTAATTCATATCTCAGCTTGCTCCCCTCTCCCCCTATCTTATTTTTGTCATTTTAAGTTGAGTCCTTCCTGCTCCTTCTCTTTTTTTAATCCACTCTTCTTTCTTTGTGACAGATAGCTTGTCTTCTAAGGGACAAAAGCAATCCTTGTGTAGAACCCATTTCCTCTTGGACATGTTTCCTGTCTGGAAAGCAGTCAATCTATCACAAACTTTTAATTACTATTTTTAGAAAAATCCATTGTTCTTCAAAGGTTGTAATAGAAGTTGTTGGACAATGATTAGTATGAAATGGCTTGCCAAGGACAGTCCTTCGAGCAGAAGACAGTTGACCAACATAGAAAGAGAAAGAAAGAAAGAAAGAAAATATTGCTGAAGACTGTACATGAGACCACTGCTAAATATAAAGATCCTATTATGAAATGGAGATTGTTGTATAAATATAATACCTAGTGAAGCACTTTGCAAGTGTTTGGCAAAACATTTGGCAACAGCATCACTTTGTGACAAGTTCTGTGGCTAAAGACGATTGCAAAAATTTATTTTTCACTTCTCTATGGTTGATTCTGTAACCTCTTGTTTAGCCAATCCTTTTTACTTACGTTGGTTTTGATTTTAAACTTTCAGTTACTGTTGACTGATTCTCCTTTGATTTCCTTTGAGGTCTCTTAATTTCCATGTTGAGATTTACTTGCTATGTTTTATGCTAGTTTACAACACAACTTAAATTTCCTTTGTCTATAGGATACGTGTTGATGTAGATAACACCTTCAGTCTTTCTGTTTAACTATATTTTTTTCCTTTGTCTTCCTGCTTCCTGTGGTGTGAGAAACAATGGGAAAGGGAACTTAGTGGCATGGTAAGTTGGTGAACTAGTCTTTCACCATTGAAGATTTAATTCTAGGATTCAGACGCAATTAAATATAAACATGTCATTTCTTGACCTATGTTCGAGAACGATGCTCCTGAAGTTTTGGATGTTGCAGGTGAACAGCTTGAAATACTGGAAAACTGGTCTATGTAGACAGACTTTGGCTCTTGCTGGTTGAGAGTTATTGTTAATCATAGCTTGTTCCTGTGGCAGGACTCTTAATTAGTTGGAAACTTTTTATTAGTTACAATTTAAACTTTTGTCTTCCTTGCCTCCTTGTCTTACCCATTTGGTGTGTAAACTATTGAAGAGAGATTGTCTATGTGATTTTTAAACCCAGAATTGATGTGATTTCAACTGTGGATGTGAATAGCAGAACATGCTCTCTGATTGAGCTGCCTAATGCTGTGTATTTTAGTTATGTATATTTTATACCCACATATATATGTGTGTGTATGTGTATATGTATTTTTATAGATATATATAAAGTATTTCAAAAGAACATCAAATATGCTGATGTCCTGCATACTCAAGTTACTATGGGGAGTGTATTTATGCTAATATCCCTTTTTGTCATTGCCACTATAATATTGATCAGTAATTTTTACTTCTTTGGGAAGAGGTCTGTTAATGTAAGAACAGTTTTGTCAATTGATTTTTTTAAAAAAAAAAAATTTTTTTGTAACGACTTGGCCATTTTGGTGTTGTAGCCATGCTCAGCGTTATACTCTGGATTTCGTATACATTATCCATTTTAAATCTACTTGTTCATGTGAATGTGAAGTCCTACTGTTTTCACTTTTAGCTCCTTAACTCCTCAGTTTCTTCACTGTAGTCTGAATTATTTCTGACTTGCTTTCAATTTATTGTGTTCGGGTAGGTAAGTACTTTTAGGTTTTTTTTAATGGAGTTTATGATCCAACTCATTATGCTTTTTGGTAGAATTTTAGTAGATGAACTTTGGGCTGAAATGAATGCCATTTAACATCTCGTTTGTTTTCTCACTTACTTTAAAATATCTGATTTTTTTTTTTTTTCTAGTGCATTCCTTTTTGGCCTGAAAATGATGCCAACAAACTGCTTGTTAGAGTTGAAAACTCTGACCTCCCCCCAAAGAAGATAAATTTTGATAAGCAAGAAAACTGTCTGCTACTGCATTTGGACAACAAGGTAAATGGTTGCCTTTGGAAATTGGGTAAACCAACATAAATAACTGTTTAATTTTCATTCTCAAAACTTTCTGTCTTCCCATACAATCAAGTATTGCAAAACCTTAGCTGGGGAAGAGATTATGTATATGCAAGTGTATTATTCTTGTGCTTTCTCTTTCCTGTGTGTGTGCACACAGATATAAGTAGGAGTTTTGTTTTAAGCGTTTCTCTGTGACGCAGGTCTGTAGAAGTTGAAACAGAGATTATTTTGCTAGTGTTCTCTAGCTGAAGCTGAGAGTTATTTACATTAGTTCTAAAATAACATTAAGTTACTTTGAAAAGTAACTTTGACACCACTAAATTTACTTCTGTGTTGCATATAGTCTCATCTAGCAGTAGTTTTAAAGTATATGAGTGTTTTTAATAGTAGAATGTTTTGGAGGGCATTAATGCATATGACTGGTTCAAGAAAGATTCCTCTACCACCAGCCTAAATTTTGACAGTACAGATCTCCTCCATAGTTTTGATTATTAAGTGCAATGCCTGTTACCTAGTAGTTAGATCCGGGAAATATTTTAAAGACATGTTAAAACAGGTTGGTTGGTTGACTATTCGGTGGTTTTATCTGATGACAGTAGAAGTTTTCCGAAATACGTAAATTACATTTGCTTTACTAGAAATTAATTCCATTGTTATTTACTTCATAATTTTTATATTTGATAGCTTGGAGGAATTACAGTGGATGTTAACCTGACTGAACATTCTACAGTGATTACTTTTTCTAATTACCATGATGGTGCAGCTCCATTTCTCTTGATAAACCATACTAAAGAAGAAATTATTGAGTATGGACAAAGGTATGTAGGAAGAGTTTTAGTATGGATGTCTGCATGGAAACGTGTGAACTGTTATTTCATGTATCGTAAACATGCCTATTTCTTAAGAAGCTTATTTTTTAAGAAATGGCTGTCTAGTTTTGTCAGAGCACTCCAAAATCTCTTGTTTTATAAATTGAAGAGAATAAATTGTTAACAGTGCAGTGTTATATAGTGCTAGGTGCCTGTTTCTACAAGTAAAGAAGCTGTTTTATGAGGTAAAGAAGCTCTCTGGTCTCTTTTTATATAAATTTTATGGCCTTTCCCTCTACATTCCTTTACATTCCTGGTGGGGGAAAAGGATATGCTTGACTTTTCTGAAACTGTGCAGGTGCTGACTGTGCAGAATAAGTAACGAATTAATTGTAAGTGTCATTAGATTTGAGACTTTTACTGTCCTATCATATTTAGTTGAGATTTAGCTGAAAGAATGGGTTAAAAAGTTATAGGAGAGATGAGGGAATGGACTGAAAAACGTGTAGGTATTTACATAAATTTTTGTCAAGCCAGACCATAACTAAGATTATTTTAACAAATATGAATTATCTGCAATCAGTGAAAATTTGGTTCTGCACCTGCATGCAGCTGTACTGGTTCAGTTCTCAAGATGGAATGTCTTTATAATGCTTTGCTACTGTATGCAGATACTGTGCAGTGCTGAGAAGTGTAAGCATATATCTACAGCATTCTTGACCTGTTTCTTTTCAAAAACCGAACAGCCTCTACCATTTTTTCCTTCCAGTCAGAGCAGTGTTGTGTAAAGATTTTTACTTGAAAAGTGGAAGAGCTGCTAGTCAAATGAAGCTTGCGGCTGTATCTTCCTGATTGAAGAATATACTCAATTGTTTGCTTTGGCTTTCATCTGTAAAGATTAGTAATTTTGATCTTTTTAGCTGGCTTTTGGGCAACCCTAGTGTAAATTTAATAAGTATATATGTAACTTTTGTAATGAACTATGGAGAATAGACTAGAATAGAATGTTTCAGTTGGACGGGACCTACAATGATCATCTAGTCCAACTGGCTGACCAAAAGTTAAAGCATGTTATTAAGGGCATTGTCCAAATGCCTCTTAAACACTGACAGGCATGAGGCATCGACCACCTCTATAAGAAGCCTGTTCCAGTGTTTGACCTTCCTCTCAGTAAATGCTTCCTAATGTCTGGTCTAAACCTCCCTTGGCCCAGCTTTGAACCATTCCCACTCATCCTATCACTGGATCCCAGTGAGAAGAGATCAGCACCTCCCTCTCCACTTCCCCTCCTGGGATAGGCTCGTTTCAGAGAGATGTAGAAGACAAGTCTGCCAGTGTTTAACTGTGTGTGAGGAGGAATGGAGTTTAAAATCGTCGTCTGAAAAGATCCGCTGTATCCAGATACTAAACACTGCACTTTTTTCCCTTCAGCAAATCATATAAGGGAAACCTTTCCTAAACAAGGGATTTTGAACATGCATTTCTTTTCTTGGAATATTAATGTTAGGCCACACAAATCCTGAATTTTCCTTTCAGCTTCTAAGCTCCACTGTCTGTTTTTGGTTTTCTTTTTTTTCTCTATTTAATGTTTCCCTGTTAATTACAAGTGGGGAAGAAAATAAGTATTTAAAATCTACTGCGTATACTTTGAAGTCTGTATATGTATTTTGAAGTATAAATACTGTTTGTATTATTGTGCTGGGAATGATTTTGTGCATGTTTTTTCATGCACAATGTTTTAAGTTTTCATTTCATTATTTGAAAAAATAACTGAGGTGTTCTTGTTGAAATGCTAGGATGCAAAAGTCATTGACACAAAATATTCATTGACATTTTAATTTAATATTACTTTGTTGTAGCTCCCTCAGTGAATTGGAAGACTGTCTTCAGCCAAATAAGGCAGTACTGTATACTTGGGCAGACCCAGCAGGATCTAGAAAATTGAAATGGAAATGTGGAAATAGAACTGAGGAAATTACCCCAAAAGAGGTATGTTTGTTATCTAAATCTCCTTTTAATGCTGTCTAACTTATTATCCTGTTCATCAGTGTATGTATGAAATTCCATATGTAAAGAGTGTGATCGGCAATCTCATATGAGGTTCAAACACAGGACAGTAACAACTGTGTTTGCTGAAGCTTGTGCTAGTAAGCATTGTCTTCAGTTCAAAAGCATGTGTGTGTGAAGACTGCTGTAAAACTTCATAATTAAAATTTTTATTATTTTCCTGTACCTTTTAAAAATGTCTTCTATTGTTTGTGTTGCTAAGACTTTTACATTTGCTTCTGGAGTAGAATGATGATTACAGTTGTGAAAAATTTTCCTTTCTTGTTTGTAGGACAAAATGGAAATACTCAGCCTGGATGGTAGAAAAGCAGTCTATTTAGTGTCATTTTTTGAAGGTTTGCAGCGTATTGTCCTGATCACTGAAGATGAGAATGTATTTAAATTGACATATGAAAGTGTAAAAGCAGAACTAGCAGAACAAGAAATTGTTCTGTCTTTGCAAGATGTTGGAATTTCATTGGTTAATAATTATACAAAGCAAGAGGTGTCCTACATTGGAATTACAAGGTAACTTATTTTGTGTGCAACAGTCTAAAATGTTTAACTTCAGGTATTTTCACTCACTGAGTTTCATTTTGGGGTGTGATGGAAGAGGAAAAAGAGGTCTGGGTAAGAGTATTTAGAACGATATTATATTTTTCTGTTGTAAAAAGAAATGTTTTCACTGTGTTTTATATTAATGCATATGCCTTCTGCATTTGGATGTATGTTATTTTGCAACACATAATTGTAACTGTGTGTGGCAAACTTGCCAATACATTGAACAGAAGTATTTCCTGTCTGTGTAGTTTGGGGAGTGATAATAAAGTTTTAAGTAGTAAGGTCTGTGGGTGGTTTGTGTCAGTGAATTTTTCTGTCTTCATTACAGAAACAAATTGCTGAATTCTGTGTTGAAAATTTTGATGCAGTAGCAGCTTGTAGTTCTTTTTAGTTTTGATTGACAAATTATGGTGAGTTTAGGTTTCCTACTATAACATTGCAGAGGGAAACAGAAAAGAAACTATGTAATGGTTAAGAAATGTGTGCTATCATATATTCAAACAGGGGCGTTTTAGAATGCTCAAGAGACATTTGTGTATCGTTGCCATAATCCACACACTCCTGTATATTCATAGCCATAAGGTTGCTTGAGTGAGGATTTTTTTTCTCCTGATTAATTCTTTGCATAGTGCTGCAAAACAGACATGCAAAAACTTCGTATACACATATACTTCACTTATTCACATCTGTCTTTCACAAAGATAATCCCAATCCTTGCCCTCACCTGAGAAACTGAGATCTGATAACTATCTAGGCAATGGAAACACTCAATTAAAAGTGGCAGCTAATTGCCTAGATTCAAAGTAGTGTTGAGATTTTACTGAATCAGTGTTTTCTGGAAGCAGTCATCCATAGTCAGTAGTCTAGCAGTACTTACAGTTGGTTATTGTTTTCTTGTTAAACCCTGAGTGGATGTCAAACTCCTGCAAGCTTTTTCTAAGGATAAGAATTTATTCCTTGGGTATAGTGACGAAAACCATATTATTCAGAATGTTCCCATTTGTGAACATCTTGTTATAAAAAGAATGGAAAAGGCAGTTTGTATCTAACTAGATGCAGAAACAAGTTTCACCACACCAGTTCTGGGATCACAGCCCATTTGGGGGGGTTGGGGAGGGAAAGAGGAAAAAAAAAGAGGGAAAACTCCCAGCAATTTCAAGGTAGCACTCTATTTTGTAGCTGTTGTTTTGCCCTATAGCTCACCTTTTCTTAGGCAGGTCTGCCATTGATGTATCTGAATGCAGACACAGATGTGACTAAAAGGGATGTGTCTGGAAAGCTATGTATTTGTGGGCTATAGAGTAACTTGGGGAAAGAAGAAATACCCTCCACCTGCTGATAGTGTTGGTTTGTGCCTTATCGTGTGCTGTTGGTTTGACTGTAAGGTGAAGTCACACACAAGAGCCTCTCCCAGAAGCACTGGAATTGAGCAGAAAAGAGTCCAATGCCCTTTAAGGATGATTAATTATTTTGTTGTTTTATTAATAATAAAAGTAAGAGACAAAAGAACTGATTTTGGGATACCATTTTAAAAAACAAAAGCCACCACCACCAACAACAAAAAACCCCCCCCAAAACTCCCACCATAAAATCGTTAGAGGAGACATGTAAACCAAAATCACTGTCTATTGATTTAGACAGAAAGAATGAAGAAACTAGCTATCAAAAGTAAGAGGTAGTTCAGGAGGCATTTCGTTTTGACTTGAAGTTCTCAATTTCTAGTAAATTTGGCTATGCCAAAATACATGCGGGAGTATATGCAGAAAACTACACTGAGATTGTAGAATAATAGATGGCAGTACTTTTGAAACTGAGCTTCCTGATTGAATATCCTTACATACCCATCTTGATCAAAGTGGGGAGTTATACAGACTTTCTGTTAACTTTTCTTTTTTGCATTATATTGGAGAAACTAGCTTCCACTTAGTACCAAGAAGGTAGTGGGAGATTTGGGTCACTTTTATCTACTACAGTAGTGCTTTATGATGTGGTTTCTCATTTCATAGTTTAACTTATTAAAAGCTGTACTATGGTAGGTAAAACTTGTTTTGAAATAGCTAATCCTTCTCTCTTGGTCCTTTGTTTTGTTTTCAAAGTTCTGATGTGGTTTGGGAGACAAAACCCAAGAAGAAGTCAAGATGGAGACCAATGAGTGTTAAGCAGACTGATAAATTAGAACAGGAATTCAAAGACTACAGTGAGCTAACTCCTTCAGAAAATAAGATTATTGAGTTGGAATCAAATGTTTTGGTAATACTGATAGTTCTCTAATTCTGTTGTTTACATGCATACACAGGAAAAAGTTAGTGTATCAATTTTGCTACCTTTGAAGAATTTTCCAGTGAAAATTGATTGATTACATAATCCATTTGAAAACCCTTCTTTATCTCTGTCTAGAAAAAAAATCTTTGGAAAAAATCCATAAACATTTAAAGCTTGCTATAGACATTTTGTTGTTCACCTCTAACTTTGAAATTGAAGTGTAACGTTTTTGCAGGTCATGGAACTAAATATGCATAAAGCTACAGTAAAGAAGCTTTGCATTTGTCTCATTTGTTATACCAGGGAGGTGGGCAGGGTGTTAATTTTGGGTTGGTTGGTTTGTTTTAGCACAAATCTTGTATTTTTCAAGTGCCTTGTCATGGCATAATTCAACTATGTCATTCAACTACACGCATATGAAAAAATAATTCTAGAAGTTATTCTGGAATGTAGAAGCGCATTATGCTCCAAATGCTGCTGTCCTTGTCTGTATATGGATTCTAGATACTCATTAGAATTGTGTTGTAGGTAAATGAACATGCTATAGGTAAATAAGCCAATTTTTATCTCAGTCGTAGACTGTTATACTATACCACTCTGCCTCTGTCTAGAAAGCCATGTATTAAACACTAGTAATCCCCCAAATAATGCAATATTTTGTAGTTTTACTTCTATTGAAAGTTATGACATCTTCCTTAAAAGCTGCAAAGCTTTTACTGCTAAGCTATCTTTACAATGTCAATGAACAGTATAAATTGTAAAGTATATTATAAAAAGCAGTCTTTTGAAACACATAGCAAATTTTCTTTAATAATACAATAGGTATGTTTAACTCCTAATGGAATGAACATGAAAATTCAACAACCAAATGAGATTCCCATCAGAAGGAATTATCTGCCAGCTTTAAAAGTAGAATACAGTTCGTCCGCCCATCAGAAGTCTTTCAGAATTCAAATTTACAGGATACAGGTGAGTCTTGTCAAAAAACAGTGAGTTGTTAAGAAAAAGCAACTTTTATGGAAACTTGGATTTTTTTTTTAGAATTTATTGGATTTGTCATGTTTTGAATTTAATTGTACTCATTGGCTTTTATATCAGTGCTTCTCAATCTTTGGAAATACTACTTAAATTCTTCTGGGAAAAAAAACCCAGACAACTATGACTGTTCAGGAAAAACATTTACCATTCACCTTCCATGCTTTTTCTTGTGGCTTTGCTTTACAATCAACAAAAAATAGGTACAGTTTGTTGTCTTGCATATGTTCAAGTTTTTAAAAACAAATCCATTGCAAAAATTCTGTGGACCATTTGTTACCATCAACTTAGAGAAACTTTTCTGACTATTTGGATTGGATGATTTCATTTTAAAAATGGAGATATTTTGAACCACAATAGCAGCTTTTTTCTGCTTTTGAATTGGTGGAATGCTACAGGTAATGTTCATAATTCTTGTGTTTGTCCTAATTTTAAAATATTTCACTGTTGGAAAGCTAACGTGCTGTGCCTTGTCCTGTCCTTACCCCTATTAGATACAAAACCAGATTCCTGGAGCCATATTTCCCTTTGTGTTCTATCCTATTAAACCTCCAAAGTCCATCACCTTGGATTCAGGTTTGTTTTTCTAGTTTAACATAATCCTTACTTCTAAAATGACAAGATAACTTGCTTGTACTGAAGTTAACCATGTCACTTATCAGATGAAGTCTGTATAAGCTTCCTAACTACAGATAATGCAAATACTAATGTTAGAGATAGGGAAGCAGTTTTCTCTACAAAGAAGATACACAGAAAACCATTTGAACAGTTAACAGTTGGAAGAAAACAAAATTTCTTTCATTCATCAATATCATACCTTTCAAGCTTATCTTTCTGACACTATTTCAGTGCTCTTGGAGAGTGTAACATGAAAGTTACATTTAGATCAAGCTTAAAACAGACTTTTGTCAGTTGTATTCAGACCACAGTTAAAACTTAATGCTGACTAATATAGGAGAAGAGTTGCCTCCTGAAAATAAGAAAAGATCAAATTGTTGCTTATATTGATGGTAGTGAATTTGTGGCACCATTTCTGTATTACTTGCATTTGGAGTTCCAAGGCAGTGAGGATTCAATCTTCATTTTTAGTCATCTGATTTTTCCCTACTGCCCCAAATAAATTGTTTATCTTAATCATGTTGATTATTTTTCCCTTTGCTTGCATGCAGTAGATGACCTAGTGACCTATCTGAAATAATCTTAACTAATAAGAAAAGAAATGTGTGCCAGTGCCAGTCTAAACTCAAAATTCCTATGTGAGTCACCATTTATAAGCTCTGTAGATAGCAAATTATATTTTGCCTGCTTTGTATGTAGCCTTCCAACTTCTCCATTGCTTGGAACATATTGCTCAATGTCAGTATACTATGTCTTCCATTAGCTCATTAAGGGCAAAATCACTTGGAAGACCAGAGTAATCTCAGGAGGAATTCTGGATTGCAGCAAAGAATACTGCTTGTAATTTTGTACAGAAGCTAATAAGATGTCAGGTGTTCATTCGAAATATGATCAATTTCAAGCTACAGTGCATATATCTGTGGAATTCTTTGTTTAGTTTATATTTTGGTATCAGCTGTTGGAAAATCTTATTCCATGACTAGGGAAATTATATAAATCTAAGATTATATCAATATTAATTTGCTTTTAAATGAAACTGGTACATTTCCAGAGATCAGTGAAATAGAATTTTTATGTTCCATTTCCTCCTTGTCTTCCTATTCCTTTCTGTTCCTGCTCTTTCCCCTGATTTAGTTGTTTGCCAGTCATATCCATTATGTAATCCTACTTTACAGGATTGAGAAAATCCTGAACATATATGACATTTTTATATTAAAAATATAAAGGTACATATTTCATATAAAAATCTGTCCTGATCTCTCTTTACTTTACTAATTCATAGCACCAAAACCATTTACTGATGTCAGTATTGTCATGAGAACTGCAGGACATTCGCAAATATCTCATATTAAGTAAGTATTTTGACATGTTTCATCTCTTTTGCTATTGATTATGTTTAATCAAGATTTAAAATTATTATAGGGGCAAAGATAGTGCAAGATAACTTTACACCAACTCGTTCTCAGAAAGGTCGGAGCACTTAGAGAGATGAAAGCTCAGCCCCCTTTATTATCCACATAACGGCAGAGTAAAGGAAGGGTTTTAAAGTGTGTTTTTAATGCAGATTTTTAGTCGTTTTTGATTTAGAAAAAACTCTATGTTTAACGGTGCTATATACAATGCTAAGTGCTGCTACTTGTTTAAAACAGTTCTGGTTACAGGAAATGTGTTTATCTTACACCACTATGGGAAGCCGCCTTTTTGCTAGTATTGGCATATCCCTACCGGGGCGGTGGAAAATAGTACCTGAAGTCAATACATAAGTGGCCTAAATACACTAGGTTAAGTTTTATGTGCCATGCGTTTTCATAAAACACCTTAATAATTGTTTTTTGTTTCATGTGTAGGTATTTTAAGGTCCTGATTCAAGAGATGGATCTCAGATTAGATCTTGGCTTCCTATATGCACTGGTTGAATTCTTTACACAGACTGATGTGCCGAGTGACCAAGAGGTAGAAACCTTTTGTTGTTTAGAGATTAATAGATTTTTTTAAAATTTGTAATTATTCAATTTATATTTAAAAAAGGAAAAAAAACCACACTGGGTCTTCTGTGTCTATAACACCGGTTAATTCCTGTGTCAGGGACTAATGAAGCTGTGAGGTTTTTAAGAGCTACCATTGCATGAGGCATGCAGTAAACACTTCCTTTTATCCTAATCTTGCATGCTATACAAAGAAGGCTTCAAAACCTTCTGAAAAGAGTGAAACTAATGCTGATGTAGGCTCTTTGGTCTTACTAATGCCTGAGGCATCAGTTAATTAAGAACACAAGACAGGAGGGACGTGAAAGTAATACTCTTTTCCTTAATGTAGCTTATTTGAAAAAATAAAAAATAAAAAAATATAGGAAAATCTTGGCCAGGAAATCACTGAAACTTACCTGCCCATGAGAGCAAGAGAATGTAAAAGGAAGAGAGAGAGATGTTGATCAAAAAGTGAGAGTCTTTGGTCATTTTATGCAAAATTATAAGATTGGAAGATGATGTAATTGACATGTTGATACTAAGTGGAGAGGAGAGGGCAGTGGGACAGAATTGAATTACTGTACATGGAGAATGAGAGGAGTTTGTACATAGGAACAGTAGAAATGATAATATGAAATGCAAGGTAGTCTGCTTGGAAAATAATAATAAAACTTCAGATCCAACCATAAAGCAACAGAGGAGCCAGAGTTTCTTGGATTTGCCAAAATAAAACAAAAAAGGTGATAAGCTGTATAGATACAATGCAGTTGGGGATGCTGCTTTTGTTAAGAGTGTTGAAATTTGAGTGTCAATACACAACGAGCTGATAATAAATTATTTAGCAGAAAGTGTATCAGTTTTATCTGTATCTCAAAAATGCTGCTAGTGAAAAATGAACCAGAAATATTTGCATACAAGATCTTCCTGGATGAGTAGAGCAAAAATGTCCTTTTTTGTGGGGCATTAAAAGGTAGTGTCTTACTATGGCAAGTGAAGGGTATGCTGGAAAGGCAACTTACTTGGCTTTTATTTCCCCATATCTACACATCAGAGATTAAAAAAACTATTACTATTCAGGGATTATACTAAAATAAGGAGAAAAGATTAAAAAGTTGCTCCAGTGTAAATATAAATTGAAAACTAGAAGGAACTGTAGAAGAACAAGAGAATTTATTTCTGGAATAACATTTCAAGCAAGATAGGAATCTTGTTAGAATTTTGTAAATTTACAGCACAATAATTTAATGTAAGACTTGTCTGCTATGGGTTGTAGTTCAGTAGATCTTTTCGTCTAAGTAAATCTGGTACTCTTGCATGGTATAATGTCTTAAATATACCCTCAGTTTCCTACTTTTGTTTCTTAAGCATATGGAGTTCTTTATTTTTAATTTAAAAAAGAAGATTCTGATTTTGGTGGGTTGTTTGTAGCTTGTTGTCTGGCCTCTGATAAAGGAAAACTACATGTACTGTCCAGTTCACAGACACTTATGTGGTTACTTTGAGTTTGGGGTTAGCAGGCATGAAGATATAGTTGATTCTTCATAGTCCTGTCTTTCTTTCCTGTTGCTGTAATTTGAAGCCTGTGGGTTCTTTGCAGAGCTCTAGAGACCACAATTTTGGAAAGACTCACAAAACATATTAAATGCTTATTGACTTAAGAACTCTTGTCTCTTGGTGGTAATGTAAATTTTAAGTAAAATTTTAACTTAAAGAATGGGATCCTCTCTGGTGAGAGGCACCTTTCTCTCAATCAAGACCTAAGCGTGTATTTCTATATAGTCTTTTCTTATTATATTATAAACTCTTGAAGCAAAACTGAGTAGTTTTTTTTAAAGGCTAGATGAGTCTAGTTTTGTTAAACATCATAAGCTAATTAAACATATTCAAAAATTTAAATAGTAAGAATGAGCAGTCTAATTGTGACTTATGAAGTATAAGGAAATTTGAAGGGTCTATTAAAGCAGAGATTCAATGAACATTAATAAAGTTACTTCAGAATTGTTTCAGAAATGTTGCTGTATTTTCATATGTGGGAATATGTAGTCTAAACTCGTGGTTCCCAACAGTGTGCTAGGGCATACAATCTGTTACATCTGTTGATACCAGGTGTACCTGTGAATCCTAGATTATTGTGGTAGTTTGAAAAATTATGTTAATTTTCAATGCATGGTTGTGTAGTGGAACAAATAAATTGTTGTATTTTATTCTCTCTTTCCCCTCCCAGTGGAAAGACGAGTGATTTGAGATCAGCATTGTAAGATGAATCACTGAATCCAGAGATTAGAGGAAGTCTTCTGCACTTTCATTTTTATTGGAATTGCAAGGCATAATTTTAGGATTTGGTCCCTACTTAATATTTAGTACCTTGACTGTTCTGCTTTTTTAAGTAGCAAGGTGGTGCTGGGGTTTACTGTTCTGAAAGGACCTGTCATATTATTTTCAGTTACAACTTCATTTTCTTTGACTGTTAAGTTTTTTATGACTTTAGAATTGTAATTATTTAAAAATCTTAAGATTTTTTTTTTTACTTGGCCAATTCTTCAAAAACTGTTGTAAAGTAGCTCTATCTTTTGAAAGAGAAAAGAAAAAAGGGCTAGGTGGAGGTCTTCTCAGAGTATGTAAAAGTCTAGTTTCTGTGTAACAGAAAATAGTCTTTAGTCTAGTTTTTTGTATTTAAAAACCTATGTGCTGTATTATGTGTTCAGAAGGGTATACATGTATGCCCATTGTTTGATCCACATAAAAATTGTCCAAACTTTACTTGAAATATTTAGTATTTGAACTTTTATGAAAATAGATTTTTTTTTTTTTTTTTTACTAATAAATAGATTGGATTGTCTTTTTATACATATGTTTCTTCCTCTTCATACAAAAAAAGGCAGCAAGCAAACTTGAAAAGTCCTTTAAAATGTCAACTAAGTAAAAAAATAAGATCAGGAGAGTATAAATAGTATTAGTCAATGTATTGCATCTCAGTGACAAATGCAGGGTAGTTTTATATACTCTAAGTTTTAAAGTAATTTTTTTAAAAATGCATTCACAGCTAGAACTTTTCAAAAAGGATGTTGAATCTCTGCAAGAAGAACTGATGAGTGTGTCATCAATGGATACATCACAAATCAGCCTGTATGAATACTTTCATATCTCTCCAATTAAGGTATACCTTTTTCACAGTACAGCCTTTGTTTGCTCTCTAACTGAAGAATTTTTTACTCCTGTACGATAGTAGGCATTGGAAATGAAGAAACATAATGATGATAAAAAATAAAATAAAAATGTCCTGGAAAAGTGCTTTCATTGTTACCACTAACTTATATAGGGGTTATATTAATATTTATTAAATATTTACATTGAAAGTTCATTATTTCATTCATATCCATGAGTTTCTTCATATACAGTAATACTTTTTGTTATTTAAGAGATCCTTGCAAAACGCTATAGTTTGTGTGCAGACAGTGTGTGTGGATTGGGGAATGAGGTCATTTCTAAAAAATGTGTACAGCCAGCATGACTGTGCAATGCTATTTTCTGCTTTATCACTACTTACTCACTGGAAAAACAGTTTTGTTTTTTGACTCCAGTAAAGTCTACTTTTGGCTATTTGCCCATTCCCATAAACATTCAGGTACAGCTGTTGAATAATAGGTGCATACTTACATGGAAACAACAGCCTGTTTGCCCAAATCCAACTCCCATGCATTTTTAGCTTACTGGTCTTTGCTTTTTGATTATTGCATAGCTGACGTTGTTAAAGTTGTGATGGTACTTTGTAGGCTCTATAACAGTGCTCAGTAAGAGAATCTAATCTCCATCCCGTAGGAAAACGATCAAAGAATGGTTTGAGTTTCACCTCTTTACAGTATCTGGTAAAATGTTAGAAATAGTCTGCTATTAGAACAGGTAATTGCAGGAAATGTTTGGCTAGCTTTATGTAAACAGCTTAGCTTAACCCATTCCAAGTATATCTAGTGCTGTTTCAATGTATCTTCATGTAGATATTCATAGGTACATCTCCACTTGTTTTATTACAAAAACTACTCCTGAATTGGCAGAATTAAAATGCCCCTTATATGTTAAGGTAACAAAGTGAACACTTTGTAACAAAGTAAACAAAAGCTTATTTTTGAATGTATTCTGTCATATTTGACAAGAAAAAGTACATGGAGGAGAGAAGATGGAATAAAAGGGCTTCAGGTTCTAATAAAAGATTAGTCTTTAACAGTTATGAAGTCAATATAGAGCTGTGGATTGACAATGATTCTGCAAGATGAGCTATGTATCTTTGAAATGAGCTATAGTTAAACTCTGTTATACCATAAATTAATGAATGGCACATGGTGGTGTCTTCAGAGAATTGGAAACAGACATAACTTCTTTTCATCTGATTTTGAAAATTGCTAAATACACTTGTGTGCTATAGAGCCCTCTGAGCAAATTTGCTGAATGTTTTTCTGTTTTGAGACTGTCATCTGAATTTCTGTGAAACAAATACTTTGGTTAATTCAGGTATGCCCAGGTGTGGTTTTTCTTGTATACACATTCCAGTGTTTATTTAGCACCTGTAAAACTTGTGTTAATAATTGTTTTCAGGCTTTTGTTTCTTGTTCTTGCCTGGACACTATGCTGTGTTACCATTTTCAGTCTGCTTTGATTTTGGGTATTAGTTATAGAAACAAAATGTTTTGGAAACAAGCTAATAACCTAAATTATAACTAAAAGATTCTGAAGACCGTATCTGAAAACATCAGTAAGCAATTTCAAGTTCTTGTCTTCTTAAAGTTATTTCCGGTTATTCAGTTTGACTTTCAGTGGTTTTGTACTGCCTTACATGGTGTATTTGTATTTTCTGTTATGAAGTCAGTTTGATTTCAGTCAAGATTAGAAATGTCTTATCTCAATTTTTAAATCATCTAAAAGATTATAAACATAGAAATATTATACTTCTACTAACCAATCATGTTATTTCCCAATCTCATTTTTATCCTTCAGTTACACTTAAGCTTTTCACTTAGTACGGGTGGAGAAGATAGTAACAAAGAAGAAAGAAAGAATGAACTGATACCACTTCAGTCCTTGAATCTCCTGCTGAAGAGTATAGGGGCCACCCTCACCGATGTACAAGATGTTGTCTTTAAGTAGGTTAAAATATGATTGTAAAGATTACTTCCAAAGATTAAATCAATATTACAGGTGTTAGACTTTAATTTGCTCTCATAATAAGAACTTACTTTCTCTCTCTCTCTCTCTCTCTCTCTCTTTTTTAGGTTGGCATTCTTTGAACTCAGCTATCACTTCTGTACTACACAACAGCTCCAATCAGCAGTTGTAAGGCATTATTCAAAACAGGTGATAATAAGTAAATTTCAATATTTCAATGAATTTATATTTTGAAAGCACTACTACATGCTTTGGTTCTATGAAAATAAAAAAAATTACTTTCAGCCTTGTATGTTCATACAAAGGTTAAACACATTACTTATGAGTTGTATTCTGTTGCCTTTATTTTGGGGGCAAGTACCGTTTTCAAATTATGACTAGAGGAAAAGTGGCGTGGATGACAAAACAACTTGCTGGAATGGATAGTGAAAACAAACACAATATAGCTCTGATAGAGCAGGATTGGCATCAAAATATTAATGTTTTTTCTTGGACATTAGAGTATATGAATTATGAAGCCTCTTTGGCCTTTGTGTACTGTTCAGGTCCTGTCATCCAGTGGAGAGAATCCAGCAGACACGCTTTTGCATAAAGGGATTAGTTCTCTTCTATCCATCCATCATTAATAATAAGGGATTCTTCGAACATATTAATTTAGTGCTCTGTCCATCTTTAAAGGAGAAAAAAACCTATACAGGGTTTTAATTGGGGAATGAATTATCTTTTGTTCTCTGACCTTTCCTTTTTCCAGAGGGAAAATTTAAATCTCCTAGGATATGCTCAACCTTTTTTTTTTTTTTTTAAAAACAGATTTACACTTCATATAGATGTAGTTGCAACATTTTACAGTGACTGTCAATGATATTTTCTCAGCATATGCAAACAGACCAAATTTTGTCCTGTAGCATGAGAGAAATCTAAGTAATGGGCTTGCTTTGTAAAATCTCAAGAACATTGATGTCAGTTGTTTGTGAAATACTTGTAAGAAGTAATGTTTATTTGACTGACTTAATATGATTTACTCACTGTAAGATCCTTTTTAATACAACTACTTCTACTGTTCCACATAATTTTGAGTTTTTTATATTAAACTCATATTACTTCCACTTTTTTTAATCTCAATATACTACACTGTTTGCCTTTGTTTTAGCGTAATTTCTGAATATTTTTACTAATAACTATTTTTATTTTAGGCTATTAAACAGATGTATGTTCTCATTCTTGGCCTTGACGTCTTGGGTAATCCATTTGGATTCATAAGAGGCTTGTCTGAAGGAGTAGAAGCATTCTTCTATGAACCTTACCAGGTAAAAATCTCTGCTGCCTTCTTATGAAATGTAGCACAAGTAGAGAGATATGAATTATATTGAAAATGTGGATTTATTAATGCCTTTTTTTGTTTTAAATTTTGATTTAGAATTGAAAATTTACAGTGAAAGTGCCAGGAAAAGTTACTGGAAAACTGAAGCGAGATAAAACAGAGAGACTAGTCCATTTAACTTAATTCACAAAAGACTGTTCCTTACTGTTCTTATTTTAAAATAAATTTGCTTTTTTTTTTCCATTTGCCTTAAAATAAGCAGACTTCAGGGAATGAATTAGTATTCTCAAATAGTCTTTCTCTCACAGGTGCTCTCATGGGCGCTTTCACACTTTTTCACTTGTTCTTGCGCTCTTGTTCTCCTTGTTATATATAAATTCCAATAAAAATGTAAAATTTAAAAATACATAGTGCATACTATTTGAAGCTTAGCATTGCATTTATGCAATCATTTTTTTATTTAGGGAGCCATCCAGGGTCCTGAAGAGTTTATAGAAGGAATGGCACTAGGACTTAAAGCGCTAGTAGGGGGAGCTGTTGGTAAGTTTCAGCATTATGGTAGTATACTTAATAGTAAGCACTATAGATGAGTATTTGTAAATTGTATTGACGTTTTACATTGTTTTATTTTTGAATAGGCGGATTAGCCGGTGCTGCATCAAGAATCACTGGTGCTATGGCAAAAGGAGTGGCTGCGATAACTATGGATGAGGATTACCAGCAGAAGAGGAGAGAAGCCATGAATAAACAGCCCACTGGTCTGAGAGAGGGTATCACTCGTGGTGGAAAAGGATTAGTTTCTGTAAGGAAAAAAAATTACAAAAAGATTAATGAATTTTATGTAGGCAGGAGTAACAAATATAGAGGCTGCCATAGTTACCAGAGAGTTGTTACTCGTTATTTTAATTCTGGTTTTGCAAATATATGTCCACAATTGATAGTTTTAGAGAAAAATATATGAGGGTAGAAGAGAAGGTAGTAACTGTGAAGCAGGTGCCTCCAATTCTATTAACTTGTAGTGAATTTTAGAATACTCCAACACATGTATTTTGAGGCTGTTCACCGATGAAGTAGTAAGAGAAATGTAAAAAATGAAAAATATAATCTGAAAACCTATTTGTAATGTCTCTTGTTTCTCTTGGTAGGGTTTTGTCAGTGGCATAACAGGAATAGTTACAAAACCAATAAGAGGTAAGTTTAGGTCTTCTGATGCATTAACTGTTCATATCATGGTAAATTCTTGATATTTGATGAGACATTATGTATTGGATGGAGTTAATTTTCCCCACAGTAGCTGTCATAGTGCTGTGCTCTCTATTGGTAGCTAGAAAGGTGTTGATAACACACCAGTGTTTTGGCTACTGCTGAGCAGTGCTGGCACAGCATCAGTGCTGTCTGTCCAACATCCCCCCCCTCACCAGTAGGCTGGGGGGTGAGCAAGATCTTGGGAGGGGACACAGCCAGGACAGCTGACCCAAACTGACAAAAGGGGTATTCCATACCATATGATGTCTGCTTAGCATTGAAAGCTAAGAGAAAGGAGGAGGATGGTGGGCATTCGTTATTATGACATTTGTCTTCCGGAGCAACTGCTATGTGTATTGAAGCCCTACTTCCCAGGAAGTAGCTGGACATCACCAGCTGATGGGAATCAGAGAATAAATCTTTCGTTTTCCTTTGCTTCCATGTGTGGCCTTTGATTTTGCTTTAATAAACTGCCTTTAACCTGACCCACAAGGGTTTTTTCCATCTTGTTTTCTCCCCCCACCCCCACTGAGGAGGGGAGTGATAGAGCAGCTTGATGGGCGCCTGGCATCCAGCCAAGGTCAACCCACCACACATTATAAATCTGAGTTATAAAACTTTTCATCAAGATTTTGTATTCCTACTGACTTTTAGTTTCAATATTGTTTACGTAAACTTTATGTAGAGGACACTATGTAGTTGCATATCAAATAAGATTTGTAATTAAATGGTAATTAAGTTTGCTAAGATTGTAAGAGAAACTTCGTGTTTTATAATGATTTGCTGCACTTAATCCTTTTTAGGAGCTCAGAAAGAAGGAGCAGCTGGTTTTTTCAAAGGTGTTGGAAAAGGCTTAGTGGGAGCAGTGGCTAGGCCTACTGGAGGAATCATAGACATGGCAAGCAGCACATTTCAGGGTATTAAAAAGTAAGTAAAACAAATATGAAGAATGACAGATGGCATTGAACAAACAATAGTAGCAGCAGTAGTACATTGTGTCTTTGAGTTGCTTCTGTGTCAGTGTTTCTTGATCTGTCAACTTTGTTTTTAATACAGATGAGCTGTAAAAAAATCGTATGCATATTGTTATTTATATGATAAATGTGTGGCACTTAAATGCTACCAACTATGTATTTTTTAAAAAATCATAACGTCAAATCTCAGGTATTTCTAGTATTACTAAATAAAACTAGTTTAAGAGCCTGAGTGGTAAGACTTCCTTTGGTTGCTGATTTTTTCCTTTTACCCAAAATATACAGGAAAAAAGGACTTCTCAGCTGTATCAAAAGTTACTTTTTATATTATTGCTACTCTATAAGATGAGTTCCAAGACAAGCAGGTCATGCCAGGAATCCCTTGTGGTTGTTCTGACTGAGAACTGTTAGGACTGCATATTGAATACTGTGATAGCCTCACTGTAATAAAGCTGTTGCTGTACATTATCTCATACTGTAATATGTAAAGCAGTAGAAAATGTTTTGAGGAGGCATTTAGTAGCTTTGTCTGAATACAGCTGTTTAATGGCCCAGTTCTTAGTGAGCTGGACCACTTTTGCTGCCATGAGATTGCCAATCTCTTGTTTTCCACTTCTTCAAGTTATTTAGCAGAGAAATGCAAGAAAAATACCAGAGCAAAAGTTCTGTATTGCACAGATGTCTTTAATTTTTGAAGTTTTGAAGTACAATACTTTGACACTAACTACTGCAGGTGTGTGCTGCTCTGTGACATCTAATTTTCTAATAATCGTTCTCTGAAATAGATTTCTGACTAAAATCTATTACTATTTCATAGACTATCTACTCAATGTCTATTCATATGCAAAAGCACATACATAGACAACAACAGTTGCTGAACTAGTACTTGAATTTAATTTTTATTTAAAATGATTTAGAGCCTTTGCTAAATATTATAGCTGAGTAGAGATATTGACACATACCTTAAATTTGCTGCTTTATTGTCAGAGTTGCAGATTCATCAGAAGATGTGATAAGCCTGCGCCCACCTCGCTTCTTTGGTGAAGATGGAGTTATTAGACCTTACAGATTAAGAGATGGAACCGGAAGTCAGATGTTACAGGTGAAGAAAATGAAAGATAATTTGACATGCTTTTTAACTCATCATATGTTGAAATAAATATTTAACAGAATTTCCCATTTCTTAAATTCCCTACTGCCCCTTACTTAGTAACTCAGTAGTCAAGAAGTTTCATTTACTTTCTTAGGCTTATGTCTACTTTGGTTATTTCATTTCTGTGATACAACTTTTGAGAAAGACACCATAATTTATACCAGTATACTGGTAGAGGTTTCTACGAGATACAGAGCATTTTGAAAGAAGAAAAAGGTTTATATGTGTCATTAAAGAGGTTTATGTCTTTAATTTTTATTTTTTATAAACAGGGATAATATACACAAAGACACTTTTTTCAGTAATTCTACAATACACATTTTAAATGTGAATTTTATGTAAAACAGCATTTTAAACACACTTAAAATAGCTGTATTTGTGTCATACTACAGCCATCGAAAGAACATAAACAGTTTTGAAGTGCAATACTGTTTGCATGCTGAACATGCTGAGCAGCAGCTATTCTTTAATAATTCAGCTGCCACTTAAGCAAATTTACTTGGATATCAAAGTGGAAATAATTTCAACTGTTTTGCAGCTTACAAAGTTTCTATTTTTTTCTCTGTTAGAAGTAAAACTGCATCTTAAAAATATTAAAACATAAGAAAAAAAGTAGTAATTAGTGATTGCATGAATGTAAACAGAATTTTAAAAATACACATTGAAGGATTCACAGTGTGCCAGGGAAATGTTGGAGAAGTCATACAGAGATAACCTTTTTGGAGAAGCAGATAAGAATCAAGTAGCCTTTGGAGAGGATTTTTAGACTATTTTGAGAATTCGCACAGCTGTGTGTTTCATGTTGAGTTCCAGTCTGGTTGTCTCTGTTCCTGCTGCATTTCATTAGTGTGTCTTTTGTTTTCTGGTAGAAGAGGATTGTCCTATTTGGGGCATCTCAGCTGTTTGCCATACCACTCACTGGTGATACAGTTCAGCAAACTGTGAAAGTTCTTTGATAATAAATAGTATGCTTCTGCCTTTCTTCTAATGAAGTAGCTTTCACCCATGCTCTCCAGTTTAAACCTAGTATTATAAAGCAGTATTAACTTAACTAGAGTGTAGTTAGAAGCCACTACTGATAAACAGCATAAACTTATTTCTAATCTTTCTCCTCTTTTTGGTAAGAAAATTAATTCCAAAACATCCCGTTTTCTGTTTTAAAGTGTACCACTAAAACAAATGCTAGTGAGCCAACAGAGTCAGCTCTAATGTGCAGAATTCTCTAATGATTTTGCATTGCCTTTACTTCTTAAATTTGTAGATGTTTGCATTTTGGGTTTTGTTCTGAGAAACTTTTAAAAAATTCTGCAATGTAATATATAATTCTAGCTTTTCTCTGTTGTGTGATTTGAGTACAGTACCACCACCTTGCATTATCCAACTTAGAAAAGCTTAAAGGCATTGCGTTGCATTATGCCTGTCATGTTTTGTGATGGCAGCCACCATTTGGCAGTAGCTAAAGTTGAGAAATTGTATGTTTCATATTAGTTTTCACTACTGATGATTCTAAGGTAGAACTACTCTTGAAGTAATGTTTTGAAAGCTCCAAACAGGGTTGTAATTCTCTTAGTAGACAGTCAAGTCAGAAAATACTGAGTCGTGTAATTTTTTTTCAGACATTTATTTCTTATATAGTATGTTTGATGTCTTAATCTTATTTTACCCTCAAGTGTACTAATGTTTTTGATTCTTGATGTTTCTGGTTCTAGGGAGAATTCTTTGTTTTGCATGAGACTCAGTTTATTTCATGTCCCCTAGCTGAAGCAGTTTGAATAGCATAATATTTTCTTATGGGGAAAAAAAAGATTATTCTCTACTTTTGTATTATTTCTATGCATACAGTTCTAGTGACTGGCCCCTCTGCAGGCACTGTGTTGTAGCATTTTAAACAGATTACCAGATTAGATTGGAATAAAACTTTTTAGTCATTTAGAGATTGTATATGCTGATTAAAAAAATAGGATATAGGTGATTTCATGTGCTCATACTGTGTCCTGAACTAGGATGTCACTTCAGAACTTCTTTGTTTTCTGGGGTTTTATTTTGCTTTAATTAACAAACTTGCGAGACAAACTAATACTTCTAAACTAATACTTCTGCTTTCTTCTTCCCTTACCATGCTTTCAGAAAATACAGGCCTACAGGGAATGGACTAAGACTCACAATATTAGTGATGATGATGACAGTTAGGATAATGCGGACTGTAACATATATACATGGGCTTTGTCATGCTCTTTTGACCTCTAAGTATTAAATGTTGCTATGATTCCCACTGAGAAATTGGGGTTGTCTGATATTAAATTCTTATTTTTAAAACTGTGCAAAAAAAAAATGTGGGGAAATAAACTGTATGATGGTGAGTGCTAGGCACAGGAGCAAAAAATATAATAAAAATAGTCTTATAGATAAAACGCAACATTAGGTGAAATTAATATTGAATAACATGAAGAAATAGTAATACCGTGACTTAAAGTTTATTTCCAGATATGTTTTTATCAAGCGTATTTAATGTTTTTGCATTTATATAAGTGTTCGACAGGTTTTATTTACAATTTGCTAGATGGAATGCTTTTAAATGTGTCTAGTAAAACTTTACTGAGTTGTACAGTCATTACTGGTGTTAAAATGCTGTTTGACTGTTCTATTTATTTCATATTTCAAAAGTATTTTGTCTGCTTTTCTTTTTAACAATAAACACATCTAAATTATATCTAAAATGGATTCATCTGTTCTGTTCCAATCTTGTTTCTCATGTTTCCTGGAACTAGATTATGAAAGAACTAAATGGGCTATAAAAGTTTTTAAAATATAAAATGTATGTATTTTGAAAGGAACATTTAACATAAACCTTTAATTTTTCATTTATCATTTGTTTTACTGTAATTTTTAAATACTTATTTCGTGTGTCCTCTGGAATCCTTAGATGTGTGAAGTAATGGATTACTTAGTTATTTTTGATTGCGACCATAAATTATTTGGTTCTTAAATAAATATTTTTGTTTTCATAGCAACAAAAAAGTAAAAAAAAACACCCCAGGACTAAACCTTATGTGAAATCATGGGCAGCTGGAGAAAACACCAGTACTTTTACAAGGCTCTGTTTAGTAAAAGATATGTAACATGCAAAAGTATTTAGGTTTTTTTATTCACTTAGACATGAGGGACAAAAAAAATAACAACACCGAACCACTATAATTCTGTATTGTGAATCTACAATATAGCTTTACAAGTTAGTTGTTTCTTTAAAAATTGTTTTATTCTATATTCACTGGAATGCTTGCACAGTTTTTCTCATACTTTTTTGTGGTTCGTTGCTAAATTTTATGTTGCATTCTAAAGACATCTTGCAATAGATATTTATGTATCAGTAAGTACTGTAGTAAGAATTTAACTCTTTTGCCAACATCTGAAGAATTAGAATTGCTCTGAAGCAATAAGAGCTGCTGAAATGTTTGCATATTTACCGAAGATGATATCCTGTCCTTCATTATCTAATGTCTTCCAGTTATCAAAATTCTGAGGGAAGAACCATTAAAATCCATAAGACTTTTTATTCTAGCTCTATGCCTTCAAAAGCTCCTGTACTGTCTGATCTCTTGGGCAATGAGTGAAGGAATATATGCCTGTAATCTCCCAGATAAAAGATGGGACAAACTCAGTTTGAGAATTTGTTTTAGCTGAAACTACTGATGCTTAAGATTGCTACAGATCATGTATTGCTACTTATTTTGTAATATTGTCATCTCAAAAGAATGTCTTGCAGAAGTAGATGAATGACTGTATTGCAATGTGTTACTGCCTGAAACATTGTGGGAACGATTTCCAATATATCAGGTACAAATGGATCTCGAGTATTTCTTTGAAGAATGTCGGAAATTATTTTGATCTTCAATCCTGAAAAAAAGACACCTCATACCTAGAAGTTGAGGAAATTGTTAGGTACAACTTTATGGAAAGGTTACTGCTGCATTTTTAAACTTTACTGGATTTTGGTAACTTTGACTACGTTACCTGACATTTTCTTTTTCCTTTTTGGCTTTTTACTGCAACTTCTTTTTTATCCTATAAGATATTGTTTTTCTTCTTTAGTGACCTGTCTTACAAGACAACGCATGTCAATTTTATAACAAAACATATTTTTTCCTCATTGTAAAACAGCTTTAGAAAGAAATGTAATCATTTTTTGACTGAAAAAGCATCCCTGCAAAAAAAAGAATTTGATTTTTAGAAGTAATGCATTTTTTTTCTATCAAATAGACCTAACTTTTTTTTTTTTTTAATTTACAATTCTACAAATCATTACAGAACATGGAAGTAAAATTTAGCATGAATGGTAGTACTTCTGGGTCAGATATCGCTAATTCATATTCCACTGCAGTATAACTAAAACCAGTTCTTTCTTTACTCAGTAGATAGAAAGGCTGTAGAACGTTAACTAAACAAAAATCAAAAAAACAAAACAAACAAAAAAACCCAACCCAAAATAAAAAACCACCCCAAACAGTAAAAAATTTGCCAGTATAGTTGGCAAGTATGATTATATACCTTAGAGTATTTTGTGTCCTTCACGGAGTATAGTTCTCTTTTTGAAGGTTTTATGTTAATAAAATTGTAGTAATTTTGTAGAAGTATTTTATTTGTTTTTGTCTTGAGTCTAGCTTCCTCTGAATATACATTGGGAAAAGAAATAATTTGGATTTAGGACAACATTAGGACAACAAAAAGTGTATCACCTGGGATATCAGGATTTAATTTTTCTCCAGGTCATGGAACAAAAACCTGTGAAAAGTGTAATAGCTAACTAGCTGAAACTAATGCTCTTTAAGGCACCAAAAATGAAAAAACCTCAAAATTTAGACATTATTTTCTTTAGGGATTTTAAGTAACATACCAAAAAATACAAACCTTCAAATGCATCCCCTCCCCCCACTCCACCCTGCGCTTCAGTTTAATGTATTTTAATAGTTTAACTTTTGGCTGCACAATTTTTTTCCCCACTTTTTCACTGGTAAATTGAATTTGAAGTCCAGTGCTGAAAACTCCAAGACTAAGTGCCGTCCTTTCAGCCTGGGTTGCCAAGTTTTCTGCCGTCAGCTACAGGACAAACTGATGATTCAGCTTTTCCCAAGTGTTTAGTTTTACTCTTTTAGTGACTTCTATAATGGTAACTTGAATTTATAGGCTTCCTCCTTGTTGAGGTGAAGAATTGGCTGTGCTCCAGTACATCCCTTTTGATCAGTGTTCTTTGGTCTTGTTTTCTCCAGAGGCTCTGTAGACTTAAGTCAGTGCAGAGGGATACTATAGAAAGTTTCTGGTATCATTTAATAGACTGTTTATACCTTTGTTGTTATAAGTCATTTACAGAAGCTATAGACCTGCCAGAAATCACTGGGCTTTGCCCTGCCAGGGACTAAAGCTGAAAGATAGGCTAGTCTCATGCTTAGGAACATAAGTCATTGACACTTGCACCATGAAATCAGTGGCATTCTCTGTGTCACAGCTCAGTGCCTACCCAAAACCACAATTTATTTTTATCTTTAATTTGCCTTCATAGCATATGAGTTTGTGAGGGCTCTTTTACAGTGTTATGCAAGGTTGCTTGTAGAGAAGACAGTCCTTCAAAGCCATGCTTCAGTACTGTGTCCTACTGTATTGGAGGTGTTTAGCTTTCAGTTCAGTGATCCTGTTTTCATCATGATGTAAGTTTCAGATCAGATAGCAGAATGTAGGAATGGGTTGAACAGGCCCTTGTTTCTTAGTATTCAAACTTCAGTCTGCCAGGAAGAACATCTGAGGAGTGGGAGAAGTGTGTCATACTCCTCCTTTCTCTCCTTCCCTCACTCCCGCCTTGGGCTTGGGCTCAAATCAAAACATAAACATCATATTGTGAAGTACTCTAAAACTGAGGTTTCACTTCATAAAATTGTAGGGAGAAATTCCTTCTAAAGTTCAAAGTAACTTCATTTTTATTTGACATTGTCCAGACTCTTACCAGGCATTCATTCATGCATGCTATCTAGTTTTCTGCTCCCAACTGTTATCATCCATCCTCTTTTGGAAACCCTGTTGTGTCTAGGTTAAAGGAAAGAGCAAGATCCTTACCACTTAAGAGTGCAACTTTTGGATATTATTACATAGCCATTGCCTATCCCCAAGTAGAAGACTTGTATATATTTACAGGAGTCTGGATGAGACTAGTTAACACCAATTGTTTCAGAAGAACATGGAAGCTTGTGTGACTTGGTTTCATTTTAGCTTGTTTGTGATTGAAGCATAAATGCTTTTATATGGTGGAAAAGCAAGTAAAAACTGGAAGTGTCCTAAGCAAAGCACACACTAGCTTGTTTGCTAACAGAGAAAACAGAAAAGAAAATCGAAATATTTTTCCATTTCCCTGCTGATAATGTAATCACTTCAGATACTACAAATCAAAGAACTTTGATTATATTGTCAGGAAACAGAACATCTGTATGTGGTCATCATAATGAAAGTGTAGATCAGTATGGTTTCTCCATTCAGCTCATCAAATGAATTCTCTTCATATTCAGATGAAAAATTGATCAAGATAATTCTGCCACTCAGCATAGGCAAATCATATTTCTGTTGTGAGGTAGAAACTTTGTGTTCTAAAATAAAGCTGCTTTCCTAATTTTTACTGTCCTGCATACTGTGGCCTTAGATTGAAATGTTAACCTTGACCACAAATTTCTGTTGATTTGAAGAAAATCATGTTGATTTCAGAGTGGTTGTTCAGCATGGCTGAATAGAATCTTGAATTCAGGCACTAACATATCATGGACAAAAGCTTTGCTTTTTGTAGAATGACATTGCACATTAGGATAACTGGAATGAGGGAGTAGGCAATGTATAAAGATTAACATTAGTTCTTATTAATAAAGGACGAGGAGAGAATTTTTTTGTGGCAGAAAAATAAATGTCTTGTATATTATTTTTTCTTTATTTAACAATTTTCCCCCCTTTTTTCACACACATTCAAGCTAGATCTAACAAGTGACCCAAGTACTGCTTAGAATTATTAAATGTTTCTGTGGGAAAGATTGGATATGTAATTATACCAGGTTAGCCTGCTGAAAGTAGCAATTCTACAGCTTTTGAAGAAGTCACCTTATAATTTGAGCTGAAAGATACATTCAATATTGGATAAGGTCTTTCGAGTGTTTTTTTTACAAGTAGTTTCAGTTGAGATGAGTTCAAGGGTATCAAACATTTTGACTTTTTAATGACATATACTGTGAGTATTTTTTTAGAAGTATAACCAGAAGGATCTTAGATTTTACATTTTGTTTCCATTACTTACACTCTGCTCTGTTTCATTTCTAACTTTGTCAAAGGCCTCTGTGCTTGCTCCTCAATAAATTAGGAGCGTGTGATGTGATTAGGAATCTTACCAAATGCAGAGATGCTACTTTTAAGACACTGAGCATATTTGCATACCCATCTCTGCATAAATTATCACATCTACTGTTAGATTATTGCAGTGACATCTAAGCATTTGTACTACAGGTAAGAATAATTTGAAAAGGAGGGGATTTGTGCTTGGATTACTTCACATTTTACAGCTGCTGGCATGTCTAGATTCATTCAATTTCCATGTCTAGTCAATGAATCATAACATATACTAAAGTAATAAGGTTATTAAACCTTTTTTAATTTGAAATACTTGTTGTAAAGGTTAATACTCGTTTTCTTACAGTGGTGAAACTAATATCAAACAAACAATTGATCAATGTTCACTTTCGTAGTTTTGCATAACCAGTGGTCCAAGTCACTGTCTTTCTCCACATGATTAATAGCTAAATACTGTGAAATTTAAAAAATATATTTAGGGATCTATATTGAAGGATCAATTATATATCCTCTTATGTTCGAGTTGTATAAGGCACTTTGGTAGCAGAGCGCGGTAGTGATCTTGCTGTTAAGAATTATCAGCAGTAAATTGGTGTATTCCTCTATGATGTACTACTAATGAATAGGTGCAAGTCTAATGCTGAAGGGCATAAAGATTGTAAGTGAAGGGTAGAAAAATCTAAAGGCAGAAAACAAAAGTAGTTACTGCTCAGCATTGACATAGACAGAAGTGTTACTTTTGCAAATGAACTGTGCAGCATTTTCCTGTGCTTTATTTCCCAATTAATGTCTTTTATCTACAAAACTATAGAATGCAGATAACTTGAATTTGTGGTCTTTGACTCATAGCTAACAAGTAGTAGTTAGTGCATACCACATGCTGACAGTATTTTTGTGCTGAGCAAATCACTTGTTTGTAATTCTTAGTAGAATGAAATAGTTTTTGTGGAATTTGCTGGACATTTAAATAGCTTTTGTTTACGATCGCAACCTGTGTGATATCTAAGTAGTGTACTTCTATAATAATTTTCATAATTCTCAATTGATTATCAATAAACAGAGTAAGTTAAAGTGGGGTGACATGACTTGTGAAAATTACCTAGCAAGCTAATGAAAAGACAGAAAGAGTTAACCCAGCTCTCTTAAGTCCCACTTAAGGGGAATTAACATTTGGATTGAGAGCCTTACCTCACTGCAATGTGTAGCATAAGAAAGTTATCATCTTTGATGCAGGAGAAAGACTAGAGATCCTCTCCATCCTAATAAGGCTAAATGCTTCTGCCCTATAATTGCTTCTAACAGAAGAGAGATACTGGTCATACTTTGCAATATTTGTAATGTGTTTGGTCAGTAAGAGAAACTGCTGGCTTGGTGACAGAGTCTTGCAGATTAAATGTAACGGTGTGTATTTGTTACTTGTATTGAACCACCCTTGCTCTTTCCACACACATTATTTCTCTAAGTTCCTGTCAGCCTTCTCCTTCCTTTCCCAGTCTTTCTCACTAGGCCACTAACACTGAAAATCCATCAGGACATAGAACTAGACCAGTAGCTTGATATCTGGGTCAAGTATCCTATCCACACTGTCTGTCCATACAGACTACTCTATCTTCTAACCATCTAATGTGTTGTGTGCTGGAACACAGTAGAGGCTACCTCGAGAAAGGATTTTTTTTGGTTATTTAGTTATGAAATACGAGCTTGGACCTAAATAGGAGAGGCAGGGAGAGACTTGTATCGGAGGGATGGCAACCCCTAGACAAAGCTTAAATAAGGAGTTTCCAAAAATAAATAATAATTTAAAAAAATTAAAAATCTCTTTTCCAAGCCCTTAATTTCTCATTTCTTATGCCATTCTTCTTGCTGTATTCATCCTGCCCCTGACACTAGCTGTTGCAGAAATAAATTCAAGCAGTGACTTATGTAAGGAGGCACACGATCAATAGCTGTGATTTTGTAGCCCAACCAAGTTGGGAAGAGAGAAATAATCTGAACTTTCTGAGAGCTTTCTGGAAAGATCTCTTGGGAACCTGTTATTCAACTGTTCTTGCATTTTAGTCACTAAAGAGTCTGCATCTTTGAGGGAAGGCATCATTTAAAAAATGTTTGAGCAAGTGGAGTTGGCCAAATTTGAAGTTGTAGGGTAAACCTAATTAAATGTCTATCATTTTACAGTGGTGATGAATACTCTTTAAATGGTTTTGCTAATTAACTGCATTGAGAACAGACCTACATGTTTTTAAATATTGGCATACGTATCTGAAGCAATATGTTTGTAGTTAAGGGTTTATTGAATCATACTGGTTTATACAAATCTATTTTTGCTTCCAGTTTGTAACAGATGGGAAATATGCAAGCAGTCATGTTGCTATTCCCAACTAAGACACAGCAATCTTAATTCGATTACTAATTTAATCACTCATTGCTCAGAAAGTCATAAATCCAATGGTTGCCAAGTCATGTTAAAGTTACAGAGCCTCTGTTTTTAAGAATGATTCATCTGCTGTCATCAATATTAAAAATTTGTTGCCTGCTACAGAATATTCTACAATATTCACGGAAATTGTAGGAAAAGGTTAAGTACGTTCAGAGGGAAACAAAAGAATATGGAGAAATGCTAAGTGTTACCTCAAGTGCATTATTAAGTCCCACTGTCTACGTGATAGTGGGTTCTTGTATACACTTAAGTATAGATTTATTCCCAGAGTTAATTACTCTAGTGTTTTGGAGGTGACTTGACATAAATTAGGAAATGAATCCTTACTTCTTTTGTTGTCTCAGAACTGTATTAGTCAGCAGAAGTTTGGCGTGTACTAAAGATATGTAGAAAACTGAGTCCTGAAATGTTTTGAGAAATTATATTGTTCCTTGCCAGTTTTGATTAGGATTGATTTTTATTTACATAACTGTATTAACCACAACCGAATAATTCTACATAATTATGAGCATTAGCTGTCACAGATATGTTAGTCATATTATACTTTATGAAAGTAGCCTTTTATTTAAAGGTATGGGCTATGTGCTTTGTTATAATTTATACTTTTAGAGGATAAATACATTTTAAGCACAAAATTAGTACATGAATTTATACTAGCATATTCAAAGTTATAAAACTTTTTTCTCTTTTAGAAAATTGAAAATGGAAGATTTGCAAAACTCAGATATATTGCACATGCCATGGTCAACAGTACAGATCTGTTAATGGTAACAAAAAGGTAAACAGTTTCAACTGAATAATAAGTACTTAAAACTATCATCAAAATGTTCATGCCTTGATAACTGTTGATCAGTATGTTATTTTGAGTGTTACAGTAATCTCTATTTAAGGAGAGAAAAGGAATGTTGGTTTTATGGTTACTTTAAATGAGAAATTTGTTATAAATCTGGTTAGGTTGAAGTCAATGGAACTGTGGGATTCACTTATAAATTAGCATATTGAAGGAAAAAATGATAATATAGGAACAGAGTCAATAATATCTAACAGTGGAGTATCAGGCATCCTCACATAAGAAGTCTGTACAACTTTTTGTAGAAATACAGGTATAAGTAGTGTTGTGGTTTTGTTGTGAAACAATCTTTTAAGTAAGTTAGAGGAAGGTTCAAAATTCACTCTTTTGGAAGGTATGTTGTATGATTATTATATATCATTAGTTGAAAACTATTTTGGAACAATTAGTAACTTCACTGGGACTAGGGTAACTTGACAACTTTTAGGTATTTTTACATTATTTTTTTAATTACTAATTTTATTTTCTGGTGCCTAGTGGTGTGTTATTTGTGACAAAAGGGACATTTGGCCAGCTGACATGTGAATGGCAGTACACTTATGATGAGTTTACCAAAGAACCATTCATCGTCGATGGCAGAAGATTACGCATTGAAGCCAAGGTATGTTAATCTAATCACGTTTTGTTTTCTTTTTGTGTTACTGTTCATGAAATTGAACTTTGAATTCCTGATCTCTTTCCTTTGAATTCTTGATCTCTCTTCTAGTTGAGATGCATACAGAAAAGGATGTTGAAATTTGGCATGGGCAAACTCCTCAGATAACTAGCTTCTGACTGTTCTAAGCAGAATGGTGACTTGGTGTTCACAGATGGAATTATTCCTTGAAACCCGGGAATTTTTTTTGGTATTCACCAGTTCATGGTGTATTCATAGTTTGGAAAATGGTGATACAACAAAACTGTCTCAGAAAATTGCAGAATATTTTTATTACTCCGGCACGGTGGGAATATGCCAATGTGTGGATTTCTACCTTGTTGTGATCCCAAAGATTCAATTGTATCAGAGTAATACATTTGCATGTGCTATGCTTCAAGGATATTTTTTTTTCCATTTGCTAGTAATCAAATTCTTCAGAAGTATAAGGTATTAATACATCTTCTTAAAAAAACATAACGACATATGCTTATCCCTTTCAATGCAAGTTTAAGAATGTTGCTGTCATTTGCAATTTTGCCTTTAAAAAATCCCAAACTATCTTTCCCTGGTAAACTGGCAAAGGACATAAGGAGAAAGATGACCGCTGATGACTGAGTGTACTTACAGAGACAAAGTTCCTTAAAAAAAAAAAAATTCTTAAATTCTGGTTGAGATGGTAACTGAATTTAATTTCAATCAGTAAATTTACCTGCCAGTGTTTTGTTTTGTTTCTGTTTTTAATAAGCTTCATGTGTGTAATTACACATCTTGGTTGTCAGGACAGTCTTGACAGCGTACAAAGTCATTCAGTTTTTCACTCAGATTATTTGTTTCTATTGCAGAGAGCATGAAAGGCAGAGCCATATTGGTTTGGAATCCTCCAAACTGGATTTCTGACTGCAAGTGAACTTTTACAGGATGAAAAAATTCTTAGAATTTCTGTCATTTCAGACAATGCTGAATAACATACCCATCTTTACCCCTACACAGCAGTCATTTCAGAGTCCATTCACATGTCTACAGTATGCTCTTTATTGAAATCTATGGTTGAAATCTGTATTTTGCAAAGCACTGCTTATGTTCTATTTTTGAAGCCTAAGTTGCTATTTTCCATTATGTAAGACCACTACTTGCAAGTCAGTGTTGGTGGAATGTCCACTTAGGTAATGACTTAAAGGAGAATGAAAAATTACAACCTTAGGGAGTACTAGATTTTGTTACCCCACATACTCCATTATCTGCCTTGCATTCCTACACACCTTTATATTCCAATCTCCAGGGACTCCATGGTAAAAAGGGAAGTCTGTTATTGCTGGAGTGTTACACTCCACAGTACCTTCATGGAGAAAATGAAGTTTCTCAGGGTGTGTGCATGCAATGTGAACATACTCAGATTAGTGTAATGGGTACACATGGCTGTCTGAACCATATAGCTGCCTTAATGGTAAATAACTTCTTAGTTGTAAAGTTTGAAGAAACTAACTACAATTTTGAATTACTTTTTTTTTAGGAACGAGTTAAGTCTGTGTTCCATGCCAAAGAATTTGGAAAAATTATTAATTTTAAAAGTCCAGAGGACGCTAAGGTAAAGTCAAAATACTATTACAATTATACTGTGCTAAATTTGGCTTAAAATTCAAACAGAAATATTCTTAACCTGAAACTACTATGTATATTTAAAATTCAGTTTTTACACACAGACACTACACAGATGGAAATGGCAATGATCTATTCAGTACTGAATTTCAGAAATACTTAATTCCAACACCAAACTTTTCCTTACATAAATCTTTGGAATTATAACTGTCTGTCAAACAGCTGATTTAACAGTACTGCTAATAAAAACTCATGAATGTGAATCAAAATGGTACATTTTAATAGAACAAACAATATTTGTAAATTACTCCTAGTTTTATTTGGGGGGTGGGGTGTCATTCCTCTCTTCCTCAAAATACAGTTTTGGTTGAAAAATGAAGAAGGTCCCTAACAGAAACACAAATAGTTTATTTGATATGTGATATTACTACTATTATTGTACACATATTCTGTATGATCTCTTCATTTTGACATCACTAGTTTTGACTACAATAGAAAGTAGGAGCGGTTCAGGTCTGCTACCAGAACGATGAGGTAGCCAGGTTGTGAATGTTCTGCCTTGTTTTTATTAATGTAGCTAATTATTTTCACAGTCAGTAAATTAGTCTTGTATATATTCACACCAGTGGGATATGGTACCCTGGGATCACACTTTGAAACAGCCTGTGAAAGTTGCATCCTCTCTCAAGAGTTTATGTTGCTCTTGCATCTTCTTATCAGTTTAAGTTGCTTTTGTCTTCATGTGAGTAGTTTCTAACTACAGCTGAGTGATACCTTTTGACCCTTACCTCAAAAATCATTACAAATACTGTCAAGGTGTTTGAGGGCCCCATGCTGAATTTGACTTGTCTGTACTCTTTGGAGGTGCTGATTTGTAATAATCCACTCATCTTTCTTGAAAGCGTTATGCAGCTTTCTCCTGGCAATCCCTCCATGGGACTTAATCTCCTACCCTAGATTTCCATGTCACTGCCCTGCCTACCCACCCCCACCCCTTTTCTTTGTTTTTTTTTTTCTTTTTTTTTTTTTTGTCTCTTGGGAAACTAATTTCCCTTCCATATTCTGTAAACATGTGAATTTGAAATTCTTGAAAAGAAACCAAATGTAGTTAAAGAAAGCTTCTTTCTAAAATAACTGTATTATTACATTGCTGCAACCTATTCTTGTCCTCTGTCTTTTGTTATTCTTGCTTCTCTATTGTCATTAGTGATTTGTCTAGAGTTGTAGACTAATGCAGAGCATTAATAGTGATGTGGGTGAAGTGATAATGTAATTTATTTATTAAAATATTATTCATTGAAATACAGACCATGAAACTGAAATATCAACCTAGCCAGTTTAATTAGCTGTGGTATTCAATGTTAGATACTGGTACTTAAATGCCTCCATTTTCATGTGAGAAAATCAGGGGTTTATAATCTACAGTAGAATTTTGAGCACTGTGTTAAAACTCAGTTAGGAAGAGAGCACGTAGTGAAATGTCTGGCCAACCCGATCTAGTTTTCAGCTGCTTTGTATGGTTTTTACCAAGGAAACTTTTTTTTTCCTTCACACAGTGGATCCTTTCTAAACTGGAAGAAGTGAGAGAGAGTCAGCCAAAATTGTAATGAATGAAGAAGCACCCACATACGAAGAACACCGAACAGCTACCTTTTAATTCCTCTTTAACAAGCAGAACTATTTGAATATCAGCAACAAAAGCAAAAACAGGAGGGAAGGAGGATTTATGAAATTGTTTATTATGGTCACAACAGTCTATGGCTGTATCACAAAAATAGATGATGTTAAGTTAAAAAAATCTAGTGATCAAAAAAATTCTTCCAAGTTTTGGCTTGTTTTCTTTGGTTTTTTAACATAAGAATTCCAGATTTCATTTTTTTATAAATACAGTGTAAAGTGAATTTGGTTTACCATTACATTTGATATTGAAATTGAACTCTGGAATAATTCTTATTATAGTATTCAGAGCAAATCTTTCAGGTTTCATTCTGAAAATCAATACTTATTTTATGTCTTAGTTTTCTTATGACTTGAGGCTATGTTGAAATTCAAATTTCTTTATCAGAGGAAATGTTAACTTAATAATCACTAGTCTTACAACTCAGATTCTAAGGAGGAGGTTACTGACCAGAGAGGTCTAACTTAGATGATGACAGGAGTGGCTGCTTAGTTAACAATATCATTTTCTTTTTTTGTAAATGAATGGACCAGATCATGATGAATTTGCAATACAGTATCACTTTTAGTGTAAACTTTTTTTATATTCTACTCAAGGAAACATTGCAACACCTCTATCAATATTCACAGAAAATATAACAGTTTACAAAAATGTGTAATGGGGAAAATTAATATATCTCTGCACTAAAAATATTCATTAAAGCCTATTATTTTAAATAAAAGTTAAGTCTTGCAGCTCAAGGAGTTTATGGGGTTATAAGTGCACTGTTGCATACCAAAAATAAATGCCTTGGATTACACAGTATTGTGTGCTAAGCAAGTGACTAATACAGTCAAATTTATATTAAATAATAAATATAATATTTCACAGTTGCTTTTATCAACTTTTCTTACCCAGTTAAACTGTTTTGTTTCATATCCAGACAGCAGAACTTTAATAGGGAGAGCCTGAATGTGTGCAATTCTGCTTATTTCTTAGATGTAATAGTCATAGTATCATTGGTATAAAAAGTACAGGAAACAATACAGTGTTACCTGAAGGTTTCCATAAACTCCCATATTGAAGTCTTCAAAATATCTGCTACATACAGTAAGTACCTTCTGCCAAAACATTATTTCCAAGCAATTGTTTGGAATATTTATAGCTACAGGATATAATTCTGACATTGGTGTTGGTGCTTGAGATACCCAAATTGTCGCATTATTGTAAAATCTAAAATGACTAGCATGCTAACCTCCAATTGCAGTTCTTTAATTTGCTCTAAGTCTTGCCTTTGGTGTTGAGTAACCATTTAGTTGGTTACAAAATACATGTAATCTTGTAATTTTTCCCATAAATTGTAAATTTAATCAAAAGATTGTAAGAGAATTCCTAACTATGGCAATGACTCTGTTACTCTACTTGTTTGTACACTAAGCACGTACCAAGAGTATTAACTCAGGTTATAATCATGCCAAACTAATAGAGTAATTTGCCTTAGATAAGTCGTGTTATTAGGTGCACTGAGTACTATTCCATATCTGTAATTTTTATTCTATCACTTTTCATCTTAGGCATGATAGTTCAATTAATAGCCTTATCATGATCTTGATTACTATGTTGTCTCCTCCTCTCTCCATTCACAGTATTTACTGAGTATCTGCTGCAACTTTCACTTTTAGTACCTCTTGCAAGTACTTTGTACATTCCCATTTGTGTACCTTTTCAATTTACCCTATTCTAAGTATTTTCTCTTCACAGAGCATCTATTTCAATTAATGTTATCTCCAGTTCTTAACTTTCTTATATTTATTTTGCCAACAAACTCCTGATTCTCAAATCTCAGCTGGCTCTTCAGTAATATTTGAGCAATTTAACCATTAATGTTGAAGGATTTATTTTAAATGTGTGTGTCTGTGGTTAAGCTCATGTTTTAGAAGACATAAGAATTCCCCCAAAATTACATTTTTTCTTATACAGTATGAAATATTTTGATCATCTGTGCTAACTAAAAGCCTTAACACAAAAACGGAAACACTGGAAGTGTTCAGAAGTCAATATGGGACCTTTCCCCCACCTCCCTCCTTGTCTCCACTTGTAATGACAACATGCCTTCCTATAGTTCCCTTTTTCTAGTCAGTAAATTTTATCTTTTTCCTTTGTTTTTTCCTTACACTTTCTCTGTACAGTCATGAATGAATTTTGCCCTTTCTTGGCAGACACCAGTTCTTTTTGTTCCAACTATACATCAGCCTGGGGTGAGGAGGAAGGTATTCAGACTTACGCCATTGTGTAGTTTTCTGGATTACTGCAAGTTGTTTGAGATTTCCACTCTGCTGTGCCTCATTCCTAATTGCAATATGCATATTTTTTTCAACAAGAAGGCAGCATAGATATATTAATTTTTATTAAAAATGTATATGCAATTAGACAAGGGGATATCAATAAAAATTAAAATGTAGGCATTTAGGTCTGCCCACTGTGGTGTTTAAAAGTATACCATGGCCTTTACTGAAGAACAGTTTCTCTTCTAGATGACTGTTACCTAAACTTAATACCTTTGAGAAATGTCATTCAGGTTCCTAGTAGTAGTTTGTTCATGCTTAGAATTACTTCTAAGAATTCAGTGACAAACTAAACATAGAATCAAAGAAGCCAGACACATTGCTAAAAAATTTGTAAGTTGAACTGTTTGCACCTTTCTTTGTTCAGCTGCATGGCTTTGCGTGGCATTGCTCTTTTGGTTTCCACACTTTCCCTGCCTGCCCCCCACCCTCCTGCCCCCTGACCTCTTCTTCAGCCTTGAATAAAGTGAAACTGAATTTTATTTGACTGGAATGTGATTATTATTTGTTTTCTTTATATACCACTTTAATTAACATGTAATATCATTACTCAGAATTTTGTAGGCAGAAATCAACAAATTAAGTCAAATCTCATCTCTGAGAATACAAGGACAAGCTTCTGTTGCAGCCATCTCAGTGAAAGCAGAATACAGACTTTAGTCTTTACCTTTGGTTTATTATAAGGATAACTTTTTAATATCTGGATTTACACGTCTAAGCTTTCTTTAAAGTATTTTTTTCTGTTGCCACATTGAAAAAACATAGATGATGTTGCCAGATAACCAGATTCCTATGAAATCCTCTTTTTCACCAAAAAAACTTCTGTACACATGCCACTAGTGATTTATCTTTAGCACTTCACAAAATACACTCGCATACCAAACAAATCACTGAGGTCTTTTGTTCCTTCTGAGTTATTTTTAGCCATCTATCTGCAAATAACAAATACCACACACTAGTCAATAAAAGATTAATTTTACTATATAATGGTATTTAAAATTTAATACTTACAGCATATTCTTGAATTTGAACTACAAACCCTAAGTTTCCTAATTATTCTGCTGATGTAAAACAGTTTCAATAAACAGTTTCATCATATATCTTAATAGGGTTGCTAAGTCCTGTGGCTTGTTCATAAGTAGTTCCATATCCCTATGACATTTAAATAGATTTTTATATATTCGATTTGTATATATTTCTTGATACTGTATTAGCTTCATGAATGAGAATATTCCACAAAACTGTTCAGAAGATTCCACCACCACTCCCTCCCCTTCTTCTTGAGCCTTTCACATTGGAATTCCAGAAAAGAACTACCTGGAGACTACATTGCTTGGAATCACAGAAGTATTGTACAAGGCAAGAACGCCCAGTGTGTCTTCAGCAAATCATACAGTTCCACAGTACCTTTTTCCAGCATTAAACTCTCCCAGTTGATTCCTCTCTATCTGCAGTGACTGAAACTGAAGATGCAACCAATACCAGTGAAACATTTGCCTCCCAGGAACTAAGGATCTAGATGGCTAAAGTTCCTAACAGTTAATTACTGAGGGTGGTTTTTTTTTTTCCTATGTTGATCAATTTATTTGTAATTTCTGCCAAGGAAGTTGGTGTCCCTGTTTTTTATCTTTGTGGGTTTTTATTCCTTGTTGCATCAAGCAGATTTAGAACTACATGCAGTTTGTAACTGCCCGCG